>CM023450.1:98858919-99608919 GCA_013339765.2 Haemaphysalis longicornis | reverse complement strand
CAACGGCTATCAGGCACCTCTACTGGACGGCACATTCTGGGAAAACTCGGCTTACAAGCTCCGCTAATCACCAACAGCAAGCTTCAAATCCCCGCAAATATCCATTATAATATCTTGGTTCACCGACTCCCGCGCAATATGCACCCAACATATCACAGGGGGCGGCGCGAGCAAAGGGGGCGCGCGCTCAGTAAGCGACTCCCCGTCAGACCGGACATTCTGTATGTGGACGCGGCCGACTACCGCCACCATGATGCATATGCGGTAGCAGTCATTGACGGCCCTAATGCCCCGCCTAGTTGACTCAATTTCTGTCCGCATTACAAATCCTGCAACGGCGGAGGAGGCGGCAATAGCGCTTGCTTTAAAGCGCCGGCCGACTCCTACAATTGTGATCTCCGATTCCAAAACGGCCATTCAAAATTTTGCCAGGGGGCTCCTATCCCCACATGCACTCAAAATTCTCTTTAAAAATCCCCCCTCCACCTCAGTAGAACTCATCTGGACCCCTGCTCACGCCGGGCTGGGTGGTAATGAGGCGGTCCATTCTGCTGCTCGAGGGTTCACTTTCCGAGCCGGCCCCAGCCTCGTCCCCTCGCACGGTGCCAGATCAGCTAGAGACAGCCTACTCAGCTATCACGACATAGCAACCTATTTCCGCCTCGCCCGCCGTGTATATCCCCCTGCTCACATCAGTCTCGACAACGTGCAAGAACGCATGTGGCGCCTTCTGCAGACCGGCAGCCTCCCCTGTCGCGCGCTGCTCCATCGCATTAACCCATCCTTATTTCCCTCCCCGAACTGCCCATCATGCGGCATTCCCGTCACCTTGTCCCACACCATGTGGGCTTGTCCCAATGATCCTTTTCCCTCCATAACCTGCGGCAAGCACTGGGAGAGGGCGCTGGGCAGCTGTGATCTTGAGGTTCAAGCCTCCCTGACGAATCGGGCTGCCATTGTCGCCGCCAGGCTAAAGCCAGCGGCCACCACGTCCCCGTAACAGAGCTTGGCTAAATAAAGTTTACCTCCTCCTTCTCCTTTCAAAACGCGCGCGCCCGTTGACACGCGGGTCTGTCGCTTCGGCGATGTGATACGGTAAATGAGCTATTGCTGTTCTTAACTTGTTCCCGAGTGTAGCTTCGACGCTTTCGAGAGCCCGGGGAGCTCCTCCAATAAAACGTCGGGTGGCCGCGAACACCCCATATCTCGATTTGAACAAAAGAGGCCGAACCTATCCTGCTTTTTTACTCGATATCCCCACAGTCTTGATTGTAGGTGCAGCCACTTTTTTGTTGTTTTTCGCACCTGACACGGAAGTTCGACCATCCCGTATTTCTCCCTTGATATCCTTGTAGTTTGAGTGGGCGTTCCTTCGGAACATTACGGTAGACTGTTTTTTCCCCTTTTTCTCTTTTCTGTCTTGTGTTGTGTGTGTGTGTGTTGGGGTGGGGTGTTTTGTGTGTTTTTGTGTGTGTGGGGTGTGTGTGTGTGTTGTGGTGTGGTGTGTGTGTGTGTGTGTGTGTGGGGTGTGTGGGTGTGTGGGGTGTGTGTTGTGTGTGTGTGTTTTGTGTGTGGTGTGTGTGGTGTGTGTGTGTGTGTGGTGGTGTGGTGTGTGTGGGTGTGTGTGTTGTGTGTGTTGTGGGGTGTGTGTTGTGTGGTGTGGTTTTCTTGTCTGTGGTTCTTGCTTGCTGTTTTGCCCGGGCACCCTACACTCCCCTTTCTGTATCTCCCTTAACTCATCACCATCACCAAGCCTCCTGCACCACCCATCCCGCTTATCACACAAATTGAAAAAGGGGAATGTGGACTGAAAGAAGGATAACATGGCACGACGGCGCAACTAACCACTGATGAATTTATGAGCCAATACAGATAACCCACCGTGCCTGCAAAAGAATAAACACCCATCCCGCTTATCACACAAATTGAAAAAGGGGAATGTGGACTGAAAGAAGGATAACATGGCACGACGGCGCAACTAACCACTGATGAATTTATGAGCCAATACAGATAACCCACCGTGCCTGAAAAAGAATAAAAGTTCGTCGGAATCCATTCTGTAGCTTTATCTGATCAAGAGGTGAAGGTAATGTCTTCACCAGATCCGATTGATTGTAGGGTTTGACGCGCTGACGCAACGCGGGCGATGAGGCGCGCCGTAGTGGAGGGCTCCGGATTAATTTTGGGCCCCCGGGGATCAAAATCCGTAGAGAAGTTTTGGCTTTTCGCCTCCATCAGAAAAGCGGCCGCCACTGCCGGAAATCCAACCCGCGTCCTCGTTCTCAGCAGCACAACGCCTTAGCCACTGAGCCATCGCGGCCGGTCTTCACCAGAACTACATTTAGGCTTTACAGATCGCACATACGGCATCGCACACACATGTTTCAAATGTATTCCTTGCACTCTAACCGGGTATATATGCGGTCTGTGCTTTAAATAAATCCGTTGATAGTTCCGTAATCGCCCCGTGCTCCATTCTTTGTGCCGACATTCACCGTTTTTTTCAATGCATAGGGACAAAGCTTTGATTTCAATAAGACAAACTGACATTTTCTCGTTCTTTACTCTTTAGGGGACCTGCATATACTATGTGAGTAGCATATCGTAAACTTCATCACCGCAGCAAATAAGATAGCACCGATTTTAGCACTTCTTTCTTTGCGAAAACCTATAAAACCTCTCATATAAAGTAGTTGTAATTATCCAATTAAGGGCGGCATGGAGGCTCCTCAGCATGGTGAACAATAAGCCAACATGCTACCCTGGTAAGCAACCCTTGTTCTTCTAAGCAGGCAAATATTCCAGACAACCACACACTTTCTGCTTCACTATAATAGAAATATCTGGATGCATAATACACGCTGAGAACAAAGTGAATACTACCACACAAAAGCTGAATAATTAATGAAAAATAACATCGTTTCGAAACGTTGTCGTAATTGTGATATACAATTTTTTATGCCAGGTTTGTGTGGTGCGATTTATTCACTTTGAGGAAGTCTTCAGTAAAACAATTATCAGTGCTACTCTATGATTTCTAAAAAGTAGTTCGGCCATCTACGAAGCTAAAGAAACAACGTATATCGCTAGTGATATTTGACCTCCCATCATTCTTTGCGCGCATGCTCTTCTACTCCACTCGTGTGATGCTGTGTTGTACTCCTGACCTATCGGCGCCCG
Source organism: Haemaphysalis longicornis (assembly GCA_013339765.2). Classification (NCBI taxonomy): domain Eukaryota; kingdom Metazoa; phylum Arthropoda; class Arachnida; order Ixodida; family Ixodidae; genus Haemaphysalis; species Haemaphysalis longicornis. The sequence continues at coordinate 99,605,739 of CM023450.1, read as the reverse complement.
CGTGATGTTATTGAGTAAAACTGACGCAACTGTTTGCGCTGAAAACATATAAACACGGAACTCTAACACTGCGACTATTGTCACGAAGAGACAGAAACGATAGATGCAATCACCCTTACGTGTAAGGTGACTTTAAAAATTGTGGGCACACGGAATATAAGGCCACGACAAAAGCAGCCTGATCCAAGAGCTCTTCAACCTCGAGGACCAACGAAAGTGAGTAACAAATTTTTCATTGGATTAACAACATCGTAATGTCCGGAACCCCATTAATTATGTTATTCGAGAAATATTTGCATGCTGTGCTGCGCCAAGTCTATGCGAACTTACAACCGCGCGCGGTACCTCGCGAAGCGGTTGCTGCCTAGATATGTGCCTGTTTTCTTCGTTTCCTTCCCCACAAAGTAATCGGTTGTTTTTCTTTGTAATGCAAACTCCCTGTCCCTGCAATAAGTTTTGAAAACCTTCAGTAACGAAATGTATTCTTATATCGTTACTGAAAGGTTAATTTCGCCTTGCCATGCACTCATGTCACGTTCACAGTGGTTTTTCAGCTGCAGATGACGCATCTATTGAATATACGGGCTGCAGGCTCTACAATTGCGAAATTTTAAGGCTTACACAGGGAAGATATGCCAGTACTACTGTACTTATGGTGGTCGAGAAAAAAACTTGCAGAGTGTAGCGAAGCCACGCAAGCTGCTAAATTATCAAAAGTAGGAACTCCACAAGGAAACCCAATTCAAGCGAATGTATTTTAACAGCAAGAGATAGTATTGAATTGTTCTTAGGGCCACGATTGCGAAGACGACCAATCTCTGCTAGCCCCGCTATCAAATGTTTAGAGCGATCTTTTTTTTCAAAACGTTTTCTCGGGGCACTTATTTTGTTTTCAATAATTTCTTGGTGATGCCCGACCTCAACCAGTAATTATGTCCTAATCGCCAACCTTGTGATGCATTGTGCTTACGATAATTCTTAACTGATATATTGCACTTGCGTATTTTTCGTCGCGTTTATTTTTTGGTCTTCTGGCATAAATTTTGGCATTACTTCAACCGGCTTCTTTTCTGCTACACCATGTTTTCGGCAGTTTATTTTCTTTCATTTCGTAGTCAACTACGTCAGCAAAAGGCTGGCCCACACCACAGCGTCTTTATAATCGGTATTTAAGCGGCAGGAGTGCACCTGCCCTTGTCATGTGCCATCACGTTCACCTGTAACGCGGCACACATTATTCTACAACCTTTGCTTTTCCAATTCACAGTTTCGTGAATTTTCAAAAACCGAGCCCATTCGCTCCTCGGAGCAGCCAATGCCCAGACGAAAAACACAACAGAAAAATACGACAGAATGATCCTGTGAGGGAATGGGACATTCTGTAGTCTGTAGTAAACCCTGTCCTGTAGTCTGTAGTAAATCCTGTCCTGTAGTCTGTAGTAAATCCTGTCCTGTAGTTTGTCGTAAATCCTGTCGAGTAGTCTGTAGTAAATCCTGTCCTGTAGTCTGTAGTAAATCCGGTTTTGTAGTCTGTAGTAAATCCTGTCATGTCTGTTTTCGTAGTAAATCCTGTCATGTCTCGAATTTCAACTTGTTTTACGTAAGAAATTCACTTCCCTTGATGTTTTTTTCTATTAAGTACCTGAAGTATGCAGGATATGCTTAACAATTTCCATAAAAATATGACCAACAAACATAAGTATTTGGGGGAATTCTTGCCTTTCTGGAACAAGCTAAAAATTGTTTTAATTGAATAACTTATTTCAGAAAGCTGTACCAAAAGGCAATGTAAGCAATGCAACAAGTGGTACATTCATGCATGCAATACAAAAGTTTGATGTTACGCAGATTGCACATGCCTCATGCATGTGCAGTCGCGGAAACTCGTGCACACGCACACTGCACACGCGGAAACTCGTGGATCCGGTAGCCGCTGGAACGTAACGCTGGAACACGCCGGAGACCACGCGGTCTCCAGCGAATAGCGTGGCCGATGCTCGCGGTAGGCCTTTTTTCTTTAATAGCCGTGGAATGGACCTTTTTCCAGTACCGGTCCCTCTAGCGGCCGCCACGGCGAACTAAAAATGGCAGTAAGGCACACCCCCAAGAAAATGTGGCTTTCGGAGAACTCGTGCACAAAATATCCTGGTCCTGCAGCCCCTCCCGCACTGACCCGTCACCTGCGCCTTTCAAATGAATGTCACGGTAGCAGGCGAACGTTCTCGTGACTAATCTGCCGTGTTCGAAGCGCCCCCCCCCCTTTTCTTTTTAATTTCCGTAACCCCCTCACTGCAGCCATGTGCTGGCAGCGTGGTCAGTCTCAAGTGTCTTCGCCCCTTTTCTTAGAAAGCCATTATTGTATGCACGTACGAACCCAACACGAGGAGTCCAAAGAGAGAGAGAAAAAAAAGAAAACGTGGAGATTATAGCCGCTCCCTAAGCAGAAACCGAGGGGCGCGCTTTTGTTTATTTTGCCCGAGGCGACTGCCAAGAATGGTGGACCGGCAGCCCGCGCATGCGCAGATCGCTACTGGAAAAAGGTGCATTACAAACCCGCGTAGCTGTTAACAAGAAATACAGAAGTCCTTCCTTCAGGGACACCTAAGTAGCGCTACAAAATTTAGCTAGACTCATTTGGGCACTTTTCAGCTGATTTGGCCGTGCTTCTGAAGCAGGGCCAAATCGCGTCCCATCATCGCGTTCCGTCAATGACACTTGTTACGAATCGGTCAACGCCACGTGTTTTCCCGCATCAGCCGCCACGTGTTTTCCCGCATCAGCTTCCACGTGCGAAGCCACGACGTACGCCACACCCTTCAGGCACCAGCGTGGCGGTAAGTCACGCCTCGACATACCCGGCTCAGACGTTTCGCTATCGGCGCGATCAACATTCGATAGCGCGCCCAGGCAGGGTTCAAGGACACTCTCTCCCCTCTCTCGGACGCCACGTGCGGCGAGGCTATGAATAACTCACGAACTGTGGAAAGAGCGTTGTGTGTGTCTGTGATGTTCGTGGCGTGTTACTACTTGGGGGCGTTTGACCTTTGTTGCTTTTGGGTATAAATAGAAGCAGCACAAACGCTGAAATTCATTCCTGTCTGAGCAGCGAATCCATGCGGTCGCTCTGCTCGAGTCCTGCATTGTAACCTCGCCCGTCAGCGCATTGTATGTTTTTTTGGCTTCGGCTCACCTCTCGCTATGAAGTAAACAGTTTACGTTCGCCTATCAGCTCTGGACGTCTTCCCGGCTGCAGTCGTCCTTCCCGGTCGCAACACTGGTTGGCAGCGGTCGGATGACAACTTCGTGACACCTGGACCCAGCGGTGCGAGACCCAACACCACGGACGTCAAGGCGGCTTCGGACTTCGCAGAATTCACGGCGGTCAAAGTTGAGTGCGGGACATTTCTTCGCTGAGTTTTACCAGGCTTCTGAGGATAGCTGGTAGGGCGGGTGTTTTTGTCGCGTGGGTTATTCGCGCAAAACATTTTTTGGAGAAGTGGGAAAGCAGTACTCTAGACCGGCCACGAATTTGAAGGCGTTAAAAAACCGCAGTTGTTGGAGCTTGCAAAGGAGTTGCGCTTGGATGTTACGGACGCGCTGAGAAAGCCAGAGCTGATACAGGCTATACTCGCTGTTGGGGCTGATGATGATGAGCTGTCTGAGTGCATTGAGCTGATCAATGACAGGGAGACCGCTAAACGGCAGGCTGCAGAGGCTGAGCGCCAGCGTAAGAAGCTTGAGAGGCAAGAACAGGAGCTCGAGAGGGAGAAGCAAGAACAGAAACGGCAACGAGAGCACGAGGAAAAGATGCGTTGGTACGCCCTCGATATCGAGCGAATCCGAAGGGAAAGAAAGAAGCTCGAAAGAGAGAGAATCCAACGGGAGAACAAGAACCTAGAGCACGAAATTCATCTCGAGCAGGAAGAAGTGAAGCCTGAGTTGCTCGAAAAAGACCTCGTTGTCGAGGAAAGCACCGTGCCAGCGCTGCTAGTAGCAGACGCTCGGGAGCGCGAGTGGGAGGCGACCGTGGTGGCCCAGCAGCGCGACAAGGTTGCTGAGAGAGGTAACGAAGGCGCATTAGCTCAGACTGTCTGCAGAGGCTGCAGAGGGCAGTGCGTGTCCACTGAGTGCGATAATGTGCCAGCGTTTGTTTTGGAGATCTCGGCGGAGTGTTCGGACGGTTCAAATTCGCGAGAGGCCATGGGAACGGCTACCGGTCTGAACATGAACATTTCGCGAGATAGCGAGGTTTCGCTGGAATGCGGAAACCATGAGGCTACCGAAAGGCGACACAAGTCCGCTGAAACGGAGGTTGTTCCTTCGTATGGTAGTGTAGAATCGAGCGACGTGGTGGGAAAGCCTGCCGTCGAGGCAGCAAACGGTTTGCAGGATTCAGTTGGGAGTCATGACGGTCTCGCCACAGGGCAAGCCGATTCCGTCCTGCCACCAGCTCAGGTAGCTGACCTCGAGCAACGGCCAGCCGAGCTCGTAGAGATTCAGGGGTCGCGGGCGGCTGAGCCGTCTTTTGAGACAGGGCAGCCTGGTTGTAGTGTAGTTCTGGCAGTGAGGAAGCAGAACGGGAACACGCTTCGGTCTTCGCGTGCCGAGGCTGTCGCTGAAAGCGCGAGGGACGACGAGGTAGTGACTGTTGGGAACTGCAAGGTGTCTAAAGAGCTCGTCGTGCCCGTTTCACTCCCACCTGATGCTCCCGACGATAGGCCAACATCGGCTGAGCTAGTTGAGGTTCCGGTGTCGCCTGTGGCTGAGCCGAAGTCGGGAACCGACCAGCCTAGAGAAGCAAACGTAAACGCGTTCCGGCGTTTGCTTGCCGAACGCGTTCGTAAAAAGGCGAGCAACGAGGAGATAGCGAAAACTTCTGCGGGTACTTGCGGCGCGTGTTTCAGTGCGGGCACCCCGAGGGGCAAAGCCGTGAGCTCGCATCGCGCCGAGGCAACGCCGCCTCCAAGGAGTGCGCGCCTAACGTATGAACGGGGGAAAATCCCGCTCGCTCCTCCGCGCGCTCGACCTGTGTCGAACAAGACGACCGGTGTCATTTCACGCGGTCACAGCAGCGTTGAGAGAACGGCCGCATCTAAAGTGCGGTACAAAAAGGAGAAACTGAATGGCAATGCTGATGGCTTAAGTCGGAGTCCTTAACGCGAGAAGTGGCCTGTAGACGTCTGACATTCTCAAATTCATTGTTTTTCCTGAAGCAGGTTTCGCCTTTACGATTACGTTTTTTTTGTATGGACATTTCCAATCACGCAAAATGTCACCTTTCAAGTTTGTGCACTTGTCTAAAGTACTGCTGGGCTAAAAATATAACTAGTGTAGTTAGTTATGAGCGTATTTTATCGCAACTAAAAGCCTGGTAGATCTTCAGTGTGGATTTGTCTTCGCACTTGCCGGCGATGCGATTGTGTCTTGCTGTGTTGTTCTGTTGCTTGCCTGACCAAGCCAAAGACGTTCTTGGGGAGCCACTACTCGTCCACTGTTCGGCCCTGTGAAGCTCCAGCACGGTGTCGTACAGCCCAGGCCTGGAGTCGAGCGTCTGCTGAGCACTTCACTTCGAAAGCATCCCTCCGGACAACGGTTGAAGACCCTTATCCATCGGGATCTCGGACCCCCGGCGGAGAAGCTGTTACGAATCGGCCAACGCCACGTGTTTTCCCGCATTAGCCGCCACGTGTTTTCCCGCATCAGCTTCCACGTGCGAAGTCACGACGTACGCCACACCCTTCAGGCACCAGCGTGGCGGTAAGTCACGCCTCGACATAACCGGCTCAGACGTTTCGCTATCGGCGCGATCAACATTCGATAGCGCGCCCAGGCAGGGTTCAAGGACACTCTCTCCCCTCTCTCGGACGCCACGTGCGGCGAGGCTATGAATAACTCACGAACTGTGGAAAGAGCGTTGTGTGTGTCTGTGATGTTCGTGGCGTGTTACTACTTGGGGGCGTTTGACCTTTGTTGCTTTTGGGTATAAATAGAAGCAGCACAAACGCTGAAATTCATTCCTGTCTGAGCAGCGAATCCATGCGGTCGCTCTGCTCGAGTCCTGTATTGTAACCTCGCCCGTCAGGGCATTGTATGTTTTTTGGCTTCGGCTGACCTCTCGCTATGAAGTAAACAGTTACGTTATCCTACTGCTCTGGACTTCTTCACGGCTGCAACAGCGGCTGGCCGCTCGCAACATACACGCTACCCATCGTATGTTGGAGGCCACGGAGAACGGACCGGGTGCCTCCGCCCGGTCGCAACACGCTCAATCTGTTCATGAAATCAAACTTATTCCCACGGATAGAAAAAAACTATTAAACAAGCATGGACAACAACCGTTCAAAAAATTCGTTCCTTATATTAGTTAGGATCATTAAAACACAAGCAAACAAATATTTCTTGAACCTGATTTATTTAAACAGCAAAACGCGAGAGAACGTGAGAGAATTAAAATGGAAAGTCAATCTTTAGCTGGAATGCTTGCCTTGGTGAACCTTGATCCGTTGACAATGCATTCGCACAGCAAAACGTGGCAGGGTATCCTGTGGCGAAAAGCGCACGTCTCTGTGGTGCTGCACTATCTCGAAGAGTATGCACGCATAATACCTGCCGAAGTCACGCAGGGGTCATTGCAAGTTCAGTCGATTGTCGAAGCACATCGCACGTATTCGAAATTACACTGCCTGCGAAATTCGTCGTATTCACTCGCATCAATGTGCCAATAATCCCAAGCACCAGGGTTAGTCGTCGCTAAAGGAGTCCTCACTTCGAGATGCTTGAAATCCGGACCACTGATCTTGCTTTTACCACAGCTTCCGAAGCTTCAAATGTTGCTGCTGATACTTCGCGGAGACATAAGAAGCACGTTTTTTAAAAAAAAGTTACGCGTAACTTCAGCTAGGCAAAGCGCCGATGTTAAATGTGAACGAGCCACTCGGCCACGCAGCCACTGCCAAATTTTGACTGAAAGACGAAAAGCAGGAGGGAACAAAGGAAGGGTAAGGAGGGAACCGGCCGATCACGAGAACTTGTTTCCGCGACCCCTCCCTACCCTTCCCATTTCTTCGTATTGTGGCCTCCCCACCCCGCGAGTGCTGTTGCACGACATGCCTTCAGGGGTGACGATGCTTCCCCGAACTTCTTCCGAAGGGCCGGGCTAGAGCAAAGGCGTGCGTTTTCTTTCTTTCTACATTTATTTTTTAACACATCTTGGTAATGCAACCGGTTCACTGTCGCCGTTTCTTTTTTTTCACACATGTAGCGGCAACTATTAGCTGGTTTTAAAATCTTATTTTAACTTTTTAGGCTTGATTGGACACATGGTTCGCGTTAAAATAAACGAATTGCTCGCTAAAAAAATAAAACAACAGCACGCAGATTGAAACAATGGGGCTCTCAAGGACACCCCGAAATACATGTCAGAATGTGCACTGCAATTATTACACCACGTCTTCAAAAAGCACGTCTTGCTTGTCCTTTATGCGTCCGTTTTGCCGACGGGCTACTCTTATTGTATCATTGTTTTATCAAAGATTGTCCACAGTACAATATATGCAATTGCAATTCACTCAAAGAAGCCAAGGAATTTGCGAAGTTCTTTCTGTATCCATTTCTTTGGTTATGGGGCTACGCTTAGATGTTCCAACATTAGAGTGATTTGTGCTAAGTTGCGTTGTTAATTGCAAATTTGTAACGAAGGTTTTTTTTAAACACGGCCAGAATGCTACTGGCAGCAATGCAACAAACGTTCATTACAACAGACGCTTGCAATGCAATTGAACGAGATGACCGTCACTTGCACGCACCATTGTTTCCGTGCAGCGCACGCTAAAAAATGGGAATTTGCGGCTCCGCACGGGCCGCAAACACCAAGTTTCGCAGCATCTGCGTCAATCGCGGCGCTGGAATACAACCAGTCCGCCCCTTAATTAACCGGCGCGCGGCATTCCCGTGTCCGACCAAGCAGCGGCACCACACTATCCCGTACTATCAGGTACTATCCTGTTCATGCTATCCCGTTCATCCTGGCTGAAGGCCTGTCGCCAAAGGCCATGTCCCCGTGTTATTCGATGCTCTCCAGCAACATCCCCGCGTTGCTGTATTTCAGTGCGGCGTTTTCCAGTGTTTGCCGTTGTCTCCCGCGTATTCCATCGCTCTCCTAATTCTGGAAAATGCGGTCCCCGCGTTGCTGTTGTCCAGCTCGGCATTTTCAAGTTTATTCCGTTCTTTCTGGCGTATTCCATCGTTCTCCCAATGCTGGAAAACGCGGATTTTTCCGACAGGGTAAGCAAGAGATTTTGTAGCAATACTGAACGGTCTGTCATGTGACACTTTTGCAATGAATCTAAAATTATCTTTCACACAATAAAAAGTTGCAGGGACTACAAAATGGTCTGTCGCACGGCAAATAATAGTAATTACGGAATGCCAGATGTAGCGGCTGAAGGACAGTTTGTGGTGCAACAGGTAATTTGTGTATTGCCTACAGGGTGTTGCACAACAGAAATTTCTGTAGTACAACAGAAATGTCGCATGCGACAGACATATTATAGTTTTACTATAGGTTTTACTATTAAGGTTTTTGTAGTGGTACTACAGAATGTCTGTCGCATGATAGATATGTGTGTTGTACTGCATGAATTTATGTCGTACGACCGACATTCTATCGTCATACTACAGAGATTCCAGTTGTGCGGCGGAAATGCCTGTCGTACGACAGATTTTCTGTAGTTGTACTACAGAAATTCCTGTCGCACGACAGACCATCCTGTAGTCTCAACAGAAATCCCTGTCGTGCGACAGAAATGCCTGTCGTACGACAGATTTTCTGTAGTTGTACTACAGAAATTCCTGTCGCACGACAGACCATCCTGTAGTCCCAACAGAAATCCCTGTCGTGCGACAGAAATCCCTGTCGTGCGACAGAAATTTCTGTTGTGCGACAGAAATTCCTGTTGGGTTTTTCGACTGGGCAGCGGTCAAGTTACCCCATTTGGCATATGCTAGGAAGAAAGGAATAGCAACAACAAGATATTTCCGGATTTTATTTCTTTCTTTCACTTTGCTTCCTACAGCTCATGTTCGATGAAGCTCTCTGCAGTCGTTTTTTTTTGTGGACTCTATACCTCCACCCTCCTTCCGGCGTCCCGCTGCTTCTTTCGGTCTCAACTCTTCCCTTCACAAGCTTTGCATGCTCCGCTTCCTGCAAGACGGCAAAGACTCTGGACAAAACCAGTTGAAGTGCGTAATGATCGCCTCTGATAATAGACAGACAGCGCTGATTACATACTATCCTGCCAGTAACGTTTCGGCAAGAACGGTGTCACACGCAACACCTCAACCGTTCGCCGCGCTGACGATAAATGAAGCTTACGGTCATGCAACGCCACATTGGAAAGTTTTGTTAGGAGGTGATAAGTGAAGCACGGCCACTCGACGGAAACTTCCTTTCCATCGAGCGGTAGTGCCTGAAGCGTACGCTCCGGCTGCAGAAGGATAAACGAATGGTAGAACCTGCGGAAGCCATGTCCGGTGAACCACCTAAAAAAAGGCGAGAAACATGTCTGTAGTTATCCTATTGCGTACACAACGGCTGACTGTCGACTGGGGCGGTCGGTGGTGCTGCCGCTACCAAAGCTTCCGAGGAAGGCGTCCATCGCGTAAAACTAGCTCCTCGGCAGTCATGAAGGGAAAGCCCCCTCAAAGTTGTCGCAAAGGGGGTCGGGCGCCAGATGGCTGCACAGTCAATGCACAGTACTTTCGAAAGGCGAAAAAGTGCTTGAAATTTCTCCTCCGCTAAAGAAAAACTCTGTAGGAATAGATATATGCCTTCTACAGCGACCGGTAAACAATTACCCACGCCCCATCAGCCACCAACACAAGCATCACGAGTTCAACTCGGCGGTACAATATCAATCCCGAATTTCCTCTGAGTTCTCGTGTCAAAACGTTATTGTGTCAAACCATTAAATGGCGCTCGCCTTCGAATATCATGGCCGCTGGCACCGGGCAATTGTTTCACTGTTCGTACACGTGTACCACAACTTTGTGCGTGGAGCGTCGCGCCTACAGGAGCGTCGCACGTCGTTTACAGGAGCGTCGCGCCGCTACTTCCGACTCCTTACGAACTCTGGAAACAGCGTTGTGTGTGTCTTTACCATGTCGCGCCGTGCACAGAGAGCAAGGGGTAGGATTGTTTGGCCGTTAGCGCTTTGGGTATAAATACCAGCCCCAAGCACAGAAGTGCATTCCTGTTCAAGCAGCGAATCAATGCTTTCACTCTGGTCGAGTCCTGTACTGTAACCTCGCCCGGGAGGGCAATCTTCTTGTCTTGCTTCGGCTCATCTCTAGCCATGCAGTAAACTAGTTAAGTTTGCCTTCGGCCTCATTTCGTCGTCATCAAGGCAGCAATATTTCCTGGCCGCTCAACACCACACCTATGACGGAGGCGACGGAGCTCGGCTCGCGTACGCCCTCCCGTATGCAACAACTGGTTCGCGCAAAGCAATTCTGGAGCAGTGTGAAAGCCGTAGTCTAGACCAGTCATGAATTTCAAGGCTTTGAAAACACTATTCGTCCAGTGAACGGCCTGATGAAGCTCCAGCATGGTGTCGTACAACCCAGGTGTGAAGTTGAGCGTCTTTTCTCCGAGAGCATCCTTCCGACAAACGGTTGAGGACCCTAATCCATCGGGATCTCGGACTCCCGGTGGACAAGCTCTTACGAATCAGCGCGTCACTGTGCTGCAGGCTTCATGCAGTGGTTTTGTACTATGTGGCAGCGCCACCACAACGTGCGCCTTTCACGTGGGCGCCTCTCTGTCAGTTACTCGAGATTGCAGCGTCAGCCAATGGATCTTAGCACGCCGCTTCGGGACTGGGAACGCCCTGCGCAAAGGCGTCTCTCTGTCGGCGTGATTCACACTTCGGCGGCGGTCGACGCAGCAAGTTGAGACTTGACCCTGCAAGGCAGACGCCGCATCGGAGACTTCCTCTCTCCTTTCTCTCTAACTCAGCGTGCGCCGCTGCTAGCGACTCCTCACGAACTCTGCGCCGAAGCGCATTCCTGTTGAAGCAGCGAATCAATGCTATCATTCTGCTCGGGTCCTGTACTGTAACCTCGCCCGGAAGGGCCTTGTTCTTGTCTTGCTTCGGCTCATCTTTCGCCATGCAGTAAACCAGTTAACTTTGCCTCCGGCTTCTTGTCGTCGTCATCAAGACAGCAACTATGACATGTTTTTTTTGCTACTGTGTTCCGGGGCATATTGAAACAAATTCGGGCGCGACACTTCGCTCCCATAGTACGCAAACGGAACCAGACAACTCTGGCAAGCTGCTCGAACTATTACAAGCCATTGACGCGTGCACTACGGAGATTAGAATTGACAATAAATCAATAAAATCCAGCCAGATTGCTATGGAAACTAAACTTGTAGATATATTTCCATCCCTTGAAAGTGCAAATATTGACTTTGGTGCAATACAACAAGAACTTGAAATTGTAAAGGACACTGCAGAGCGCTTGACAACCCAGAACGATGCCGTAATGTCTCAACTACAAGACCTAGAAGACAGGTCTAGACGAAACAACGTCGTCCTCTGTGGCATTCCAGATGAGCGAGAAACATGGGATCAGACCGAAAAAATTACACCATCTTCCCGTAGGTGAACCCTGAGTAGTATGCGAAGCAGCCATGGGGTCGACTGAAGTTCCCATTAGTTTTCAGTTCGTCGTTTCCGTTGACGTTCAGCTTCGCGTGCCTTCGTTGTATCAGTAGCTTCTTGACGTAGTGTGAATGAGTGAAGGACATAAGGCGCGTTTGTAGCACATGCTCCCGTCTCGGTTTGTAGCGCAGTGGGAAGAGTGTCCCGTACCTCCCGTTGCGGCCAGAGAGTTGTGGGATCGAAACCGGGCGCCGCCTAACTATTTGTTTTTATAGTGGACAGCGCTGACGTCAGCCGAAACGCTAACGGGGCTGAAGAGACGCGCATGCGCAGTAGAGTGAGGACGGCGGACGCGGACAAGGGATGGAGGGACACAGCCCCGACAATGAGATGCTCCGCATCTAAAAAGCTATATGAGCACAACAGTGGCTATGGGACAATGTGATAGGCTCATGAAACTTTCGTTGGAAAAATTGTGTATTTTCAGGACCGTCATGACGTGTAGCGAAGTGCTTTAAGGCGTGCGTTTTTTTATTTTGACTGATTTTATGATTGGATTCGTTTGTGCTTCTGTATAAAAACGATATTTATTCCCACAACACCCCACAAATGTTTCACGGCTTATCGTGCAATGACCAGAGAGGAAGTCGCCAAACGCCAAACAACAGCTCCTGCGTAAGAAGGCCACCAACACTACAACATTGTGACATAATACATACAAAGGGCACTATAGTTTTCGAAAAGTAAAGAGTACCAGGATAATTGTGAACATTGGCACTATTTCCGCAATACGCGTACATTATATCACAGCGATAGTTTCTCATTCCAGCTTCTTTCCGTGCGTGCATCGATTACAATATCCATCTGGGTTAAAAGAATAAATAATACAATTCAAACCATCCTGATGTGGTTGCGTTCGTTAGGGATTGTATAAAATTTCAAGCTGACAATGCTGCTTTGCACTCCTCGCAGTTCTGTGCAAATTCTAGCTCCATGATGCATGAACAGCATGTCGGTCATTTGCTGTAGGGACTTGCAATAATCTGCAAATACCATATCTTCGGTTAAATCGCATCAAAAAGTAAACGCATACTTCCGATCTATACTTGCGATTCTTCCTTCCGACAGCCTGCGCGGTCGGTATATCTCTTGTACTGTGGTTACGAATCGCACTGCAGATCACAGGAGTCCAGACAAGGAAGTGTCTATTCCTGTGGAGAGCTTGTGTATTGCTAGGAAATCAATATTCCGGCTGACCTATGGTTAATTTCCACATGACATTCTTAATAAGCATGTGAGAAGCTATGTCATCTTGACTTATTGGAGAGCACTTCACTTTCTTCTTTAAAAGAAGACGTTTAAGTCTTCAAAAGCCCCTGAACCTCCTGGTCGCCCCCTTTTTGCTAATATTTTTAGAGAACTCTCCGCAGTGCATCCTTTTACAAAGCAAAGGCAAGACATGAATGTTGAAAAAACCCTTTTTATTATGGTTGACTCGCACACTAGTAGCCCGCAATGAAAGGCTGACATTATTCTTTTCATTCTACCCACCCGGCGTGCTACATTGATGGCTTCGTCGACAATGCCTCCGACGGTCTTAACAGCATCACTAATTCGTGTTGAAAAGCCCGCGGATGAAGTATTCTTCCTCGATATCCTTCAGTCAGCTACCGTGTTTCGCAGCTCTTCCCAGGTCATCGATCCAGCTTCTGTTTGAAGAATCTTCCCAAGGTTCTCGAAAGCCTTTCCCGCCTTCTCGAGTGTTGGCCTTGTTTCTCCTGAAGGTTGGGCAGAAACAGAGGAACTATACCATTGGAATTACCTTTGCCCTTTGTAGAGTGCATGCAGTCGTCCTAGCACATGCAAGTGCTACAAAATCTAACCGTAGGTATTTCCCACCTGTGTATATTTGTATTGGGTGCCGGGCAAACATTTTCACGCGTGGATTGCTTTTCAGTCCTAAGCTGATCAATATCGATGCCAAACAAGGTGTCGGCAAATTATCTAGCTAGAAGTGTCACCTTTCAAGGACGCTGCTGTAAACGAGAATGAAAATTTTGCATTTTTTCACATTGTGATTTCGAATAATACCATGCTAGTTAAGCCGATATTTTATAGGAATTCAACTGGTGTGTGGCACTTCCCTACCTGTTCCACCGATTTAAGTGGCTAATTTACAGTGAATGTATTTCTCCGAGTTACAAGTATCGTTACGGGAAGTGCAAGTGGGAAATTGGCGCATAGCTGCACGGCGCCCATCAGGGACGACGACGAAACAGTGGATGGCATGGAAGTCGTTGCACCAGCAATCATGGCCACTTGGAAATAGATCGCATCGCTCTGTGGCAATATCTTTTTAATACGGTGCTTCAGTATCAACCATCCCTTCTCTGATTGGTCCTGCCACCACGCAAAAATATTTTTAAACCCTTAAAAAACGTGCTTGTAAGATCTTGCCTAGAATCAGAAAAAAAATTGATGCAGAAATTCAGAGATTATGTACTAATGCGTAGCATTCTTATTCTGCACGTCCTGAAGTGGGTGTGTTTTACAGTCAGATTTTTTTTGTTTTATAAATCCCGTCCTACCAATTGTCTCCGTTTACGCTATCATAACATTTAGAAAGGGAACATTCGTGAAATCTGCATCATTATGGAAATGCAGGGCGTTACAGGGTTCGCCATTTTCCGTAATTTTGTTTACATCTTCGTATTTTCTCAGTGCTTCAAACTTCTTTCCGTCAATTATCTCATTTACGCCACTATAAATATTCTTAGGTGATACTTACGCAAAATCTGCATTATTGCTGGAAATGCAGGGCGTAATTACGGTTTCGATAATTTATTCGTATTTTTCATATTTTGGTATTTCCTTAATTCTTTCAAAACATGTCCTAATCCATTGATCTCCATTTACGCTATTATAACGACTGCAGGTGGAACTTTCGCGAAATCGCCTTATTGTAGGTTGGGAAGGGGGGGTGTACTTCGGCAGCAAGAATACTAAGCATTAAAAGACTGCTTTATGGTGACTAAGTCGTCTTCTCAAGAAACTGTTGCCACGGTTGCCTATCTCATTCACGCAATTCCTCGCTTTTTTCTTGCGAGCTTTAGGAGAGAGCTCTGAACAGCTCTGACTTAAATCATCAGCGCCTACTGGGGAGATGATCTGTTGAGGCTGGAATGACTCAAGGGGTCTTGGAGTGAGGAATCCTCCCCATTGCTTTTCGCAATCAGCACGTTTACTATCTCTTTCTCTGTCCTTCTCCGCGAAATAACGTTTGTTCAGATTCGTGTTTGTAATCTTCCCAAAAAATGTCCATGCGTACACTCTCTCACCCGCAGAAATTGGAGCGCAAAGTGGGTACCACTGTGAGTGTTTCATTCCAAAAGCGTTTTCGGTTTTTTTTAAGTTATTTATACGCTACATGCACATCTAACGAGGGAATGTAACAATACAAATGCGTTACCTTTTGAGATGGCTGAATTTTCTGGCGGCAGTTGGTACGGTCCTGTTACCAGAATCGAAGAAGATGCAGAATTGTACGCGACTGCACAAGTGTAAACTAACATTTTATGTTAGCGAAGAATGATAGAATGGTTACTTACAGTGGGGCTGCATCTGAAATGAGCAGGAAAAAGAAAAAATGCATCGATCATTACTACAAATTTCGAGAGGGCGCAGCCACAGCTTATAATAACCGCATTGTGGGCGCATTTTAACACTATGAACTTCTGGCAAATGGTGTTGGCTACATTACCAAAATTACATCACCAGCACGTCCACTCTTGGCCTTGAGAGCTAACCTATTCAAGGCTTCATGTCCTGCACCTACCCAGACCTGCGGCACATCAGAAAATATGTCAATGCAAAGAAAGAATACTGTAAAAATTAAGAAACGAAGCTTTCATTGACTACGAATATTGTTGTCATGAGCCATTTCTTGAACACAGGCCGGCGTTTGTATGGTTACCGGTCGATAGACCATGGGAAGCAGCTATGTGGGCTTTACAAAAAAGTAATACATATCTTGCGTATTTGGCTGTCGGCATTAGTCGCAGTTCATATTATACCTCTCCTTACAGATTTATTCAGAATGGCGAAACGTTTTTTTTTTTTGCTCCCCGAATAAACTATGTCGGTTTGGGCTCAAGCGCGGTAAACGTAATTCTGTGGTGGCGGGAAGTAAGGCCCGAGACCAGATCTCGCTCCCTACTGATTATTTCTTCGTTTATTCTTTGTTCAAAGTGGCCGTATGCAAAACGTAGCTGACCAGTATTCGCGGGGGTTCGTTTAGAAACATTTCGCATTGTAAAACTGCACGCCTGAAGAGCAGGTTTGTGTCCACTTACAGGAGAGTGCGATGAAGGAGAGCAGGATGAGCAGAAGGCTGGCCTTCATGTTGAATGGGACTGCAAGAAACCGGGAGAGGGAGAAAGTATGTGGTTGAACAAATGTAAATGGACGCGCGTATTCCATGGGTAGTATCTCTTTTTGTGAGGGTGTTCCGCCTCCACTTGCGCTTGGTCTGAGACCCATACATACTGTAACATCTCATGGCATCATTTTACTTTGGCGGCTGCGAAGTTAAGGATGGACATCAAGTTCGGATTTGAAAGTGAAATGAGAATTCTTTTTGCATTTTCTCTCTACGCGAAAGTATGCAGAAGGGCTTGTCTGACGAACACCTGCAGTTAAACGTGGATGCAACGAAGCTCTATGTAACGAATTCTTAGATTTAACAAAGGTTTTGCAATTCCCCGTTGCCAGCCCCAATCAAACCCATGGGATTGCGACCTCCATGTAACGAAGGCGTTTCGACGGTTAACATCGATGTAACGAGTTCTCTACACTGATAAGCCATTGTTTTTTGCACGTTTTCTAAACACCGGCCGGAGTAAATGCACTAACTTAGCGAATTTCGTCCGCACCGCAAACGACCATGCAGTTTCCACGTGTGCGTGTGGTGACGCTTAGGTGCTAGGCCTGTCTGTCGGCTTGTACTCGCGCATATCCACCGCCATCCTGTGGTATCGGTTCGTCGCTGGGGACTTCTACCTGCCGGAAAAATGGAAGTTTTGTCTTTCCGAAGGCAAGCGCGCAATTTTAAATGCATCGTCACCCCGGCGAGAAACAAGAACGCAGCCGCCCGGTACGGTATACCAGCTAGCACATTGTCACCAATTTTGATGGCGGAAAAGAGCATCCAGTTCACGAAAAGGCGCCATTTTCTGCAGAAATGTATTCCTGAAAACGCGTTAACGCACCGAAAGGTAGTCAAAAGGCAAAACTGAGACTGAAGCTACGTTTGTGCATACAGCGTGAGTGAAATTGCTTCCTTGGGCTTCCGTGTAGCGTCTAAGCTCGTGGGAAAGCAGCGGTGCAAATTACTGCTTTTTTCACTGAGAAATAAATTCTTCAAGAGTGAGTTTCCTTCACTGATGTCTAGTATTTGGGCTTTGTTTCTGTTTCGAATTTTCGAAATTTTCGAATTTTTTTCAACTTCCGTATGCCCAGGTTTAACTGTACATAGTCTGTGACATGATCGTCGGCTGCGTGTGCCGAATTTACTGTTTGAAAAGAAATGGCGTTTACTGATGCCAGATGTTTGTACGGCCGTCAAATTGCAGTAGGTATTCGCCTTCGCTAGGGGAGCTTTCAATGCAATGCCCAGTTGCAATCGTACTGCAAACATTTTTTGAAGTCATGGAAGTTGTAAATCGTTGCTGATTTTATCGACTAATTGTTTTCTAGGGAATGCCTGCAGGTTCTATTATACTCATGTTCTTGAATGCAGCTGCTTATCGGGGAGGTCGTTCAGTCATGTCATAGCGCTAGTTTCAGAAAACACGCTAAACTACTGGATTTCTAGTGATATATCTGAGCTCGTGAATTTGCCTTCATATTTATTCTTTTTTAGTTTAAATTTCTGACAATGTTTTTTTTTTGTTCTTAAGCAACAGGAAACAACATTGCGCTCCTGGAAACTGAGTCACGTGGTTTATACCAGATGCAATGGTTCCTTTTGTGAGAAAGCGGACGAAAAAATACCCGCGCCTATGAGATCTCGGCGCAGGTTGTTAAAAGCAAGTCACGGTGGTAATTATTTGATAAAAATATTTGTTCCCCAGATAGGTCAATCATACCGTAAATTGCATTCTCTGTTCCAATCATACGGTTGTGGAAATTTCGGCAGTTTTCACGTTGTACAATTGGTACGTGACATTCTTTGTGTCGTTGTTCAACTCCAATGATGTTATATCTAAGTTGTGCCGTTTAGAATAAACGATGTCCATAGGATATGAGAGAGCATAGAAGTCCGTTTCAGTTTGGGCAATAATTTAGGAAGCGGTAAGCATAAAGTGAGGACTTTGCGCTAGTACGCTTGATACGTTTGTTCTTGTAGATGAGAAATATAACGTAGCCTGTGAATTTTGCATTATTCAAGCGTACGAAATATACATAAGGGGCCGAAGCTATGGAGAATTTGGCCAAGTCCATCATCCCGGTTTTGTCTTAAAATGAGCGTAAAATATGAGGCGTAGTTTTGTTGCTATGATATTAAAAGTATAAAGAAATATTCCGTAAAACACAACCTTTGTAACTCTTTATATTTCCAAAGTTCCATAGTCATCCTTCTAAGCTTTTATTTTGTTTGGGGGCTAGGCTGCGTTTTCAATCACGGCCGAAAATTACCATTAATACAGTACCTTCTTGTGTGAAGTAAACCTACGGTTGGTAATTATTTGCTTATATCATTGACATTTCTGATACTGCCCCGGCTTGTAGGGCTTCGTTAGCCTCTAACGTGTTTGCTCTTGAATTTCCTTTGTTGCTTCTGATTGTGGGATGTCATTTTTATGGAAAGCATACACAGCCTACAGGGAAAGTGTCGATTTGTGAATGACAGTGCCTGACTCCGGTAGTGCTATTTAGTTGCTTCAAAGGGCACCTCAAATACACCGAACGTAGTTCACTCAGCGTAAACTACTGCGTAGTTAATGGAAGTAATGCAGTTAAAGGATATCATAATTCAGTTGGTAAGTAATGAAAGTTTTTAAATTATCGCCGAAAAAAGAGAAAGCGCAATTAGAAACCAGTCCAGCAGCACGTCATCGTGAAAACGAGGAATTGAGCGCACCCACTATCAGCATAAACATTTTCGAAGGCACTGTGTGAGGTGGTAAGTTCCCATTTATTTAGCGGAGGCAAACGATTGAAACAATTATAGAATCTTCCATTTATATACACTATCGCAGGTAATGACGGTCTAGGCCCGATGGAGAAGAAATTTTATTACTTACTTGGGTTCGTCCGGGAGACAGAAGAGCTCTTGGTTCAGGCTACGTGCTGTATCGTTATATACGATGTGCGGTTTATTTTGAAAGCAGCCAAGCAAACTCCGGATGTCAGTACTTATCGTTCCTAAAACACGGAGACAATGGTATAAATGGCGCTATGCACTGATTAGCGTTTTTAAAACAAAGGAATTTATTGGTTTTACCACACTCCTTGAACCAACTAAAAAAGCACGTGGGTTCAGATAGGAGAGAAACGAGCACTTTCCGCGCGTTATCATACGAGCGGAACTGGAAAGCCCGTGGCGTGGGGTTATGCAAGGCCAAGTGACCTGCGTTCACTTTGCCACCGTTCGTAAAAATTGTTCCACGTTAAACACTTTGGGATATCTTAGCATGTTTCGCCTATGATCATGTGTCTCCTCAGGGGCCTTTTGTCCGGCAGGTGCCAAGAGATACTTGAACTCTCACTAAAGAAGGCGGAGAAGGACACCAAAAAAGAAATTGTGGGATAACACGAAGTGCGAAGAACTAAAAAGCAAGAAATAAAATAAAAACGCAAGATTAAACTAAATAAACCTTCGTAAACGATCAATCAAAGGCGCACCCTTATTTTTCCCAGCGAGATGCGTGATGACATGGAAGTATGTAATTTCTGGAAGGATGCAGAAGCTGATGTCTTCGCAGTCCAACGGCGCCCGCACTTTACGGCTTATTTTACCTCTATGAAAGCACCCGGAATAACTCCGAAAGGTACTGCCAGCTCTCTACGTGTCCATGTCTTCATGGGCCAAATCTGGGGCGCATAGAAAATGCTAAGGAGTTCAGGCATCATAGCCATATCTAAAAGCCCGACTTTGCACCTGCCTACACACAGTTTTGTTGTTCAGCGTGGTGTCAGCAAAACATTTTAACGGACGCTTCTGTGTATACGTCCGGCAGAAATGTCTGCGCAACAATCCAGCAATAAGTGTTCTTTTGTCCTCGTCTCATTACACACACATCACAGAGCATCCACAAAGACCTCCCCCCCCCCCCCCCCAGCTCCTCTACCAATCTTTTTTTGCGGAGCAAAGTTTCATATTGCACAGTGTCAACCTTCGCGGAAACAAAGAAATTACATAGGGTTTGGCTACGCAGACCACACAATATAGTGTGAAAGCCGCATGCAATTCTTCGTATAAAACGTTGTCCATTACCCCACAAGGGGTGTGTGATCCTTTTCGGCAGTGATTAGTAACCTTGTAGCGACATCATCGCCATCGTCACCATCAGCGCCCATTGCCCAATGATCATCACGGTGCCTGGCCAGAGTCAGCAGTTGCACGAGACAACTGATGGAACGTCGAGCCAGCAGCTGGGCGGCCGCTCGTTCTGGCTGGGAGGCCTACGGGAGCTGAATAAATGTAGGAGGAGGCCACAGCACCCAACCGAGTCTGCTCCCTACAACCTCTTTATCTAGAAGGAGGAGGCAGCGGGAAGGGGGGGTGGGATAACTCGCATTTTTATTTAAAGAAGTTACGCTACGCAGACGCCACGTTGCGCTTTGCGAAGTTTGGTGTCGACGGAAATTTGTTATGTAAATTGGGGAGAAATAAAATAATGGCCCTAATGGGGTAGGATGATAAGCGCAGTGGCCGGATGTCCCAAGGAAGTTCAATGGAGGGGTGAGCAGACGTCGTTCTTCGTTTGGGTTAGGAAGGCTCGGGTAAATCCCATAGTTAAGACTCGGTTGGCTTGCCAATCGCACTTTTTGGAAGGCTTCTTGACGGCATTCAGCAAAGGGAGGGCAGTCTCAAAGAATGTGGGCCGAGTCATTATTGTGTGAGCAACGAGAGCACTCGGGATCCCATAAACTACCGTATCTTAATGCTGTACAAGAATAAAAGTGGCTATAAATGATCACCCTAAGCGGAAATGGCTAACACAACAGAGAATTCAAAACAGTATGCTGTGTCCTTCAAGATGGGAAAGATGGGTGACGCTTTGGGTGATATTATTCAAGCTGAAAGTTGCCTCTCTGGTTTCGCTTACTCATTTTTGTGACGCAGGAGAGCCCGCCACACATCGGGATAAGAAGTGCCTACAAAACCATTTATATAAGGGCAGTCGTGCCACCTAATACAAGGTTTCGAAAATACCCACGGGATTTTTTGGCGTGGCTGCTGGCAGCCGAACAAGATCTGATTCCACCGGTAATTTCAGAGTTTTGCCGCTGCCCGCCGTGCAAAAACAAATACCCACACAGAAAATAGGCGACAGCTCTAGAGTTCTTCCGCATATATGCTCTGACTGTACTTTTCTGACCACGCAAAAGATTTGTCAAAAAGTTGATTTGATTGATTGTAGGGTTTAACGCGCCGACGCATCGCAGGTGATGAGGCGCGCCGTTGTGGAAGGCTCCAGATTAATTTTGACCACTTGGGGATCTTTAACGTGCGCCGAAATCTCGTACACACGGGCGTTTTTGCTTTTCGCCTCCATCAGAAAAGCGGCCGCCGCGGCAGGGAATCGAACCCGCGACCTCGTGCTCAGCAGTGCAACGCCTTAGCCACTGAGCCACCGCTGCGGGTCGATTTGACGAAAAGTGAAATCGTAATAACTCTGAGTAGTAATTGCAGTCACAGAAAGTGCTTTAATGCTCAAGAAGGTGCTGGTTTATCACTCTTAAAAGGATAAAGTCAGCATAAAAAGTTGCCGCATACATTATCTGTCACCTCTGTGCCACTAGCAATGTAATCAGCTCCTAGGGCAGGCCAGCTCATTACCAGTACGAAAGCAACGACGCAAAGTATCTGGCTGTCAGCGCTCAACAATACGAACAAAAAATCGGGTACAATTCACGCTGTGAAGCTGGTTGTACTGCGAAGCTGTAAAAGACACCCCACAATGATTACCAATGCGGCGTCACTTGAATTCACACACTTGGCTCTAAAAAGAGTTAAACCAGAGATTCTGCCAGCCCTTACCTGGGAGTCGCGGAGGCGGCATCCCGAGCGAAGCAGCGTCAGCAGAAATAAAACGTAGAGAAGCAACTTTCGAAGGGTGAGGAGGAGGGCCGCACGCGAAGCTATGGCGTCATCTCTCTCAGCGCCTCCCCTCACTCTTGTTTCATGTGTCGCCTCCAACAAATGCCCTCCCCCTTCCCAGACGCTGAACTCAAACCACCGCCTGTCTCCCCGGCTCCACGTATGGGCATATCATGGCCGGAAAGACGACGGGCTCTCGCTCTGCTTCTATATTATGGCCCAAATTTGTTCCCTGGCGATGCCAGTAGTTTGTGTAGCCTGGATGTAGTCAGTAGCCAGTAGTATCCTGGGATGCTTCTTTGTGAAGCCAGTAGTAGCCTGGGAGTTTTCTGCTGACACGGACACGAAAATGCCCTTTCCTGGTTAGAGGTAAACTGCTTCGAGGTAAAAAGCAGAGGAGTGCTTTACGTGCACTCAATACATTCCGATATCAGTCCACCTCGCTCTACGGCTTCATATCCGGGTTAATATAAGGCATTCGTCTGCTAGGTGCTTTGTGGAGAACAAATTTTTCCACTCATGCCGCGGCGGGGGTGGAGGTTCTCGCAAACGCAGAAGCAGACGCTAGGATATTTTACAGACTGCAACGCTTTCCGGAAAGCGTTGAACGCGTGCTTTTTGCTATGCGTCCTCTTGAGATGACTTTGATTTTAAAGGATATCCAATCCAAAGTTGTATTTCTCAGGTTGAATAGCAGACGTATGTACATCATCTGCGGAAGTTCAGCCAACACAGATAATGCTGTAGTAGACGCGGATGTGTCCGGAAGCTGATCGAGAAAAAAGAACATCTTTAATGCCCGCTAACCAGCTCGGACCTGCAGGACCAGCAAAACCTGATCCAGCGGGCCACCCGAGCAGCGACAGCACACGGCAACCTGGCCTGAGGCGGCCGCCAATGTGCTACACGTTTATTCCTTCTTCTCCTCCCCCTACTTTCCTTCTTCTTCGATCCCACATCTTCATAGCGCCCCCAGTTACAGCACCTTTTTCGTCGTTTCTTGGTCGATCCGCAAGTAATCACGTGAATTGGCAGAGCTAACGGCAAATTCGTTAAGAATTATTTTTTTTTTCGAGAGCTTTCCTTTCTGGCGGTATGAAGGAATATTGTAAGGGTACTGTTTTAAAGGGGCCATGAAGGCATAATGCACGTTTGGTTCGTTGGAAAGATTGTCTCGTTGGAATAAAATTGACTCATCTTTGTCGCAAACTTCACTCGAATGAGCTGCATAATAATGAAAACAGAGAATAGCCATTCGACACCTTGACTACTTTACCGCACTGAACCCATGACGTATTATGGCAGTTTGTTGCGATTAGCTCATGCCGACAAAATTCAACGCGAATTAAACAGTTAAATAGGTATTATAGGCTCGGAGAAAGAGCTTTTGGCGCTTAAGTTTAGTGAACATTTTATAAGAATGCAGTAAGAATATTTAAGCAATGTAATTTACGAAGGAACACGTAAACATAGAAGTACTAGCGCGTACGGCGCCTCAATGCCGACCGACTTTGCAGATCCGTAGAGCACATTACAACGTGCTCAGACAAGCCCATGGGCTTGTCTGACATGACGGTGGCCAACTAGCATAATCGACACTGGTGCTAATTGTGGCACTTCCTGTCGAGCCATACACAACATTTCATCACACGATTACTATCAAGCGTAACAATAAGCCAGGTACAAGTCCGGTCAGACAAAAAAAAAAAAACACTGCAGAGAGTGGTTCTTCGGTGGTATTGTTGAGCCATCTATGACATAACAGTAACCAGGCAGGCAAAAATAAATATGTTTTTGCCGTGGACGCCAACCTTACTCAGCCATACTAACTTCTGTTTTATAAACCTGCCCTGGATATGTGATTGTCGACGTTACGAAACGCACGATGTGGCGGACCAAGTGAAATTTCGGCTTGAATTGTTCGATTTTTAAAATGAATAAAGCGTCGTTTGCTGTCGTACAAGCGCTGAAGGCACTATAAAAGCACTAAACCTTTCGGATAAAACGCACTTGTATTTGTCTTCAATGGCCCCTGTAAAGGCGATAATCTTTCGTGGGCTACTTACACGCGCAAAATTTTGTTCCTGTCTGTCTGTCTTCTGTCTGCTGTCTGTCTGTCTGCTGTCTGTCTGTCTGTCTGTCTGTCTGTCTGTCCTGTCTGTCTGGTCTGTCTGTTCTGTCTGTCTGTCTGTCTGTCTGTCCTGTACCTGAATTCAGGCACCAAGCCACAAGGGTAAAATATTGTTCAGCGAGACGTTCTTTCTAGACAAAACATATTGCAACGAGACGTTTCTCTAGGCGAAACATTTCCAAACGACTAAACCTGGTGGCAGTGCTCATGCTTTTCAACATTGTTGAGCAGCAGGAAAACATAAGGCCTACTTGAGGCAGAGAACCAATACAATAGTGATAAATGCAGTGTTTAAAGTACATGGCTGCTTTTTTTATGCTATAGAAAAATTAAAAGTACGCACTGAAAAAAAGTTCATGCACTAAAATACAAAAATGGGCTCGCGTGCGACATTAGCCCTCCTTGCGGAATTTCATGAAGTCCAACACTGACGAAAGGTTTCAATAAATTGGCGCGTGAGCAGTGGAACTTGGGACAATTGAATTGACTTGAGGAAACCTCGAACGTATTGATCTTGGAAGGAGCGAGACCGTCGGGGAAGAGCATGAGAGGTGGGCGGGAAAAAGAAGCAAGGAATTTACGTGGACGGGGCAGCAGATGACTATTTAATACGACGGGGTTACTGCGCTACTTACAGTTTAATGAAAACGACGCTGATGGGGCACCTCTGTGTTCGTGGTGCACACGGCCCTAGACGGGCCACATTTATATGCCCAAATCCCTCCCATCGCGCAACGACAAAGCTGTCACCGGCCCAACCTGCCCCACCTATAGGTTCCGTTTTGCTCTTTGCCCGCGCATGGCAAAAAAAAATTCGGAGGGCGCAGAGGAATGTCACGTGGCTCCCAAAATGGCCGATGGCGCAAATAGGGTGTAAGTAAAGAAAAGAAAAAAATGTGTGAATATGGGGACTTGTGTTGTCAAGACGAAATACCCCTGCTAGACTTCAAAAATGAGAAGATAGAGGTCATGCTCGCTATATCTGACCAAAAGAGCAGAGCACTTGTTTGAATGTCTTTAGAAAGCGTGAAACATGATACCAGTGTGTTTACAGCATAGTTGAATGATCGTTCTAACCTGACCGGCTCCCGTTTGCCGAATCGTATTTTATTTCCTCGTACTTGAAAACTGCGGTGTCATTCGATCTTTCACGTTTAGGAAACACTTTTTAAGACGACTGTCTTTCGTGGGCGACCTAAGCGGGAAAAACTTCTTAACATGTTTGTTTGGCGGTCTGTATGTGACTTCAGATGCACACTTGTTCCCCTTGTATTATCTACATTTCTCGTTCTTCTGGCTTGGCATTCTTACATTTCCTCTGAACTGTTCTCTTTTTTTGTTTTAATCTTTGCGTTCATAGTTTCCTGTTCGAATTTTGTTCGCAGCATTTAATTGTGTCTTGGTTTTTCTCTCGTTTCACCTCACTGCTGACAAATAAATTGTCCACCTTCGCACGCCATCGGTGTAATTGAGTTAAAAGAAAACCGGAGATATTGGTATAAGGGGGTGGTGGGGCATGCAGGACGGAGAGAAAGAGAACGTGACGGAGGGGAGGAGAGTAAACGTGTATTATCAAAATTGCAGTCGGTCCTTGGTGGGAGGCCTCTTAGTGTCAAACGCCTTGATCCGTTGGTATTGAGGGAGTGAGATGGTCATCCGTTCCTCCCGCTGCAATAGGGTGTGGTTTGTTAGGGATTTAGTAATCTTGAGTGTCCGCATTCCGACAGCCTACACCATATGGTAGAGAGTGTTGAGGCGGGGCAGTGTTCACAATGTTCACAGGCTTTTTTACGGGCTCTTATAAGGGCCGCATGAGCTGTTTGAGCGGGGGGTGCGAGAACCTGACGCGAGTAGATAGGCTAAGTAAAACAAACGATGGGCTGTTGGTATGAAGCACGGCGAACAGGATAGAAAAGTTACTGGCTGGTGGGGACAGATGGTATACCGACATTAAACAAAAACAAGAAAAAGTAAACATGCGCTCAGACAATCAGAGCGGGCCGCAATGAAAGCAGACAAACAGTGATCTGTTAACACGAGAGGCTGTAGGTGGAAAATTAATGAGCAAATCGGTAATCTGTGTGTGTAGGACGCGGTCAACAAGGTTAACGGCAAACAGTGAGCAAAACAAAACATACGGAAAAACAGTGTGCAATAATGCGAGCGGGCAACGAAACAGTGAACTGTAACTACGAAGGGCGGTGATATACAACGCAAGGAACGGACTGAACATAGAAAAAAACAAAAGGCAAACAGTCGACAGTGCGCTCACGAGCCGGTTGGACAAAATGTAGAACAAGTGTAGAACAAGAAAAAAAAATAAGTTTTATACACGCGAACAAGAAGGCTTGAACTATAGTAGCAAAAACATGTACATAAGCAGTAAATGCAAGAGTCCTGTCACGGTTGTGAAGACACAAGTTCAAGTTCCGTGTTTTTTGTCTTGTGTTGTTGCGGGATGGCGGTATAAACTATATGAGGGATAGGGGAAGGGGAGTCGAGCCTGAAGAGGAAGGGAACAGGAGATAAAAATAGAGGGTACAGGGTGTCAGACGGGAGGGAGAGATCGAAGGATGAAAATATTGGAGTGAGAGAGTTGAGGAAAGAAGGAGAAGAGCTCGAGACTGTGATGTGCGGGGAGAAAGAAGTGGGAAGTGGTACGGGGGAAGGAAATTGGTGGTAGAGTAGGGAAAAAGTGTAGAAGTGTAGCGGAGGTGGAGCGGAAGAAGAAAGAGGGGAGGGTGGAAACATGTAAGATTTTGTTGCGGATAGTACTTGGCAAAAACGGGAGTGCAGAAGAAACAGACGGGACGTGAACGAGAGCATTGAGGGGAGGGAAACAGCATGAGCGGTAGGTGGGGAGAAGAGAGAGAGGAGAGAGGAGAAGAGAGAGAGAGAGAGAGAGAGAGAGAGAGAGAGAGAGAGAGAGAGAGAGAGAGAGAAAACTTTTATTGCCGCAAGGGCTAATTCTGGGGAGGGGTGGTGACCGAGGGAGGAAGGTCCCCGGTGATTTTGGCAGCCCGGGCGACGGTGGCATCTTGCACCGCCGAATCCGAGCTGCCCAACGCCCTCGCCCAGTGCTCACCGTCTCGATATGGGGGGAATGGGTTGTGGGGGCATTGCCAGAGGAGGTGATCCATGGTTTGGACCACCCCACAAGCGGGGCAGTGGGGTGAAGGGTACAGACCGGGGTACAAGCGGTGCAGGCGGGACAGGCAAGGAAGGGTGTACGTTTGCACTAAGCGCCATAGGCGTTCTTCGGTGTGAGAGAGTGCCGGGTGTGCAGGGGGCAGTAGACGGCGGGAGAGGCGGTAATGAGACGTAATCTCATGAAAGGAAAGGAGCCGATCTCGAGCTGACAGGGCTCCATGGAAGGGTTCAAGGCTAGGACCCGCTCGGAAGGTGAGCTCTCGAGCGGCTGTGTGTGCTGCCTCGTTCCCTCCCACGCCCGTGTGGGCTGGGGTCCATACCAGCTCGGTGGGGGAGTCAGGGGGATTTTGAAGAAGGATTTTGAGTGCCAGGCAGAAATGACGCCCCGGGCGAAATTTCGAATGGCTGTCTTCGAATCGGAGATTATGAACGCAGGGGAAGGCCGCAGTGTTTAATGCAAGAGCATAGCCGCCTCTTCCGCAAGTCGCGTGGGGAAGAAGTGCGAAGGGTGAGGATGGTAAGAGGGGGACTGTTGGGAGCGTTGATGATTGCGACCGCGAGGCATTATGGTGCCTGTAGCTAGCCGCGTCAACAATAAACAGTTGCCGGAGCACTGGGGTATCGCTTCGTAAGGGCCCGCGCAAGCTGCTCCCTGCGGGCTCGATTGTGCATCGGTGCAATGTTACGGGGAATGGGTCGAACAATGAATAGGTCATGGATAGTGCTAGGAATGGCAAGAGAGGTTTCTGTAGCGAAAGGGAAGTTGATTGCAAGTCGCCGGAGGAGAGATTGACCTGTTGAGGTTGTTGCAAGGCGGGCGTACTGGCTCACAAGATGAGCTTCGAGGAGCTCAGATGCGGTGTTGTAGACACCAAGCGATTCTACACGAGCGGTGGCAGCGCTCTGCGGAATCCTGAGCGCCGTCTTGTACACTTTTCGAATGAGGCAATCCACCTTTTTAAGTTCGTAGAGGACGGTGCTAGATAAGGAAGAGAGTAAGTGATGCGATTTATTACAAAAGCCTGTATCAGCCGCAATCGCTCTGCCTCTTTGAGCCCTTCGTGGCGGGTGGTGATGCGGCGGAGGAAGGTTGATAGTCTGATTGACTTGGGATGTTAGGTTGGCGAGGAATGTGGTATT
Source organism: Haemaphysalis longicornis (assembly GCA_013339765.2). NCBI lineage: Eukaryota > Metazoa > Arthropoda > Arachnida > Ixodida > Ixodidae > Haemaphysalis > Haemaphysalis longicornis. Next base: position 99,577,328 of record CM023450.1, on the reverse strand, counting down.
GGCGCGGTTCTGTTGGATATTGAGGCCTAGGATTTTAAGGCAGGGCACTCGGGCAACGGGGTGATCATCCAGCCGGATGGTAATGTTCGGAGCTGCGCGGGCGCGTTTCGGACTGTTGGGCAAGAGAAGCAGCAGCTCTGCCTTCTCGGGCGAACAAGTCAAACCGACATCACGAGCAATAGGCAGCAACACAATCTGCCCCTGCTGGAGGGTGGTTCAATGTGTGCGTCACTGCCGCCTGGAACCCACAAGCGTTGACGTCGTCGCCATACAAACTGAGGCGAAGCGAGGGCACATTAGCAAGAAGGGAGGGAGGTCTATCATAGCGATGTTGAAGAGCAGTGGGGAGAGAACTGCTCCTTGTGGGGGTGGCCTATGGAGGGGAGGCGGAATGACGCCGGAGCGTAGATCATTAATCTGAATGACGGCCGGGTGATTAGCGAGAAAAGCCCGCACGTAGTTGTAGGTGCGGGCTCCAGGAGACAGAGCAGCCAAATGGCGCATAATGGCCGTGGTGGGAGACCCGATCAAAGGCCTTTTGACAGTCTAGCGCTAGAACGGCTGATGAGTTCGGGCAGTAGCAGGAGCAACGAGAAGATCATGCTTGAGCTGCAATAAGACGTCTTGGGTGGAAAGGCCGGCTCGAAATCCGAACATTGTGTGCGGGTACTGTTGCTTACTCTCCAGATATTGGGTCAAACGGGCATGTACGATCATCTCGAGGACCTTAGTCAAACCGAAAACGAGATAGGCACAAAAATCTGCTCGTGCTGGAGGGTGGTTTCATTAACAAAAAGAAAAGTAAACATGCGCCCGGACAATCAGAGCGGGCAGGCAATGAAAGCAGACAAACAGTGATCTGTTAACACGAGAGGCTGTAGGTGGAAAATTAATGAGCAAACGGTAATCTGTGTGTGTAGGACGCGGTCAACAAGGTTAACGGCAAAACAGTGAGCAAAACAAAACATACGAAAAACAGTGTGCAATAAGCGAGCGGGCAACGAAACAGTGAACTGTAACTACGAAGGCGGTGATATACAACGCAAGGAAACGGACTGAAACATAGAAAAAAAAGGCAAACAGTCGACAGTGCGCTCACGAGCCGGTTGGACAAAATGTAGAACAAGTGTAGAACAAGAAAGAAAAAATAAGTTTTATACACGCGAACAAGAAGAGCTTGAACTATAGTAGCAAAACATGTACATAAAGCAGTAAATGCAAGAGTCCTGGTCACGGTTGTGAAGACACAAGTTCAAGTTCCGTGTTTTTTGTCTTGTGTTGTTGCGGGGATGGCGGTATAAACTATATGAGGGATAGGGGAAGGGGAGTCGAGCCTGAAGAGGAAGGGAACAGGAGGATAAAAATAGAGGGTACAGGGTATCAGACGGGAGGGAGAGATCGAAGGATGAAAAATATTGGAGCGAGAGAGTTGAGGAAAGAAGGAGGAGCTCGAGAGTGTGATGTGCGGGGAGAAAGAGGTGGGAAGTGGTAGGGGGAAGGAAATTGGTGGTAGAGTGGGGAAAACGTGTAGAAGTGTAGCGGAGGCGGAGCGGAAGAAGAAAGAGGGGAGGGTGGAAATGTAAGATTTGTTGAGGGATAGTACTGGCAAAAATTGGAGTGCAGAAGAACAGACGGGAAACAGCATTGAGCGGTAGGTGGGGGAAGAGGAGGGGGTGTAAAAGGGCAGGGAAGGTCGAACAGCTATCTTGTTTCGACGTCAGCTGAAACGAAGCAATCAGATATGCGGCAAATATTTTCGTCTTAGAAGTTGGCCTTTCGTAAGTTTGTTGCCGAATAATCTCCCTCACACGTGCATGTCTAACTCGGCGGTGGTCCTCTGTTCTCTTGTACGTTTTTTGTTGTGACTTCTGTTAGAATAGTGTTGAGCCAAAATCTGCAGTTATGTTATGTTGAAACTTTTCAAATCAATCTTTGTTTGCCTGGTTAACGTGTAATTTTGTAAGAATTTCTGGTCTTGCATCCCAAGAAGTTATTTTGGTTCTTATTGGTTATTTATTTATTTATTTATTTATTTATTTATTTATTTATTTATTTATTTATAGTGAGACGCCACATGGTGTGCGGCTTTGGAACCTCTTTGTATTGGATCAATCTTAATGGATTGTACTTTATAAGCATCATTGCTTAATTAAAACATAAATTGAAACAGAAGGCTGGCGCTACCTGAGCGGGTAAGGCCTTACGTGGCCCTTTGTCAGATAGTGATTTCTTTATGCTTTATGAAACCACAGAAACAGAAAAAAACGCTTGTTTTAATAGAAATGCTATCATTTTGTAACCTGCTTAAACATTTTATCTGTGAAAGACATCGTTTACACAAGGGTAGCGGCGACAATAATAGAGACAATACGAAAAACGCAGTAGCCACTGTGCCGAATTCATGTAAGCATTCAAGTGGCACAAACTAACAGAACCAAAGGCCTCAACTACAATAGCCCAGCCATGTTTTAACACGAAAGTGTTTTATTTCGGCATACAGAAATATTTGAGGCACGTCATATCCGTCACGGCAGTGACGCCAATAGAACGAAGCGAAGCGGCCTGTAAAGGATGCACCCCTGCACACAGGGTCTTCTTGCGAGGAAGCAACCTTCAGAACCAAAGAGTACGTTAAATTTGGGGTTGTTCGTTTTCGGGTTTTATCTTTTAACAGGAAAGTGTTTTATGCCGGGATACACCAAAATTTCACTGACGTCATATCCGTCACGGAAATGACGCGAGTACGCCATTGCCGAAGTGACCCGCCAACAGGACGTCGCTCGCCAAGCACACCCACACGACAGCCGCCGACCCGCAAATCATGCTCAGCTGCACATTTCACTGCACATTTCGCTTTCGTGTTTTACCGATTCCCATGACAGAGGAATCAGGCTTTGCTCGGTGGCCTCCGTTACTGCGCTAGCACAAATACCATCTTCTCACGTCATAAAGGCTGGGCGAAAAAAAGTGCGAGGTGAATCACCAAAATTTAATCCTTTTTCTCTACTATTTTGATACATTGTTTGAAGTATGCGCTATAAAGCTTCACTGTTTGTGGGATGAAACAGTCGTTTGAAATTTACCAAACTTATAATGTGTCTTCGTTGTATTTTCAAGTTTACAATGGGCTACATAAGCCGTCAAGTAATGAACTCCAGGCTTGGAGGAACTGAAGTGTCGACAATTTTAGTGTTTGGAGCTATGAAAAGGCTGAAATTGCCTTTCAACATGCAATTATGTAATTTGGGGCGACGCGCTGGCAGCGTAGCATGTTGAACAACACGCCCAACATTGAACTCTGGTGAAAAACGCATTTTGAAAAAGCGGGAAAAGTCTTAGGGCAGCTTGCAGTTGTCTTGTTGCGTCGAGCTAAAAACACTGAGCTGCATTAGAAACACTGAAAACAATGGGAATATTTTCTTGTAAAATATAACTCGTAATTGAAAAAAATAAACGGGCGCTTAGTAGTACTGTTTGCATGGGGGATTCATAATGTGTTGCAATTTACTTCAAGCTATGACATCCTCTATCTAATCGTAGTATAGACACGCTCGGCTACTTTTGTAATTACCATGAAAAAAATACACCTGCACACCTCCACCGGTGTGTTTGGGTGCTTTCATTACCATCGTTTTGATTCTTTTCTTTCTTTTACTTTAGGGCGTTGGCACCTAGCAGCGAAGAGAGGGTTTTTCCCTGTATCTCCTTCTCGCCATTGTAGGCCTGACATATTCGTTATTAGCGTAAACATGCTTTGATGATTCTCTAACCAGCAAGCTCCTACTGCTCCTCTAGGCAACAATACATGTTTCTAGTATCCAAGTCGAAGTCTACAGCACATTCAAGTCGACGGTCACAACGCGTTCACTATAGGTCCACGCTTAAGCCAAGGCTGTCTGCTTGTGCAAAGGATACGTGTTGGACACACATTCAATACGACCCGGGTTCGAATGATGGATCTAAGTTTACTTCCTTTTTTACCTTTATGCGGTTTGCGCTGTCGACAATGGTAAGTACCCTCATTTAGTCAGGCCGATGCCAGACGCCGCACTTTCGCATAATCGGACATTTATTCGTTTCTCATTAAAAGTAATGCCATTGGTTTCCAAAAGTTTTTGCTAAGCTCATTATTTTATGTCAGTATTATGTAAAGAAACTGATAATTCTTTACACGTGAGATAAAATAATGAGCAAAACATTTCAATTATTTTCAAAGGGAATCCTGATACCTGTGACGATAATGAAAGAATGTGTATTGCCGGCGACTCTCGTCCCATGTAATGTTTTGTGCAGACGCTCTCCCATCCACCTCGTACGGTCTTCGAATAGGTGCTTTATTTCTCGCATATATCGGCGGCCCCGTCATATTATTGAACACGACCGACTAATTTCATCGTGGTGAAAACACGTAATCAGCTCCCGGTGGCATTTAGACCATTGTATTTGGGTGACAGGAATGATAGCAATAATCGCCCGTACTGTGTTGTGTCATTTCCAGAATAGACAGCACGCAAAGGCTCTGTGATAGTGCAAGGGATGGTGTAAGACTCGCATTCTATACGACACGGGTTGGAATCCCGAATGTTAGTTTACTTTCTTTTCCTTACTTTTATTCGGTTCGCGATGTAGGCCGTTGCGAGGCCAATGCCGGACACCGCATTTTTCGTAGAAGGGGGCATTTAATGCTTTCTCATTAAAAGTGATTGTATTAGTTTCCAAAAGGTATGCTAATGCTCACAATTTTTGTGTCAATATTATGTAAAGCAATTGGTTGCTCTTAACCATGTGAAAAAATAATTAGAGATGTAATTAAATTACTTTTCAATGGAAATTCCGCTACCTGTGGTGATGACGAAAGACTGTTTATTGCAGACGACACTCGACCGGACATATTTCCTTCCATGCCCACTCTCCCATCCACTTCGTATGGTCTCTCGAATAAGTGCTTAATTTCCAGCCTATCAACGTCCCCGTGATATTATTCAGCACGACTGATATCGATCATTGTGGTGAAAACACATAATCAGCTCCCCGTTGGCATTTAGACCATTGTCTTTGGGTGACAGGCATGATAGCAGTAATCGCCCCTGACTGCGTACAGTCACTTTCAAAATAGACGGCAGGGCATATATAAGGATACGACCAACGGAGCCCGGTCCAAGAGCTCTTCCATCTCTCGGACGAACCAAAGTGAGTAACAAAGTTTGTTTTTAATCGGGACGAGACCATCATAAAAATGAACCCTAAAAATCTGATTGTGACGTCATTAGCTCAATTGTTTGTTCCGCGAAGTACATCTGGACATCCCACCTCACCCAGTAAAGCACCGAAAGGTTACCTAATGTCACAATAGCTACTTTGCTCTTTTCTTATTTTCCAGGGTAGTGTAGTGGCCTGTATTTGTTACAAATGTTATTCCTCTCTTTCCCGATTAAATGTTGAGAAGGTTCAGTATTTATTTATTTAATATCTTTCCAATCTGCTAAGCTTAATTTCAGTACTGCTACACGATCGTTTAACGTTTATTGCATTGCAAAATGCTAGTGCGTTTTGGTTGCAGGTGAAGCACTTTTGTGTCAGAAGAGAGGCGGGACCTAGAATTTGGGAGGTGACAATTCAGCTTTTGCTGCCTGTAACGCTGACATGAAAATGATATGCCAGTGTCACAGCATTAATAGCATGCTGGAAAAAAATCCTCCGATGTGTCTGCTCACTTAACTCACAGTGTCGTTCAAAAAATTTTGTCTTCTGCCTCCTCCTCCACGTAAATGCATTTCTACGCTCCTCCGCCCTCCTCCCATGCCATTCCCCTCCATTTAGATCCTCCCACCATAAACGCGCAGGAGTTGTGATAAAATTCAATTCAATTTTCCTGTGTTCCGTCACTCGCACCACCCACTTGAACCTGTTTTAATTACTATTAGACTTAGAACACTAACACGAGGACTTTTTGCATTGTTGGGTTACAATATTTCTTCAACTCCTATTTTAAGATTTTCAAGCGACAATTATTTAGAAGGGGACGAAAAGGACCGACACGCGCTTGCTGTCATGTTGGTATAACGGTCGGTGCAATTTGGTTAGCTAGTTGGTATAATGGATGTCGAACTAGGTCAAACCCCCACGTTGTTAAGCTATTTTTCAACTCGTACTTTCATTTGCTATGGCATAGGTCAAGCACACATTTATTTTCAATTAAACAAACACGGCGAATACCAATTGTGCATTGATGTTTTGCCTCGAATATACCTTTCTTTTGTTTTTGCTCAACTATACTAACAAGCATTAATTGGAGAATGTTTTTAGATTGATTTGTTTGGGTAGGTATTTCTTATTATATACTTCTCGTTCCAGAGTTCCTTTAGCTTTTGGCCAGTTAGCTGAATCGGGTGACCGACAGACACACATACAGACCGATTGACAGGCCAAAATTTGCGAATTTAGGTAACCCAATAAACACTGTCGTCTTTAAAAACGGTACAGTGTAGTAAAACTTAACGAGCTGCAACTGCTTTCTGAAGTGGAAACCATAAAATTAAATGAATACTAGAAACGTATTATTGCCAGAAAAAGGCAGAAACTAAAAGGTCATTCGGGCCACGATTACGCACACAACCGTACCTTCGGAACAGAGGAATTTTAGACGAGGCGATTATGTTTTTTGAGGCATACAACTTCAAAAATCTGCTATTTTACCGAAGATTTCATATCCTTTCAACATCATAAAAACCAGCCCACACCTCTGTTTTTTATTATTACTGTATGAAAAGATATCACTAAGGCTCCTTAGCTTTCGAACCTGATATAGAGTTGAGAGAGTGACAACGTACATATCCGAAAGGAGATGTCCGACCCAAAAAACGAAGCTTCAGGCGTACTAGCCTATAGCCCAAAGTGATCGTTCTCAGGCACCAGAAGTTATATTCCGCGTAGTTTCAGCTGAACACTAGCAGGAACGACACAACGGAGAAGAGTATTGTGCTGAGAAGTTCCCAAAATTTTGCAGGCGTATGATGCGAAAAGAAAATTTTTCTTGTAGTTTTTTCTATTGTAGGAGGAGCTGACAGCCTTTCAACAACCATTTATTAAAAGGCTGACCTTTAACAGGCACAGCCAAATAATAATATATAATAATATGAAGAACAAGCACAAAAGTAGGCCCAATAGCTCAGACACTTCGCCAGGGGTCACGTTTGCTAGCCCGTCTTCCGAAATAAGCGCTCATGAACGAACATTTTCGAAAAAGCTGCTTTGCAGAACATTCATATCCTATAAGCTGAGTACTCCGTCGAAAACATTTCGGCGTTAAAAATATAACGTATTCAAAACTTACGTAAGCGCAAGTACTGTTGCGGCGTAAATAAACATGGACTGTTTCAGACAAACCGACACCCCCTTACGCTTACCAACCGACCATTTGACTGGTCAACGTAAATCTGGAAAAGGCGTAACCTCATTTTGCTCGTGTGCAACAAAATTATAGCTGCGTCTGCTTAGACGTGCCTACAACGCGCCAAAAAGTCAAAGAAAAATTTAATAATGTCGTGGACATTGGCAACCCTACACTACGATGCCCGTCACGAACATCGCGGCAAAACATCCGGAACATTACAGAAGAAGGGGAGGATGAGCATGAGCTGTAATGCGAGACGGTGCGCCAATATCAGGATGAAAACCGTCCTATGGATGGAATAGCCCCGCCCACCTGTCTTTGCTTAACCGTGTACTATCTCCCTCTCCCTGTTTCTTACAGCCTGTTTCAGCATGAAGGCCTCCCTGTTGTTCACCCTGCTGTCCCTCATCGCATTCGCCTGTAAGTTGATGCACATTGCCTCATAGGCGCGCATTTTGAAGTGCGGAATTCTGGTATTCTTTGCACTTTGGTTGATACACATCAGCACGCTTAAATAAAATAAGAGGAGATCATTTATAAAATCTTGGTAAGACGACTCTGGTCTAGTTCCAGTCTCCCGCCTATCAAAAACTTCCAATTAGCTCATCAGCATTAAAACGAAATATTTTATTCTAGAACCCACAGAAAAAAATAGAACGCGAAAGAATCAAAATGTGGGTATAACATACTGGAAGCTGTAAGGAGTATGCATTAAAAAATCGAGGAAGCGCATACGTAATTCCGTCTACAGTTGAACGATCACAACAACACCAGACGACTGCACGAGCGATTGGCGAGGGAACACCTTTGTAGCAATTAAATGCTTTATATTTACATTTTCACCAAATATTCATATGAATGCAGCTCTCTTCTCAATGTATCCTAAGTTTACGCAGCTAACATGGCTACAAAATACTTAGTAGGTTATTTGCTTAACACACACGTTAGGCGGCGAGAACTGGTTAAAGAGTGAAGCCGTATAGCTCACTGTCGAGAACCATAGACATCCCCCACCGACAATTTTGACGATGGGGTTTCGACCTTGGCCAAGCTAGTTCTGCATAGCGATCATGCATGATGCACTGTGATTGTTTACGAAGTATTGTTACATCCGTAAAAAAAACTTATTCACTAATGATCGATGCTTTCTTTTGCCTTTCATGCCCGCTTCAGATGGAGCCAGTGTGTAAGTACCTCGTTCAGTATTCTTCGTTGTCAAAAATATCATTCGTTTTCGGGTTAGCGGTGTACATTCCCAATTGTCTTTGATTCTGGTAACAGGGCCGCGCCAGCCACGTCAGAAAGTTCAGCAATCTCCAAAGGTAAATTGTTTCGTGTCATTATAATCATTCTTTATAGATGAATGCAAAGCGTCATACTCTCTTCACCATGTCAAGCACATTCGGCATGAAATGTGTATAGAGGCATCCGGAACACCCTCAAAGCAATTTTTACGGTGCATGTGTGCGTGCGAGGAGATGCTTAGTGCAGATCTGGAAAAAAAAAGTCCACAGGACAGGTTATTTGAGATAGCTAGAGTACCCACTCCGACGGCACTTAGGCAGAATACATGGCGCTTCTTTTAAAAGGCGCATGGTTTTACAATGAAGTTTTGTAGGAAATAAAGAGATCAAAGCAGTGGAAAAATGATCCATAGTTGTGTATCTTTTAATTTTGGCTTGCGTTTGTAAATAGCCCACACCAGTTGAATGCTAGAAATAACCAGCCTACATAGCAATGATGATATGCGATATCTCGCCATAAGACAACACTTTTACTTGTGTTCACCCTTTCTTGTATGGTGAAATTTGTGACAAAGTTTATGTAACGACACTTTTTTGGACACTACCCTAAGAACCCTACGCAGAAGCGCGAAATACCTTCTGTTTGGTCTCCCGTATACAGCATGTTACATCGATAAATTGGCGTCTTAAAATATCTTTTCCTGAGCGCACTGCTCTTTCCTTTAAGCTCAAAGAAAGTTCGCATTTTGGGACTGCTTTGTTTAACATTAAAACCGATAAAAACAAATAAAAACGATTTTTCCTCTATGGGAAACCATTGGGCCATCTTGGCAATATTCTTCGCTTTTGTAGTGTGGTGCCACCTCCGGTATTAAGAGCCGAAAACAAAGGGAGCCCCGCAAACATGGCACGAGCCGTCACGGCGTGTTTTTTTTTTCTTTTTTGGGGTGGCGTCCACACTGCAGGTGGCGTCATACTACAAAGCGGGACAAGATATTTCAAGATGTACCTCAGGTGTATCATCGGCGAAAATAGTTTTTATTTTGTTTCGGAATGAGCAAGCAAATGATACCATTGTTCTCGGTGCTAAACAAAACATGCAACAAAACTCGACGTTCGTGTAAAGTTGGAGCGCAAACAGAGAAGGGGTTCGCTTAGAAAATGTTTTTAAAGATGCTCATCCATTTATGTGACACCCAGTATATATTGTATACATAGTTACATGCGCTATGAACGAGTGCATAAACTCAGGATAGGTAAAACGTATTCTAAAAGTATGTCTCCGCTCTTCCTGTGCAACTTTCAGGGGAGACAAGGCTAACGCTCCAGAAGGTGGGAAAGGCCTTTCAGGATCTTGGAAAGATTCTGCAAGGAGAAACTGGATCGCTGAGCAGGGAAGAGCTGCAAACCATTATAGACTTTACCCTATCCGACCCGAAGGACTTCGGCGGCGAATACTCCTTCACTGACATCCTGGTGTCTGCAGCCATCACGAATGGCGGAAAGTGGCCAGGTTTAACACACGACGGTAAATGAAAAGAAGAATATCAAAGAAATGTTTTCTTCTGGGGAGTGCTTTGTTAACAATAAAATGGTAAAGCAAGAGTAATACCTTGAACTTTCCTCATGAAACGGCGGAGTGTCAGACACTGCTGAAAAAAATTGAACGAGATTAAGAAGCAATCATTTCGGATCACTTCAAACACCTACTACAACACACCCGTCATCCACTCTAATTCTCCTACCCAATATCCCCTCTCATCTGTCCCTTCTGCCCCTCTCCTAAGACTACCTACCACATGCTGGGGGCTTGTGGAAACCAGGGTGCCGAACCGGAATTTTTTGGATTCGGTTCGGGTTCGGATTCAAGGCTTCCGGGTTCGGTTCCGGTTCGGTTCAGGAGCACCATTCCGTTCCGGTTTGAACCGGTTCGAACCGGTACAAATCCGATTTGTACCGGTACGAACCGGTTCAAACCGGTTCAAACGGGTTCGGAGAGAAAAAAAACAGGCGGGTTTTTTGTTAATTTTTTTGTGCTCGGTTTTCGTTTACTTGTCAAGTCGGTATAAAATCAAATTCATAATGTAGGTTTCTTTGTGGAATCTTTTGCCTTGGCGAAATTAAAGCGACCCTGCAACACTTTTTTCAACTTTTTTCTAAACCTTGAGTGCTTGCACAAAGTAGTCAACCAACACATCCAGTACTTAGATTAGGGGGTCGCAAAGTGCTTCAGCCTAAAAATTACGGCTCTGTCCCCATCATATAACTTAAGAACTTGCTTAAATTGTTATCTCTGCTTCCTGGACTCGGCGTTCTTTTACCGCTGGAATGACGTCATTACAGCGGTGTAGCAGCTATTTGCCAGTGGTCCTTCCCTTGCAGCAGTGAACACATTCGCTAGCCACTTTAAAAAGAAAGCCACAAAAGCGAAGCAGAAACGGAAGGTGTATACGTAGCGACGAGCAAATCACGCGGTGCCCTTCCGTGATAGCGATAGCTATAGCTTTCGCAGTGCTCCAGATGCGAAGAAAAGAGTGAAAGCATTTATAGAAGGTGTTGAAGAGTTCCTTTAACTGTACAGGGGGGATTAAAAGAAATGCGAACAACGGAGCGCACAGCCTCCGACGGATGCCGCACCGTTGGCTGCTCCGTCAGTAAACTGCGCGCATGCGTAGTTGTTGCGGAGCGTTTGAGAGTGTGGCCTACATTTATGGGAAATGCTTGATCAAGAAGCGACGCCGGTCATTTATTTTAAAGGGCCTCTTCACGCTGTGTCGCCACTGAGCAGGGTGACCGTTGAATGGCATCTGCTATCTGCAATCAGCTTGCTGCGGGCTTGTCTAGCGAATTTAGTAGATAACAGTATGCCCAGTGGCGACACATCATAAAAAGATGCCTCAAAATAAATGACCCGCGTCCCTCTTGATCAAGCGTTTCCCCAAACAGTAGGCCACAGTCTGAACGCTGCGAAAGAACCACGCATGCGCGCAGTTACTGACAGTGCAGCCAGACCGGTGCGGCATGCTTCGGAGGCTGTGTGCTCCGTTGTTCGTATTTCTTTTAATCACCCTGTACAATCTACTTGCAAAATATTTTCTATGGTAGGTCAACGATTACAACTCTAATTGTTTATTTTTTGTTATTTAGTTTCATTCGTTTTTATAGCTTATTTCAATTTTACCCTTGGCTCATAACAGTGCAGTTTTATACCCTGCTGTTGTTTTCTTGCGGAAACAAAAAGGAAGTTGGCGGACGATTACGACACTCGCTAATGCGAAATTTGAGAGCAGCGCAAACTATTCTTCTCGGCCTTGGCGCATAGCTGCTGTGTCTCAGGAAGTAATCGCGTCATCGGAAAATGCACGACAGCGGGGTATACTCTGTCGTTATCTCCTACGGCGTCACCACAGTGGAGCTCGTATCGCGCGATCTCGAAATTCCGCCCTCCCCCTCACACTCTCGTCATTCTTTTATCCTCCGCTGTCGTGTTCGCTGTATCTTCGCTGGCATCTTCATTTTCTCCGTTACAACGAGGCCGACGTTGAGTGACTACGCGGAACCCCAGGAGCGGGCGCTTAAGGGCTGCACTCTAACGTATGGCTCTACGTAGCCGCCGATGTGCCGCCCTGTGATACACTCCGCTCGTCGAACAGTGACGGGCTGCATATCGTCTCCAAATAATGAATCCTCCCCACAGTCTTCTAGAAGGCAAACATGTATCCTCCCGGCGAGTGTGCAGTGCCCCGGTGCCTCCGACACCTCCCCCCGCGGTGTATCCTTGCCAGAATCTTCTGGCAATGGGCAGCATTCCTGCAGGCTGCCTATTTCACCGTCCTAGTAAGCAGACTACCCTTCCATCCACAATCGTTTTTTGGTACCCTCGAGTGTCGCCGTGGTGCGGAATTGTGGGTCTCCCCCCACCGCCTCCCCCTCGGGCGGCTCGTGACGGGCCGCCCCCCGTCCCCAAATCACGCATCCTCGCCGGAATCTTCTGCCTAGCAGGCAGGCAGGCAGGTGAGCAGGTGGGCAGGTAGTTTACTGGCAAGCGGGCAGTGTCTTTGGCGGGTCGCCTGCACGCCCGCCATATTTTTTTTATTCAGCAAATGTCTATGCACGCACTCGGGCACGCAGCCCTATTTTCGCACACTGACACAAAAAATTTTGCATTGTAAATAAATTGCTTGGTCTGCTACGCCTTTCATGTACCCCTAGTTTCAACAGCGCCTTCGGCTTAACACGAAATCATTAGCAGTGCTACAAGTCGAAACCAGTCCGGCGTCGGCGTCAACCTCCGACTTTCAAGAGTGGCAGGTGGCGTATGGAGCGATTTCCTTGGGCTCATCTTTTATCTGCTAACCATCCGGTAAGAAAGAAAGAATGGCTACAATGACTCATTGGACGGCGTTTATAGGACGGCATTGAATAGGGAACCAGCGGAGAAAGGAAATTGCTAATGCCATTTCACTGACAGGTGACAGCGATTGGGGTCCAGGAAAGATAATACCTTAGTTAAGTCACAGGCAGCAGTAATGATCACTTGTAGAGAGAGAAAAAACGAACTTTATTTAAATTGAGGAAAAGCTTCAGAGAGGCGTCCTCATTCAAGGGGGACGAGGCGACAGCCGTTTCCATCTAGACCAGCTATTTTCCAGGTCGGAGCTGGCGAAGGCCCTCACGCAAACGTCTATGGAAACGTGAAGGTTGGGTGGATCTAGAATGGGCGTGTCGCAGCCGCCTATTATGGGTATGAGGTTCCCAGGCTCTCCACAGAAGCGACGAAATGGAGAGAGTTGTGTTCGGTCAAAGAGGTCAAGTCTGTGGGGGTGTCGAAATGTGTTAACCCGCACGGAGCGGAATAGCTCTTCCTAGTTAATCACTAGCGATTTGGGCGGGGAGCAATACATTGTACGGAAGAGCCTATGGCGCTAAGGAATTTCCTGGTATGTGACTGCAGGATGCATGCGCTCGGGCTCGGCTTCATCAGCGCTGGCTAAGTTGGTTAAATCTCGAGCCACAAGGTTCGTGATCTGGTTTTCCGCGGATGCCAGTATGAGCTGGTGCCTTACAATCCTGGCTAGTCTCATTACAGGTCTCTGATTCATCATTCGAACTGTTGTAGCATGCAATCGACTCTTGGAAAAGCTGCGCCACGCCTGCTAAAGTCTGTTATGAGAGTTTTGGCACCACTTTGGCTAAGCGCACGTGCCATGGCTGCTTCCTTAGCTTGGAGGGGGCTGTCTTCGGGAGTTGAGATGCTACACCTGTGGAAGGCTTCCGAACGGTAGCAAAAAGAAAGAGAAGGTATTGAAGAATGCTATCGGGGGTCTTTCGCATCAAACCAGGTGATCTTTCTTCATTTAGGATAATAGAAAACAACCAGCGCAAGAGAGACGAGGACGAAGGTAGGCTACAGACGCAGCGCTGTTCCCACAACTATACATAATATATATATATATATATATATATATATATATATATATATATATATATATATATAGCGAATCAGAATAGGAAATGAGGGCCTCGTTGAAAATAACGCAGAAATAAGAGTTGGCAGTCAAGAAAACCATGGAAAGCAAAGGGGAGGATGTGGTAGGTCATTAAAACAGATAAAGAATTTGGAAAGAAAGAAATAAAGAAAGTGGAGAAAAAATGCCCGCCAGGTGGGATCCGAACCCACGACCTCCAGAATACCGGTCTGGTGCGATAATTACTACGCTACCGGCGGGGCGATTTCCCCCTCCACTTTGTGGGGTATTTATGTTAAGGTATTTTTGTTTGCTGTGCTTGGGGGTGGTAGCCAGCGCCACTCGGACTACTCGGGGTGAAGGGGACCTTCTTTTTAACCCCCGGGCCGTGACTCGAGTGTCTACGACATGTCCAGAGTGGTCGACCAGCGTTGAACCCTCTTGAGCTTCCTATGGCACCAAGACTGCCAGAACAGAGGCCCTCGCTATGTAGCGAATCAGAATAGGAAATGAGGGCCTCGTTGAAAATAACGAAGAAATAAGAGTTGGCAGTCAAAAAAACCTCGGGAAGCAAAGGGGAGGAAGTGGTAGGTCATTGAAACAGATAAAGAATTTGGAAAGAAAGAAAGAAAGTGGAGACTTGACTGCCAAATCTTATTTCTATATATATATATATATATATATATATATATGTGTGTGTGTGTGTGTGTGTGTGTGTGTGTGTGTGTGTGTGTGTGTTTTGAAAACCCTTTGATGAATAGAAAATATGCAATTGGAAATGAGTTATTAACTTCAGTGCGAGATGTCAATCTTACGCTAGAAACAACATAACGGCGCAATACGTGCATAAACAAAGACTTTTCTAGCATTCAGGGGGTCGTCACATAACTCTCCCACTATTTTGTACATAGCTTCATTTTTTGATTGGTCTAGAAGCTTCAATACTTCCAGACGCCAAGGACCCAAGATATCATGTTTGGTTCGACCCTCTAATAAAGCTTACTGATCCGCTAATTCCCCTAATCCAAAGTAATCAACACACCAGTCGCACTAATTCACATTACCTCATTCACTCATCTCACTAATACACACCAGTCTACCCGCCAATCCGCAATAATCTACTTTAATCCAGGCGTACCTGAATTTTAAGGTTGAGAAGATTCAAGATAACATGAAAATGCCATCACATCTACATTAAAAGGGGAAATGAGAAGGCCACCAATTATTTTTAATTCTCATGTTCCTTGAGAGCAGTAACCAAAGGACAAAACGGCACTGTACAAGGAAGAGTGACGGTTATGTAGAGAGCTGTGAGTTTTTGCGGCTGATTGCTGTTTGTGTGTAACTGCCGATTCAAACTAAAAAAAGTGGAAGATATGGAGTTAATGTCAATGGTCTCCCTGAAGGCCTTCATAAGCGGAGAGAGATTCATTCGAATTAACAACACATTGAAAACTTTACACGATCCGAACACCATGCAGATAAAAACCATGAGGAATATTCCACGATATGTTGCCTAGGAATATGCGTTTAAAGTTATTCGAAAGTAAAAGATAATTGGGGGAAATGGACAGTACCTAACGCAAACTGAAAGTATCGTATACGGACAACTTTGCATTAAATTGAAGGTAGTAATAACAAGAGAACCTGATGGGCCGTGCGAACTGCAAACTATGCAAAATACTTTGTCGTGCTGCCTGGGTAGTGGTAAAAATATCTTCAGACTCAAGGTAGGGTACCGAAATGGCAAACTAGAAACCACAGTTTTGAGGCCCACAACCGGTTCGGAACGGTTCCTTCCATTCGTTCCGGTTCGGGTTACGTTCCAAAATGGCAGAAATAATAGGGTTCCGGTTCACTTCCGGTTCCAGGCGAAAATTCGGGTTCGGTTCCAGTTCGACACCATGGTCAAAACACCCATCGACCTCCCTCGATTCCAGCCCTTCCCCTGATCAGTGGGAAGTACCTGCTGACCAGCCAATCACGCTGACCGTCACCCGTGTCAGCCCAGGCCTGAGGGTCCATGGCCTGAGGCGAACGCACCCTATCCAGCGACGGCTAAAAGATCACTGTTTTCTCCATTAAACGTTAACTCTTTCTATCTCTCTTAACTAGATGCATTACTCTACAAGAAGCTTTGACATGCATTTAAAATAAGGCAAATCGTCGGCATTTTCAACATATGGGCAATTATGGTAAATTTCCAGCTGGCCTAATTTTCATTATTTTTCTATGCGTATTTCATCCATCAAGTTAAAGTTTATCATAAATGAGTCGAATGGCATTTATCAAGCAAAATTTGCTCTCCGACCAAGGACACACGCCCACCATACTGAACCCCTCTGAATGGTCGTGACCATCGTCACGTCAGTAGAGAACACACTCCTGGCTCACGGATGGATCTCAAGGTTGTGTCAGGAGCGACGCTTAGTTTAAAATGCGATGGTATTTATTGGGCTACCTAAACGCAAGTAGTTTTGATTGTATGAAAGCCGGGATGTCACTCGATTACACCTCCCGGCCGAAACATTACTCGAGAGGAGGCTAGAATACAATGTATATATAGGCACGGTGTGGAATTCCCCAGACATCTCCACTTTATTTAGTGAATCGAAAGCCCTGCCATAATTGAAGTAAAACGAGAGTATAGAGGCCAGGCTACTAGCGTTGTTTTACTTTAAAATGTACTGTGGCTTGGATCTCACAATCTAAAATCGACAAAAGGCTTGTTGAATGTAATGTCAAAGAGAATCGACACAAAAACGGACACTAAAAAAACCTTACCATCCCCTTCTGAAGAAAGTTGACAGGAGCGCCAAAGCTTCGTTCAAACCAAGCAGACTGCGTCCAATCGATCTTCCCACCTTCAAAGATGCAAATTGCGAGCAAAGAACGAACCAATGCGACAATCTTTCCCGCAGTAAGTAAACGTGCCTGCGAACGATCTAAATGTGTACCGATACGTGGTTAGTCAGATAAAGGTATAATATTGCACTCCTTCTCCATAATCGATGCATGCATTGTCTTTTCTCGAACCGTTTCTTTCTGGAGATTTTCAAGTAACCGTCTGCACACAATGGAAACCCGGTTTCACACGAGGGCCGTGTGTCCAGAGACGTCATCAAAGCTTTTCTGTCGATCAATCGGTGGTCTATGAAATAACGCCTTAGGGCTTTTTGACCGGGCGCCATAGGTCCTACTAAGGAAGCCTTCGCTTTAAAAATGTCCCTTCCAGCCGTTCGTAGTATTATAGAAGTAAAATGTCCTAAGAGGTGGGTCGTCATAAGCGCGAGTGCGGTGAAGCTGCATTGAACTGAGGAAACCTTTTAATAGAGGTTTCCTCATGGGAGAAGCAAGACGGATGGGAAAGAGAGGCAGGGTTGGGAGGGGCACAGAGGAAAGGGTGACACTTTACATGGGTGGCAGAACATTATCGCTTTTCGATGACACAGTAGGGAGCAGACTCGGTTGGGTGCTGTGCCCTCCTACATTTATTGAGGTCGCGTAGGCCCGGCCAAAACGAGCGGCCGCCAATCTGCTGACTCGACGTTCCATCTGTTGTCGCGTGCCACTACTGACGCTGCCCAGGCACCGTGATGATGATTGGGCGCTGATCGTGATCATGTCGATGGTGTTACTACAGGCGTCGTTGCAGCGAAGCAGGCAGATATGCCACCAACTTTCTTGATTCAATTTAGCTGGTAATTTCTTTTTGCACGTTATTGGACGTTCATTCGGCAAATGACCGACGTCTATGTATGTTAAAGTACAGTGAAAGACCGTTTGTTCGAACCTGAGTAATTCCAGTTTAGGGATAATTCGAAATTGACGAATTTTCCATGCCAATATCCATAGATGTCTGCGTATATAAGTCCCGTTAACTCGGAGGCGAGTATCTTCCACCACGGATAATTTGAATTGCTTACAACCACTCCGGTGACTGGGCGCCTAGAATACCACCAGAGAAACGCACCCGCTGTCTCCACACGACTCCGTGTCGCCTCCGTAGAGAGAGACGAACGAAAAGATCAGGTAAGATCGGGAAAAAGAACCTGGAACCCTCTGACGAACTTTTTGGAAGACGTATTCTTTGCGGACTACGACGGTGTGTATGCGAGCGCAGGGGTGTGTTTTGCTCTGACATCATTTACCAGGCCAGGAGGCAGAACCTGTCGTTGCTGATTGATTGTAGCGTTTAACGCGCCGACGCAACGCAGACGATGAGGCGCGCCGTAGTGGAGGGCTCCGGATTAATTTTGACCACCTGGGGATCTTTAACGTGCGCCGAAATCTCGTACACACGGGCGTTTTTGCTTTTCGCCTCCATCAGAAAAGCGGCCGCCGCGGCCGGGAATCGAACCCGCGACCTCGTGCTCACCTGTCGTTGCTAGTGGCGATTAAGAAAAGAAGGACGAAATATCGAGGCGGCTCTCCGCTGCCGAAGTTATAATGGGAATGGATGCCTCATGTCTCTTGCCCCATTTTAAAGAAGGCGAAAAGAGGCCTTCCGCTATATTCGCTCGTTAGAGCAAGAAGTACTGGCTGTCGCCTTCTAGGACAAAAGGCAGACTGCAATCACGGATGGATTTTGTAGTAATAAATAGTTGACATGCCCTACTGCATTTCAGGCAAGATGCAGTGCGCCTATTTTTCCCTTCTATTTGTTGGAACTTTCATTAATTCTTACTGAGGTGACTTCTTGTTGGGGTTCAAACTACCGAGCTTTTACAGCATCTTGTGTCTCAAACTTGATTTACAGCACCGAGGAGGGCAGGGCAACAAAGTTCAGTAGCGTGAGCGGACAGGTTTCGCACTGTGTAACCAAGGTAGCCAGGTTTATATGAGCGGTTGTAACGCAAATATTGCCGCATTTGTCTGTTACATCAAAGTACCCAGTTACGCTTTCAACGTCTTGTAACCGATGCATGCACGCAAAGTAGCTCTCGCTGATACAATGACTGTGTTCGTAGTAAACAAATGATTAGACGAAACCCGGCTCCTAATTTAGTAAATGCATCGTCTTCTAGCAAACACCCTCTGTTCCGCCACTCCCTCTTTCCTTTCCGTTGCGACCGTCCTTCGATCGTGGCTGTCACCTCCGATGTGTCCCCAGTCGTAATTGTTTTCATGCGACAGAATTAGATGGCCCATTCAGCGAAAAAGGCGGTGTCTGCGCTAGTATTGGCATTTACCCTGGCGGCGGCGTCGAAATCCTGGAACGGGTCGCTCCCGAGTGCGGATCATTCCACAGAACGAGCTTCAAAATATTTAAACCCAAGTTGAGGACTGCGCTACTAGGAAACGCCTGGGCCTCCGGAGAGTCACGCGGAAAGCAGAGAGTGCACCTCCTCTGGACGTGGGAGCGTTGTTCGGCGACAGCGGCACGTCATATCAGTCATGCGTCCCGCTGACCCCGCACAGCGGCACAACAGCCACAATTACTAGCTGCGCAAAACTGAAAGGAACACTTAGCGGCGTTCTTTGAAAAATAATGATTTAGTATAATTCGCAAATCAAAAGAAGTACTTCGGTGTCCTCGTAGTTCTTTTTTTTATTCTTGTGATCCTCCAGCTAGCACGTACTACTTCTGCGGATTTAATGGTTTTGCGCAAGTATGCTTTCATAAATACTTGTGCATTGCGTTACCCTTGCTTCTACAATACAGCCGATGGTTTCTATAGCAAACAAGCAATTCTGGGAGTTTATATATCAATTACGTTACCCGAGACAGCCGAGTTTCTAGGAAGTAATTGCTTGCCTTCTTCACTACCAACAGAATCAAACGCGACCCGCGGGTCAGACTAATGTATTATACGCCCTGTTTGGTGGCATGTTCTTTGCATAACCATGATAATTTTTCACCCTTTTGTTCTACAGAGTTGCCCCTTATCGAATATAACGGAAACACAATTTAGCGACACAACGTATTCAGACTATGGGGTTTAACGCACCGAAAGCAGCACCTAGGCTATGAGGCGGGGCGTAGTTAAAAGCTCGAAATTAATTCTGAACTTCATTAGATCTTTAACGTTCGCAGAAATCTCGACAGGTGCCGGTTTTAGCTCTTCGTCTCCATCACAAAAGCAGCCACCACGGCCGGGATCACACCCGCGTCCTTGGGTTCAGCAGCGCAGAGCCTTAGCCAGTGAGCCATCGGGGGTGGCGAGCTACACACCGTGAAGGAGTGTTTATGGTATGTTTAGCATAAAATCACCTCTGTAACCCCCCCCCCCCCCCTTACGTTTACATGTGGGGTTTTCTGTGTGATTAAGCTAACTTCTAAAATACATAGATTTGAATATCTTTTTCGCTTAAGATGTGGGCGTGAGAGCGCGCAGGTGTTGGTGAGTGCCCGTTTTGAAACGTGCAAGTGACTATTGTTACTGCCCTTCCGCCTGGAAGGTGTCCTTGCAGCGTGATGCCTTGGCTTTCGCTGGCAGTGCTTGTCCTCCTCGCTGGCGTGTATGGTTGAAAACGTCTCCAGTAAGGGGTGAATGTTACCTTTTCAGCGTTTCGAAGGGGTTTTTCTGAGTGGGTTGTTCTGAGTCCGGCGCTTGGTCGCATGACGGCATCTATCGGTTGTGAGACCGCGTGCGGTGGTTAGTGGGCGCGGGATATCCAAAAAATAATTTAAAATTTTTACTTCATTCACTTGATTTCATTTTTATTAGGGTACATTCATGGGCTTTCTGTTTGTAATCTAGGTGTTTAGGTGGATTTTGAGAGTTTTGCGATACTTTTTACCACTTCTTTACTCTTTATTCGTGCTCAGGCGGCATACACTTTTCATTGCCGCCATCGTCGTTCCCGGTATGCGATGATGGCGGGGTCGCCTGATCAGCACGGCTGATAAGGAGGGCTGTGGACCACGCCTAGTGTTCCTTGAAAATTGCTGGAAAATGCTCTCGTGTTAAAGCATCCTCACGGTAAAACAAAACAAGTCAATGCAGAGGACGTACAGTAGGTGACGGCTGAAAGTATGGACGTCATTTTTAATGTCTAAAATAAATTATGTTCATTCGAAACCAATGGCGTCTAGCCATTCGTATGCGGTACGGGACGCATGTCCCCCCCCCCCCCTTCTCCAATTTCCGTCAAAAAAAAAAGAAACAGCCACATTGAATATGTCTGTGCTCACTGTATCATCGCGGCCACTGCAGTAAACCCCAAATACCACCGAGCTTACCGGGAGACAAAATTATTGCTTGTGGCTTGTGTTTTGAACCTGTTGTTTTGCATCCAAAACATGGGAACATGGGCAAGCCGCTTTACCGTAGTTTGCCTCGTGGGTGTCTTCCAAAGTTGTGATTTTAAGCTGCCGAAGCAGCGGCGGGCTGTTCTTACGCGCAACATCATCATTGATCTCAAGAGGGGAACACAATTTATTGCTGGTGGAATTGCTTGTGTACATCGTGGCAGTTTAACACAAGCTATCTGACTGAACTTTACCACCGGCATTGGCGCTGCGGCAATAGTGCTGACAAATTTCTGTCGCTCTCTTTTTCGTATTCTTATTGCGCTGAACGTATACTGTGCCCGAAATGGAGCATTAGGCCTTAACCAAGTTGGAGTCTGGTTGGCCCTACTCCACAAGAAATAGCGTACTCGTGTGTGGCGTCCAGCGCTCTCAACCTACAACCTGTACGCTTCTCCTACCGTCATCTTTCTGGGCTGTTTTACACCACGATAATAACCCCTGACAAAATATCCCAAATTTTTATTTTGTTACTCCTGTGAGAGCGTGAACAATTAAGCAAGACCTCCGGGCGGCAGCAGGTAACCTCCCCGCAGATAGGGGGTGCGGAAAATTTTCTCCACGGACCATCACGTCCCAACCATGTACAAGGGGGTTTCCAACCTACTAGGAGAACAGGATGCTTACAGTTCTCACGCGCCTTCCGTTCCTGCCACTGTTTCGTTTCAAGCTCTCACAATGGCAGGACCGGCAGTGGCCCGTGGTGGCGAATCACAAGTTTTGCACGTGCGCGGCTTCCGTCTTACAACTACACTTTGCCGTTCAGGCTGCCGACTGACACCGGCAAAACGGCGAAAAAACTACGTGCTTCTAATTTGACGTACTTGCTACCAGCTGTTGCTTCAACAAAAAGGGCACAAGTACATTGACGTGCCAATGTAAGCAACGAGACCAGAGGAGAATACACTGACGCTCAGGTGCTCAGTCGGTCCTCGTCGAGAAACTAAACAAAGTTCACGTGACATTTTGATTTTATGTAAATAATGCAATGGACATGTGCAATTAGTTGGTGGACGAACCGCCTCACTTGCGCCGTTTTTTTTAGTTGCACCCGCATGAGCTACATCACAAGGATGAACCGGCATATGACCGCTCCATTGAGAAGGACATCATGAATAAAAACAAAACTAACAATGGCTAATTTAATTGATTCCTCAAAGCACACTACCTGAAAGTAACAACAGCTGCTGCTTCACGTTGCTATTACATAGGCACATATTTTCGAACATTCTCGGAACAGGAACCAATGCAACACCGCGGTCGCAGATGATTCATCAGTAAGTAAACCTCCGAAAATCAATGAAAGGCGGCAGTCACTTCCACTGGTGCGTGTTGATAAATTTTAGAAAATATAGTAGATGTTCACCACACACAATATGCGAAATCAGTTGATTGATGAATTATCAAATAATTTCACGTACGATGTTTTTCTCTCATTTATTTTCAGATAAATATCTGGAACGTTGGTAATGAGTTCGTTACCGGGCCAATTTAGCAGTTAGGAGAATCGGCGTGTACTGCGTTTCATTAGGCCCAGGTCACATCATCTCTAGAAATCAACCTGTTTTGAATGCATTAGAAATATTCGATAGGACATATAATGATGCCCTTCTGTTGCCCATCGTTTGCCGGTCTCGCTCGTCGAAGTTCCTAAAAACACCAACTTGACTGTCAAAGCGGTGTTTTTGGATCCAGGAGCGTGAGGTCCAAGTCCATGCGCGAATTACTGTAGCGGCTATCCCTACAGCTGCACCTAAAACTCAGAGTAGCACGTCCGACACAAGCATCTTTCCAACACTGAAGACTACCAGAGTGAGACATCATGCTAAGAGCCCATATTTCACAGCCTGAATATGCCTAACCGTAGGTAGTTGCCTGTTGTGGAAATGACTTAGCTAGAAAATAATTGTTCCTGGACCTGCGTTGTCAAATGGCCTCCGTCCTCGGGAAGTATGGCTCTCTTGCTGTGCGTCAGAGGCTTGACAATGCTAGTTTAATACTCCTAAATTAAAAAAAAATCTTTACTAACGTGTTTTTTTCTGGCTATATGGGTGCCCACATTGTTGTGTATAGATACAGCCATTGCAAATTCAGTGTACGCTGACTGCTTTGTTGGTGGTCCTTTCCTGAGCTTTTACCTTTTTTTTCATCTGAATCCAGGCTCACAAATACACACAATATTCTTCCTAGAAACAGATTTCTCTATCATTTTTGTGATATTTCAGGTAGGAAAACAATGCCATGTTGCATACGCCCAAATGCATTGTAATCGCAAGCATGAACAGTTTTGAGCTTTGTCATGGCCCATCGTGTATTGTGACACCTGATGTCGAAGCCTACTCAAGTAGCATTTCTCAATGGCCGGTTGTGACATATTTGCACAGTATTGTCAAGTTCAAGTGTGCACCTGTGCGCTATTAAATTGAAGTGCGTGTTCGAATGGCGAAACTATAGCACGTGGGACTAAAAATGTTGTCGTGTTTCTTTACGTGGCTATACAGGGTGATCAAAGTTAGGTAGACAGGTTTTTTTTAAATTAGGTGCTTAGATGTACGTAAAGACCACCTCTACAGTGAGGTTAGGAGCCCAGTGGGACACAAAATGATGGGGCAATTATTGATGTCGGTGGCTTAAATAACTAAAATTGAATAATTAACTTTTTAGTGGCTGTAGTAGGCAGGCATGATTGTATTGAAGAGTTACACGCAATCGTGTTTCTACGCAGTTTCATTTGGCAGAAGAATTCTAGCTCATCCGTATACTCCGAGATATGGAACTGCGAAGTTTAATTGCCGTTCGCATGTTTACGCATGCAAGGCAGTGAGGACCCGCGGTATGCTCTTTCCTTTTGTGACGTGCCTGCTTTGTACGGTGTCTAGTTTGACAACGGGGTGGAGGCACAGGCAAAGGTGATAACCGGCACCCTTTCAGTCTTGGCTGGCGTTATCGCAATCTGCAGCACACGGAACCGCTATTGAAACGCAGAACAAAGGGGAGGAACTGATTGATTGATTGATTGATTGATTGATTGATTGATTGATTGATTGATTGATTGATTGATTGATTGATTGATTGATTGATTGATTGATTGATTGATTGATTGTATGGTCTAACGCGCCGACGCAACGCAGGCGATGAGGCGCGCCATAGTGGAGGGCTCCGGATTAATTTTGACCACCTACGGATCTTTAGCGTGCGCCGAAACCTCATACACACGGCGTTTTTCGCTTTCGGCCTCCATCAGAAAAGCGGCCGCCTCGGCCGGCAATCGAACCCGCGACCTCATGCTCAGCAGCGCGACGCCTCAGCCACTGAGCCGCCGCGGCGGGCAAAGGGGAGGAGCTTTGCGCCGGTCTTCACTGTCTAGCATGTCTAATCATGCGAACGGCAATTAACCCAGTTCGATATCTCGGAGTACGGATGCGCTAGAAGAATTCTGCCAAATGAAGCTGCGTAGAAACACGATTGCGTCTAACTCTTTACCTGCTTACGGCAGCCACTAAAGATTTAATTATTCAATATTTATTTAATTAAGCCACCGACACCAATATTTACCACCTACTTCTGTGTCCCTCCGGGCGCATAATATCACTGTAGAGGCGGTCTTTACGTAAGTATAAGCGCGTAATTTAAAAATAATTTTGTCGACTTAATTTTGATCACCTTGTATATTGTGTAAGCGATTGTTTCATACAGAAGAAGCGTCAAAACTGAGTCTTCTTGAGTTGAGTGTTGGGAGTGCCTGTGGAATGCATGGGAATTTGTGTGCGTTCGTCGCGCATGAAACCTATCGGTTAAGGTTGGTGCATGCGTGTCTACCAGCGGGCCCTTGGCCATTACTGGGAACACAGCGTTCGGGGAAGTTTATCCGTCTATACGACGGAAATTACACCCATGCCAGGGGCGAATTGGATTTTTTGTGCAAGTGGTTCTGCCTTAACTGCCCAGACATAAGTAATTTCTGTTCAAACAACTAGTACTACTGTTTAGGTTTTGTCTCGGAACAAACAATAAAGCTCACGTCAGTCACAAATTAGGCACGGCTACTTATATAAAAGCCGTTTTGCTTAGCAAGGCGCGAGTGTTTCCTCTCTTTCACATGTTGACTCGAGAAAGGGCGACAGCAAAAAAGAAAAATTAATCGGAAAACATTGTGGTCGTAAACTTAACTATTATTTGTATTTTGTTATGTTCAATATCCGTGTATGACCGAAACTGCAAATGGGTAATACTTCTGGATTTTCCTATTCGTTTACCATGGAAACTAAATTCCTTGTGGGGTTGTGTTAGCTTAACTTATTGCGCTTTTTATGCCTGGTGACATGTCATTTTCCTTCTGACTATTATGTGTTCTCTTGCTTCCCTGTTTTGTTATGTTTGTGAGTGTCAATATTCTTAGAACCCGCCACGCATGGCGGCATTTTGAATATGTTGCTAAATTAACGCTTTGCAGTAAATATGTCTTCATTTATGAGGGGTTTTATGCGCCTGAACCAAATGTTGAACACGTAACGTAACCGCTGGTATTAAAGCTAAGCTTTACATGTCTCACTGATGGCGCATGTTGCCTCGCAAACCCACAACAGGAAGGCAAATTTCGCTGAACAAACGGATGATCGTGGGTACAGTGAAAGAAAAAAACTGACTTCAATCCACGCTATGAAGATGGTTGGAAAGCAAAGATGCAAGCGACACCCACAAGAATTGCCCAAAAGTGAAACCAGAGATTCTGTCTGCCGTTACCTAGAATTCCCAGGTGCGGCGTCCCGAACGCAGAAGCGTCGGCCACGGCCGGGCTAGAGCGGCGGATGCAACCGCTGTAGCACGGACGTGCGTCGGCAGAAAGAAAACGGCGAGGAGCATCAGTCGAAGGGTGAGACAGCGGAACCTAGCCATCTTGATGTGCTAGCTCGGGGCTACACCACCCCGCGACACAAGCGCAGACACCGAAATAATTCGGCATGTGAGCTTAGTGATTCCCATTAATACCGATTTAAACTAGTTAGTTTAGTAAGTTTGAGAATCGCGAGAAAGCTGAGGGAACTCTTATAATCGCTATTTGTCAAACCAGTTGCTCCTTTCGCCTTTTGTAATGCCTGTTAAAACACAACCGAATATTGGTATCCACCAATTTAGAAAACGGAGTCCCATTCGTGGCAAGCAGTCCGCAAAAGGTAGTGTTTGTCTGGCGGCCGGATGTCTGAATGCGGTCTCTACATTTTGTTTTCCTTCCCTGCAGACCAATATTTAACGTATCTTTGCTGTACGACCACTTAATTCCGTCGTGTCCGGGTTACCCAGAAGGTGCCGGCGAACAATTTAATCAATCCGTGTGAAGGAAGCGCGCAATGGACGCGAAGCTGCACCAAAACAGGCCCAAAACAACAATCGCTAAAGCAGACGACAAAGCCGGGTCGCGCCGATGCTGCTGCCGGCGTGAACGCGCGGGGGACGCTAGATAAATTCGCCGCGTAATCTACACTTTGCTCCGTGAGTGAAAACCGCCCTCACCCTCCGCAGCCGCGTTGGAGTTTCGTGTAACGCACCCCACGAAAGAACCGTTCGCTGGTAGAGGTGGAAAGCTC
Source organism: Haemaphysalis longicornis (assembly GCA_013339765.2). Lineage (NCBI taxonomy): Eukaryota > Metazoa > Arthropoda > Arachnida > Ixodida > Ixodidae > Haemaphysalis > Haemaphysalis longicornis. The sequence goes on along the minus strand of CM023450.1, from coordinate 99,550,383 downwards.
GCTTTAAAAAACGCTTCGCGTTCTCGGAATCGAACCTCGGTCCCTCGAGTTATGAAGACGACGTCGTCTATCCAGTTGCGCCACCCGACAAGACCGAAGTAGTGAGGGTTTGGAGAGGCGCGCATGGACGTGGAAAATTAGGCAGAAAAAGTTTTGCACCCCTCTGTTTAACGATGGCGATGGTTGAAAGCGAAGCTTTTATCGTATAATATCAAATGACAAAGGTAAAAATAAAAGCCGCTACGATCAAAAGTCTGAACTGCGTGCAAGTGAAAGTCGAAGCTTAACGAGTCGAAGTCTAAACCGTCTGTGAGTGAAGGTCCAAACTCAGACAACTAAGGAATATTGTAGCAGAACTCTTCGAGTTCCACCATGGTCGCCGTAAAGCGGAGAGGTGCAAAATTTTTACCTTTTTTGTAACGGTACTGGAAAGAGAAATGCAATATTTTCAACATTCAATTTTCTTCCTTTAGAAGCTTCCAGTGGACCAGCAACGAACGATATGCCAATATACACTCGCCATTAAATGTATAAAACATTAGCAACACAGCGCAAAAAAGACCAAGGACGAGACGGAGACGACTAAACAAGCGCGGCGTCGTCAAAAGAATTGGAATGGTTGTACCCGCCGAATTATGTTGTAAACCAGTGCAGGCCGTCTTTTTCGCATTGAGTAAGTATAACTCCTAGAGAAGACATGTTTTTTAAGTAATGAGCCGTATTTTTTCTATGACGGAGTTTTTTAAGACGGAGCCAAAGTCTCCGTCTCGTCCTTGGCCTTTTTTTGCGCTGTGTTGCTAATGGATTACCAACTAGCCGGAACCCTCACGCTTTTAAGTATAACACATAGGAAGAACGTGCTAATGTCCCGTTCCGCGAGCAGCGCATTACAACAATTCAAACTGCCCGTGCCCGTCAGTTTCAACGAAACTGAAATCGGAAGTTCGGCGCTAGTTCTTGCTCCAGTTGTTTGGTGTGCTGGAGCCAGTTCGGTCACTGGGTTGTATGGGTACTGCCCTCCCTTATACATCTTTATCTCTCTGTGGTTCGACGCTGTGCCTTGGGCTACGTGACCAGCTCGTCGGACGTGACGGTCTTTTATCGGTAAACGACCGCTTTAGCACAAGTTGCCAAGTCGTGACCGATAACAATACACGAACGTGAAAAAGGTGCGCTTTATCTGTACTCACCGGCTCATAGGATTTCACCGGTCGGAGCACCCTGCAAGGTCAACCATCGAGGTAATAGGTTTTTTTGTATCAAATGACATACTTCCCGCAACCTCGCGGGACAGTACAAAGAAGAGCATTTCCACTTAAGATAAATACCATCTTTCGTTTCGAACGTCAGAGGGCCAGGAAAGTGTGTTTCATTGCACGCCCTTATAAGATAACCTTCACTTCAAAGCAGAGCAGATGCAACACTAGGCTAAGTTCTTATAGTCACATAATATACGGAAATGCGTCAGTTTTTTTTTTCGGATCTTCATTTTGGAGCTTGTAGTAGCAACAGTAAACCAAAAGTTTCTCGGGTAATACGGGTAATACGCTGCACCAAAGACGGCGCGTCAGCTTTGATTGCGTGCACAGAACTCAACAGGCCCTATCTAAAGAACACAACCTTGATTATTCGTACATGACATCGCTTAAACGGCCACGATGCTACCTTACCCTACGAAGCTACATGTTTATGGTGTGAGAGAGACAGATCCCGAATTAGCGACCTAGCTTTTTGCATCAAGCCCAGGCCCGGCCCTGCTACATCTCAGCGCTGCAGGCATCGCTTTTGGAAGTACTGTCCTTATAATTGGCACCATTGTTAAGTGCCTCAATGAATAAATTGTACTGCGAGTTTCTGTACGTGCATACAAATATCTTATTATCCGATTTATCTGGTGAAGTTACAGAAAATGAGCGATATGGCTCATTACTTAAAAAACTGTCTTCTCTAGGAGTTATAATTACTCAATGCGAAAAAGAAGGCCTGCACTGGTTTACAACATACTTCGGCGGGTACAGCCATTCCAATTCTTTTGACAACGTTTTTAAACGTTTGCCGAAGCAAGGGTACCTAGAATCTCCACTAATAGCCTTTATAGTCCCGCACACAACATTGCAACATAAATTTAACCAGTTCTCCAATAGCGTTTGAAATAGCTTGTAAACGACTATCTTTTGACTCAGTTACAATACGAATGCGCTGCTCCCCCACGTTTACGACTATCTTTTGACTCAACTACCATACGAATGCGCTGCTCCCCCACGTTTGCAAGGGCCCTCAGAGAAATTTTAGTCCAGTCGATAGCTCAACGTATAAATCATTGAAGCTGTCAAATGCTTTCGATGCTCAAATTTGACATCATCGTGCGGGCGTTTGCATGCGTTGGGGCAAAAGCAAAAATTCGGTGGTAAAGCAGCACTTTCAGTCAGCAAGTTCAATGAAATTATGGTTTAAGACATGTTAATAACCCAAGGCGCAGGAACTTAAAATAGGCCTTGTGAGACAAGCGCCCTAAACAAAACCTGGTGATATCAGATACTAAAACCTTAATCAGCACTCACGTGGATTCCCGGCAACTAATGGTCTCCAGGGCACAGATCGCCAAGTCGTAACTTCGGCTCCTGGGCTGAGGAGCCACACACATTTCACTGCGACATATAGTTCTCTATTACTACTACTACTACTACTACTACTGCTACTACTACTTCTCTAGTCATATCTAGTTTTTAACGAATTCCTCAAATTTACGAATATTACGAATCTGTGTTAGAACATTCATGTTTTCCCCTTCTTTCTTCGTTAATTATTTCGAGGCCATCAAAAATTATATTTGACCGATGGCTGTGGTTCTAAGTTCCTAACTTAAGCGTTTGGATTGTGCTAGTATAAGTGTGACCTCGACAAGAATCAAGTTTTTGTTTGAGTGTGCCTGGTGGCCAGTATCTACCAGTTTCTTTTCTCTGATTTTACTAGTTCCAGCAGAAATTCTATTCGATTGCTTGTGAATTTCACCACCCTCAGGTCCGGCATTCGTCTTTTTATGCCACAGCCTAAAGAAAAGGTTCTCATAGAGAAATTAACTTTCAAACGCCAATTGCGCAGCCGCGGCTATTGCAGCACCGCCTGATGACGGTCATTACAGTGGACACATTTACGTTTGCTCACCCGCACAAGAAAAACCAATTAGCGACCTACAAGCACGAGGACCGCTGTGCCCTGTCACTGTCGTGCTCCTGGAAGGCTAACTTAAAGTGGCTCCACGAGCGGCGGCCGTCGTAAAGGACGCATACCAGTGCTCCTGCCGCCAGCACGATGCCCGCGAGCAGAGCTTCGGGCCGCACTCCATGGTCTGGGCTGCCCACCACACCCTGATGGACCTCCTTTTCCTGACAGGCACCAACTCCATCCGGCGGGAAGCATTCCGACTTGTCCTGGCCTATTTCTAGGAGACCTACCTCATCCAACGGCACGTGGCTGATCGTTACGTTGAGTTCATCTCTTAAAGCAAATGGTCTTTGGTTAGTTTCAGTGCGCGAGCGAAGTGACAGGGCAAGTAGAAACTGCACAGTAAAAAGAAAGTGTTAGGGGCCCTCATGGTGATGTTACAGACACGCACATCTACTCCTCAGTCATCTACTTCTCCTGCAGTGAGGATGAATCGTTACCCCTTTTCCTAAGGGGAGCTATCATGATGCGGCGCTGTATACTCCTTCATGGTAAACCGCTGTCACACCGCCCCCCCTCCCCTAGCAGAGATTAAGAAGGGGCTTTAAGCCCGCAAAGGGCAAGTTCACTGGAGCCGGAGCGAACGGTTGTTGTTGTTGCTTCGGCAGGCGTATGGATCGCACATGTGTCGCAGTTCCCCGAACGCCGTGAGAGTTTACACTAACATTGATCACACAAGTATCTGAAACTTGAAAGAAAGACCACGAATAAAACATCCCCCTAAATAAATAATGGCCTAATAAAAACCGACGGACAAAAGCATGATTCGAGAGAAAATTGAGTCAATTAGGTGATTCGGGGAGGTGCGAACAAGGGGGCTACCCTAACGTAGTTAGGGCGCAGGTCAACGGCCACGAGCCACGACGATTGCTACCGATTTCCTCATAGCCGTTATACTGTAACGATCTTGTGCCAATGAAACGCGCTGGCCTCAATCTTCAACTACGTGACATTTTGTTTGGCCCGAGTGTAGGCCTTGTAGCCCTACGTGTTCATTCCGCACAATGTACATGTTGGCGAAGGTGCCTTTAAGAGAGCCAAATAAAGACTAGTGCCGTTTCATTAGAATGACGTGCATTTCACAGTAAGTGTCCGTATTGTCCTAAATACTAAAGCAACGTCCATTGCGCAAGCACATCACTACTGCTGCGGTGCTCTGGGGATCAACGTCAACTTTGAGATAAAATTCAACTCACAAAATCCTACTTGAGCCCGCAGCAAAACTGAATCATTCTTGTTACCCCAACAGGCACACTTAGGGTATCTTACCCAACACAGGGGTATATGTAGAGGTTTCAGCATTAGACGTTGCTCACGAACAGCTGAGGAATAATTTACAGTGTGCTTGAGTGAAGCCACATCCACGAATAGAAGGTTGAGTGCGGTGTGGCTGGTGGGGAACCTTCAGGGGATGGCCGTTAAACTGAACTCTGGCAGCTCTTGTTCTGTATGCTCCAAGGACTGCAACACATATGATGCATGCTGGGTAGATTCCAAACATTTCTTTTCCCACCAACTGCGACAAACATAGAGCTTGTTATAAAGTGTAATGCTTTAACATTCGTCACAAATACGAACAGTGTTGCACTTTCAAGAAGCAGGAGTGCTTCTCGTACGCCGTCTGCGTGTCAGACCTTCAAAGATGACCTGCTCTATAAGAAGGGGCCAGATTTAGACTCGCTGCAAAAAGAACCTGCAGCGAGAGAGATAGAGGGGGAATAAAGTTGATTAGCAGGGTTTTCAATGCATCCTGCGCAATTTAAGAAGGTAGCTCCCTCTTCACGGGATTCATATGGTGCTCTCGCCGCCTGGCCCCTGGGGACCAGCCGAGCTGATCTTCCTTGGCGGAGCTCTGTATCTCATTAGATATAAGTGTGGGCTGTTGAGTGGAGGAAAAGACCGGGGTGGCGGGTGATTTCCACTAACCCTACATTCTTGTTTCATGCTTTAAGATCTCTGATAAGCTACCCCCCAGTGTGAACAAGCAACATTACAGAGATATTACACCTGAAAGCGACCGGATACTTTCTGACGTGTAACAGATTAATCCCATTGTAACGCAGATGTATTGTCTGGAGCCTGCGAATTGATAAGGAATCTGGCGCAGTATGGTGTGATGCTCTGGACGTCAGCTGCTTCCCACATATAAGCTCAAGGAGAGAGCCTTGTGATCCAGGAGCCTTTCCCCTGAGCCTTGTAATCCAGGAGCTTCTCCATCTGACAAGAGCCCACGTAAGTACCATTTTTCTTTCTTTGCGAGCAGTGTTTTCACGAAATCAATATTACCCATAGAAAAAGGCTCTTACTGTACTGTTTCACTAGAAAAATGTAACATGCACTTAAAACTTTCACGTTTCACCTTATAAATTCGCTGCCGAGATGATAATACAAAAATTTTTAAAGTTTATTTATGAGTGACATTACCTTCGTGATCACACCCCTTTTATGCTTGCATAAAATGTAGTGTCTGGATAGTGTATTTGGCGCTGGAGTGTACGGTCCAAACATTTGTTGAGTGATTTTTAATTAGGTTAGAAAGGTCTGATTTGATGGGCAAGAAAATGTAATGCCACAAGAGAAGTAACATAACTATGGAACCATAGACTGATGCTGGTGGTGACTGGAGCTCTTTCTTTGAGATTGTATGCTGGTGGAAATATAGAAGAGGTACTGCACATATGACAGCACTCTGCAAGACGTTTCTGTTACTCGGGAAGAATTCGTCAGAACGTTTTGTTTGTATTCCTCTCGGCGGTAATGTTTTAAAAGTCCTTTCAGCCATGATTAGGGAGACAGCTATAGCGAAAAAAAAATGGCGTCGTATCTGCTGCTTTCGTTGCAAAGGTCGACAAAAGATGATAGTCTTTGTAGACATTGGCCAAGGAAATGCCCCCCTTTGCGTTCCCGCTCACCTCTCATGCTGTTCCTGTGCTGTCGCGCTCATCCCAAGGTAAACAAACTAAATGTTTGCGCAAGGCGATTTGAATTTGCCATGTTCCACTGCTACAGACCGGGTTCCTCGATGCCAGCGCTTCAGTACGGCGGAGACACGCGTGAATCGAGGCGGCTGTCTCCAAGGTTTAGAGAACCGCGGGGCCGTGCTCCACGTGCGTTCCAAGCAGAACGTGAAACCTAGCTAGTGGAACCTTTCGTTGCTGTTGCCGCGTGATTTTTCATATGCCGCCAGGAGGGGCGCGGGCAACAGTAGGCGGCGGTTTTCTGCAGTAGTAGTAGAATATCATTCTCTATCTAAAAAACAAGAATTCATGAATTTGTTAACAAAGAAACACTGTAAATATCCCTTGTGTACTAATTTCCTGTCTTATATTTGTGTAATGTCTTGTTCTTGTTCAACGAAGTTGAGAAGTATGAACATATAAACCGGGCTTAGACGTTTTCATTTCACTGTGAATAAAAAGACTATTGGGAAATATCTATTTTACTTTGGCCGTGTGGCTGAATCGGATCACAGACAGACAGACAGACCAAACTTTCTGGGTTCAAGTAGCCCAAGAAAGACTATCGTCTTTAAAAAGGAATGAGGGAGAGTGCAGATGGGCAAGAAGCTTTAACTTTTACCATTCCGAAACAGCTAAAACGTCGTGTTAACGGGCGATTCAGCGCCGCTTTGGTATGACAAATCGGCGCCATCAACCACGTTTGCTAAGTCCAGGTCAGCCGCCCTAATAATACATACTTCAGGCTGTGTAGCTGATGCATTTCCTGAAGCTGATGCATTTCCTGAACCCGGAGTCACATTGCGTACGGACAATGCCTTTGGGATTTGTTACAAGGAAGTAATTCCGGATAATATTGAAGCCTGAGCAGGACGAATGGGCTCGAAGGAAGCCCTGAAACACGAGGAGACAAAGTAACAACATTTGTAAGCATTATGACCCATTTTCAAAGCCAGTGCTCGTTCGATTCTTAGAGAGCAAGCTGCGTTTACTTTGATGACTATTAGTTTTAACGCACCGACGCTACACAGGATATCAGGCGCGCTGTTGTGGAGGCTAAGGGTTAATTTTTACCATGTGGGGATCTTTAACGTGCACCGAAAGCTCGAACACACGGGGGTTTTCGCTTTACGCTTCCATCAGAAAAGCGGCTGCCGCGACGGGGAATCAAACCCGCGTCTTTGGGCTCGTCAGAACAATGCACTAGGCACTCAGCCACAGCGACGGGCTAACATTTCCTGCTAGACGAAAGCGCAGCAGAGAATTAGAACATCAGCGCTACTAGAAAATGGCGAGACTTAACAAAACGGTCATTGTTATGTACTTCAACCGTCCATGTCGCAAACATTTTCATGGGCTGTGACTCTTAATGAACCAAGACTGAAACCGCTCTTTTTCAATTGTGCTTGTATAATGCCGTAGCCCTATTCTCAATATTAACCCGATCGCTGCCATCTTACTTAACGCCTGTCTGGGTGTGAGTCATCCAACTAAGCCTGCAAGGGAATAACAAGTTCCTATGGCTGATTCTGGAATGGCGACATCCAGAGAAAATTTCTAATATCCTCCCATTCGACTTGAAGATTCGTTGGTAACAGAAGGACCTCGAAAAGAAGGAATTCATCCGTCGATATCCTGTGTCGAAACGTGCCATCAGTATTGCCGTTATGCCAAGGAAAATCGAGAAACCTTCCAAGACTCTCGCTGTATACCGCCCTCGTCCAACATACAACGGCATAATGCGTGTGTTAGCACTTTTTTCGTGTGTTAGCGTGTGTTAGCACTTTTGCTTTTCGCCTCCACCGCTTTTCTGGTGAAGGGGAAAAGCAAAAACGCCCGTGTGTTCGAGATTTCGGTGCATGTTACAGATCCCCAGGAGGTCAAAATTAATCCGGAGCCCTCGACTACGGCGTGCCTTATCACGTGCGTTGCAACCGCGAGTTAAACTCTACAATCAATCAAATGCGTCCATCAGGGTACAGATGGAAATAAAGAAAACAGCAAGGTGTATACATAACCCCCCCTCCGTCTGCCAATGGAAGATAGGAGGAACCGTCGCCACACTACATTCATATGCTTCGAAGAACTTTTCTTTAATCTGCTTTTTCCTTGCAGGCCGATCAACCATGAAGGCCTGCCTATCCCTCACCCTGCTGTGCCTGGCCGCCTTCGCCCGTGAGTTGACGCGCCCTGATGATGCCCGTCGATTCAGTATATGAGGAGAAGTGTCTTTACACGCCCATCCCTCGATATTTTGTGCATAGGGCATGTATACCACTTCGCTTACTGATTAAAAGGAGATGGGCTGCACGAAGGGAGCATACACTACAGATGTTTGTGGAAATCTAACTCTGCTCGCATGCACAGCCGACGTCTATGATTCAAACGTGGCGGTTGCAACGTTATATCTAAAGGCGTATTTCTGAAACGAACCATTCTAACGAACCATTACTTGCTCGACACATTCTGGCGCTTGAAAGCCACAAACCGTCATGCGTCCGTTTCGTAGATTTGACGTCGAGAAATGCTGATAGAACATATCTTTGTTCAAATTCAGTTCTCCTCGTGGCGAGTGCTCGTGGTCTGTGTAAGTGAACGGCGTTTTCTGCCTACTACAACAAAACCGACAACAATATAATGACGGCGCCCAGTCACCTTACGTATCAATTATTTTGGGAAAATTTTTGGGTTTTTTACAGCGAAGCTTTCCATTCCTCACTGATAGCGTGGGCAAAAAAGCCAACTTTACACAATGAGTTTCAGAAAGGGCACATAAATCTTACACCGCATGTGATAACAATACAAGTGTTTCCACACGTAACGGACCCCTCTAATACGGAAATATAGTTTTGCAGTACACGGTTAGCGATGATAATGATGAAATACATTCTCTAAGCAGGGTTGGAAGTTAACTAAAGACTTCGGCTGAGTTGAAGGTCGACTTTGCCTTTGGAACTTTGCAGTTCTGAATTTAGACTTCGGGAGAATGTATTTGGACTTTACCTTTGACTCAGGTTGCATGGGCGAAAGCGTCGCGTTTTAACCACCGTTCTCTCAGAAAGAAATTTTCATTTTTCTGTCTTCTTTCTTTCATGCGCACCACAGATGAAACCGTCATGTGAGTACATACTTACCAATCTCTTAATAATATACGACAAGCCAACTTTCTGGGCTTTTATCAAGCAAATTGCGTGTTCTGTTTATTCTGTCCGATTGTTGTTACAGGGCTGCACCAACGGCTTCGGCAAATCCAGCCGTCTCAACAGGTGACCTGTGTTTCGTCATATGCTGTATTATCCTTGTAACTGATGCGTACTACACCTAACTTTGAAGTGCTTTTATAAAACCGCAGATACTCATGGTAATGCCATACCATTGTTGTAGTTTCTTTGCTTTACCCTGTTTAAAGAGCTCGCGAAACAACCTGCCGTGTAGCGCTTTGTATGCGCACAAACATGCATAACTGGTGAAGGTGACACATGCTCCCGTTATAATAGCCTAGAAATAATTCGTTGAAAGAAATACCCTTCCCCACCCCCCCAAAAAATAGTAATAATAATTTACTTAGAAGACAAGAAATATGTATCTTATACACTCACCTCACACGACGAAGACGCAATAAAAGCATGACCTGACACAAAAAAAAATTATGAGAGAGCCCCCACCATCTAAAGCGAAGCCTGCATCTGCCATAAAATGCATTATAGAGGAATTTACACATTTAATGGTTATAGTATTGGAAATATACATTAGTGGAAACAAGAATGAAAACAACAACAAAGAAAAAAAATCAAACCAAACAAAAAGTCACGAATACAGCAATTGCCCCCTATATTTAGCCCAAAGTCCCCAAAAGGTATCCCAGTTTAGCAACTCATACCAAATGTGGGTGCAAAAAAGTCAATTGACGATAAACAGCGTAGCAATTTTTATGCATTATGCGACTTTTGTTGCAATGTCTGTGCACGCAATTTATTTTGCATCACAATGCAAATTATGTAGTTTAGATGTATAAAACGATATTTGTTTTTAATCCTCGATTTCATTTCCAGAATGTGTTTCTAGGTCGCTGCACACAATATGAGAAATAGCAGTTTTTACTCATTTTGTTGAATTTGCCCATGTTGGAAGTTTGAGCCATTTCTGGCATTTAAGTCTATTTGCTCGAGTTCTTATTTCTTAAAAATCTCTTAAACTGCACATAAAGTGGGTTTAAGAACGTCATATTTCTGTACGAGACGTCCTGTACGGCCATTGTTAACTTCATGTCTAAGCTTAACCAACAGAAGGGCTTCAACGTTTAAGCAAGAAATAAGTCAGTGACGGGAAATTATTGCCAACTTATCGAACAGTTTCTAACAAGAAGGGCGACTTATTTACCCTGAAGTTTACATGGATCAATACACTGCAACAGGAGGCACATCTCTGAAAATTGGTATGTGTCTGCAGTAAGGAAAATAAGCCAGACTTCACGGCACTACCTTATCCCCAACACAGCAAATCACGATGAACACCGCTCATGCAGGCTCGCTTCAACATCGTTAAAGCCCCACAGGCCTGACTTGCTCCTTAACATATGAAGCTACTTCACCAGAGATTGAGTGCAATGAATCAGTTCTCGTTCCTAACTCAAAATTACTGGGAACATTTAGCAAGAACATAACCTAGATCGCCGATGTAAACATCATTGAAAGCTAAGCAATTTTTAAAGAAATGTTCGGGCATTTTGTCTTGAGTCCAGCTCAGTGTAAAGTTTGAATTGCAATTTGAATTTGCAATTTGAAATTTGCAATTTGCAAATTGCAATTTGAAATTAGAATTGCATGGGGTGGTAACCGTAAGCGGATTAAGGCGGTACAGCCCAATATGTCGAATCCCTGCTCTGCACTTCCGACAACTCAATGACGCAAATAAACTCATGAAATTTCAAGTCTCTAAATCTAACAGTTTTGGCTGGGAGTTCATGAGTCAGTTAGTCAGTAAGTCCGTCAGTCAGTCAGTCGGGCACTTCTTTTTATAGGTTTAGATAAGCGTTCGAAAACTCGTTAAGCACTAGCGCTTGTCATACATCTTCCCGTTGTTTATGGCAAAGAAAACTATACGTACATTTGAGGAAAAATATACGTAATTAACCGGCAGCACCCCCGTTCCTTTTGTTAAGGACGCCCATTGGGTTGGTTTTTACGATTAAATGCAAAATGCGGCAGTGCAACGCCGGCACGTGCGGGAGAAAACCACAAAGAGAACAGCACTCCCGCTGGCGTAGTTTCAGGCAGGGAGCGCGCGAGCACTGCGAAGGCGGAAATTTGAATTGCATGGGGTGGTAACCGTAAGCGGATTAAGGCGGTACAGCCCATTATGTCGAATCCTGCTCTGCACTTCCCACAGCTTTCAAAGTGAGGGGAATGGCTTTAATTTTTCATTATCAGTGAACGTTTCAAATTGCATCAAATATTTGTATGGGAACTTTCCATTCATAATCAAATGCAAACACAAACATTCAAAGGCACATTCAAGTTTGCTTCGTTCGAAAGATTGCCTTGTTAAAATCATACACAACATTTAACGCACACTTCACTCAAGTAAGCTATCTAATAATAAAAAAAGGGAATGGCCCTAAGACCCATTGCCATATTTCCCGCAACAGAATATGGAATGCCATATGCTCAGCTCTGCGATTGTATGAGACCGCAAAAGGAAATGCAAATTAGGTGGGGCCTATAAGCTTGCCTGACGAGCCATATGCGCCTAAATTTAGGGCGCATTCTTTTCATACCAGTGAGAATGGTTGGGTAAACAATGGAAGTTACGAAGGTAGACGTAGACATAGAAGTACCGATGCGTAATGCTGTTGGTACTGCACGCTCTATGGTTGTTTAGCTCACAGCATAGGGGCTTTGGTGTTTCAGACGACACAGCATTTAACGAAACACTTCTAAACGTGACTTATCTTCGAAACACAAAAAGGAATGGCCCTTTAAGACCCAGTGCCATATTGCAACAGAAATGGAATGCCATAGGGCTCGGGCCGCGGTATGAGACCGCAAAAGGAATGCAAATTAGGTTCGGGCCAAAGTTTGCCGAACCAAAATGCGCCTAATTTCGGGCCTTCTTGTGCATACCAGACGACCCACGTTTTGGACGGAGAATCAAAATTTCAACTCTAACAATTTCTCAGCGAATAAAGCGTAATTTGCCTTCCGCACAAGCGCTGGGGGCACCATAAAACACAAATATTTTGTATAAAACAAACTTGTATTTTATCTGCATGACCCCTTTAAAGGGACACTTAAGTGAATTTGTCAAGCTTCCAGTTTTTGCTCGCACTGCGTAGGCTAGCTAAATTAACACACTTTGCATAGTTTATCCGGTTGATAAGTTGGTAATTATTTTATAACGCCTGAAAGAAGAAAAGCTACCGTGAGTGGTCTGCGGCGGCCGCACCAACTAAAGGCTGTGACGTCGGAAAAAAGGGGCACCGTGATTGGACGATGTCCAAGATTAGCATTCAAAGCAAGTTTCGGATTTCGGTTCTGTGAAAACGACATCCTTGACATCGGACGTCATCGTTGGATGGGCATTCCCGATATCTCAATAATCGCCATAGCGTGCTTCTGCCATGTTGGCAGGCTGTAAAATGCCCAAGATAAGCCTCCCAGGACGAGAATCGTAGCAATTACTAGCCGAGGCCGACACAGTGGATGAACGCCCTCCGCGTTACCGCAAGACGCTCAAATGCCATGCGCTTTTCCCCGTATTTGGAGCTTGCCTCACTAGAGCCTGTATCGTAAAAAGCGTGTTCGCACCAGGCCAAGCGTGTGCTTATTCTGGCCTGTGCCCACTGCCCGCAAGCAGTCGGTGCTGATGGCAACAGCACGCCAACGAGAACCCGCTAGCCCGTCAGTGCCAGTCTGCGCGCGTTCTACGAACTCGCTCGTGGAGCAGTGCATGTTACGGCCCAAAAATGGACATCTCAGTATGGAAAACATCGGGCGAAAACGAAAAAACCAACTTACAAAAAAAAATGTACCCTCGGGCATTCGAACTTGCAACTTGAAAAATAACATGCCTAGCCATTCAGACCACTCGACCACGAAGCCAGCGCAGTCGACACTGTCCCGTAACTAGGGGACCACCCCGTCTGGTGCCAGCGTGCACCACCGATTTCTTTTGGGCTCAGTAAAAGTTGATTCCTCGTGGAAATGTAAGGTATATAAAGTATATCCAGTTTACACTTTTATTTAGTTTTAGCATTTAAAGCAGATTAGGTGACTATTTGTTGTATAGGCGCTCGTGCAGTAAGCGTCCCCCAAAGGTTTACAATATCTCACTGTCTAGCAATTGCATTTCTTGGGCGGAAAAGCGTTCGCAGATGTGTGTTCTGCCTGCTGACCGCTGTGCTTGTTCACCCAGTGCAAAAAACAGTTTCTTCATAGCTTTATGCTGTAGGATAAAAGTTTCCGTTGATTTTATTTCGTTAGTACCTATATTGACTGCGCTGACTCTTCTCCCGCCGTCAAGTGGCCTTAGATTTTCCTACTAGCGTACCAGTCAGCGAAGCGTCGCATGTGCGCTCGTGCACCGCTTGTGTGGGGCGACTTGGACTTGCAGATTGATACAGTCTACAAACTAACTAACTAAAGGCGCATTCTTCTATTCACAAGCGTGTCGGGACTTAGTTTCAACTGAGCGAACGAATTGCGACGACCCGTAGGCGGTCGGCGGACTAAACGCTGAGCTTACTGACTCTGTTGGAAGGCCGGCGAGCCGTGCAGTAGTGCAGTCAAGCCAAGTCATTTCCTCCTGACGTCACACGAAAACGCCACAGAAAGTGGGCGAGGATGCAGAGAGGAGGACAGCATTTTCAAACAGATTTCTCTACTAAATAAATTCGCGTAAACGCACTCAGAATGGTCGAAACATGGCCCATAGACTCCGGACAACAATTGGGGCTAGTAATCCGGCAATGTTTACAAATCACTTCAGTGTCCCTTTAAAGGTGCCGGAAATGCATGTGACGCTCCAGTGGTATGCGACCACATATCAGTAAACAAAGAATGTTGATTCGCTAAATGTCGCGTCTAGTTAATCATTTCTTGCGTGTCCTGCTTATGGGCACTAAATTTTTGGTGACATTTGTTTTGCGTAGTACGCATGAACATTTTCCGTTATTAGGCATTCGTCACACAAAGAGTCTACAGGGGATAAATGCTTAACAAACGACAACGAATACACGAAATAAAATGCTGGTCTGTCATCTGACAGATATAAACTTTGCTCGAGTAAACCCGATGAAGTGACATTATGGATAATTCGAATGGTGTTTGTCCCATCTTTATTTTCACCCCTCAGGGAAAGAAAGTGTCACGCTGAAGAAAGCTGAAATCGCTATCGAGAAACTGGGAAAGATTCTTCAAGCGCAAACTGGATCAGCCAGTATGGAAGAGCTGCAACGCACTTTAAAAGATCTTCAAGCCTCGAGCCTATGGGAAGGAAAGGACACCAGCGAAGAATATTCTTATCAGAAGATCTCTTAGGAGGGATCGGTGATGCTGTTGGTGCCATCGGCAAGATCATCGACGCAGGCCAGGAAAATTAGGAAAATAAAAATATGAAGTTGTGTTTAAAAAACGCTAGAGTATCGAGGAACACAACGCCTGTATTGAAATAATTGTTTTAAAAACAAGAAGTATTTTTATTGATAGCAGCAGCGATCGAGTGGGGAAGACATCCACGAACATGTTTTTGCGGAACTTCGAACATAATGGCTGTCGATGTGAATTTAAGGTATTCCGAACCGCTAGCTTTTAGAGAAATAGTGCTTATTGCTACATCCAGAAAAATAAATGTGTTCGTGGGTGTTAACAATATCAATATCAATTATCAATAACAATATTCTGGCGCCCGCGCCTGCCCCTGTGCTGGGGCGCTAGTGAGCAACTGGCGCTTTCGGTCGGGCGCTGCTTTTCGAGGGCAGCCTGAAATACACTGGACGGCCCGTGCGTGCTTTCCCTTGGTCGTTTCCCACGGCGGCCGCAAGCCACGGCGGGATCGTCGTCACTGTCCTTGCCTCCCTTGAATTCTGTTCAAAATCCCAAAAACTGTCGGCCGCAGTAGCCCTTTACAATCCACACACGCGACACAAGTCACCTACATCTACGCTCGAACACACGTGTTCGATGAGCACCGGCGTGGGTAGCGACCCAGTCTACAGTTGCCGGAACGTCACCGCCTCGCTTCGAGTCAGGCCCGGGTGAAGGCAGAGGCATAGTCCTGCGTCCTAGTCTGTACGATTTCAACACTTCACTGTACTCTGCCATCCTGTCTATGGGCCTCGCACCACCACTCCTTCGTCGAGTCGGCCGGATGGGCGGCGCGGTATGTGAAACCTCGCGCCGCCTCGTTGTGGTTTGCGTTGCATCGGGAGGGGGTGGTAAAAACATTTATTATGTATGTTAATGAAAATACATGAGAGGTATGCAGGGACCACTCCTCAAGGGGCGACCCTTACAAATACTAGGTCGAGGTGTCTAGTACGGAACCCCATTGGCGTCGGCCGCTGCCTGGGCCCGTCCGGCCAGGGCCTTTTGGGCCTCAAGGTCAGAGCATGCAAGCAGGGTCGCCTCCCAGTCCTCCCGGGTTGGGTTTGGAATAGGGGGTATGGCAGGATTGGAGGGCAGGCCCACACCATGTGGTAGGTGTCCGAAGACGTATCCCCACAGTGCGTGCAACTGCCGGAAAAGGCGGGATCGAAGTGTTTGAGAGCTGCCGGGCACAGCATGGTGTTTGTGTAAAGTCGGAGTAGAAGCCGCTCCTTCGCTTTACTTAAGCCTTTACACGGGCGTGGATAAAGGCTGTGGCCGGATTTATGATGCTGAATGATTTCCCGGAAAGAATATACCAAATTGAATTCGAGGTCTCGCTGTTCGGTGTAGTCGAGAGGGAATGCCTGGTAAGAGAGCGCGCGGGCGCCACGTTGGCTGCCTCATTCCCTTCTAGTGCTATGTGAACAGGAGCCCATTCTATACGGCGGGTTGCGGGGCTTCCCTGATAGTCGGAATGTTTCAACAGTCGGTACGCTGGGTATGCCGCACAGCCGTTTTCGATGTTTCGACAGGCCTCTCGTGAGTCGGAGGATGATAGTTTGCGATGTGGGGTTGCAAGCTGCCAGTGCAACGGCGACTTCCTCCGCGTGTGTTATGTTCCGAAATCGGAAAGTGAGCCCATTAACTATTCGGTTCTCGTGGACGACAGCAGCTGTATACCATCCCCGTGGTGTGGGCCGGAGGCGTCCACGTAAAACACGCCGGTTTTCGATTCATATTGGCGGGCCAGGGCTTCCGCCCGCGCCAGGCGGCGGTCATTATGGTCTTCTTTAGTCATGTTGATTGGAAGAGGGTGCACATGGAGGACGCATCTCCACTAGAATGGGTGTTGAACACGATCTTCCGTGATGGTGGTGTGTTGGATGTGTAAGCGGGCTAATAGGCGGCGACCCGCTACCGTATGTGAGAGACGAGTGTACCGATTTGCGAGGTGGGCCTCCCGGAGCTCACGAAACGTGTTCACCATGCCCCGGCCCAGAAGGCGCTGGTTTGAGGTGTTCACGGGGAGGTCAAGGGCCCGCTTTACAATTTTGCGAAGGATGATTTCAAGTGCATCCTCGTCTTGCTTCCGTAGGTGGAGGTATGGAGGAGAATATAAGATTCTACTAGTTACAAATGCTTGTGCCAGCCGGAAGGCATCCTTGCACCGTAGCCGTCCGCGTTTGTTTGAGACCCGGGCGGACCATGCTGCCTACCTGGTCTCCCACCTTACGGAGTTTGGTCAGTGTAGTGTCTGACCGTCTGTTTTAATTATAAAAAGTACCCGGACTTCTTTCTTTTCAGGGATTGGTCCTGTCTCCAGCGAGAGTTCGATTTTTGCCGTGCACTTTGGCGAGGGGCGTATGTGCACGAATTCTTATTTGGAGGGAGAGCATTGGAGGCCGCACTGGAGGGCATAGCGTTCGACTATGCGCGCGGCTTGCTGCAGGCTCGCCTCAATGTCTCCTAGGGAGCCCTGCGTGGCCCAGATAGTGATGTCATCAGCATACAACGCATGTTGTATACCGGGAACATCAGCCAGCCGAGCCGGCAGGTGCATCTGGGCCAGGTTGAATAATAGAGGAGCACCACTGTACCTTGTTGTGTAGCCTCTAGTTCCTAACTGGAAAGGGCTGTGTTCCTTATCCTGTATGCGAATGTAAGATTGTCTGTCGGTTAAGAGCTGCCCAATGTATTCGAATGTTCTCAAGCCGCATCCAGTTTGTGATAAGTGTGTTAGAATTCCCTCATGAGTTACATTATCAAATGCCTCCTTTAAGTTCAAGGCGAGTACGACCTTGTCGTTGTGGGGGCATTCGACGGGGTCTAGGATATCCCGATTACGTTGAAGCAGAATGTCTTGCGAGGATCTGTGTGGGCGGAACCCGTGCATTGATTCTGCAAAAATACATTGGTTCTCCATGAACTCCGACAACTGATCATGTACCATGGTCTCCTTCAGTTCGCCCACACATGATGTGAGAGAAATGGGGGAAGGCTGTCCGTTCTCACGGCTTTGCCAGCTTTTGGAATAAATGTGACCAGGGCGGTCCTCCATTGTATGGGGAGGGGCGCTTCCCCTGACCAAACTGAGTTGATGTAAGGTAATAGCGATTCATATGCTGGGTCGGGAAGGTTAGCTACCATTTTGACAGTAATTTTGCCCTGACCCGGAGCGGTGCCACGTTTCATTTTAGCCAGGACCTTCCGCAGCTCGAAAAGCTCGAACGGTCGATCCAGCTCAGCGTTCTCCGAACCTGCATAAGAGTACTCCGATCGCGGGTGTCCTGTGTGGAGCACAAGTATTGGTCCCTTAACTTGGGCGCCAGCTGAGTTGTATTGCCCTGGAAGCTATGAATTGCCCTTTGTAGATGTTTTTGAGTTTCCGTGCGGGTCTGCGTTGGGAATATGAGCACGCGAACTAGCCGCCAAGTATTATTGACGGACATCTGGCGCGCTGCTGTGTTGCATCTATTCACCCAGTTGGCGTCCGCGAGTTGGGCCGCATTTTCGGCCACCGTCTGGGTGAGCTCGGTGATTCGAGCTTTAAGTTTGCGGTTACGCTTGTGTCGGCGCCATCGACGAACAAGGCGATTCCGCGCTTCCCAGATGTGGAGGACGGTGGTTTTCCACGTCCGAGACCGCCTGTGAGAGCTGAAGTTTGGTTTCAGTAGAGCGAAGGTTACTAACCAGGTCTTGGGATCCCTTGTCGTAGCCTCGCTCGAGTATTGGTGTTGCGTTGTTGTAATTAAGCCTAAATTTCGGGCAATCTGGTAGCTGGGCCTGCGATATTGGTTTTGCCAATGGTTGGGATTGTTATGTTCAAAATGCCGTCACCGCTACCGAGGTTTTCCTCGGTGTTGATCCACTCTGCATAACTGAATGTTGCGGGTAAAGGTAAAATCTGGACACGGACCTCGTGTCACAGAATTTCCTATCCGAGTAGGGTGGACTGGAATCGGTGTGAAGAGTGAGGCCCAGCGTCGACGCAAGTTCCGACAGTTTGCGCCCACGCTTCTCTTCACGATGGTATTCCCAAACCCGACTGGGGGCGTTGAAATCACCCACAATGAGAAGATGGTCCCTAGCAGCTGCTCTTAGCGCGCGGCTAAAGAGGTCCGAGAATGAAATATTACGCAGTTTCGGAATACAGTACACGTTAAGGATATGTAACGGTGGATCTGATTTGCGGATGGGGAGGAGAGACACCATTACGTATGAGTACTCAAGTTGTAGGTCGAGGTTGACCATGGTTGCAGTATAGTTCTTATGAACGCACAGACAAGATGAGGGGTCCTGTTGGAACGTCGTATAATTTGTTAACCTGGCACTCTTTCCTGGCTCCTGAAGGGCCACCACGGCGGGAAATTGCTCAAAGGTTGTAATGTACATTCGGAGGTCGGCCCGCTTAGTACGGGAACGGAGTCCCCGACAGTTCCATTGGGTTATTAGAGTGGGGGAGGTCAATTTAGGTTTGAGGGATTGCCTATATGGAGGGTGTACCCTCATTTTCGATTTTGAGAATTATGACTGAGTGTGCTGTAGCTCCAGAGCCAGATCACTGGCTTGTACCTCCGTCCCAGAAAGGGGACTACTGTCCTCCTCGTCATCTAGGATGATCAAATGACGAAAAAAGTTGCTTGGGCAGCCAGATATATCCTTCAGGTTACCTTTGCGCGCAGCCCGGGCAAGCATGTTGGGAAGGGCCTCCACTACTTGAGCGTTAACCTGGGCATGAAATTGTTTAGTGATCTTAGACAAGAGTTGACTTCCCAACTCGCTCATCATGCATGCAAATTTGGTTTGAAAGCGGGCCTGAAGGGCGTGAATAGAAGGTTCCAGAGTCGCCGGCGCCGCCGCCTCGCTCTCCATGACTTGTGCATGCGGGGAAGACTGTGGAGGTGGAGTAGATTTATTTTCAATAGCTTCAATTTTGGCTACAGGCATCTCGTTTTATGCCTTGAGAGATGCCCCTAGGTTGAGGAGCTCATAGTCAGCCGCTGAGCAGAGGACGTGGAGGTAGGAGATGGGGAGGTGGAGGCACCCGTGCTCGTGCAGCCCTCCTTGCCATTCTTGGCAATGTCTGCCGAGGGGTTACCAGGGCTTTGCCTTTTGGTTTGCTGCTGCTGGGAGCGGCTTGGGTTCCCTTGGCCGCCGTGTGGGGGCGGTGGTGTGTCCGCTGCTCCTTGCTTTTCGGCCCACCCGCTGGGTGCCGCCCGCGTCGGTTGAAGTCACTGCCACCGCCAGTGATGTGTGCCGGCAGACGTCTTCGCGGCCTACCCGCTGGGTTTTTGTTTTTACCATTTCGGGCGTCCAGTCTGGTTAAGCGTGCGGTATTTCGCCGCACAGTCTCTTGACTTTGTGTCGGGGCCGCCACCACACAGAACACTTTGCGTTGCCCTCATGAGGGGCCCGCATCCCATCCACAAAAGGCACGTGCTGGCCTCACAGACCACAGCGGTCTAGGTTGGGGCTGGCGGCATGTGTCCGCCCTGTGTCCCACGGTGCCACACAAGCCGAAGGCCGGGATAGTCCGGAGGTAGGGTCGGACAGTGATGATCTCTGAATTGTATACGACAGTTCGTGGCTTCACCTTCCGGGCGAAGGTGAGTCGGGCCCTGTTGGACGTTCCGAATTTTCGAATATCAAGGATAGTACCCTGCCTCCATTGGATACTACTCTTCAGCGTTTCTGAAGTCTCATGATTAGCTATGGAGACGACGCCATAGCTAACCTCTTCGTCGCATTGTTTGAGGTGGCCACGGAGGGGCACATGTACTTTCGCAGAGTTGATCACGAAGTCCCCAAGAATACGGTCGGCCACGTAGGTGTTCTGGGTGCCCGCAAGAATGAGGTATTACTCTCGGGAGAGCACAAAGCTAAAGTCTGCAGCTAAGTGCGTGCCGAGGTAAGTGCGCAGAGAGAGACCAAGCTCACCAGGTTGGAAAATGGCTCCGAGTTCCAGGGCGGTTCGTGGCTTCAAGACAGCCACAAAGTCGTCCGGGAGAAATTTCGGAAGAGGCTTGGGTTTCTATGCTGGTTTGGCTGGCTGCTTTTCCCTGTGCGAGGCAGGAGCTTGCGGCTTGGAGGAACTTACTGGACACGCCTGGGCAGGCGAACGCCGAAACAATATGTGAAAGTCTAGACACCTAGAGGGAATCAGCCACATACGCCGTCAGCGCCACCAATTTTTTTCTCAACAATAGATACGTGGGCGCTCCGTGAAAAATTGTCCGCGCCATGCAGGGATATTTACCGCGCCGTAACTGTAAACAATCAAGCAGACTTGTCCATAAACACCCTTAAAATGATATCGCGTCAGCCACAACTCCTGTCAGGAGTTTGAGATACTAAGCCCTCCTCCAGAATCTTCTTTCCTGCATGTAGCAAGTGGTCCGCCATGTTCTGCGGCATTTGTCCCTGCGATGTTCATCTCCCCTAATCATGTACTAAACTTTCGTACATGCAGGCTGAAGGAGCGGACAGAAGCATTTCCACAATGAATAAGATTTGTCCATTCTTCATGACGACTGTATAGGGGGCAGGATATATGCATGGATAGTGTGCTACCTTGACGGTGGGCAGGTTTCTAACGCGTAGCATTCTTTGCTTAGCACGCCCATAGCCAGAGCCGGGTAATTAACGCCCTGCATTTCCACGAAAATGCGCAATTGGCCGAAGTAACACATTTAAACCTTCAATGGCAGAAATGAAGACAATTCGTGTAGAGAAGGAGATAGAGATAGAAAGAGAGTGAAATAAAGAACGTAATTAATGGTCGAACAAAATTTCAAAACGAAAAATACAAAAATGAAAATGTCACGACAGTGACCGGACGAAATCAGAAATATGACTCTTATATATCTCCTCCAATTAACTTACCACGGCCAAACTGAAAATTCTCGGAAAAGGACGGCGCAACTACAAAATAAAAAACCGCAAAATGGTCCAAACAGTTTTTTTTTAATTGGTGAGTTTTACCGTTGGGTTATTGTTAATTTAAGTACCAAAAATATTTACATATGTTAAGGCAATGCGGATAAACTTGGGTTCTTAGCAAATTCTGCTATACTGATTTTCTTGCGTGCAGCTGCTTATCGTGGAGGTCATTCATTCACGCAAGGGCGCCAGTTTCAGAAAACATGCTAAACAACCTGATTCCTAGCAATATATCTGAGCCAATGTTTCCTCCTTCACATTTCTCTTTGTAGCATTAAATTTCTGTCACACTATTTTTATATTATTGCCCCACTGGGAACGCATTGCACTGCTGGGCAATAAGTCGCGCGGTCGATACCAAATACAGTGGTTCCATTTAGGATGAAGAGGAACGAAAAAAAATTCGCTCCAATCCACGCTGTGAAGGTGGTTGGAAAGCAAAGCTTTCAACGACACCCACCACAATTGCCCATACGACGTCACTCGAATTCCCACACGTTGCTCTGCAAAGAGTGAAACCAGAGATTCTGCCAGCCCTTGCCTGGAATTCGCGGGGGCAGCGTCCCGAACGCAGAAGCGTCGGCCATGCCCGGGCTAGAGCGGCGGACGCCGCCGCCGCTATAGCCCGGCCGTGCGTCGGCAGAAAACGGAGAGGAGCGTCTTTCGAAGGGTCAGACAGCGGAACCTAGCCATCCTGATGTGCTAGCTAGGGGCTACACCACCGCGCGACGCAAGCGCAGACTCCGGAACAATTCGGCATTTGAGATTACTGATTCCCATTTGTACCGTTTTAAACTAGTTACTTAAGTAAGTTCGAGAATTGCGAAAAAGCTGAGGGGACTTTTATAATCGCTGTTTATCAGATCCTGTTGCTCCTTTCGCCTTTTGTAATACTTGTTAAAACACAAACGAATTGGTATTAACCATTTTAGAAAATGTAGTTCCATTCGTGGCAGGCAGTGCGCAAACGGTAGCGTTTCTCTAGTAGCCAGAGGGCTGTATGTGGTCTGTACATTTTGTTTTCCCACCCTGCAAACCAATTATTAACGTACCTTTGCTGTACGACCACTTAATTCCGTCGGGTGCGGGTTACGCAGCAGTGTTGTCGAACTGGTTAATATATCCGTGCGAAGGAATCGCACTATGGACGCCAAGCTGTGCCTAAACACGGCCAAAACAATCGTCGCTAAACCAGACGACAAAGCCGTAGCGCCGACGCTCCCGCCTGCGAAAAGGTACGCCCGCGGGGGAACGCTGGGTAAATTCGCCACGCCATCTAAAGTGTGCTCCATGAGTGAAGCCCTCCGACATGACCCGCAGCCTCCCCCCCTCCTTCCCCCCCCCCCCCCCCCCTGCTGCCACCTCAATCGCGTTGGGAGTTGACTGTCCCGCACGCCGCGAAAAAACTTTGCTGGTAGGGGTAGAAAGCTCTGCTTTAAAGGGACCCTGCAACACTTGCCATCGACTACTAGTACTGTATTTTGGGATAAAGTGTATTGTCCCAGAAATCTCCTCCCGCAAGAATTATGAAAATCCGTTCACAATTAACGAAACTACGCGCGATGAGAAATCGCGCATAATCGTTCCCTCTCAACTCGAGCGCGGACAAGGCGACGAAAGCTGCGCCCTCTCCCGGAGAGGGGGTCGGCTCGCGGCGTTCTCTTCGGCGGCCTTCGATATACCACATGCCGGGTAGTTTTCTTCTTTTCTCCGCAACGCGGAGGGGCCTATTTCCGGTCTGGTGCCACAAAAAAGCAGGCATGGGTGCCTGCTCGCAAGTGCGCGCTCGGGCTGGTAGGGCGTTTTTGAAGCAATAAACGTTTGTAGTCGAGTGGTCCCGTTGAAAGGGAAGTATTGAGCTCATCACTCAAACTCCGCGCGCACTCAAAAACACAAAATAACGGCAAAACTGTGCCTACAGGTTCAGGCATAGAAGAGGTTCGTACACAGCGATGACGACGACGGAAATGGGAGAATCTAGCCGCGAAGTTGACCAGTGACAGCCGATCGGGCAGCCATGGCCTATGTGACGTCCCTTAGGCCATGCATAATGAGGACAACTGAAGAGAGAGCGGTTTGTTTTTCCGCGTCTTTCACATCGATTTGCGCGCTCACCGCTTCACGTGCACGTGTAATATTTGGCTCAGGTATTCCTGGCAGTGTAATCTAAACGTCGCGCAGGTTTACTTGTACTGCTCAAAGAGTGTTGCAGGGTCCCTTTAAAATGAAAATGACAAAACAAATTGCTAAAGGCAGGTTTCTGAACGGGCGTTTTTTGTTTGGAAGCAACAAATTCGAGCATAACTCAAGCAAGCCTGTTTACTTAGATATCAGTGCACAAAAAAAAGGAGGAACAAATGAAAGCGAGGAATATTTTACAGACTTTTACACATGTATTAATACCTCGCTCTTAAACAATGCAGTGATAGTGGAACAAACTGCATTATACTTAAGTCAAAATACATTTTTTCAAAAGGAACAGCGCTCTTGTCACCCAGCCAGTAGCGATCTCCGCAGCTAGATACCGTAGCTTACGCATAATTGAATTCCGCAAGCTGTTTTACTTAAAAAATGCCAAATAATAAAGTAAAAATCATTGCTAATAGTTCTTTGTTAATATTTTAGGCAATACACTAGCGTTCGATTGTTATTTGGAAAAGGAAACAAACAATTTCACCTACAATTATACCGTACCAACTAAGGCAACTTTTCAAAGGTAATATTCATGAGTCCATCTGCAACAATGCGAGCATATTAAAAACTTTTGCGGCGAAGGTAGTCATTGGGAGGGAGTTCCTGCCACGTCCTTTTGTTATTGTTTCGGATCTATAGTATCATCCACCGAAAAAAACTCTGGTTGACTCCTCTGCTACAGTAATCGGTAAAACATGAAAGAAAAAAAATGTGGCGCGATAATCTGCAGCTGAGCATGATTTGCGGGTCGGCGGCTGTCTTGTGCTGTCGGCTGTCGGTATGCTTGGCGAGCGACATCCTGCTGGCGGGTTCGCTTCGGCAAAGGTGTACTGGCGTAATTTCCGTGACGGATATGACGCCAGTGAAATCTCGGTGTATCTCGGCCTAAAATATTTTCGTGTTAAAACATAAATCCCGAAAGCGAACAACCATAAGTATAACGTACTCTTTAGTACTAAAGATGGTTTCACCGCAAGAAGACCCTGTGTGCAGAGGTGCACCCTTTTTAGGCCGCTTGCTTCGTTGTACTGGCGTCATTTCCGTGATGGTTATGACGTCATTGAAATCTGTGTATCCCGGAATAAAACATTTTCGTATTAAAAAACCGTTTCGAAAGAGGAAACAGGAGAAACACTCGTCACAACCTCTTGAATAATTGCGCTTTACCAGCTCGTGGGTGCCCAAGAAGGGCACACAGCCCCAGTCGGCAGCGCCTCATGACTAACAATTTTCCCGTAAGGGGTCTTTTCAACCCACTGTGTTTACTGAAAAGTATAGCATTGACTCTAAAAAAAAACAATATGGTTTAAACACAGTCCCTAAGTACATTGAGGAAGATTTTAAGCAACAGTTCCGAGCTAAGCGTCCACCGTACTGGTTCCTATAGTGGTCAGTTTACACTCCGCAGCTCGGCGCAGAAAAGACAGGCACTCGAGACAGAAAATCAGAGCCCCTTTCTTAAGAGAAGGATGTGTAGAACTCGAAGCTTTCTACAGTGCAGCTTGCGTCAAAGTCAAGGCCTAAGCTCCTTCGACCGTCTCGGAATGATGCAATCTGATAGAGGTCGGTTATAACTCTAGGGATGAAATTCGACTCCAACCACGGGAAGCGTTTTAAGTGCAATGCACTTCTTAAGCGACCCTGAACCTGCGTCCACCGGTGATGTCCGCATCACATACCCACGTGGGGGATTGGCCAGGAATCTCCTCATCTTCCTTGGCAACGGGGGGAGATGGGCGCGCGCTGCCTGGCCGCTGACATGGCACATACCCACGTGGGGGATTGGCCAGGAATCGGGCGGGAGAAGGGCTAATGCACCCGCTTAAATGCATCTTTCTTTCTTTGTAGTTGTGTGTGTGTGTGTGTGATCTCTATTTCGCGAACATTACCGAACCGCGCAAATTCAACTCGTGCATTCGCACTTTCACATTCTTCCCCTCGGGGAAATGCGGGGAATTTTTTTCTTGAGGCGCTTGATGTCCATCCGCTTATCATCATCACTGTTTTGTGAAACCCGTTGTGTAAAGCTGGTTTTCCTGCAGTGTGCTTTGATGACGAACGGTCGCCATCAGGGAGGCATAGAAAGCCCTGCTCTAAAAAGCGGTCAGCATTGGTTTGTAGCTTGCTCGGTCAATGAAGTGTCTGTCGTGTAGTCTGGAGAACTTTCAACCGCTGTTCACAGAGTTCCGCCGAGCTGTAATTGCTGTGCTTGCAAGAAGATAGGCAATCAGTGGTTACCCGAAGGTACCTGGACAACACATGAGAGAATTTAAAGCTGTGCGCTGCTACCGTCAAGGACAAAAAGTGCGTAAAAATCATTCAAATAACAATGTCGGTTCGACCTTGGAAAAGGTTTTGAAAATATCCGCGCTATTTTTGGGCATGGCTGATGACAGCCGGACGAGATCTGATTCCACCGTTAATTTCACAGTTTTGCCGCTGGTTGGCGTGCATCAGTAGACACCGACGCACACAGTGAAAGCTTTAGCGTTCATCCGCGTAACTGTTCTGACTGCACTTTTGTGACCGTGGAAAGCATTTGACGAAAATTAAAATTGAAATGAATCTGAATAGTAACTGCAGTCACAGAACGTTCCATCATACTAAATAACATGCTAAAGTTCACCGCTTTTAAAAAGATAAATTCATCATAAGAAGTTGCCGAATACATTTTCGGTCCCCTCTGTGCCACTGGCACGCAATAGGCTCCAGAGTATGCCAGTTTCACTATCTAGGCGAGAGTGACAACACAAATTGTCAAGCCGTGACGGCTGAACAATACGCGGAACAAAAAAGCGGCGGTGTGCTTTCTGGCATTCTCGCACTCAATGCATTCTGGCATGACGCCACCTCGTTCGACGGCTTTATATCAGTGGCAATATCAGGCAATCGCCTGCTATTTGTTTTGTGGGGAATAAATTTTGTTACACATGGCAAGGGCAGGGGTGGTTTGAAGCTTTTCCGCAATACTCGCATTCTAACCCCCTCAGGAACCTAGTGGAAAAAATATACTAACACCATATTTTATATACTGGTAGTTTTCAATCCCAAGATAACATGATAAGAAAACTGCAGAATATTTCGGAAATTATCTGTAATCGCACTAAAAAGATCGCCGCCCTTAGAGTTACGCTCGTTGCTGAGCGCGTGGTGGCCGATGGCCGAACTTGCCGTCAGCCGGAAAGCTGGGGATTCTCACGTTTCCGAGAGTGCCTGCCGAATACACTCCACCCTATTCTTAACCTTCATTATACCGTCCTCCTGGCTGGGATTAGTGGTTACTACTAGTACTAGTGTAGTAGTATGTATTGTTCTATGAGGCGGACTTGGCCTTTCGCTTAAGTAGATATATTCGCTTATCTCTTCCATTGCCTCACCACGTATGTCAAACGGCTCTGCTCTCCCGAGGCTCTTCAGTCTTACTTTAGTTTTCTGCATATTAATTTTCAGGCCCACGCATCTACTCTGCTTTTCCAGTGTGGTAATGATGCTTTGCAATTCTTCCCTCGAGTTACTTAGCAAGGCAACGTCATCTGCAAAACTGATCGCTGGAAAACCTTCCGCTGGAACGTACGGAAACGAAGTACGGTCGGGAGAAACATGAACACAATGCTGGCTCAACACTGTGACTCAGCATTGTGTCCGTGTTTCTCCCGACCGTCCTTCGTTTCTATACGTTCCAGCTGAAGGTTTTCCAGCGATCATGAACCAACTCACCCAATCCCAAGCAGAAAAACTGCAGTTATTCCATAAACCCAAACTGTTCAGGCAAGAAGGGTTTCAGAATGGGCACAACTAGAAACAGTCAAGAAAAAGCACACAAAGTACCTGCAACAACATGAGGATCAGCCAAGTGCTGACAACCACCTTTTATACGTTTATGAGGCAAGACAAGGACTCACAAGGCGATGCAAAAAGCACAAAACAAACCGTAGGCTGAAGGCGCGCATCGACAGAATAAACAAGGAGATACAAGAGTACTCAGACCAACTCAGCCTGAGAACAATGGCATGAGACGTGTAGAAACTCAATGGTACCCTCAATTTCACCCGCACCTGGAACCTTGTCAGAGCACTCATAGAGCCCTGCAAAAGCAAGACTATTAACAAGCACAAGATCTTGCAGCTCCGGCACCCCTACAAGGACAACCACGCCCAACTCCTGCAAGAATTACAAAACACGCACATCCCAGCACGACAACAACCTGCCTACAAAGAGTATGAAGGACCCACCAAGAATGACATCGATGAACCATTACGTTGCTTGAACTTCGAATGGCCATTCACAGAATGAGAGGAAATAAAACACCAGGGCCTGATCGACTAACAACAGCCCAAATTAGGAAATTTTCTGAAACAGATCAGGAATTCCTGCTCGAAACCATCAATGAGGCATGGGTACTAGGCACGGTGCCAACTGAATGGAAGAGTGCGAACGTCACCTTCATCCCAAAACCGGGAAAAGACATCGCCATACAGCCACTTAGGCCCATCTCCCTCACCTCGAATGCTGGAAAGATCATGGAAAAAATGGTACTGGACAGGCTACAAAAGCACATAGAGCAACAAAACATTCTGCCACACAATATCATTAGATACAGAGCTCACCTATCCACGCAGGATGCCTTACTTGTATTATACGGTGAAACATATAAGGAGGTTAGCAAAGCTCAGCTCAAAGTAATTCTGGGCATATACCTGAAGAAGGCTTTTGAAAATGTGGCGCATGATGCAATGCTGGAATAATTAGCCGAGACTGGTTTTGGGCAACGCATGTACAATTACGTCAGAAGTAAGTTTCCTGGATGGTCGAATGTACACATTGCACCTGGGAGAAATCAAATCACAGCAATTGCAACAACCACAACAGGGAATCCCACAAGGCTCCGTACTTTCACCAGCACTCTTCAACCTTGCTATGCTCAGGATACACAGAGCCTTACAGATAATTTGAAATATCGGACACAGGAGATACGCCGATGCCATTACATCGGGGGTTTAAACAGGCTCACCAGGCGACATACAGGCTACGTTACAACAGGCAGTCGATAACATCACTAAGGCAGCAGAAGAAATTGGACTACAGTGCTCACCGGAAAAGTCGGAAGCTTTTTCTCATACATAACCCAAGATGGAAGCCTCCACTAACTGTCATTAAAAACGGAAACGTCTCAATTCCTCGCAAAACGTTAATCAGGGTACTTGGGCACTACATTCAAAGCGACGGGGGAGGCCATGCCACAACTCAGCACATACGTCGGCAAGGAGAACACGTCCTGAACATGATACGCAAAATCACGAACAGACAAAATGAACTCAGGGAACAAGACCTCCTAAGACTATGGGATGCACTCCCTATTTCACGAATAAGGTACCATGCAGCATACACCAACTTCGCTAAAACCGAGGAAGAAAGAATCAACGCTCTGATTAGGAATGCGACGAAGATTACGCTAGGCATTCCCATCAACGCCAGCTCCAAGCGACTTCTTGAGACAGGAACGCACAATACGCTGCAGGAGATCGTAGCTTTCCACAGGTACAACCAACACCTCAGACTCCAAGCAACAGTTCCAGGGCAACAGATACTTCAGTGTCTAGGGTACACACCCCAGCAGCCTATTTTACGACTGGAACGTCTAAACCCACGCAGGGCCAACATACTCAAAGTTGCACCAATACCAAGACACATGCATTGCCACGCAACAAGGTCAGAAGGAGCAATTCGAGCCAAATGCCTGGATAAACGAGCAACTGCAGACCAATTCAACTACCATGTATACACAGATGCAGCAGTAACAGACACAGCAGCAAGTATAGCGTATGCTGACCTCAAAGAAAAATTGGACTACCAGCAGTACATCCCTCATATGGAACCCATCTGGGCTGAACTCACAGCCATCACCACTGCCTTTGCCCACACATCCAGCCGCCCCACGAAGCACATGTACATATACACGGACTCAAAAAGCGCCTGTCACCAACTCCTAAACATGGAACTGCCACGAGCCATAGCTACGGCCATCAAAACCAGCATCAAGGGAGCAGTAACAGTGTACTTGATACCTGGGAACGAAGGAATGTCAGGTAACGAGAAAGCTAATCAGCTGGCTCGAGAAGCCGCAGCCCGGGCTCCTGCCAACCTCGAACGGAATAAAACGCTAACGGTCCCGACAGCTCCTAAATTGAAGGACTACTCCATGGGAAGGAGGGAACTGCGACAGCTCTCTCACACGCTCACAAGACACCAAGCAACCCCAATAAGACAAGCTCAAACAGAAACCTTGGACACTCCAGCTAGACTACACAAGATATGGGGAGAACCTGACACGCCACCCCCTACTTGTTCCACATTTAACATCATACTA
The DNA here is from genome assembly GCA_013339765.2 of Haemaphysalis longicornis. NCBI lineage: Eukaryota > Metazoa > Arthropoda > Arachnida > Ixodida > Ixodidae > Haemaphysalis > Haemaphysalis longicornis. The sequence continues at coordinate 99,520,117 of CM023450.1, read as the reverse complement.
AACCAAGATCACATCTTCTGGAACTGCACAACCATACACAACACTACAAACACACCCAACCAAGGATGGCTGACCGCAACAAGCACCACCGAAGAGCAAAGGCAACTGGCGGCGTACATCAGGCAGCGGCTTGAAGACGTCACCAGAGGTCCTCTGGAATGTGAGGACTTAGCCGGCCTGCGTGCATATGTTTAATAAAAGCTTTTCTCGCTCTCTCTTTTACACCCCCTGTTCCCAATCCAATGTTCTGAATAGCTCTTGTAAACATGCGGTGAATAACATTGGAGAGATTGTGTCTCCTTGTCTAACGTCCTTCCTTATAGATATTTTACTGCTGTCCTTATAGAGGACTATGTTAGCTGTGGACCCATTTTAGATATCCTCTAGTGTTCTTACGTAATGCTCGTCTACACCCTTTTTCCGTAATGCCTGCATGACTGCTGAGGTGTGGACCGAGTCAAACATTTCTTCTAATCTATCAAGGCTATATATAGGGGTATGCCCCGCGAATTTCTCTATCCCTTGATTCATCGTGTAAATATGGTCTATTGTTAAATAGCCTTTACGAAACACTGCATGTTCGTTAGGCTGCCTGAAATCTAAGGTTGCAGAAATTCTGACGTGCAAGCTGCTTCAGCATTCACGAACATATATCCCGCGATGTCTCTTACTTAAATCATCAAGTTTGTGTCGCCGGACACCGCGTGATACTGCAGTGGGTCCCTGCCCACTGCGGCATCATAGGCAATGAAAAAGCAGATGAGGCTGCTAAGAGAGGATTGCAACTGCGGAACGTGAGGAACATTTTCTTCACGAAGCACGATGCCTCTAGGCTAGCAAAGGAGCTTGTTTTCAGGGAAAGAAGCACCTTCTGGTCTCTCCCGGTAAACCAGCACCCATTCCTCCATCATGTCGACCCAACTTTGGCACTGAGGTTACCGGAGCGACTTCCACGTCGGCTAGAGACTTTGCTCCATCGCTTACGTCTCAACGTGGCGCTAACACATACCTACCGCTATCGTCTTGGCCTAACCTCGAACCCCTATTGTGATAACTGCGGTTCACCAGAAACCGTCGAGCATATTTACTGGAGTGCCCTACATACTGTCAAGCAAGAAACAATCTCGCACAGAAGATCGAGTGCCTCAACCACCGTTCCTTGACTTTAAAAGCACTCCTGCGACCATGGCCACCTCCCTCCTCTCAGCGTAAAGAGCTAACCGCATTATTTGAATACCTCAATGACATCGGCGTCGCTGAGCTGATATAGGACCAGACCATGCTTGCAATTTACAACCGTCCATAGACTATTCACGTGTCGCACTGACGGTCCCCAACGCACACGCTTCCTCCTTTTTTTTCTCACTTCTTTTATTTTCTTCTTTCTTCTCTCCCTTCCACATTTCTTCCTATTGCAACTTTTTCCCTCCTCCCGTACCCCGCAGAGTAGCATGTTGGCGTTAACATGCCGGCAGACCTCTCTGATTTCCTCTAATAAAGAGCTTTCTCTCTCTCCCTCTCTCTGTAAGCAAATACGTTGGTCAGTACCTTCCAGACCACTGACAGTAAGCTGATCGGCCTGTAAGTTTTCCAAGTCCTTCATGCCACCTTTCTCTTGAATTAGGATGATATTGGCGTTCTTCCAAGATTCCGGTACACTCGCAGAGATTAGGCACTGCGTATATAGGTTTGCCAGTTTTCCTAGTACAAGTTGCCCACCATCCTTCAAGAGGTCTGCTGTTATCTGATCCCCACCAGCGCTTTCCCCATTGCATTTCTTTCAAAGCCTTCTTCGCTTCTACGGTCGTTTCTGGTAGGATGACCACATCCCCTGAACTACTTCCTCGTTCGGTATTATCCTGGATGTAGCGGCATGTCCCTGAAGAGGAAAGTGTATAACAGCTGAATTTTGCCGGTACTCACCTACGCGGCAGAAACTTGGATGCTCACTAAAAGCGTTCAACTTTAATTGAGGACGACTCAGCCAGCAATGAAACGGAAGATGATGGATGTTACGTTAAGGGACAAGAAGAGAGTGGAGTGGGTCAGGGAACAGACGCGTGTTGAGGACATATGTGAAGAAATTAAGAAGAAGAAATGGGCGTGGGCAGGACATGTAATTTGAAGGCAAAATAACCGTTGGTCATTAAGGGTAAAATAGTGTATCCCTAGAGAAGGAAAGCGTGGCAGGAGGCGGCAAAAAGTTAGGTTGACAGAGCAGATCACGAAGATTCCGAGGATAAATTGGTCGCAGTGCACGCAGGACAGGGACAACTGGAAATCTATGGAAGAGGCCTTTGCCCTGCAGTGGACGCATACAGGATGATGGTGACTCACGTTTCTGCTTTAACACATTAACAAGCCGAGCGACATCTGCGGGATGGTCCGACGCAGCTGGCCACTTTCGCCATTGGGACCGCGGAGACAACTCTGGCACAGATTTACCAGACTCCGCGCTCCCTCATTCACGCCGCCGCTGCACTCTCCCTCCTTCCTCCATCACGCCCTCCTCCCTCGCTAACTTCCTCTCCCTCGTTAGAAAGAGAGGAGAGGCGGCGTCCCCCGTCATGGCGGAGAGTCACGTCTTATCACTTCCAGGTAGAAACTATCACGCACGGCGAAATTCGCAATAGGCCAATATGGCTTTAGCCAAAAAACAGGGGTTACTGTGCGAGCTTCATCATGATCGGTTGCTTGCATTTGGTGCAAAGTTGTGCACCACAGCAGAGGCTTGGTTTTGGGTATTTTCGGTGGAGGAGCCTTTACTGACGACTTCATCAGTTTTTAGTACCCTGTGATGCCGCTGGGTCCAGGAATCAATTTCCCTGTTATACTGCGTCGAAATGGTTGAGTTAGAAGACACCGCAGGTTGTTATTTGGGGGAGAGGGGACCCAGTTCTTGACTGCATTTGGAGTGCTGAGGGGGAGTCTGTAAAGATGCTCCACTGGTGCGGCTCATGGTGGTGGATGCAAAAAATTCTATAGCCCTCGGCCGCTGTAGTAGATGTTGGCAGCTCTAGACTAAACGACTGCTTTCACTAGTATGTGGCACATATGATTCAGATGAAGATCTTCACAGGGATGATGGACCATAGGTAAACGTGCACGCTTCAGCCGCATGCATTCAGTACGTTTAGTTTAGTATAATGTGAAGATTTTCTGACTGGCGTTGTCTTCTTTGGACCCTGTACAGTGTTCCAGCGCTGAATTTTAAAGTTCCCAGTATGGATATCTCGCGGCAACATTTGTGCAGGCTGGGTGGAATAGGCAGTGGTACGCAGTCATTGCTGTGGCACGTCCCGAAATAGCAGTTCTGGAAGTTACCTATCTAACTGGGTAAGTGGTTTATTGCGGGAAACTGATACCTCCAGTACACTCACAGTCTCCTGCTGAATACTTATTTCAACACACAGGCAAACAACATGCCTCTGCAAAGGCTTCGACACTAGAAAATTCATTCTGAGGTCAAACACAGATGCATAAATTGTTTCTCCTTGCCACCTCAAGGCTTTCCTTCGGTGACTGAGATATTTTATGGAGGATAGGAATACGTTAGTTCAGAACTCTGCCCACGTAGCTGCTGTGTAGCCTAGCCAGTGAATGGTAGTTACTGCCAGACCGTAAACTTGAAACACATTAAAAACTTGAGTGGCTTTTAAATATGTTGCAGGTTCAAATGTGTGAGTGAGCCGGTGGCTCGTTCTGGGGGCTGATCTCGAGCAACTGGCTCGTGGTCGAGGTGCGAGCTAGCCCGTGCCCCAGTTCTCGTGCCAGCGGCCTCTTTATTGTTATTATCATTCTCATTCCTCAACACCCTCCCACACCGCCGATTCTGAAGACCATGGCGGGTTAGCCTCAAGAAGATAAGGCGCTGAACTGGGCGTCTAATTTCTTGTCATGGTGAGACGCGCAAAAGACACGACCGGGCGACACCTTCGCGGCCTGCCGTGCCGAGCGCAGGAGAAGCAGGAATTCTCGGCGCCAATGGCACCACAGGTGCACCATAATTGCCCATCGATGCCGTGCTCGACGTTGTAACTCCGCGCTCGCTGACACCGTCTGGTGCAGTGCCAGCCTTTGTGACAAAGAGGTTGTGCGCCTACCAATTGGGAAGTGAGCTACTGTGAAAGGGAAGAACTCTTCGGCATCTACTGATGACTGCGTCAACGGATGGCTGTTGATGGCTGCCTCTACTTTGCAGAGAACCGTCTCGATCTCTCCTAGGGACCAGCGACTACGGCTAAGAGCCCTCCAGAGCGTTTCTTTTGTTAGTCTTATGAGCCACTCCCGCCAACCGCTACACCACGGTGCCCTTTGGATGCTAAACGTCCACAGAATTCGAAGACCACTGCGTGAGACGTGGTGTGGAGAGACCTAGCCCGTGCCCCAGTTCCTGGGTCAGCGGCCTCTTTATTGTTATCATCATCCCCATTCCTTCACACTTATTACGTGTTATGATGTTGCACCTTTTTCTACAGCGTAATAAGAATTGGCCCTGACTAAAGTAGACATAAAATCGGTCTACAATAACGGTAGTTTGTTATCTATGCGTATATTCTGCCCCCGAAGCGATCGCCTTCAAGAACAGCCACAGATTAACTGTTTTGTGAGTCCAGCTGTCCACGACTTCAGGCTGGTCACTTAGAGATAAATATAAAATGGGGGGGGGGGGAGGGATGATGATGAACAGCGTAGGAGAAACGCTCGCACAACATGGCAGACCACATGCCGCATAAAGAAAAGAAAACTAAGGAAAAGAGCTGAGTGCCCCAAACGCGTTTCAGAAAATGCGGTTGAAGCGACATCATTTTAGGCATGTACATGTGCAGTGCTGCTTGACTTTTTACAGCCACAGCGGCTAAATCTCATGGATGACACGGCCAATTTTTCATAACGCTCCGACACAACTATGGGTATGAAGGGAATTAGTGGCAGATAAGGCATGTACGGCTGATTCCCCAATGAATTCGCGGCGTCAACAGGCTTCTTCGGCGCTCGCGTGCCCCGGCATGCCCCATCAGCTCCTTTCTGAACGGATGTAGCGGCTTAGAAGGAAATGTGTAGCAGAGGGGAATATAAAAGGATAGTGGGCTCCGTGTTTGTACTGCAATGTCGGGATAGGCTTCAGTCGTCATGTCGGGGCCTCTATTGAATAATCTTTCCTCCATGACTTACCGGTTGATGCCGTCCGCTGATAGGCAGCCTGCGTGTTCCGCCGTATAGTGGCAGATAGTAGATACACCACACCGGCCCGATGTATCCATTCATTTGTTTACTCAGTAAATAATGTTTTTGGGTTAATTGGCTTTGCATATCGGAACGTAAAACTGCGCACAATGACGGGACTGTGAAAAAGACGGGATGAAGACTTTTTCATAGTCCCTTCTTTGGGCGCAGTTTTACGTTTAAATATGTTTCCTCACTGCACTCATCGATCTAACAACTGCTAATACAACTTCATTCACCCTTCGTACGTAGCCGTGCAACGAGAGTATGGAGAAAAATAATTTATCTGGTATGTGTTTACCCCCTTACGCAAAAACTAATATTGGCTGGCGATTACGATACTTCCTAATGCGATGTATGGGCGCAGCAGCAGTGCGCTGAAGCAGAACTCACTCATTCGTTCTCTCGACGGCAGCGATGATGAGCCTTTGCGTCGGCGGCGCGAAGTGCGTCTCAGGAAGGGACCGCAACCCGCGTATTAGGCAGAGAGCGCACACCATGATCTCGCTTACGCCCCCCTCACGTTTCCGCCAGCGTCGCGCAGATCAGTGTCTCGGGCGGGGACAGCACACTGCCTCCTCCCCTCCCCCACCGCACACTTTCGGACAGCGCTCACGCCGCCACGGCGAGCCGCCCTCCCCTCACGATTTCGCGACACTTTCCGCCTTTCCTTTCTTTCGCTATTCGATCTCGCCCTCGTTCACTCGGTATTTGCACTAATCGGTCTTGCCATCGTTCACTCGGTTACGACGACGACGCGGCTAAGCCCAGAGACGGCCGCCAACGGGCTGTGCCCTAAGAAATGTAACGCCAAGTTGCCCATTTGTCATAATTGCCATGCTTGCAGAGTGCCTCTAAGAGGGCCACTCAGAGACATATTTCATAGCGTCAGAAGCAGGTTCCTTTCACAATAAGACGTTATATTGTCCGCTATACTAAACAGGCGCGCACTAAATGTCGCGCACCTAAGAATAAATTCTATGGAGCTGGAATAACATTCAGCGAATGCATTTTCAGGTGATTTGTATTGCGTAGTATTCATGCGTAGCATTCTCTGCCGAGTGCTGCCCCCCCTCCTCCCCAGCCAGGACCGTGTAACGTCCTGCATTTCCACAACAGTGCAGATATCGCAAAAGTTCCACCTGTAATCGCTATAATAGTCTAAATAGAGATAACTGGTCGCACGAAATTGTGAACTCAAAAAATAAAAAATAACAAAAATGGCGTAAAATGGCGAAACTTGTAACGACCTGCATTTCCACAATAAGGTTCTACCTGTAATCATTACAATAGCGTAAATGGCGATAACTGGTCGAACAAAATCTTTAAAATTAAAAAAGAAAAAAAAATAAAACAATTAAGAAAACTGGCGAACCATGTAACGCCCTGCACTTCCACAATAACGCAGATTTCGGAAAAGTTCCAAATGTAATCGCTATAATAACGTAAATGGAGATAATTGGTCAAACGAAGTTTCGAAAAATTCTAAATTAAAAAATATAAAATAATTACGAAAATGGCAAAACGTATGACGCATGGCATTTCCACAATAATGCAGATATCGCGAAAGTTTCACCTGTAAGCGTTATAATAGAGTAAATGGAGATACTTGGTCGAACGAAATTTGGAAAAACTAAATAATAAGAAAAATATAAAATAAATTTTGCAAAATGGCGAACCTTTTATTGCCTTGCATTTCTGTAATAATGCAGATTGGAGAAAGTTCCACCTGTAGTTGTTATAATACGGTAAATGGAGATAATTGGTCGAACGAAATTTTAAAAAAATAATAAATAGCAGAATATGTAAATATATGGCAAATGGCAAACTGTATAACGAACTGCATTTCGACAATATGGCAGATTTTGTGGAAGTTAGACATATAGTCGCTATATTTGCGTAAATTATATAATTGGTACAAAGAAATTTTGAAACAATAGAAAATAAGAAAAATTAAAATTGCCTCCATCTCCCCGCGAGGGAACCCTGGTGTGATGCGGCGCATCTGGGGGTTCAATTGGCGTTTCCATTGGGTTGATTCTCTACATCGCGTGAAACGTATTGTGAACGCGTAGGATGCCTTCCATCACATACGGATGTTCTCATACACGGGACGATGGAGGCAATTTTACATTTTCATGCACATGCATGCGCGAAATGAGAGCGTACACGTGTTTTAGCTGCCACCACCCAGCGCGATACCCGCTTTATATTCACAGCGCTTGAAGGAGAGGAGACCGCGGAGGAGAGTCGCGCATGCGCGCACATGCGCACCGGAGCAGCTGTTAACGCAGCGTTAACGCAGCGAAGCTGTCGTTATGCTAATGCGCCGGAGTGAGAGTGTTGCGCACAGCTGTGGGAGAGGCGAATGGAGGAGGGCTGCGGACGGACGCCGCCGCCGCCGACGACGACGCAGGAGGGACATGCCTCAGAGTAAGAGATGCGCCGCATCTAAAAAGTGCGGGAAATGGCTAACCATGCAAACTCCTGCATTTCCACAATAATGCAAATGTAGTCGTTATTACCGCGAACGTTGAAATAATTTGTGGAATGAAATTTTAAAAAACTAAGAAATAATAAAAATATTAAGCAATTACGGAAAATGGAAACCGGTATAACGCCCTGCATTTCCACAATAATGCACATTTCGCGAATGTTCCACTTCGAATCGTCATAATAGCGTAAATGGAGATGATTGTTGGGACAGGATTTAGAAAAACCAAAAACTTTTGACCGTAAAAACTCACACTAAAGACAAGCCGCATAAGAATGCTACGCATTATCGTAGATAATTCTCTGAATTTCTGCAGAATTTTTTATCTGTGTGCACCACGCATGAGGCATGCTCGATAGCCTGAGAACTTCTTTCCTCACGCAGTGCAACCCCACAAACAAGGTCCATTACAATATAGATGGAAATGGCGTTGTTCCTATTACGGAGAGCGCCGAATTTTTTTGTAACGCGAGTGCCCGTGCCACGACGGGCGCATGCGGACACTTCGTAAAGATCACCCGCTCAATAACCGAGGGCAAAGTTCTCTTGCCCTGAAACAGCAACGTGTGGGCAGCATGAAACTTGGAGTCAAAGCGGCTCCGTAGGCGCCCCTGCGTCCGATCCGTGATAAGCTACTGGCCGAGTGGCCCAGCAGAGATACTGTTCAATCTCAAGGTGATGCGGTATTTTACGCACCACAGTATAATGGTCGCATCGCAATTCTGAGGCAATTGGCTCGTGTATGCAAGACTTCTGTGATAACAAAATGCGATTGTGTTTACTGCCCTGGAGGTATAAGCGGCTTCCCATATATACGCAGAAGGCAAGCGCCTCCGCATCCAAGAATTCTTCGATCTCTCAGACGGAGACGAGTGAGTAATTGGATTGTGTTTATCGCGATAAGGGCGAAAGCACCCCAATGTCAATGTTAGCCACTGAAAGATCATTTAATTAAATGTTTTCCCAGTCTAAAATCACAACAGAAATACCACAAAAACCTAACAAGAATTCCTCTCGTGGGACAAAAAAATTTGTTGGGACAACATAACTCCTGTTGTTGCGACAAATCCATCTGTTGTTACGACGCACATTTCTGTCGCAACGACAAAGTCCATTTATTCGAGGACAAACATTCCTGTAGTCACCACACAACTGCCGGTTACACTACTCTTCACAATGGGCAATAACATTCAAACCATGTGCATCAGGATCACGACAAGGCAGGAATTCGGCACGACGGAGACTCAACTTTAGGACAGGACTACCACACACGGCAGAACATCAGAATCACGACATGACAAGAATACGATAAGACGACAGACAGTACGACATGACCAAACACGACAAACTACATCAATTTTTTGTCGAGTTTTTTAACTGTGTGAGGGGTATCCTTGGCCAGGTACATATTAGGTTAACGTTTTTATGCTGTATCTTGTAAAGTCTCTTCTGCAAAGTTAAGCTTTTTTCGTCTTACACGACATATTACAGGAAAAAAATTACTCCTGGAAGGCTTTAGCATTCCCACGCGTAGACAGTCTAAACAGCGTCCGCCTTATTTTCTTCTTTCTACACGTTCCTTTGTTTTGGAGGGATCTTGTTCCCATTCTTATTCTTGACAGCGCATATTTTGGTCGCATAATTCTGTGCCGGCAGAACTATATCCAGGCGCGTTTGGTGCCCTTGATCGGCCTAGTCTGACTATAGCCCTATCTGGCTGGTTACAACTAAAGTAGCCGCTTACTCTTGCGGCAGCAGAAAATACTGACAATTGAGCAAAACAAAGGATGTTGAAAAAATCTAAGAACGCAGAGAATAAATCGTAACACCTTCATAATTCACCAAAACAGATTAGCCATAAGCCGATTAAGGAAGCGTATCTTGAAATCATCCACCGTCTGTGCCTTGGGTGGCTAGCCAGAAATTCAGACGTGTCTCGTCTCTATACGGGCGCACGGAAGCGTCTGCGCGGGTGGCCATACCGTGTGCGTAAAATAACACGCGGAACTAAAAGCAGAGGTGCGCCTTATCTGCCCTGAATTCACTCTGCAGGCCTTATGTGCTTCCTACACGTGCAGCCTTCGTGGACACGACCTGCTTAAAGAGAGAGGGCAAAGTTAAGTCTACATGAAAACCCATTTAATTCATTGATTATAAGGTTTAAGGCGCCGACGCTACACAGGCGATGAGGCGAGCCGTAGTGGAGGGCTCCGGATTATTTTTGACCATTTAAGGATCTTTAACGTGCGCCGAAATCTCGAACACACGGACGTTTTTGCTTTTCGCCTCCTTCAGAAAAGCGGCCGCCGCGGCCCGGAATCGAAACCGCGTCCTTAGGCTCAGCAGCACAACGCCACCTGAAAATAACAACAACAAAAAAGAACGTGTAAAGCAGGACTAACATTGCTCGTCAAAAGGCAACGTGGTGTTCCAATTTCGTTCTGTTCGTGCAATCAGTGACAAGCTACACTTTACTGAAACTGTGGCGCTCGAAAGATAATATTCAATCGCGAAGAGATATGATATGATGTTTTATGTGATTATGGCTTTGTAGCTCTGATAAAGTTTCCTGGGGGGTGAAAGGACGATAAGAAAGCAAAGCGCGGTTAAGAGGCTCTGCAATGAAGGTGCACTCCTCCTAGTATATAAGCACAAGAGAAAAGAGTTCTTCTTCAAGAGCTCTTCGATCTCTACGGCAACACGAGTGAGTAACAAACTTTTGCTTTTGGGGAAGGTGGTAGCTTTTGCATGTCGCTATCAACGACTAAAACAGCCCTTAAAAAACTGTGGTTGATTCCTTTGTCATAGGAATCAGTAAAACACGAAAGTCAAATGTGCTGCGAAATCTGCAGCTGAGCAGGATTTTCGGGTCGGCGGCTGTCTTGTGGGTGTGCTTGGCGAGCGACGTCCTGCTGGTGGGTCGCTTCGGTAAAGGTGTACTGGCGTCATTATCGTGATGGATATGACGTCAGTGAAATGTTGGGGTATCGCGGCATAAAACATTTTCGTGTTAAAATATAAAACCCGAAAACGAACAACCCCAAGTATAACGTACTCTTTAGTACTAAGGGTTACTTTGCTTCCCCGCAAGAAGACCCTGAGAGCACGGGTGCACCCTTTACCGGCCACTTGCTTCGTTGTACTGGCGTCCCTTCCGTGACGGATATGACATCGGCGAAATCTTTGTGTATCCGGGAATAAAACACTTTTGTGTTAAAATTGTTTGCTTGGTTTGCGGGGCAGTTAAATAGGAACTCCTTGTTTTCATGTTGTTCGTGATGAAGTCCGTTCTACTGTTATAGAGTGAACACACGGCACGAGTCTCCCCGGCAGCTCAGTTGAATACCGAGGCCGACGGACGGCCACCCGCTGCTCTCGCCTAGTCGCTCAAGCTGTTATTCCCTGGCTGGTGAAATCAGTCTTTTGCACTGAATGTTGCGCTCAAGATTCGGGAGTCCAATTCTCAATTTCACCCAATCATTGCCATCTTCCCGAAAGCCTGTTCCTCAAAGCTTCCAATCTCCACATGACGGCTGAAAGCCGGCCACAAAGGGGGCTCTCAGCGACATCGTGGCACGGGGGCGCCCAGACGTAAATGAGAAGAGCTCTCCTTGGGCGCGAGGCTTGGTCCGCGATGGAAAGATTCAGAAAACAATGTCGCGCTGCTGATGCGAAGAGCAGGCCGTACGCGAGCTGTTCTCGCGTCGCCGACTACGTGGATGACACCGCACGTTTAGGAATTCCCATACGCGGAGATAAATCGAAACAAATTCAGGGAAGCTTGCACTCACGATCAAGACTTGAATGGCGAAGCTGTTTTGCCGGGCACATAATTAAGTTTCAGTATCACTGTTTATTTCCATAGTTGCGGTGCTAGTAATCGTCGTTATATGCATCGAAAAGGCTTTCGCGGCGAGTGGAGGATGCAAAGTCACCCTCAGCATTGTAGACTTCCACCAGCTCAACTGGCGAAGCTTGCACTAAGTCGCGCAAGGCTTCAGCTATAGCCAAGCTGCAGGATTTCTTTATACGTGGGCACTGAAGAACACATCACCACGTATTTGTACAAATTTAAAATTGTTTCTTTACATGTTCAGTCATACCTTTGCACTGTGCTAGGAGTAGTCATCGTCATATGCATCTATATGGTCGTGTTCGTCATTCCAAGCATTACATGCGCGGTAGCGCTTAGCGACAGCGCTGGAGCTTTTTTTCTTTTTTTTTGCTAAAGCCAGTGCGCCAGCCGGGGACTCGGCGGTCGCCGCCAGGCATGCGCTCACGAGCGCTCCCCATTTTCTTGGGATTTATTCCTTCAACGGTGAACTTGTGGCTTGCACAACAGATCTGCAGTTAAAAATTACAGCTCTCCTGTTAAAAACAGGTAGGAATCCGCGTGAAGCGAAGCTCCAGTTGCATGCCGTTCCGAATTCGTCCCTCACAAAGGGCTTTTCGAAGTATTCCTCTGCGCCGGCGAACGAAACGCGCTTCTTTCGCAAGGCCACCAAAAGTTTTCGCTGCGGTTGGTGACCGAAGATGCGGTCGCTGGCGCTTCCGTCGGTGCCTCGAATTGGTTTGGCCGCCGACAGAAACGCGCTCGGTGGCGCTTCTACGAGCGCCGCAAACCCGCACAAAGCGATTGCTTGGCCTTGACTGAGCTTGAATGCCAGAGGGATGCAGGCGTTTTCTCTCTCGGTACCAGGAGTAATAAGCTAGGCTTAATCTGGAAAGTCTACCCAGTCCGCCCCACTCGTCCTTCTCTTCAGAAGGCTCTGCGTGGATACAGCATTTACTGGTTCAAAAATGGAGCCACGTTGTCTACCCGATAGCCGGTGGAATTAAAGGGACCCTGCAACACTTTCTTCAACTTTTTTTTGAAATCTTAAATGCTTGCAGAACGTAGTCACCGAACACACTCAGTAGGGGGTCGCAAAGTACGTCAGCCATAAATTACTGCTCTATGCCCATAAGATAACTTGTAAATTCTATCAAAATATTTTTCTCTCTTCCCCGATCTTGACGTTCTTCGATGGCTTGAATTACGTCACTAAGGCCATGTAGAGGCTGTTGGCCGGTTTTTCTTCCTTTGAAACAATGAACGCTTTTCGATAGCAACTTTAAAAATAAAGCCATAAAAACAAAGCACAACGGAAGGCGTATCTGGTGGGACGAGCAAATCACGCAATGCCGCACCGTGCTGGCGGTGACTATAGCTTTGGCAGTAGTTCCAGACGCGATGGAAAGAGTGAAAGTGCTTATAGAAAGTGTTGCAGGGTCCCTTTAACGTGAACGGCTAAGAGCGTGCACAAAGGCATCCTTACTCCTCATTTGAAAGGGAAACAATACACGAAACAGCCGCCTGTCAACATTGGTACTCTTAGAACTACCATTTATTAACCCCTCTTTCTCTACCCTTTCGTGCAGCTCCATCCACCATGAAGGCCTGCCTATCCCTCACCATGCTGAGCCTGATCGCCTTCGCTCGTGAGTTAACACGTGCCACACTGGTCGTCTCGTATTCCTAAATGCGAAGCGTTATTTAACGCACTCTCTAGGGTTTATAGTGCGGTGGCCGTGTGAAACCCGTCGCTTGTTGAATAAGAGGAAACGGGTTGCCCGAGAGGAACATGAACTACAGCCGTAGGCGAAAAATTCAACGCTTACCACATGCGCGCTTTACGCATACGATACCAATGTGGCTTTCAAAAGATTTCGTTAACCGAATTAGATCCAAAAGGGTATTCGTGAAACCGAGAATGAGAGCGATATAAAATATCTAAAGAGCACTAATGAACGGTTAATGATCCGACGCATCCTGGAACTATACAGCAACAAACTATCATGTCTTGGTGCACAACTTTGGTCATGGAGACGGGCTTGTAAAAGGTATTTCTGTTCCCCGTCTTCACCTTAGCTAGGCTGCTCGGCGGTTGTGTGCCGTTGAAGTGTGCCTACGATTACAACGACAAGATAAAAACATCAGTAAAAAAACAATAAACAGAAGCTCGCTTAACTTACGCATTGAAATTATAGGGCCCTTAAACTTTTTTCCATCTTCTCTTTCATGTGGGACACAGATGGAGCCAAACTGTGAGTATATCATTTAACATCTTTATTTAGTGCACGTGAGAGTAATGTTTTGACCTGAACTAAGAAATCGCGTTTGACGCATATCCTCTCCGATTTTTCTAACAGGGCTGTGCCAACTGTCTCGGAATATCCAGTCCTCTCAACAGGTGAAATCTGTTTTTCGTTAAACTGTATCATTAAATTGCACATAGCGTAGAACTGCTTCTGCCCCAAAAGAAGCATTTTTGGGATAAGCTCGTACCATTGTAGTTTTTTTCCATTACGGTACACTACTAAACGCGATTAGAAAGGGGTTAATTATATAGTCCGGATCCTCTCTTGCAGTTATTGCTAAGGCTCTCGCTCTAACTTTTTTCTCGAAATCTCTTCACTGGTATGAAAAAAGGCCGCATCAACGTGTTATGTACGAGATGGTTTCAGATGGACGGGAGAATATCGCACAATTTTTACGATAGTCGAAATACCCACATACGTTTTCTTGATGAAATAATATTCGAGGATACCAGGTTTTTATCAAATATTGGCGTTGTTTTAAGTCAGAATAAGCTAAACATCACCGTCTTCCTTTGTTCTCAACTTCACCAATCAGAGTAAAGTCGCCTATCAATGCTCACCTCCATCGGGTAAATACCGCACGCTTCACTTCTCCACCATTTATTTTTCTCCCTGATACGCCTCCGTGAGCCTCAATCGAAGAAATAAGTTGTCCTTGGTAATTCAGATTTAATTATAAGCCATAGCAGAAATCTCACCCAGGTTATGGATTTGAATTTGGACAGAAATAGTTGTAATAGCATTAGTAGTAGGCGTGGTAGCAGTAGTAGCTTACATTATTAAAAAGAATGGCGTGAGGCAATTCGGTTAAGGGAATTTTGGAAGAGCTTAAGCCTGCCTTACTACGGAGGCCTACCTGGCTAAACTCAATACTGAGATAACTGTCTCTCATTCGAATTCACTCTACTTCATTAGTTCTGTCATGGTCGAAGGCCACATATTCACGGCGGGTAATTTCCTTTTTGGGCTCCGTTTATGAAACCTTACCGGTACCGTAAGGGCAAAAATAATAGAGAGGTTTAGCATACCGTGTACACCATGTGTACCGTGCGTACCGTGCGTACCGGCACCCGACTGGCCATGTGCGCATTCATTGCGGTAGGCTGGCTTAGTTCCGCTCACAGGCGGGAGGACCTTACCGTGCCCGCGCGTTCGTTCCGGTGGAAAGTGGCCCTCCTCGCCGGGAACGCGCGCGCAGGCGCAGTCAGGTCCCGGTACACACGGTAAGCACAACGCTATAATGAGACGGCAAATATTAGAGAATTAGAGCAGACCGGAGAACCGGTCACGGTGTGGTACCCCGTACGCGACCGGCGCCACTGCTCGTACGCAGAGACGAAAAAACTGATTGTGCGTATGCACAGGTGTACCGGGTGCCGCTTCGGGACGGTTTCTCCGTTCTGCTATATAATTCTAATATTTACCGTTTCGCCTCATACTCAGTGCTCTTCTTTAAGAGTTTAATATTTACCGCACAACATCTTAAAGTTGTGTCTCGTTTTTTTGCTTTTGTGATCCTCGCATCTATAACATGGCCACTATAGAACCTCACTCAAGATATGGAAAATAGAATGCACGTAATAAAGAGCAGGCCGCAGTCGTGTGCGACAAAATATCGTTATGACTGGTGATATCCCACATATTCGCCTACAAAATGTGAATTTTTATTTTGCTCATCGTGTTGGTTGGACCTCTAGTGGCATTTGTTCTGACGCTTCGTAGCGCACATTTGCTGAACCCGGGGTCGCGAGTTCTAAACAGGCCGGAGAGACTGTTCTTCATCGGTGGCGAAAAACACAAACACTTGTGTGCCAAGATTCTGTGCCCGTTAACCACCCTAAGGCCGTCCAAAATAATCCGTAGCCTTTTAATACGTAGCGCCCCATAGCTGAGGCGAAGCTTAAAGGGACACTGAAGTGATATGCAAACATTGCGGGATTACTTGCGCAAATTGTAGTCCGGAGTACCCAGGCCATGTTTCGACCACCCTGGGCGCGTTTACGCGATTTTATTTAGTAAAAAATTAATTCGAAAATGCTGTCCTCCTCTCTTTACGCTCGCCCATTTTCTGCGGCGTTTTCGGGTGACGTCAGGAGGGGATGCGCTGGCAATCGGCTGCGATACTGCACAGCTCCCCGGCCTTCAGACAGAGTCAGTCGGCCCAGCGTTTCGTCCGCCGGCAGCCGACGGGTCGTCGCAATTCGTTCGCTCAGTTGAAACGAAGCCAGGACACGTTTGTGAATGGAAGAATGTGCCTTTCTTTACTTGGTTAGTTTGTACACTGTATCTAGCTCCAAGTCAAGGTCGCTTCACACAAGCGCTGCACAAGCGCACATGCGACGCTTCGCTGACTGGTATGCCAGTAGGAAAATATAAGGCCTCTTGAAGGCGGGAGAAGAGTCAGCGAAGTCAATATAGGTACTAAGGAAATAAAATCAACTGATATTTTTACCGTACCGCGTAAAAATAGGGTGCGGGAAGCACTTTTTTGCGCTGGGCGAACAAGCACAGCGGTCAGCAGCACGACTACGCATCTGCGAACGCTTGTCCGTCTACGAAATGCAATTGCTAGACGTGAGCTATTGTGGAAACTCGGGCGACGCTTACTGCACGAGCGCAATACAACAAATAGTCAACTAAGCTGCTTGAAATGCCAAAACTAAAGAAAAGTGTAAACTGGTTGTACAATATATACCCTATATTACCAAGGGCAGCGGAGCCCGCTCCGTGGCCGAGCGGTCTGGGTTGCTAGGTATGCCACCGCAAGTATTTTGCAAGTCACGAGTTCGAATCGCCGCGGGTATGTGCTTTTTGTTTTTTTGTAAGTCAACCTTTCCGTTTTCCGCCGATGTTTTCTATATTGAGTTCACCTTTTTTTGGGCCGCAACGTTCATGGCTCCACGAACTAGTTCACAAAACGCGCGCAGGTTGGCCCTGGCGCGCTAGCGAGTTCTCGTTGGCGTGCTGTTGCCATAAGCACCGACTGCTTGCAGGCAGTGGGCACTTGGCCTGGTGCGAACACGCTTTTTACGACACAGGCATGAGGGAGGCAAGCTCCAAATATGGGGGAAAGGCGCATGCATTTCAGCGTCTGCGGGGACGCGGAGGGCGTTCATGCACTGCGTAGGCCTCAGATAGTGAATGCTTCAATTCCAAGCCGTCCTGGGAGGCTTATCTTATGCATTTTACAGCCGACAACATGGCAGAAGCGCAGTACTACGATAACTGGGATATTGAGAATGCCCATCCAACGACGCCATCGAATGTAAAACATGTTGTTTGACAGACCGAAACCGAAACCGAAACTTCTTTGATTGCTAACCTTGGGCATCGTCCAATCACGGTGCCCGCTCCTCCTAACGTCACAGCTTTAGTTGGTGCGGCCGCCGCAAACCGCGCATGGTAGTTTTTCTTCTTTCGCGCTTTGTAAAATAATTACCGATTTGTCAACCGAATAAACGATGAAAAGTGTGCTAATTTGAGCCAGTCTACGCAGTGCAAGCAAAAACGGGAGCTTGACAAATTCACTTCAGTGTCCCTTTAAGCGTGAGAAACCAGCAGTATTAGAACATTACTTCAGAACACTTCGCACAGAGCTTTGCATTCACATAAAGAACACAAAACAACCCACATGGAAAATATTTTTAACATAGGACTATCACCGCAAAAGTTAAATCTTCAAATGTCAGATAGATATCAGATGCAAGATGTCAGCTATGCATGAATAAATACGCTCAAGTGTTGCTATGGGCTCTTCTAGAGGTGTGAGTCCCGTGTTTCCTTGCACCTTTCAGAGGAAAGAAGCTCCATTCTGAAGAAGGCGGGAAAGGCCTTAGAGAAGCTTGAAAATACCGTTCAAGAGGATACTGGATCATTCAGTATGGAAGAACTACAAAACACATTGAAAGATCGTCAAGTCTTCGACCTGTTTCAAGGAAAGGACACCAGTGAAGAATATTTCATCGGAAAGCTCATTGAGAAGATTGGTGACACCCTTGGTTCTTTTGGCAAGGTTGTCGACGAAGGCTTGAAAATAGGAAAATGAGTGGGAGCTGTTTACAACGAGCACAAAAATATCAGATTATCACTCGTTCACTACCAAGAAATTGGTAAAGGGAACAATAAAAACTGAATAACTTTTTTTGTTAACTGAAAGCGATTACGAGTACCAGCAATGGCTTTTAACGACCAACTTTGCCGCGTTTGCTGAGAAATAAATAATGAAAGCTATAATTTGTCTTTCCCTTCGGTCTTCCATTTTAATGTGAGCTTCAAGAGCACGTTACAATGATCCTAGAGGGAAGCATAGGCCTATTTTAAACATTACCCGATCGTGGCCATTCTCCTGAGTGCCTGTAAACTTTGGCTTTCACTTTCATCGCCAAGATTGGAGGCCAATCAGAGAGGGCTTGCTTTTCGGTGCCACCTTGTTATGGCGGGGCCCTGGCAAACTTGATCATCAAGCCCTGTCCTCTATTGGCGGTGAGTTGCTTGAGTGGCGCCCCCTGGCTCCTGACGTCAGCTTAGGGACTCGCGCCACTGCAGTCCTCTACACTCCGCATGTGAAGGGCATCAGTGCCTGTGCTAGAAACCGCCCGATTTGATGTTCTAGTTTATTGAAGTGTAGTTCCAGTAATCCAGTTATTTTGCCAGCTGCTCACCCCTTTGAATAATTTCAAGCTGTATCCCGCACAAGTTTGCAACACATGAGGAGAGAGGCATAACAACTTTTTTCAGATCATTGGTAAGAAGACCGTGTGTAACACCCTTTCTAGCTTATTTGAAAGGTTCAGTGCACAGAGCTCCTCGATAAGTATTCAAAACACGTAGGCTTCCCGAATGTATTTTGAGGTGCTCTTATGACGACCCAACAGTCTAAAGATACGCATCAAGCAGCGGCACCAAACACGCCCATCGCACAGCAGGAAATAAAACAGCTGTTTTCTATCTCTTGGGTTGTTTGACTTGTATGAGATGATCGTTTTTTTTTTTTTGTGCCCTACGCATTAATTTTTCTTCAGTGTCACAAACGTCTTATTGGGACAATTGGGCGTTCGGGAGGCTCACAAAGTTCGCGGGGATATTTTCTCCCGCCTATATGGCATACATTCCCTTCTTTACAAATTGGCTTTCGTTATGGCTGCATGCAAGAAGGTTCATATCCACAGCGTGCATTGTTTATTCACCTGAAGATACAATGTGAATGTTTGTGCTACGCCACCGCGAACCGGCGCAGACAACGTTGTCCAGAGTACTCGAAGGCGGCTTTTCTGTCCTGAATTTCTATCGTAACTATCGTGATCATAACAAACTGACTCTCAACCCGAACGGTTATGACATGATTACGGTGTCAAAGACTTGATATACTCGCTAACTAAGGCAAAAAATACTATACGTGCCGGTTTTCAGTAAAACAAGGATCAAACCCATAATCATGTCCAAGCAGCTCGTTATTGTTTTCGAACCCCATCAGGCGTTAGAACAGATCCTGGCCTACTCGGGTGGCGTACCCCGACTTTAAGAAAATTACTCTTACTCTCTGGTCCTAAACAGAGGGCCCCGCCAACTAACCAGTTTGATTTGACTTTTAGATAAAGTTTTCTTTTCCCCCTCCTCTTTAGAGCAGTTTTACGCGTACCGGAATATTGGGAAAATATTGTACCGAGACGACAATGAACAGGGCAGTCGCGCGTAGCTCTGTGGTCAAAGCCTCCGACGATGACGAAACTCTGTGAGGCGCGTGGCCTGCGAGGAGTTTGTGATGGCCGCCATGTACATAGTGTAAATAGATCACTCCTCATCTACCATGGTTCGTCTCATATCTGTTCTGCCGCCACGTAACAATGTGCATGGAAGATGACCGCAACACGTAGTCGGCAATACATTATAAAGAAAACAATACACTGCAGAAACCATCTAAAGTACAAGGCACCTGACAACGACAATCAAACAACTAGAGTCCAACGCTTGAGAATGAAGCGGGAAGCCTCCAAGACACTATTTCGAGATCGCAGCGAAAAAACCTGAAGAATTCGCATCCGTGTACAGGACTGTCGCAGACGCGCTACGACTTTTCACCTGGCTACGTGAACTGCATAGACAGATATGAGACGAACCATGGTAAATGAGGACCGATCTCTTTACACTATGTACATGGCGGCCATCAGAGATTCGGCACAGGCTGCGCGCCACACAGAGCTTCGTCGTCGTCGGAGGCTGTGACCGCAGAACTACGCGCCACTGCCCTCTCCATCGTCAACGCGTAAATGTGGGCTAGTTGGTTTGAACTGGGAAACATGGTTAAGTAGCGCGGTAAGGACAGGACAAAAGTAGAGACCACACAGGACAGTAGAGACCACACATCACTCTTCATCGTCATCTCATGACATGCCCCCCCCCACCATCCCCCGGTCGCAAGCAACCATCCCGGTAAAGGCCGCCGTAAGTAGAAGATGGTGGCACGGACGACAGATGAGATACGAATACACATGGAAGTCCTTGCCGCCACTTCCCTCTTCATCGTCGTCTCGTTACAATATGGCTGTGGGAAATGTCCCGTAAATATCCCCCTAGATCTGAACAAACATATATTGTTACAGTAATTTTACCGTACACGTGACTAGCATGCGTGTGCGCGCGTGCGCGCGTGCTTTCGTCTTGCATTTTGCCTGTTTTCGCTTACAAGCAATTGGCTTTCGCTTTCTTCGAACGATTGCTGAAGAGGGAGTCTGGCGCCTAGCTCCGACTTTTCCCGCTCAGCACAGGACCGGCTTCGCAACGAATTGGGCGACGAGGGCAATGTTTCTTCCGCAGCGGTATCAAAAACTATGCTTTAAATCACCCCTTCAGCTAGTGTATGCAATTTTAAGTCTTTTATTATGACAAAAAGTTACACTTAAGGCTGAAAGTTGGGCTAGTTGGTGTTGACTTAGATACATATTACCAGCGAAAAAACAGACAGGGACGAGGAAAGAAGCAGACGGGACACAAAAGAAGCAGACGGGACACAAAAAGTTACACACACGCACAATCTGGTGCGAACAACCATCAAAAGTCAACTGAGCGTAAAGAAACACAAGGGAGAGCGAGGCCGAATGAAGAAGACAAATTCGAGAGTCCCTAAGCCGACGCCACGGAGACGCGCTTCGCAAGCGCCGCCCGTGGTCGCGCTCACCGCCCATAGGTAGCCTTGAGGACACCTGTCAAGTTTTACAAGATTGTGATGCAGCTTGGAAGCACATGTTGCAAATACGTGCGCAATTCTTACTAGCGATTGTCGGCCGTCTGCATTCAAGCCGATGGCGCGTATGGTGTCGAGTTAGTAACGGGACGCTGCTCATGTACGCGCTAGTGGTAAGTAGCAGATACGGTAGGCGCTCACGTTCAGCCTCAAGCATGCATTTTTTATTGCAGTTGTACTCAAACCGAAAGATTCAAATTAATCAAAACGTAAACGAAGCGTACCATTTGGGCTGAGGCATCGGATTTTATAATGTGTTTCTAGCTTATGTTTGTGTCCTTTAAAAAGTCGTTGACAAGCCTAATTTCCCAGAATGCATTTATACTACATTTATTGTTTCTGCTGTTTCATGATATGTTTTTATATCAATAACACGGAAGAAAATACCGCCGGAAAAAAAAGATATGTTTCATAAAAACGCTTAGGCAGGCTCCGCAAATTACGGGCTTCACCCTTCAATATTCATGATTTCACAAAACGTAGTGCGGGAAAGCGTACAATGACGCAAAACCAGGTTAGGCGTTTGGCATTGTCTGCGTCAATAAGCAATTACTGCTGGTGCAAGTGGTATACGGGGAAATTTTGTGGTTTGGAACTTCAATAATCCAAATTTCGAGATAATTCGAACTGTAAAATTTGGTCTGGCCAAGATCCACAGAAGCGTATGGATTAAAGGGACAGTGAAGTGAATTTGTCAAGCTCCCGTTTTTGCTTGCACTGCGTAGACTGGCTCAAATTAGCACACTTTTCATCGTTTATCCGGTTGATAAATCGGTAATTATTTTACACAGCGCGAAAGAAGAAAAACTACTATGCGCGGTTTGCGGCGGACGCACCAACTAACGCTGTGACGTTGGGAGGAGGGAGCACCGTGATTGGACGATTCCCAAGGTTAGCAATCCAACAAGTTTCGGTTTCGGTTTCGGTTCTGTAAAACACAACCGATGGCGTTGTTGGATGGGCATTCTCAATATCTCAGTAATCATCGTACCGCGCTTCTGCCATGTTGTCGGCTGTAAAATGCGTAAGATAAGCCTCCCAGGATGGCTTGGAATCGTAGCATTCACTAGCCGAGGCCTACGCGGTGCATGAACGCCCTCCGCGTCCCCGCAGACGCTCAAATGCCATGCGCTTTTCCCCCATATTCGTAGCTTGCCTCACTCATGCCTGTATCGTAAAAAGCGTCTTCGCACCAGGCCAAGGGTCTGTTGATTCTGGCCTGTGCCCACTGCCCGAAATCAGTCGGTGCTTATGGCAACAGCACGCCAACGAGAACTCGCTAGCGCGTCAGTGCCAGCCTGCGCGCGTTCTGTGAACTAGTTCGTGGAGCAATGAACGTTGCGGCCCAAAAAAAGGTGAACTCAGTATAGAAAACACCGGCGGAAAACGAAATAGTTAACTTGTAAGAAAAGAAAGCACGTACCCGCGGAGATTCGAACTCGCGACTTGCAAAACACTTCCGATGACATACCTAGCGCTCCAGCCCACTCGGCCACGGGGCGGGTTCTGGTGACTTTGGTAATATAAGGTATATATTGTATAACCAGTTTACACTTTTATTTAGTTTCGGCATTTCAAGCTGCTTAGGTGACTATTTTTTGTTGTTTTGCGCTCGTGCAGTAAGCATCCCCCAAGTTTCCACAATATATCACGTCTAGCAATTGCATTTCTTAGACGTAAAAGCCTTCGCAGATGCGTAGTCGTGCTGCTGACCGCTGTGCTTGTTCGCCGCCCAGCGCAAAAAAGTGCTTCCCGCACCCTAGTTTTACGCTGCACGGTAAAAATATCAGTTGATTTTATTTCCTTGGTGCCTATATTGACTTCGCTGACTCTTCTCCCGCCTTCAAGAGGCCTTGTATTTTCCTACTGGCGTACCAGTCAGCGAAGCGTCGCATGTGCGCTTGTGCAGCGCTTGTGTGAAGCTTGTGCTTTCTCTCTTGTGTTTCCTTTTGTTTTCTTTTTTCTTTGACAAATATTGCCTATGTGTTTCGCGATATTTTTCTCCTTTGTTTTTTATGTGTATCCAGTTAACTATTGTGTCCTTATGAATGTAAACTTGTACATCCACTCCTGCCTAAGGGATTGGCACTCAGGCCGGCAGTATTCAATCAATAAATAATGAATAAATAAATATTTAATTTTTGGTTGCAGGAGTACTGAGGGATGACCTAGGCCTCGGTGCTGAATCAGCCGCCATGTTTTGTCATGGCGGCAAGCTTGCAGGACAGGATCGATGAGAGCCGTTATGAGCGGTGTCCCTGCCATCGTCAGCGAGTTTTCTTGCACTTCCCCAAAAAGCCTGATAAATGCTGTCCTGTGACAAATGAGAATACTTCACCTGTGCTCGGGAGGAGCTGAAAGCAGCGGTTAGTAGTTCATGTATGCGTATGAACATTAGTCGCTCATGCGTTCTCTACCTATTCGGCGATAAGAACACTGCGGTCACCACGTTACATATAATAACACATTTCTGATACGACGAAAAGAAATAATAAAAGTCCTAAAGAGTACTAACTGATCGCTGCGGATCCGTCCTAGTCATATTGACACTTATGGCTTCACACCCCTAGGCTTCGGCTGCGAAGTTCTGACATCGAGGCCTACGGAAAACTTCTTTTAGATGCGACGCATCTCTTTCACTCGCCTTGTCCCTCCGGCGTCGCCCGGCGTAGTCCGCATCCCTCCCCCATTCTCCTCGCCGCGCCAGCTGCGCGCTAGCGCCGCTCTCACCGCAGCGCCATCTGCGTGTTAGCGCTCGCCGGCGCTCGCTCCGTCGCCGTGCCAGCTGTGCGTGGGTGCGGGTTAGCGCGCTGCTTGCGCGCAGCTTGCGCTCGGTTAACACATGCGCATGCGCTGCTATGCGCTGCTCACTCTCATTCCGCTGTATATAAACGCGGTAACTGCGCCGCTCTGCTCAGTCGTTCCGCCGCCACTCCGCCGATGACATCCTCCGATGACCACCGATGATTTGAATGGAGACTAACAGGCCTGCTATCGCGATGGTCGTCGCAACCGTAACCAGCACCGGCCACCCCGATAAAAATTTACACCATCTTCCCGCGAGGGGAACCATGGGGTAGATGTGACGCATCGGGGGTGAACATGCTGCGTAAAATACGGACACACAACAACAATGGACACGCTAACATAACGGAAACGCAACGGAAACCCCCGATGCGTCGCATCTACCCCATGGTTCCCCTCGCGGGAAGATGGTGTAAATTTTTCGCTACACATTCACTTAGCTCTTTCATCACCGCCTTCACGTGTGTATGTCATAGGGGTGTTTTATGTAGAACAAAAAGATGAAGGATGCTCATACAGACGTGTAAGACTTGAAGGTAGCGAAAGTTTACGCAACCTTCACCACCATCACGAAGATTTAAGTCCACAATTGCAGCCCATTTGCTTTATCTATTATTTTTGCTATGGGAGCTTCACTAATTATTTTTCATTCATATCTATTGGACATGACTTTGGAGGAACGAACGCTGACTTGTTATTCTCGTCCTGAGCAAGTGGTGCCACGACTACAGCGAGCGCTGGAACTTCTTTTTTTTTTTGCCAACCTTAGCCAATCTCCCTAAATGGGTATACTTGGCTCGCAAACGTGCGCCGCGGGCGCCGGGCGGTCGCCGCGAGGCACGCATCCACAAGCGCTCGGCATTTTCTTGCTTTTTTTTTTACTGCCGAGCGGTCGTCCCAATCTTGGCCAATCTCCCTATGTGGGCAGGCTTAGCTTGTCAAACATGTGCCGGGGATGCTGGGCGAGTGCTCTAGGGCTCGGGACACACGAGTGCTCGGCATTTTCTTTGTTAATTGCCGGGCGGTAGCAGGAACGCCCGCGCTCACGTGCAAGCACTCGGCAATGTCTCGGTATTTTAAACTGCGAACACGAAAAATCTGGATTTGCTGACCGCTTACTCTTATTCCACTTATGCGGGAAATTTTTGGAGCATTGAATTTTTTTTTATATATTTCATGAGTGCTCACAGGTGGAACCGCGAAGTAGGTACGTACTTTCTCATCTACCAGTGCCATACAACGAAGCTCTTTCCGCGCCTTATTACCATTGAAAACGCTTATTTTGCGTATTGGCTCTGGTTTTCATAACAGGGCTGTGCCAATTGCTCCGGGAAATCCGAGCGTCTTTGCCTGTAGAGCTTGTTTTGGAATATGCCGTTTTATTATAATCATTGACTCAAATTACACAGTGTTGCCCTTCCATCCTCAAAGCAATCATTTTAGGATAAAGTCGCAGCGTTGAAGTTTTGCGTAAATCGACGCACCATGAACAGTGCACAAAAGTTGGAAACGATATTTGTTCTTCTAAATAATTGAGTTTCTTCCCTAAATGTGTTTTCCAGGTCCCTTCCCGCAATACCAAAAAAGCGTACATCACTGGTCAGAAACAACAAAACAACATACACAGAAACTGTTCAACAAACACAAGACAGAAAAATTACACCATCTTCCCGTAGGGGAACCCTGAGTAGTATGCGAAGCAGCCATGGGGTCGACTGAAGTTCCCGTTAGTTTTCAGTTCGTCGTTTCCGTTGACGTTCAGCTTCGCGCGCCTTCGTTGTATCAGTAGCTTCTTGACGTAGTTTGAATAAGTGAAGGAGCGTTCATAAGGCGCGTTCGTAGTACATGCATGCTCCCGTCTCGGTTTGTAGCGCAGTGGGAATAGCGCCACGTACCTCCCGCTGCGACCAGAGAGTCGTGGGATCGAAACGGGGCGCCGTGTAACTATTTCTTTGTATAGTGGACTGCGCTGACGTCAGCCCAAACGCTGACGGAGCTGAAGAGACGCGCATGCGCAGTAGAGTGCGGACGGCAGACAACGACAACGAGGGAGAGAGGGACACAGCCCCGAGCACGAGATTCTTCGCATCTGAAAAATGTTGAAAACTTCCACTAATTTTGTACGATTTCTATTCGGAACGATCCCGTAAGATCGAATCCTTTCTGGCACTTGCATTTCTGTTTCTCGATAGAGTTTCGCCTTCTTATAGCCTCTAAAATCGTATGAGAGGGGGTGCACGAAATGTTTCCTAATATACGAGATGATGTGTATGGCAATTGTCAGCTGTAACGTATCACCTGAACGAACAGTGAGTGTACTACTTTTATCAGGCAAAAAAAAAGTGATTACATGGAGTCTATATGGGGACTCATAAAGCACATTACCAAGCTGAGCTTCAATGTTTCCTTATTTTCAAAGGATATTAAGTAGTTTGTTAAATACTGGCATCTGTTTTCACTCACTGCAATAAGCTAAGCTTCACAGTCTCAATTATTCTCAACCTCACCTCATTACGAGCACCGCCTATGCATACTCCCCTCAACGTCGGTTAACAGGGCAGGCTCAGTCTCTCCTTGAAGCTCCTCCACCAGACTCCCCTTGAAGCTGCTCCCCCATCAGTTGAACGAATAAGATGTTTCTGTTAATACAAGTTTAATCATAAGGATTAGTAAGAGCTTAAAGCATATCGTGGATGTGAATATGATTACAATGTAGAGAGATTTTAAACGGCAAGTTGTCGTGATTTCCTCGGGCCATACTTGTAGCTATGAATAAAAGCGTCAGTTTAATACATATTGACAGTGTTTCTTCCTCACCCACGCTTTCTATTGTAGTTTTTACTACCCGCGTTGATTAAAATTGGTTTATTTAGCCATTTTTCATCGCTCCAGACCTGCGCCAAGCAACGTATTTCAACTGCGCCTAATTTTATTTACTGCTCCTTTTATTAAATTTTGTTTGCCTCGTCGAGGCAAAAATAGTGAGATAGTATTTCTATTTTCCCTTCATGCTTGTAGGTTCATTGTCTGAATTTTATAATTATCATCTAATGGTTAAGATTACCTTTCTTTTTTGGCATTGCCTTTCTTTCTCAGGAATGCTTTCAAAGAACTTCAAACTTTCAACCTATGTGGAGTGAAAGACAACAGCGACGAATATACCTTCCCCTTCGTCGTAACGTTAATTGGTCAAGCTTTTGTTCTCATCGTCGAGGCTGCCAGCGAAGTCCCGAAACATGCAAAATAAGGAAATGAGGCATTGTTGAATGAACACAAAAGTGCAAAAGACTACTACGTCAACGCTAAAATGAAATATTTCAATAACTGGTGGCACTTTTATTGATATCAAGCAAGGATGGAAGGGTGGTGACACGGGAAAGCGAAGTTTCGCGATATATGGAATTACAATCCCTGTTATCGTGCATTTGGGTGATTCCAAACCACTGCCATTTTACCCCGAAGAATCACCTAAGACGCAACCACGCGGACCGTGACGTTTTATAATAGACTAAAAATCTGTTGTGATAAAATATGGGCTAATGGGTCCGTGATGGACAAAACACATGTTCGGTTCATTCGAAAGATCGCCTCGTTAGAATAATACTGACACCACTTTTAACGGACACTTCGCTGAAATAAGCTACATAATTAGGAAAAAAGGGAATGGCCACGCGAACCACTAGCTCATTTCCCTCAAGAGAACCTGTGATGTCATATGGCCCCAGCTTTGCGATTGGCTTAGGCCGGCAAAAGCAAACGCAAATTAGGCACTGCTTATAGGCTAATGAACTATTTGCGCCTCAATGTAGTGTATATCCATTTTACAGCCGTAAGAATGGTGCGGTAAACAATGAAAGTTACCGAAATGCACGTAAGCATAGAAGTACCGATGCGCACTGTTGTTGGTACTGGGCGCACTATGCTTGTTTTAGCTGCACAGCACTCCGCCGCTTTGAAGTTGTTTTACACGGACACTGGCCGAGTGGCGCAAGCGACGTTGTCTTACGAGACCCTGTTTGTCGAGGATTACTTTCCACAGTAACAAAAACAAGCCAGGTGCAAATACGCTCGAAAAGAAAGCTACGGCGACAGCGGTTCATGGATGAGTATAGTAGCAGCATCTTGGAGGGCTGACGGCAAGCAAGGCCGCAAACCCGAATGACGCAGTGGATCCTCGCTTGAATACACGCGCTTATGACTTCATTGCTGATGCTACGAAAACACACGTTTTGGCGGGAGAATCGAAATTTTAAATTAAACTGATTAATTTCTCAGTGAATCATTTATATCCGGACAAGCGCAGGGGACACTATAAAACGCGAAATCTTTCGAACAAAACAAACTTGTACTCTGTCTTCATGGCCCCATGAATCATCAATCCGCTTACATTTTTGTTTCCGGGAATACTGAAGGATAACGTAGAATTTTATGCTATACGTCTAAAATGTTGTATTTTTAATGGACCGTGAAACAGCGTGTAAACACTCGCCACCTGTATCCGCCATGTTCTGTGAAGGTGGCGTTCCGCTAAGACAAAGTCGGGGGAGTTTCTGGTGATTGGTGTTGATGTCACTGTTTTCGAGTTTTTGCGTTTACCACTGTAGCCCAAAAATTCCGGGTCTTATCTTACAAAAAAGGGGGCGGGTTAACGAGACCCTGGGGTAGCTGAACGGAGTGGCTGTCTCCATGGGGGTTCCAAAATTTGGTTATATCGGTTTCGCAGTACAGTAAGTTTTACATTAAAACTAATGTCGTCGGTTGTTTGGCGATGCTTCAAGATAACATCGCTTCTTCTACAATACTATTCAAAAGTAATCGACTCAACAATTCCTTCAATTGAGGATGATAAGTTTATGCAGGATTGGCGCTGCTTCCACTGAAAAAAATTGGTGGCGCGCAAGCATTTCTTTATATGTAGTTGTATTTCATTACATACTTAGTTTTTGCAACACAAACAAATGTTAATGTATGCCCAGAGGGGCATGAAGCGTGTCTTATAAAAATTGCGAAATATTGTAAATCTAGTCTATGTTCGACTACTCTATGACTAGTCTAGTCATAGACTAGTCTAAATCTAGCCTATGCTCGAATATACTTGAAAGAGTTTAAATTTTTGCTAACAATGGGCTATGAACAAATCTTCGCGTAGAGAATTAATCGTTAGTTGTGGCGTAGACTGCCACCAGGACTATTTAACGTCCGGAAAAACAAAGGTGCATATTAGAGGGGCAGTTTACTGCACTCCGTACTGTGATTTAACATTAGCGCACGCAGAAATAGACATGTGCACTGAACGAACTGCGGAAACCGTGAGTTTCATCGGCAGTCAGCGAAAATCCTTTGAGTTTAACGCGTGTGTCTCATTGCGCGTAAAAATTACGTTTGTAAGGGTAGCAACCGCAAAAAAAAAAGTTGGCGCACCTTCCACTAGTGGGGATACACTGGAGGAACAGCATAGCTGGCGGCCCCTCTACCTTCGTCGGAGACCGAGCTTTTGCACCTGACACTGATGTCCGGACGTGCCGCTGAGCGATCTCCATGACGGACAGGCGCGCATGGCTTTGCCCGCAGGTTTTCACATGTCTCGCAAGTGGGCTGCGTTAGCATTAGAACCGGCGGCAACCGGATTCGCGAACTCGGCATGAACTGGCGAAGCGAACACGCGAGAGATCTCGCCATAAACGCTGGGCAAAGTGTTCTCGAGAAGTTGCTCCGGAAGAGTTGGAGTAGGACGATGCCGGGCCCTCGTCACCAGGCGCATCTCACGTGTTCTCGGTGTTTTCTTCGCTGGCCAATTTCTCTTTTCTTTTTGCGACAACCTCACGTGGAGCAAGCCCACGAGCAAGCCTGGACGAAGCCGCGTGCTCCACACGAGATGCACGTTCACGTGCGCTCGGTATTTTCTTGGTATTTTTTTCTGTGAATGGACGGCGCAACCAAGAGCTTAAACAGCCCTGCTATGAAAAATCAGGAAGCCCCATGAAACACTGAACAATCACAACTGAAGGTCCGCAGTGACGCTGTTACAGCAACTACCCTGTTCGGATAGGTTGGAAGCGCCCTCACATTACACGCATCGCTGGGGATCGATGTTTTGCCCAAACAAAATACCCCCCCCCCCCCCCCCCCCCCCCCCCACACACACACATTACCTCTAAATTAGTAATCAAGGCGACATCTAGCTATTCTATAATACGCCATGAAATTATGCGTACGACGTTTTCATACTACCTTTACAAGCCTCCATAACGAATTCTCGCCAAAACTGCAATTATAAAACACACATTCAGGTCTGCTCATCTATTACCCATAACAGGATCACCATACACTTCAAAATTATTTCGCTGCGACATCCAGTTTTGCCACGACACCACTGAAACAAAGTATGCGGACCATGAAATATGCGTATAGCATTTCCGACTGCTTGTATCAGCCACTTTTGCCAGAGGCCTTGATTTATTAAATCATTTTAAACCAAAGCTATTCGAGGCTGGTGTTCCGTGAATTTTTCGCTCCCCCAACAAAATTTGAGTCTGCAGAATCTCCCTTACCCGAATTTCATACAAAAGCGCAAGGCATGGGTGTGCTTGTTTGCATGTTTGTTAGCTTTTGCGAGGTGTTCCATAGCACGAAGTGTTCGTGTCTTTGTGTTCGTGTCTTTATTTTCCAGCTCAAGGTGTTCTATAGGGCGAAGAGTTGGTGTGCGTTTGTTTGTTCGTTCGTTCGTTCGTTCGTTCGTTCGGTTCTTTGTTTGTTTGTTAGTTTGTTTGTGTGTGTGTGTGTGTGTGTGTGTGTGTGTGTTTGTTTGTTTCTTTGCTTGCTTGCTTGCTTTATTGTTTGTTTTCGTGCTGGCTTACAATTATTTGGTTCCGCACTAGCTTTAA
This sequence comes from Haemaphysalis longicornis, assembly GCA_013339765.2. NCBI lineage: Eukaryota > Metazoa > Arthropoda > Arachnida > Ixodida > Ixodidae > Haemaphysalis > Haemaphysalis longicornis. Next base: position 99,489,327 of record CM023450.1, on the reverse strand, counting down.
CTCGATATGTTGATGTTCTTCATTTTAAATCTCACTTCTCTCCTTCTCTCCGTCTTCACAGATAGTCTCATTCTAACGATAAGCTACTAAAACAGCTCAAGACCACGCTTTTTGGTCCCGACAGCACTACCTCATCTTTCTGCCCCGCTGATTACAGCGGCGCTCCGAATTCTGCCCTTGACGCTCCGTTCAGGCTGCAAGAACTTGCCCAAGCCCTGTCTTGTCTCACTAGAAACACCACTTCCGGGCACGACCGCATAACTAACAAAACTATTCGCAACTTGGGCAATGCCTCTCTGACAGCTGTGCTGGATTTCTTCAACCTCCACTGGACAAAGGGCACCCTCCCTTCCCAATGGCGGCACGCAGATATATCACTCATACCTAAGCCCTACAAGCCAATCCAGCTCTCCAACCTTCGCCCCATTTTCGTCACCTCCTGTCTCGGCGAACTCTTCGAACGCATGGTTCACGTCCGCCTCACTACTCACCTTGAAGACAACGACCTATCCCCCACACACCATATTTGGCTTCCGCTCACACCTCTCAACCAAAGATGTTCTCCTGCAGCTCAAAGAGCAAGTGATCAATCACCTCTGGAAAATTCATCCCAGCGCCATCTTAACCGTCGACGTTAAGGGCGCGTTTGACAACGTCAGACATCGGACCGTAGTAGACGGACTTTGCAAACCCAGTGTGGTGCGTGCACATAAAACTATGTATAAGCCTTTCTTACCAACCGCACTGCCACCCTTGGCATTGGACCACTTCTCTCCGACACATTTCGCACACCTCCCAAAGGAACAACACAAGTTCCACTTATCTCACTCCTCCTCTTCGATATCGCTCTCCTCAAGCTCCCACCTATCCTTCAAACCATTCCTGGTCTCCACCCCACCCTATACGCTTACGATTTAACTCTTTGGACCACCGCCCTGGCACAACAAGATACCCCTCAACAAGCCATAAACACGGCTCTCGCTTATCTCCGACCTCGAAGCCTCGCAATGCCCCCATCAAGTCAGCACTCCTCATCCTCAACTTTCGCTCTCGTGGGTGACCTTTAGTTCCTACACCCGACCCTGCACCAACAATCCATTCAACACACTTTTCTAACGTACAAACCCTTCGTATACTCGGAGTCCAATTTTATCAAGATGGCTCTGGCGCTGCAGTTCTTCTCCAGCTGCAAGCCACTGTCACCCAACCCACCCGTCTCATCAAACGCATCACAAACTAACGTTAAGGCTTCAAAGAGGACTATACAGTATGACTAATCCAACCACTTTTAATTAGTCTCATCCACATTCATCTCATACATCGCTCTCAAACCCAAACAATGATAGAAAGTCGACATACTCATTAGAAAAGCTTTCAAACATGGGACTTGGCCTCCCCGCTCAAACCTTTACTTGTCGTTTCCTTCAACTCTGAACCCACAACACCCTTGAAAAACTTCTGCATGCTCAGCGCAACAGCAACTCACCAGACTTCCCCTACCCCTACCGGCCGACACGCCCTTCAGGTCCTCGGTTACCCGACCCCACCTAATTCACTACCCCTTCAATGCATTCCGTATTCAATCCGGTCCGTCATTACTGTATTCAAAATTCCTAACAATATGTACCCAGAATTTAAGGAAGGTAGAAGACTTTCCCGAATTATCTTCGATCCCAATTCCACTTTCCCCCCGATACTCGCTATACCGACGCCGCCCTTTATCCCTCGCGCCAGGCTCATGTTCTGGCGGTTGTCAACTCAGAAGGCACCCTTCTAACCTCCATCACAACTGCTGAAGAAATTGTCATAGTCATCGCCGCTACCACTGGCACTGAATTCATTACAATTATCACACAATCCCAGCCTGCCTTAACATTCAACGTGGACGCATCTCACTTCCCGCCTGGTGCACACTCGCATCAATCAATTCCCCACCTCGAGCTCTACATCGTGTGGATCCCTGGCCACTCGTCCCTCGAAGGAAATGGGATGGCTCACGCCACTTCCCGCACCATTCCACACCGGGAATTTACCTCAGGGTCAGAACCCACGGCCCAGCCTCTTCCATCTCCTGCAGTTCCATCACGCTACCATGACATCTGACATTATTATTGCAACCTTCACCTCACCCTGCCTTAACCGCAACCTGAACGAACTAAGAAGGAGCAATCATCTGGCGTCGATTACAAACACCTATTACAACGTACCCATCCTTCACTCTCATAATAAAATTGCGGTCACTGACCAAGTCGAAAGAATAAAATTGACGTTTCGGATCCCATTCCGGATCCTTGTTCACAATGAGGCGAGGCAAGACGTCGTCGCGGTTTTCATGCTGTCAAGATGCGTCGTAATGATCGTACGTAGATACCGGGCATATTGCCCTCTGTCCGGTTGATGGTATCTGACGTCGTTTGAATAAAAAAATGCCCCCACCTCCCCGAAGGGAATCGTGAGGAAGTGCGAATGCATTTCTTGCGCCGAGAGTACACGGCGTAGTAATTCTGTCATCGCTTGAGAGGCGCAGTACCGGCGAGGGGGAGCTGTCAGGCGAGGGGAGAGGCGCGCCAGCTGCAGAGCATGTGACGTCACGGCGCGAGGAGAGGGGGAGCAGACGCAAAGGCGCCAGCGCGCGGTCACGTGGGAGTGTGAGGTCACGGCGCGAGGAGCGGTGCGGGAGCCGGCGCGGGCGCGCGCAGCCACGGCGCGGGAGGCGGAGCGCGCGCGGGTCACGTGGGGTGTGACGTCGCTGCGCCGTTGCTACAGACGCTCCTCTCCGCTCCTCGCGCCGTTGCTAGGGGAAAGGAGGAGGAGCAATGCGGACGGCGGATTCAGGGTTCGCTTATAAAGTGCATTGCACTTAAAAGTGATTCAACGAGGAGAGACTGGTTGTTTGCGTTTCTTTTCTTTGGCGATGATTGAAGCACGGGTCCCAGTCAATTTGGTGATTATGGGCTTCCGCGTGTTCTGCGAGAGCATTCGCAGTGACGTTCTTTTTGTTTACGTCACGCTGGTGTTCTTTGAGGCGTCTCGGGAACTTTCCAGTTTCACCAACGTATACGCAGTCGTCGCAGTTGCCACACGGGATCTTGTAAATGACACCAGGGTACTTTTCTTTCGGAAGCTTGTCCTTCACGTTCACTAGCTTGCCACGAAGTTTTGCGCAGGGCACGTGGGCAACCCGCAAGTCATAATTAGAAAATACCCTGGAAAGGGCTTCGCTGACGCCGGCGACGTAAGGGATTGCCGCCCTGGAGTGGAATTGTAGCCCTCGGTGCATCTTCGGCAGGATGCAAAATTCGCTGTTCGATTTGCTTGATGAATTTCCGCGGGTACCCGTTCTGAGATAGTTCTTGTTGAATCTTCTTTAGTTCTGTTCTGAGATAGTTCTTGTTGAATCTTCTTTAGTTCTGTTCTGAGATAGTTCTTGTTGAATCCTCTTTAGTTATCTATCTTGTTGCTTTTCCCCGGTGCAAATGCGCTTGGCGCGGGTTACCAAGGAGGAAACAACAGATGTCTTGAGGCCAACGGGGTGGCAGGAGGCAAAGTTGAGGTACTCGCCTGTGTGGGTCGCCTTCCTGTACACAGAAAAGGCGACTCCATTATCTGTGCGCCTCACGAGAACGTCAAGAAAGGGCAGGCATCCATTTTCTTCTTGTTCAACAGTGAACTGGATACTGGGTTCCACGGAATTCAAGCATTGCTGAAATCTTGTAACGTCATCCTTTCGGAGAACAGAAAAGCAATCGTCCACGTAGCGGTAGAAAAGTTTTGGGGCGGGCATGAAAGAACTCCGAGCTTTTTCTTCTATGGCCTCCATCACAAGGTTAGCTGTAGTTAGCGATATCGCCGTGCCGCGGGCCTGCTTGTAGAATTTGTTGCAATACGTGAAGTACGTGTTGCTCAAACAGAAGTCGAGCAGCTTGCAGAGCTCAGGCACGTCATAGGGGGTGCGGTCGGCGAGTGTGCTGTCACGGTTCAAAATATCCCGGCAAGCGGTCACAGCAAGGTCGACAGGGACGCTGGTAAAGAGGGATGTCACGTCAAAGGACACCATAGCGTCGTCGGGACTCAATGTCACATGTCGCACTCTCTCAACAAAGTCGGATCCGTTGGGATGTGCGTCGATGTTTTACCCGCTACGGGACTCAGCACTTGGTGCAGGTATCCAGAAAGGCGGTACAGTGGCGGCCTTGTAAAGTCTACTATTGGGCGGAGAGGACATCCTTGCTTGTGTATCTTAGATACGCCATAAATGTAGGGGGCTGAACCGTTGGTGCATAGAAGTCGGTAATAGAGCTTCTTTTGTTCAGGAGGCACTAGCTTGAAAAGTTCAGCAAGAAGCCCTTGAAGCTTACTTTGCACGCTTGTTGTCGGGTCCTCGGGCAAACCCACGTACGTTGCGCCGTCGTTCAGTAGAGACATCATTTTCGTATTGTAGCCACTCCTGTTTAGAAGCACAGTGGCGTTCCCTTTCTCGGCTGGAAGGACTACCACATCGCTGTTGACCTGAATGCTTCGTATGGCACGCTTTTCGGCAGCTTGGAATCCTGTGCGGGACCACCTTTGTTTCCGCCATTTCGAGAGCACTCCAATTGCCCGAGTGCGGGCCTCGTCCCGCACGCTTGGCGGGAGTTGACAGACGGCTTTTTCCACCGCGCTGATTACCTTCATCGGGTCTGGTGCAGTGTCCGTGTTGAAGTTGAGGCCTCGCTGTAGGACGGACAACTCTGCTAAGGTAGGCTCGTACGAGGAGAGCTTCACGACGTTGCGCCGTCCCTCTTCCGCGGCCTGTGGGCGTAACGCTCCAGCTTCCTCTGCTGCGAACTCTTGCATTCGCGCTCCCTACAAGTAGAGGTCAAGTTAGCGTGTAGCTGTACGTCACAGAACTCCTCAGGTATCAGGTGCTCTAGCCGGCGTCGGGCGAAGAATGTTTCCGTCTCCAGATCCCGGAACTTGTGTCGGACTTCCAAAATTCTTGCCTGCAGCAACCTCCGCTTCGCTTGCCGAATTATCTGGTGGCCATAGGTCGTCTGAACCGGCGTCTTCAGGCGTAATGATTTTGGCGTTAAGTTCTCCCTTTTGCACGTCAGGTTAAATTCCAGGTGTGTCCTGAACGCCTTGGTCCTGGACGTTAGCGACACGGAATCGACGAATCTTGGTGACGACTTCTTGTCCATGCATGGTCCGATAATGTACGTAGTCCAGGGTTCGACGGAAGTCCGTCTGATCAGGTGGTAAGTTCATAATAAAATTGCGGTCACTGACCAAGTCGAAAGAATAAAATTGACGTTTCGGATCCTCTACGGGATTCTTGTTCACAATGAGGCGAGGCAAGACGTCGTCGCGGTTTTCATGCTGTCAAGATGCGTAGTAATGATCTTGCGTAGATGCCGGTCATATTGCCCTCTGTCCGGTTGATGGTATCTGACGCCGTTTGAATAAAAAGTGATTCAGCGAGGAGCCTGGTTGTTGCGTTTCTTTCTTTGGCGATGATTGTGGCACTGTCCCAGTCAATTTGGTGATTATGGGCTTCCGCGTGTTCTGCGAGAGCATTCGCAGTGACGCTCTTTTTGTTTACGTCACGCTGGTGTTCTTTGAGGCGTCTCGGGAACTTTCCAGTCAGTGACCGCAATTTTATTATGAACTAACCACCTGACCAGACGGACTTCCGTCGAACCCTGAACTCCACCCTTCACTCTATTTCTTCTACCCACTACCCCGTCTCCTGTCACTTCTGCCCATGTCGTAATACTACCTACTACATGGTGTGGGCCTGTTAAAACACCCCATCGCTCACCCGCGATCCTAACCCTTCCCAAGAGCAAGGGGGAGGGCTGGTGACGAGCTCCCTTCACACTGACCATTTTCTCTTACGGCTGCACTGTTGACCATTTGCGTTCTTTTTAAAATATAACAGGTGCCTAAAACAGCGAGATGTGCTTGCATTCTGGCGTAATGTCGCTTAAGAACCATGATTGATTGATTGATTGTGGGGTTTAACGCGCCGACGCAACGCAGGCGATGAGGCGCGCCGTAGTGGAGGGCTCCGGATTAATTTTGACCACCTGGGGATCTTTATCGTGCGCCGAAATCTCGTACACACGGGCGTTTTTGCTTTTCGCCTCCATCAGAAAAGCGGCCGCCGCGGCCGGGAATCGAACCCGCGACCTCGTGCTCAGCAGCGCAACGCCTTAGCCACTGAGCCACCGCGGCGGGTTAAGAACCATGAAGATGGCAAATGAAGTTGCCATGTTGCAGATGTAGTAAAACGTTCCTTTTTATTTCTCGTTACGAAACAGCGCAACGGGTTCCCGGTAGCTACTTTGTATTGTAAACTGAAGCTCGCTTTTGTCTTGGCATTTGATTCTTGGGGATTGGTTAAAAAAGGCACGTATAAATGTTTTCTGTGCATTTCGTTTTTCTTTCTTTTTTTCTTTGAAGGGGGGGGGGGTTCTGCCAACGTTTCAAGCACAGCGAGAAGAGAACGCATGTAACGCGAAAAGCCAACCGTTGGTTATCAGTATTACTCGCAATTGAAAGTACGCTAGGCGTCGTGTTCCGCTAGTGGTGAAAAATCAGTACTTCAATAATTAGACGCCAGTATTTTCAAAACTGATTAACCCCCCTTTTGGCCCAGAGATTGTCCCGGAATTGTGGCTCGCCTTTTTCAAAGTTGTATTGAACACGAGGCATTGTAGAAAAAAAATCCAGCGAAGTCATGGCACACACTCTCCACACATGTGGGCAACAACCTGCATTATATTACGCTGATTGTCCTCCTTTAAACTTAGGCCCACCTTAAGAGGTTAAGACATGACCATATTAGGCATTTGGTTATGCTGAGTGAAACACATTTCTGGACAAGGAGATTCATGTCGGGATTTGAAAATGGGATATGTAAAAATGACACACGTACGAAATGCCCCAGGACAGGCGGAAACTCACAACTGCCTAATCTTATCGCAAACTCCCTCCGAAATAATCTTACGCATCCACACAAACGTATTTTAAATAATGCGGAAAATTATCTACACAGATGAGCAACGACTGTCCAAAAATGGTATTTATTTTAGAAAAGGTACGGGAGGAAATCGATCACCCAGGCGCTTGCGGGTATAAAATACGTCCCCGGTAATGTATGGGTGATAGCGCACGGGTCGTGTGCAGTGTAACTTGGTTTTCGTTTGTTTCTTCTTTCTATAAGGACACAGCGCAATTTTACAGGGGTGTGGCAAATGCACGGGTAAGCACAGGTCTTGTCGCTTCTTACCCGTTTCTTGTATTAAACTTTCATCCTTTATATAACCACCACGCCACCTTCAAAAAGCACCTTTCGAAGTTCCCCAAAAGGCAGACGACTGCACTCCTCAGTAAGAAAAGTGAAATTTATCGAAGCAATGTTTATAGCACGTTTCACACTCAAGCGGTGACCACGGCGAATATGTTTCGTGGAATTAAACCAGCGGCCCGCAACTGCCGCTGATTATTGCGTCTCTACAGGAAATATCCATAAGCAGAGGTAACTATGTCATGGCTTACCGCCAAACAAGTGCACATATTGGTTGTTTTATCGTGTGCATCACGAGTCTTGCACCGCGCGCAACGTGAACGAGCAGACGACGCGAGAGCGCCATCCACAGAGCGGTTCGTCCTGCCGCCGCCAGGGGCCGACTGTGTTCGATCTCGGGGTGAATACTCCAGCGACCGAAGTTCTAACCGCTCGCTGAAACGCAACTCGAGGTGCAAACGGCAGGGGCACGCGAGAAAAAAGCTGATAACGTGGGCGAAATTTTCAATGCAAAACACCATACGCGCCGCTTACGAAAGCGCCCATCAAATATCCTCTGTGGCGGCCGTTAATTAGCGCGTTGGGAGGGATAACTAAGAAGTCCTTTAGAACAGTGCGGATTGAAAGGAGAAAAGTGTACAGCCGACCAATCCACATGTGAGTGCTTTATCTCGGCATCACGAGCACTTTGTGCGCCCGCGTCGCGATGAGCCATGACTAAAGGTCAGTCAGGTCAGGCTGCTTATTAACGCAAGCCTCAAAGGCAGCGGAACCGCTAATTGAGCATACCGCACCGCCGCTCGGCACTTTTGTATACCATTAGAACGTGGCAGCAGTCATTCAGACAAAATAACTTTATTCGCAAGAAAGCTGCGTAAAATAAACGGAAACGAAGACCCGAGTTTCATCAGCGGAATTTGCCGCCAGTGTGCAACTGCGCGCAGACATGTGACGCACACCAGGCGCACTTAGGGTTAAGGGCGGGCCCGGCGGCAACGTGAATGCTTGGCATTGCAGTTAGACATTTCTGTGTCCAACCCGAAGAAGTCCTTGCCTGTTTTAGCGTGCAAGTCGGAGGTATTTTCCGTGCGCCGTGGTCTAACGAGTTTCGGATTCCAACCACGCGCACACAGAAGCGGAACTCAAGGGGAAACGTAAGAATCATGCACCCCTCTGTCTAACGATGACAATAGTAGAACGCGAAGCTTCCTCGTGATGGATTCCCTCGTTGGCCAATTCCACACTGCGAGCATGGGCTATACTTCAGGTGGTACGCACCGCTGTTCTAGAATACCCACAACAACTCTCGGGTGTGTACTCCGTAGGCCTATCGTTTGGGTTTGGGTGTACGGCGAATCGGTACCTGCTGCTTGGCGCTTGCTTCGACCATGTCGAAGTGGAGCAATCGGATAGACGTCGGCTTCACAAAGTTTCGGAGCCCGCGGTTCGATTCCGTTCCCGGCAAGCGTCTTTTCCTTTCACTTCAACCACGATCATTCATCATCATCACCAGAGAAAGTTGGCTTTCCTGCGGGGCGTATTGGCCTACAAACGGCAACAGTGAGGACACTAAAGCCTCGCTTTAATAAGTGAAATTGCTTCATTGCACCATAGACTCCTACCGGCACGACACAAAAAAAAATATTTGTAGAGAGTCGTCCGACAGCCGTCAAAAACGCAGATACGATTTGAAGCTAATCGCATTCTGCTATATGATCCATCCAGTGGCTCTACATACCACTAAGCCCTCTCTCTGCTATCTCACTGGGTGTCCTCCATTGGCTTTCCGCACTTTCCCGTTGCCTGTAGACCCCGTTCTAGGCGGAGTGAAATGATGCCCTGTAAAGTCGCGAGAGTAAATTTGCACAATGCCAGCTGATGCCTATCGGATTAGAGTCTAGCCTTCCCGCGCGCGGCCGGCCTCAGTCCTGTCTGCCGGAGAGCGCCGATAACGATTCACGCGGCTTGCGGCGGTCTTACGTATCCATGTTTTAGCCCCATGGGACGCCTGCTCCGTAGTATGGCGCGTGCAGGCGAACATTCGTGGACAGAGCAGTGGCGTAGCCAGAAGGGGGGTTTGGGGGGTTCAAGCCCCTCCCCCCTCCCCCCAAAATTTTCACTGCCCCCCCCCCCCCCCTCCTCACTCCGTAGTTTTTAAGGGACCATATTCTGCCCACAGTGCCGCGCGTAGTTCCTCCTTTTCACCAATTCGGCGAACTTTCCAGGCTCGTAGCAACAGAAAATTATGAATGACGGCGATTTTCTTGCGACTTTCGGTAAGATCTCGATCAAGGTTTTGGTTCTAGTCGCTTTTGTGATGTTTTGGTTCGTCTAGTTTGCCTACGTCACGCGGGTTCCTCTACCCGTCCACTGCAAGTTCCAGTGGCGTAGCCAGGGGGAGAGGGGGGGGGCTGAAGGGGGCGGACCGGGCTTCAGCCCCCCCCCCCCCCCCCCCTTCGATATTTTTCCGGACGGCACGGTGCTGCCTGTTATACCTGCTACGTCGCCTGCAACAAAGGCGCATCCTTCGTATGTGCCAGTATTAAACTTACGAAACAGCTATGGAATTTTAGTGTGGGGTACTACAATAGCAACTATTATCGACTATTAATTTTGCAGAAAAAAGTATTACGCATGTTCGAGAACTATCAGGGGGATAAACGCGAAGTTCGAACGCAACCTCTTTTCAATAAATATAATATGCTAAAGGCGGACCAAAGATACTACTTTAAACTTTTGCAGTGGATCCAAAAATCTGGAATTTATAACAAACCACCGGATGACGGCTCTAGGGCGTACAATATAAGACGTCCTAAGCACAGGCTGCCTGCAACACGAACAAATTACGGTAGGCAGACGTTGCACTTCCAAGCCCTTAGCATGTTGAACAGGAGTGATATATGTATTGATTTTAATCGGTCTTTTCAAAGTTTCAAATGTGCATGCAGAAGGTTTATGATTGAAAATGGTGTCGTGTATACACCGGCATAGAACTGTGAAAATGAATTTGCTTGAAATTTGCCTTGTGTATTTAAACAAATTTGCGCATTGTGTGACATGTTTTGTCAATTTTAAATGTATGCATCGAGTTGTTTTTTGTTTTAAATGCTATGTAACGTTGCCTTTTGTTACGTACTTGGAATGTACTCTTTGTGTTTGTGCATGACATGGAATCGTTCCGAGTTTTGTTGTTGTTGTTGTTTTTTAAAGTATCGTTTGAGTTCTATTCAACTTATGTTAAATGTTTGAATGTTCTATTCTAAGCACTGTGTATCGCGTGTCTTTTGTTGCGTGCTTAGGATACGTTTTCTGCATTACCTTCTACGCTGAACTGTAGGGGGGCAGAGGCTTTGTCAGGCATACCGCCTATATCTCTGCCCCCTCACGGATAGCACCCGTGGAAACAATTCTGAATAAAAAAAAAAGAAAAAAACATAATGACCGAATGCCTGTCCTAACGCATTGGTGCTTACACAAAACGAAGCGCCCGGGTCAGGATAATCCAGTTGGAGGGGTGCAACTCCAAAAGCGATGGCAGCCCTCTTGTCTCAGCGCATGGGGCGCCAAAGGCGTGCGTTGTGTCCCTGTGTGTGTGGCATACAGAGAATAATTGGCCGGCTGAGTCGTTCTCCGCAGAGGAGGTTGACTCGTCACGGTATAACCGGGGACGCTAGGAGTGGTCCGCACTGACTCGTGGCGGAAAAAAAGAGAGACACCCGCCATTGATGGGTGAAGACTGGTACAATAAAGGGCCGAAAGGGAAAAGACGATCGTTGTACGTGTAAGCTGAACCACGTGCAGGCGACGTGGCAGACAGTTCTGCAAGTGAACTGACGAAAGCGATGGGTCTGCGTATTGGGCGAAACGTGTGCTTTAGCTGGATGAATGTCGTGGTTGGGCAGAGGCCCGGGCCTTTGTGAATGAGGTGCATAGCAAATTATGCCCCTCTTCTGGGCGTCACCCCTTCATTCTTTTTCCCGTTTCTGTGGAGCCCGGGAGGGTGTTGGCGTGGGATAATTTAATGGGCTCAGCTTGCGTGCACTGCGTGTCCTTTCAGAAAGCGGTGTTGCAGACACTCATTTCCTCCTTCGCGATTAGGCAGATTCGTTCGGCGGTATTTTTCGGTAACTTACGAAACTGGGAAACAGGGCATAGAGGTAATACTACTGGAACAGGGAGTTGACGAAAAGGGCATGCATGCTGCGGCTCGCCGAGCGCGTTCCAGACTTTATCCTACACGTGAAGGCTTGACGGTCACCAGCCCTGCCATAGGCAGACGGCGCTCGCGACAGTAACAAATACCCGATGGCCATCTTCGACCTCGGTCACAACTAAAGCCCTTCCATTGCGTCCACGGCCGCTTTTTGCTTGGGCGGCGGTTGCCCAGAGCAGTGTATATTCAGGGAGGAGGAGGAGGAATAAACGTCCCTATGAAGAAGTTCGCCTTGGGGAAGAGTCCTTATTCCAGAACCCCTTGAGACCGTCCGGCTTCTTGGGCTCTCTTCACCAGCCAAGCTGGTCACAGGGTCCGAGCTGGACAGTGCTCTCTCCCAGTGCTCAAAAGAGGGGAAGGGCCGGCGGGGTAGGTTAGGGTTTTATCGCAGCCTCACACAATGTGGTAAAGCGTACCCGGAGCCTCACAGAAGCGGCATTGCGGCCTGAGTCACAACAACGCCGACATGATAGAACAGTGCAAGGGCCGAAGCGCCTGCCTTTGGGAACCTCACACTCGAAGTGCCATGCAACACACTAAAGTGGCCGCAATTGTAAGTCATTTTCTTCCCCTCACCCCTGATTTATATCATTGCGTGATCAAGGTGTCTTTTAATATTTAAATAATCGCTTCCTAATATTTACACGATGTCACAGTACCTTTGTGTTTGCTAGCGAAAAAAATTATATCTCCTTTTATTTATAATGCAATATTTCCGTTTGAGTTGGGTGTTGAAAGGAGCGCCAGCTATGAAGCGGGTAGGAAACTTAGAAAGAGGGAAAACGTAAATTATACCCATATAAACGCCTAACTATCCTATGATATACAAAGTTGACGGGGGTTACTCAAAGCGTATCGGGACAGCGTTAAGTACATGAAGAGTTACCCCTGTCCGTGAATTACGTAAACAGTTAAAGTACATGAAGAGTAAAAATATATTTGTTCTCACTGCAGTTTTAGTAGTTTGCTTCATCTACAGGCACGCAACTCTAAGTGAGGTGACGGATGTCGCATGGTGTGCCCGTTATCGTGACTTTTGTTACCCCATTTCACACCACGCGATCGGGCGTCAGCAAAAAAAATTTCTTCTGCGTTTGAGCAACAGAAACTAAATAAAATACCTTATTCTTATGCCCTACGCCATTTTATTGCGGATGTCACACTCATCATACTACACACGTTGAAATAAAGCATGGAATCACATCAAACTATGCTCATTTAATGCAATGCCTTTACAAGGTGCCTGTTCGTGCAGTATACGTACCGTATCACGGGCGCAGATTTGCACCACGCGATCTACGGATTTTTCCCAGTTTACAACTTCATCTGGCTCTAAATATCACCATAACAATAGAGACATTAAGCCCATCTGAAGACAAAATACAACCTTGTTGAATTTGAAAGAACTAGCCTTGGTAACTCCCTCAGCTACATCCAACCCCAGAAGACGTTTTTAAACCGGAGCAATGAGACAAATATCAAAAATTTTCAAATTTCGCGCTGCAGTGACGTAATATGGGCAGGAGTGATTTCGTACAGGCCAGCACTAAAACGTAGTTATGAGTGTATTAACTGCACGTAACGATAGCATCAATGGAAATGGATGCTCTCTACAATCACGCAGCCATGTTGATTGGCTGTGTCTTAGGTCGTTTGACGCCAATCGTAAAAAGATCCTGTGATGCCATACAGAAATCGCCGGAAAGTGGGTGGGGAGCGGCCGCTGCTTCATGTTTTATTTCATATCTCGATTGTTCGTTTGAAGTTTGCGATAATATTGGTATCATTGTTATTCGGGGAAATGCAGTCTGTATAATGGACCAGACATGTATTTTGCCTTCGTAGCCTTCAAGGGCGCCTGCAAACTACCTCGCTTTCTCTCTGTCGGGAAGGGGGGGGGGGGGCTTGAAAATGAAAACAACTTTAGCCCCTCCCGAAAAAAAATCCTGTCTACGCGCCTGGGACAGAGGCACGGGTGCATCGAGGCACCCTAGATATGCTTAAAAGACGTCCCTACTGCTCCCATCGGAAAGAGGCTGACGCCACAGGCGGCGGCGTTGATTGGCAGGCGTTTGGCGCGATTGCGTAGATGCGGGAAGATATTCATTTGGCGCAGGAGTAATCACTGCAGTAGGTGTTCAATCGGATTCAGCATCTTCTGTGAAACCAACCTTTTGGAGAGGGTCTGTGGCTCAGTCTGGGCGGCATGGAGGAATACAGGACCAAGGCACACGTCACCAGTGCATTATGGGGAAGCCTGTCGCCGCTACTGGAGGAAGCCCGTGCATGTTTCTGGCCGCCAACCATTACCGCTATATTCAGGTTTGCTTTAGGCACATCATGCAGCGACAGCAATGGCCGAGGAAGTCATTGTTCATGTTAACGAACTTTGACGAAGCAGTGATGAACGATTTATTAAATCCCAAGGTAGGTAGGTAGGAATAACTTTATTGATGCCGGCAACCGACGGTTTAACTCGTCGTGACGTTGGCCAAGCGTCGACCCGGGGTTATGCCCTACTCTGCTATACCCCAGTTCGGCCCGTTTGTGGCGGGTCGTGAGGCTTGTGCTTTTCAAGCGCACCCCGGGCCTGCTGGACGGCCCATAGTTGAGTGTCCTTGTCTTTAGACTCCACTGCACTTTGAAGTTCGGGCGGGTATGTCCTGGAGGTAGCTTCAGTCGGGAACCTGGCGCAGTCCCACATGATGTGCCATTGATCCGCCAAACCCACTGCACAAACACTGCACATACCACTCGGATAGAGTTCTGGGGGAAGCACGTGCAGCACTGCCGGGGCGGGGAGTGAGCCGGTCTGTATCTGCCTTAAGATAACGGCCTCCTCCCGACTGAGTGCCGGGTGGGGAGGCGGCATTGTCCGTCGAGTTAGGCGATAACACTTGGTAACTTCGCTATAACTGGTCATTCGGTCCTTGGTTTCAAACCACCACACGGAACGGTCACTCTCGGGGGAGCGGAGGGTAAGCGCTCGCGCCGCCGAATGGGCCGTCTCGTTGTGGTTCGGTGAGGATGTACACTCGCCCGCGTGAGCCGGGAACCACTTGATACGGATGGTGCTGCCGCGGTCTTGGAGCTTGAGCTTGCCGATGATGGCGGCCGCCGGCGCGCACACTCGCCCCTTGGCAAAGTTGCGCACGGCGTTCCTCGAGTCGCTGAGCACGGTGCGACACTCAGCCTCGGAGATCGCCAGAGCGATGGCAACCTCCTCGGCGTCTGTGGCGTCTGTGCACCGCACGCTCGCTGCCGTTGTCTTGGTCCCGGTAGCCGCCGCAACGACCACTGCCGCAAAGCCTTCTCGTTCGTATTCCGAAGCGTCTACGTACCGGGCGTGCGGGTCTTGGGCGTGTTGCTTGGTGAGGGCCTTGGCCCGCGCCTGCCGTCGTTCTTGGTTGTACTCGGGGTGCACGTTCTTCGGGATGGGGTCCACGTGGATGTGGGCCCGCGCCTCGTCGCTGATCTCGCACGGTTGCCGGCTGGGAGCTCGCGGGTTGTAACCTAGGGACGCCAGGATACTGCGGCCCGTCTTGGTGGCAGAGAGGCGCTCCATTTGCGCGGTGAGCTGCGCCTCGGCTATTTCCTCTAAGGTGTTATGGACGCCGAGCTGCAGGAGCCGAGCCGTACTCGTGGTCTCCGTTAAGCCCAGAGCCGTCTTGTAAGCCCGTCGGATCAGCGTGTTGATCTTGGTCCTGTCGGTGACGTGCCAGTTGAGGTAGGCCGCAACGTATGCGATGTGACTGATTACAAAGGACTGGATGAGGCGCACGAGGCTGTCTTCACGCATGCCAGCCCGTCGCGTCGATACTCGGTGTATGAGCCGGATGGCTTCCATTGCCTTGGTGGTAAGCTTGTTGATGGTCTCGTCGTTGCGGCCGCTCTTGTTTAGCAGCAGACCCAGGACCCTGATTTTGGAAACTTCGGGAATGCGTTGCCCCGATGCAGTCACAATCTTGATGTGATCGCACTCTCGAGGGGGAGCGCGTTTCCGTCCCGCTCGTAGCGGTGTGAAGACGAACAGCTCGGATTTGGCGGGCGAGCACACTAGGCCGGTGCCTTCAAGGTGCTGCTCGATGGTGGTAACCGCCGCTTGCAGCTGTTGCTCGATGCTGGCGTCGGTGCCGCCGGCCACCCACAGGGTAATGTCGTCGGCGTAGATCGTGTGCCGGACGCCGGTCGCCGCCACTGCCCTCGCTACCCCGATCATGACGAGGTTGAACAGCAACGGCGAGATGACTGAACCCTGCGGTGTACCCATGCTGCCGAGCTTGCGTTCAGGTAGCTTGAGGTCTCCGGCGTGCAGTTCCACCGTGGGGTTGGTCAAGAAGTCTTCGATGTAATTGTAGCTCGTTACCCCCATGTTGAGTCTTGATACTTCGGCTAATATGGCTGAGTGTTTGATTTTGTCGAATGCGCTTTGTAAATCGAGCCCCAGAATTACTTTGGTGTCTTGTGTCTTGTTGTCGATGATTTCTTGTTTTAGTTGCAACATGGCGTCTTGTGTGCTGAGTCTGTGCCTGAAGCCGATCATCGTGTCTGGATAGAGGCCTTCCTTCTCCAAGTATTCTTGCCATCGGGTGGCTAACACGTGCTCGAGCACCTTGCCCACGCAGGACGTGAGCGAGATGGGACGCAGGCTGCTAATGTCCGGTGGTTTGCCCGGTTTCGGGATCAGGATTGTTCTTGCCGTTTTCCACTGTCTAGGGAGTTTGCCCGACCGCCAGCATTCGTTAAAGTAACAGGTTAGGGCGTCGATCGATGCATCATCGAGGTTACGCAGCATCTTGTTGGTGACGAGGTCAGGGCCGGCTGCCGAGCGGGTATTGAGCTCGTGCAGCGCAACCCGTACCTCTGACATGGCAATATCTCGGTCGAGCCACGTGTTGGGCAGCCCACTGTACGGCGGGTGGGTTTCCGTCGGCTTGTCCGGCAGATACTTGGGTTCTAGGATCTTCATAACAGCGTCTTTTCCTTGATGTTGTGTGGCGGTGTGCATGAGGCGGGCCAGACGGTCGCGCTGGTGTGATTTGGTCTTGGTTTCATCTAGAAGGTGCCGAATTAGATTCCAGGTGCATCCGCGGTGCATTTTCCCATCAGCTCGGCTGCAGATTTCGTTCCACTGCTGACGGCACAGGACCTTGCAGTGGTGTTCAATGGCCCTGTTTAAGTCGGCCACCTTCTTTCTCAATTTGCGGTTCAGCCGTTGCCGCTTCCAACGCGCCTGTATCGAACGTTTGGCCTCGATAAGATGGGCCAGGCGGCTGTCCATGGTAACGACGCCCTCGTCCGTTTCGATGGTCTTGGTGGCCGACTGCACTGCATCGCGGAGCTCTGCCGTCCAGGTTTCTATGTCTGTGATGTCTTGTGCTGTCGTGGGACGTCCCTTACGGAAACTGTCCCAGTCCGTCCACTTGTGTGCAATGGTGTGGCCCCGGAATAGGTTGGGTACCGTAATTTCGAGGATGTAGTGATCGCTGCCCAGGTCAACGCCGGTGTTGTGCCATGTTGCTTTGCCCGTGTGGTCGTTCTTGATAAATGTAAGGTCTGGTGTGGTGTCTCGTGCTACGGAGTTTCCTATGCGGGTGGGACGTGCGGGGTCCGTTATCAAGGCACAGTTGTGGTCCAGGGCATCCTGTAACAGGTCCCGTCCCTTGGCCGTGTCCTTTATGTAACCCCACGCTCGATGGGCGGCGTTGAAGTCCCCTCCGATCAGCAAAGTGTTGTCTTTGGCCTGGGTGCTGGCTGTGTGTAGTAGGGTCTTGAATTTCTGTGTGTGGTGCTTGGGGTTACTGTAGATGTTGGCGATGAACACGCTGCGTTTCCGTTGTTTGCTTGGAAGGATTTCGGTGAAGGTGTACTCCACCCTGCTGCGGCCGTGTTTGAGTTGGTGCTCGATGAACGTGATTCCTTTGCGGATGAAGGTGCAGACGCCTCGTCCCTCCGCCGGGCTAACGTGAGCGCGATACCCAGGGAGGGTGGGGGTCGCCGTCGCCGTTTCTTGCAGCAGGATGATGTCGGGTTTCTTGGTTACTGTTGTGATGTGTTGTTGCAGCACTGCTCTCTTGTTGTTGTAACTGTGGCAGTTCCACTGCCAGACCGTAAGGCCCGGCAGCGATCCTATTCTGGCTTGGGGCTGGGACATGATTGTAGCGGAGTTGGGGCTTGCGTCTGTTCTTGGAGGTATGGGTGGTTGCCGAATTGCACCGCAAAGATGGGGCTGCAGACTATGGGCTTGAGAGTCTGTTCAATGAAGCCGAACTGCTCTTGTATGTTGCGGAAGGACGTGGTGATCAACTCCTCCAGTCGCGCAAGTCGTTGGTCGGTGACGGCAGCCGTGCTGGCGTACGTGTTACCGATCGCTTCAATTTTTGCTTCGAGCTTAGTTTCCAATTCGGTCAGTTCTGTGTGGTTTTGTGATGACGTGCGTGCTCGTTTCTTGGGAGTTGGATCAGTGGTCTTCTCTTCCTGGGGCGCGTCTTGGGCTGTGTCCATTGATTGTGTGCCTTGGTCTGATGGCGTGCAGGTGCTCTGCTCGTTGGTAACGGCGGGTGTAGGTGTCTCGTTAGACTGTCGTGGGGCAGTGATTGGCTGGGCTTGTTGGGCTTGGAGTTCTTTCTTGACCTCGGCTAGCTCTTGGGCAAGCCGACGCGTGGTTTTTACCAGCGTTGCGTTGGTCGCGCGGAGTTGTTCAAGTTCCTTGTAGTAGGGGCTGGTAGTCCACGCCTGCCAGCTGCTCGGAGTGCTTCGGCTAGTAGTGGCGCTGTTGGAGCTAACGCTGCTACTTTTAACTTTGCCCCTTGCTGCGTCCGCCCAGCTGACTCTGTCAGATGAGTCACGGCCGCGGGATGCGCTGCGCGATGCACTACGGGAAGCGTGGCGTGACGCATGGCGCGATGCGCTGCGTGACGCGCGGCGTGATCCGCTACGGGAAGCACTGCGCGAGCGGGAAAGTCCAAGGCGTGGAAACGAGCTTGATTCGAGTGCTTGTTTTTGCCGTTCTTCGGCGTTACGGCGTTCCCATCGCCTTCGCCGCACGACGTATGGAACCTTGTATTTGGCTCTGCAGAAGCGATCCCCGGTGGGGTGTTCTCCGCCGCAGAGCTTGCATTTGGGGACACACTTGTGGCCCTCTTTTGGATTACAAACGCCACATGTAAGGCAAACACGTACGCTTGGTGTGGGGCACACGTCGCGCCTGTGACCGACCTTGCCGCATACTTTGCAAACTTCTATTTGCTTCCTGTAAAGACTGCACGGGTAGAGCGTGGATCCGTAACGCACATACCTGGGAACCTTGGTACCGTCGAACACAACGATTACTGTCGTCGTGTTCCCGATACGCTTCGCCCCTGCGGCAAGGGGGTTGTACTTAGTAACGATCTGCTGCATTATTTCGGCTTCGCTGTCCTCAAGCCCTATGCCCCTAATCACGCCCTTGACTGTGTCGTGGGCGGTCGTTCCGTAAGCGCTCACTTCGTATATTTTGCCTTGGACGTTGATAGCTTGAATTCGAGCATACTTCTCCGCTCGCTCGACGATCGGAGTGCTGAGCACCATAATGTTCTGCTGGGTGTTGGGACACGCCATATCCTCAGCGCGATCTGCCTTCTCAATTCCTGCTGCGGCCATGATGGCGGTTGCCACGCACGCAGCTCCTGCCTTGAAAATATCGAGTCCTCCGCGGGGCCGCACGACGATCTTAATTTCGTCTGCAGGCATGGCTGGCATGCGAGCTGCCCGAATCACTGCGGTCCGAAAGTTTTTGTTGAACTTCGGCTTCTGCTGAGAGCTCGGAGTATCGGTACGAGAAGTCGACTCACCCTGCGTTGCTTGCCGGCATGGTCGGCTCTTGTGCCCGCCGATGTGCAGCCATCCGGGCGAGCGCTGAAATTCCTCGGGTGTAATTTCTTCTCCGTCTACTTGCACGCACATTTGGGAAACCTGGGAACCATGCATCGAAGCGGCGGCGGAGCCCTCCATGTTGTGCGTCGAAGCGGCGGCGGAGCCCTCCATGTTGTCGTGGCAGAAGAACGGCTGGCTAGGCCTAGCGAGCCCTGGGTTCGCTTAGGCCTAGCGGCTCCTCGTGGCGATGAACCAGGAAAACTCCGATAAATCGATGAAAAACACACCTTCGATGGAAAGTCGGGTATCGGGTGATAGCGGATGCCTTCACGAACACATTGGTAATCAAATCTTCGGGATCCAAACTAATTAGCACTGCGAAAGCGGGCATTAAATCCCAAGGCTTACACTAATAGCGTACAGGTAGTAATGTCCGCGGTAAGAACATAATGTTAAAGGGTAAAAATCGGTCGTGCGACGAAAATACAAATTCCGCAGAGACAACACTGTGGCCCAAAACAATGGCGCAACGATTACGCCCCCTTGCTTACAAGACACGACACCGAAGCCAATGAATTACAGTAATCACTCGTTATAAAGAAGCCAGCGGGACGGCGAAAATGTTTGTTATAAGCGGAATTTCGATATAAGCGACCACTACTCGAAAAAAATCTGAAGTAGTTAAACTTTAACTGCGCCAAAACTACGAGGAATCAAAACACAATCTATTCAGAGAAACAAAAATTTGTTCAGGTGCAAAAATGTTTCATGTTCTTGCAGGGCGCGAGCAACCCCTTCTCCAATTTGACCAAGCAGTGACTGGTGTATGAACGCCTCGCAGACTGCAGAGCGGATGAAGAGAAGGCAGTGTCCACTTTTATAAGGAGTGGTTGTTGCGGGCGTCACGGAACGCTCGAGTGTTTCGCGCTAGAAAGCGTTGCAAATTCCCTGGCTCGAGTCCGAGGTTGTTTTCTTGAGCTCAAAAAAAACAACGATTAACCGCTCATGATCACTGCGCATTTTTTTCCCCGAGATGTGCAGCCGTGAAGTTTGCAAAACAAGAGATTTTCGGCGCCCCGCTGTCGACGACACAGCTAATTCTACCGTCGCGTCCACGCCATTGACCAATGTCTAAGAACGAAATTTAATCACCCTACCGCGCATGGGACCGTTTGTGTAAAGTCGGATGGCGCGAATCGAGCATGACCGGCTTGAGAAAGTCGCCGGGAAAACACCAGCGTGTTAACCCGCCATGTTGATCGCCTGACTCGCCGCTGGATCGTAGCTTATTTACCGGCTCTAGTCGCTGCTGTTCGGCGGCGCCTCCGCTCGGCACTTCGCTCTAAGCGGGTCCAGCTCTTCGTGCGTTTCGAGTAATGCGGCTTAAAATGCATGCGTTTGGGTTCGGACCAGACGAAATTTTGAATAAAGCGATATTTCGAGTAAAGCGATTTCGTTATGACGAGGGATTAATGTATGTAATTACAGAAATATCAGTGGCATTTTAAGAGAGATCATGCCAGCATAACCTGGCAGCACGAATTTAAATGTCCCCTGAAGACGAATTCGAAGGGATCATGAAAATTTGTTTGCAGTATCATGAATTCGGATTTAAGCGGACTGTTTTGCACTCTTGTGGCATGCGCAGTCTTGCGTGTCTTAACCCTGAAAGTCGGCATCGGGAGTCTACTGTATTAAAGAGCACACACTGAGAGAGAGCTTAAAAGCACGTCAATTTAAAACCACCGACCGAAACAAAAAGCTTTAGAAGGTGGGGGGCAGCAGAAAGATGGGAGGATAGAGATAAAGTGAAAGAACTATGTACGATCTATATATTCATACAGTTCAGCATCATCGCAGGTGTGCAAGGGAAAAGTTGTCACGGGGACAAAAACAGGGCAAGCACGAACTGTCTTTTGCCCTCAAGCCTAGTAGTCTCTGCCTATGACTACAAGGGTGGGCTGGACAGCGTTTCGACTATGGTGCGGGCAGTCCTACGGCGCAAGAAGAGGTCTGTAGGAACAGCCGAGTGTCTGGAGAGTTTAGAAACTTTAGGTGTGGAAGGCCCATAGCAGACGGCAGTTGATGAACGGGCACAAGGAGTATCTTCGGGGGGTTCTTGAAGAAGTTTATCTGGAAAGCAAGATGTGGAAACACTCCGTTGTTTCACCTCTGGAAGCTATAGGAGAATCGCATGCTTCTAAAATCGCAAATAAGTGAGCTGGGCAATATGTTCTTTATGCCTTCTACATCATGTGCTACTTATGCCTCGATTGAGATCTTCGCACGAACATGTCGCGTTGGCGAATTCACTGGAAGGGCAGTCTTTTATTGTCTTGAAAACTGAACGTGTGGCCATAAAAATGTGCTGACCCCAAACTTTCAAGCAGCACAGAACCGCCACCTCTCTGCGCAATTTCAAGGCATTGTAAAATTCAGGGGGAGAGGGTGGTGACAAATGCAATGGACCGACATATATTCACGAGCATGATATACCCTAGCAAGGCTTATGGCAGGTGTGTGTGGAGAAGTCTGTGGATTACATGGCAAGACGTGAAAGTGCAGTCTCTACTGGAGATAACGCCATTTGAGCATTCGCCTTGGGGAGAGGGACCAAGGTGATACTCCTGAAGATAAATACTGGCTTACTACTCTGCTGCACTGACTGGCATAAAGGGGGACACAAGTAATTATTACAAAGATTAGTTTTAAGGCACAGGCGCACGTATGGTCAATTGGCTGATAGAATAAACCTGGCATGCACAATATTTGTTGAAAATAAGTTAGAACCCCTAAGCACTTGGCACGAGTCAGGAATGCCAGTGATTGCGCTTTCGAGTCTTGCGCTGCGAGCATTAAAGGTATAGCAGAGCGGACAAATGGCCTAGTACTGGGCCCGGGCATGGTCGGTGCTAACTGCGCATGCGCCGAGCCGGCCTCTCCTTTTGCGCCCGCACAGTGGCGAAGGTTAGCTACTGGGTGACCGTACCGGAACCGGTTCTCCGCTATGCTATATAACTCGCTATTGGTTTGCGGCGCGGTATATACGGTGGACTGGCGTACGGCTACGCAGTGCGCTTCAGACTACGTAGCGGTACGATTCGTACTGGGTGCAGAGCGCTATGGCATGCTCCGCAGCCTGTTGGATGCTTAGGAACCACATGGCTGTTAGAGACGCCAGATTTTTCACCCGGTGGGTGAATCGCTTTTACATTAAGCACAGGGGGATGGTGGTGACAAAAAGGGCATTCGAACCTGGCCGGTAGCGTTGGTGAGATAGGAGGAGATGGCCGACTGGGTACGGAACCGGGAACCAAGGTAGGGCAGGCGGCCGAGGTTGTCGCACTCTCGAGGGGCCACGCAGTTTGCCCGTCAGTGACCGAGCACTGCTTCATGGAGCGGTAGAAGAGCTTCAGCAGGGTCACCTTCGGAAGGGCCGCGGGGTACTCTTCCAGCGAGTAGTAGTTCCCCAGGGAGTTCTCGTCCACGTACGTCGGACTCCTGTGGATAGATACCACACATTGCCCAAGAGCGGCAGTCACTTCCAACAGATGCCGAGTGGGACTAAGTTTTTGTAAAGCACTAATCGAGCTGGGCTAGAAGGCTTCACTAGTGTCAATTCTGCCAAAGGCCATGCAGGGACCGTACTGCTATTGATAACCAATGATACAGTAGGCACATTACTGTGACAAGCAGTGCTTTTAAATATTAGCCAAGCCTAATGCCCCTTGTTTCTGGATGGAGGATTCACTCGAAATGTGCATCAGCCCACTTTGAAAGTGGGAGTACGGGTGCATGTTCTCTTTAGTAAATGGAATCGAATGTCAGCACAGTGCTCGCTGTAGTCTAGACAAGTATCCAAAAAATGTGGTTGATCTGTATTTCACAGGAATCCGGTAAAACTGCGAAAGTTAAATGTGCGTTCACTAGGAGCATTTGATGTTTATTGTGCATCAATACGAACTTATCCATCACTATTTATATTTCGTCGGTATGGCACTTGTTAGACGCATCAACATTACACACTGGATTGCACGCGCCAGAGCATTGCGTAAATCCGATTGAAACCCCAGGCGCTCGCAAACTGTGCGAACGAAAGCGAACGGGTTGTCAGCGAATCGATTGGTGTAGTAACAGTACGCTGCAGCGAAATTAAGGAGCATGCTTTGTTGGTCGGCAGCAGTCTTGTGGGTGTGCTTGGCGTGCGACATCCTGCTGGCGGGTCGGTTAAGCAAAGGGTGCGACCATATTGGCCCTGCTACGTGGCATGTACGCCAGACGATTGCGTTTCGAGAGCTCGGGCTTGTAGAACGCGGAGGCGGCGTTCCACAAGCTGAGCGGCGTTCCGCATAGGCCGGCTGGACGGGTAAACACAGCAGCTGCCGCTGCTACACGCTGCCCTATCGAGGCGCAAACTATCGGCGCTCATTAGCGTAATGACGCTAATGAGCGCTTCACCTATCGCTTCACTTCACCTCTACTAGACGGGCAGCACCATCTGAACGGACAAGTTAGAGGGAAGGACATAAGGCCCGTTCGTACATCTACCCGGCCATGACTTCATGGCTCAGTCGGTACAGCATGCATTTCACACCTCCCGTTGCGGCCAGAGTGATTGTGGGCTAGAAACCTAGCGCCGTCGCGCCAATGGAACTTTTTCTGGTGATGTCACTTCCATGAAGGATATGACGTCGGTGAGGTTGGTGTGCCTCGGCAAAAAACATTTTCGTGTTAAAATCATACAAGGCTGGCGTTAGGAACCACGGGAAACAACTGCCATGACTCCGAGTACAGCTTTCTGTGCCCGATACTAGCATACGCAAACTTGAGTACTGGACATTCCATTCAAAGAGCCAGATGAACGTAGCTAAAAGCCGCAGTTTAAGAGACACCCACCGACTGCCACCTGTGAAAAGACCCGTTATCGAGGCACGAGCAAAGGAAAATGCTCGCCCCTTCACTGGGAGTCCTCGCACATGACCTGCAGCATAGTTATACGCTTTACCCGGTTCCGACATGTTCACCGATGCATCAGCCTTGGCATGTACACAGCTTCATTCAGTGCAAACAGCATCCTGCATACTCACTACATGAAAATATAAAGATATATTAACGCACCGAGTAAAGCGACACTAAATGCTGAATGAAATGTTTTAACTCAAAAAGATCGTACGTTTCGTAGCTCTCTCGGATTTTGTTTGGCGAGAAAATGTGCGTTATTTGCTGAGAAATAAGTAAATCTGCCACCTCACTTTCCAGTTTTTTTTTTTTCGTGACGTAGCCATGGCGTCACAAAGTACGGACGATGCGCCGGTGCGACATAAAGCGTAAACGGTTAACGCTATACGCGCACTCACGCTGGCCACGCTTTTACGTCAACAAGCCATGGCCGACCCCGGAAACATTTCTCGGGCCGCGGAAGCTGGCTTGAATCTTTGTGATTTGTCACCAACGGAACTTGAAGGGCTTTTAAATGCTCGAGCACCCTCTGTCCATGCCTTCACGGGCGACCCTTACCCCATATCCTGCTGCGACCAGCGCCGTTCGAATATCGTCCAAGCGCCGCAGCCCATTGGCTGCGGTGCATTGTTCGCTTTTACCCAATTCGTCTGCGATCACGGCCTTCTCATTTCATTCTCTCGCGCGAACCTAGTGTGAAATAAACACTCTTTTGTAACGTAACCTTCACTGGCCGAGGTTGAGCAGTTTCGCGTGGACCTTAAAGGGCCGTGCTGCGCAAGTGCGAGGAGCATTGGATTGGATTATATTGGATTAAATTGGATTGTATTGGGTTTGATTGAAAATCAAATCCAGTTGGAGTACGGGTATCCAGAGAATTGGGTCTGCACATCCACCGGTCTGTGCATTCCTGAGAGTGACGTCATAGCCGCGGCAGACGCACTGGCGCCGGCGCGTGCCCAGCTGTGCGCCTCCGTTGCGCAGTAACCAAGTCTAACGGTGCACCGGAGCCGCTTGATAGCCCTTTCGCGTGGCTCCTGGAGAGCCGTGCTCCGCATGCGCGAGGAGTAATGACTGGACTGGATCGGACTGGACTGGATTGGATAGTAAATCGTTTTAGCAGCAGTAAGCATGTTGATCAGCTAATCCTAGACAACCAGGAAAGCTAAGAATAACCAGCTGAACATTAGCTCGCGCTACGTATATCCAGGCATAGCCGAGCTAATCCACTGCTAATTTTTTTGGGCAGTTGCGTCTTGTAGGCCTCGTGGGTCGGGGCCACCCGGGCAACAAGGGAGAGCTTGAGACAAAATAGAACTAGAGGACGAAGATGCGGTCACTGACCAATTCAAGGTGAAAACAGACATTTCGGAACCCGCACGGGTTCAAAAACGTCTAACCCGCACGGGTTCCAAAACGTCTGTTTTCACCAACCTTGACTTGGTCAGTGACCGCATCTTCGTCCTTATCATGATACCTGACAAGACGATCTTTCGTCGAACTCTTGACTACAAAAATAGAGCTGTTCGATGCACGCCTTTACGGATTGTTTGTCGACAGCAGCTCGCGGCGAACGGAACAGCACCCGCAGTAAGTACACTGCCTTTTACTCGCGGTAAGGTTTGAAAAGGGGCATGCTTTAGCGATAGCAGCATCTGCGCGCGGAGAAAGGCAAATTAGCTCAGGCGGGTCACTTAACCGCATCTTGTTCCCTTGCCGCTTGCTGCGGGGGTTATCGCTTGCAGGTGCTCCGGCGTGTATACCATCGTAGGTTATAAACTTGGCTAATCGAGCACCAACGCTTTTCCAAAACAAAACAAAGTATGATGGCTGACTGAAGCGTGAAGGAAGCAGCCTGTATCGCAATGTATAAAATCCATAGTCTGTGTTTTCAAGATCAGCCCATGAAATTTTATTTACATTTATTTAACAGGCACAGCTACTTAGAAACTGGCGATTTTAGGAAAACATTTACAGCTGCTTCTCCATTGAGCTCTCGCTGTTCACAACTTTTGTGACGTCACAAACCAAAGTACCCAAAAGCGCACGCGGCGTCGACCCCCGTCGTCACGTTTCTAGTGTTTTCTGCCTTATGAAATGACTTCAAGTTGCGAGAATGGTGTAATTTTGATTCACGGCGCCGTGATGTACTTGGTATAGGCACGCTTCGTGCCCCTTCAAACATGCATATTTTTTTAATGCGTAGCATTCGTTTCCGAGGACCCCCACAGCCAGCACCGTGTAACGCCCTGGATTTCCACAAAAATGCAGATATCGCGGAAGTTACACCCGTAATCGTTATAATGGCGTAAATGCAGATAACTGGTCGCACAAAAATATAAAAAATAAGAAAATATAAAAAATGCAGGAAATGGCGAAACGTGTAACGACCTGCATTTCCACAATAATGCAGATTTCGCAAAAGTTCCACCGGTAATGGTTATAATAGCGTAAATGGAGTAATTGGTCGATCGAAATTTTGAAAAATTAAAAACAAATATGAAAAATATAAACTTACCGAAAATGGCGAACCATGTAACGCCCTGCATTTCCACAGTAATGCAGATTTCGCTAGAGTTTCAAATTTTATAGTTCTAATAACGTATATGGAGATAATTGGTCGGAAAATTTTGAAAAGCTAAAACATGAAACAAAATAATTACGAAAAATGGCGAACCGTGTTACGATCTGCATTACAACAATAATGCAGATTTCGCTAAAGTTTCAAATTTAATCATTATAATAACGTATATGGAGATAATTGTTCGGACAAAATTTTGAAAGACTAAAAAAATAAAACGAAATAAGTATGGAAAATGGCGAACCGTGTAACGCCCTGCATTTCCACAATAATGGAGATTTCGCTAAAGTTCCAAATGTATTCGTTATAATAACGTAAATGGGGATAAGTGGTTGAACGAAATTTTGAAAAACTAAAAAAATAAGACAAATTATAAAAATTACGAAAAAAGCAATACGTATAATGGCATTTTTACATTGTGACCGGAAATCATTATTCGAATGCAAATTTGAAAGACTAAAAAATAAGAGTATAACATAATCACAAAAAATGCCGAACCGTGTAACACCCTGAATTTCCACATTAATGCAGATTTCGGGAAAGTTCCAAGTGTAATCGTTATAATAACGCTAATGGAGATAATTTGTGAGATGAAGCTTTATAAAACTGAGAAATAAGAAAAATATTAAAAATACGGAAATGGCTAAACGTATAACGCATGGCATTTCCGTAATAATGCAGATTTTGCAAAATTTCAACCTGTAATCCTTATATTAGCGTTACTGGAGATGATTGGTGCAACGATTTTTTGAAAACTAAAAAAATAAGATAAAATAATTATGGAAAATGGCGAACTGTGTAATGCCCTGCATTATCACAATAATGCAGATTTCGGAGAAGTCCCACCTGTAGTCGTTATAATCGCGCAAATCGATGCACTTGGTCGATCCAAATTTTAAAATAAATAAATAACAAAATATAAAAATTGCGGAAGCGGGCAAATCTTATAACTCCCTGCATTTCCTGAGTAATGTAGATTTTGCGGAACTTTTACCTATAGTTGCTATATTAGCGTAAATGAGATAATGGGTATCAAATATTTGAAGCAATAAAAAATAAGAATATAACAAAATTGCGGAATTTGGCGAACCATGTAACTCCCTGCATTTGCACACAGTGCAGCTTTCCCGCTCATGGAAGTCCTTTCAACAGTGATTACTCTGCATTTTTTTAGTGCAATGAAAAGTTCTTTTGCACAGCTAATATTTGGGGTGAATACTTGCTTTTTGCACAGTTTCAAGTCCCTCACGTTGCGCGGCTGGGTTCCTGAGCCATGGGAACTATCCCGTAGAAATGCATGGGGAGTTAGATTTGACAGTGAATTACACAAAAAAAATTTTGAGAAACCTGAAATATTCTTTTAGCGTTTTAATCTTCACGTTGACTTCTAGCTTTATGCCAAATATCATTTTCCTAAAGCGGTTTTTCTAGGTTCCCGAGAGGTTGTAATTTTGAGCGAGAAAGCTGGGCATGATAATGCAGACCTCACGAAAGTCTGTAATCGTTGTGATAGCTTAAAAGGGGATAATTGGTCGGAGATGACTTAGTAAGACCAAAAAGTTGGCTGAAAACACTCACAAAAAACAAGGTTCAAAAGAATAGTATACGCCTTAGTACATAATTCTTTGAATTTCTGCAGAATATTTTGTTCATGGGGAAACAGGGAAACAAGAAATTGCACAAGCGGTCAGTACATATAGGTAAAAACATCGCACCAAAATGTCTCTTTCTTCAGCAGTACGACTGTTACCCAAAATTCCGGGCTCATTTAATCAAAAGGCTCCTTGAGAAGTGTGCTGAAAGTCAGCTAAGCTGCGGAATTTTAACTATGCAAGGGTGGGAATTTGTAGGATGCTCTGCACTCTAAACTGAGCATAAACCTGCACCTTTAAAACAGTATACCGTACAGGAGAGGATCACTTGTCCGCTACGGAAGCAATGAGTGATCCATACTCACTAGCCAGAGACCCAAGCCATGGTCGATCAGCCAGTGAGAGCAACGGATGCTCCGTGCGTCACTACATAGAGGAACACTCCGCCGGCTCATTTGTACAAGCAGCGTGCGGAGAGCACACCGTGGTGTTGCTCCTCCGGTGTTTCTGCACGCCTTGCTTCTATGAACAGTGCAACAAAAACCAGCACATAACCAGGTAGGGAGCGCAGACTCACACTCGGTTGCTGAGGACCATCCGGGTGTTGCCGTTGTACAGCACGCCGATGCTGTCGTCGCACACCCGGTATCCCAGGCCGTACATGTCGGTGTAATCCGCCCATTTGCTGATCGAGGAGAGCGGCCCGCCCGCCGGATCCTCTGCCTCATCAGCAGCGGCAAGGCATCGCTGGGGCGGCCTCGGGTCGCCGAGAAGGTCGAGCGGGCGCCGAAGGAGCTCGCTCAGGAGGGCCTGCCACTGGCTGCCCTTGCGCTGGCCGTTGACGCTCATCGCCACTGCACGTGAGGGCAGACAAGTTTGTCTTAAAGATCAGCTCTGTTTAAAACCACGGACTGGTGCAAAGTGCGCCAATGGCCAGTAGCCCGCAGATAAAGAGAACTGTGGAGATTGTCAAAAAGCTGTACTCATGTGGCCATTAAATTCATTCTGCTGCCGAGTGTTATCAAAAATGTATCTACGCAACGCATGAAATAGTCCGTTAATAGCGGAAGACGAAATACAATCTCGTTCAATTATTCAGTTCCGCTCCAGCCATGAGGCCTCTTAACCGAAAGAACGCAGGAAATGCTGAAAAACTAAAAAATTGGCCGCGTATCTGCTCCTTTCGTTGCAAATGCCGTCAAAAGACGATAGTCTTTATCGGCTTTGGCAAAGTAAATGCCTCCCTTCGCTTTCCCGCTCACCTCTCATGTTGTTCCTCTTGCGTCGCGCTCCTCCCAAGGTAAAGACGCCAAAGGTTTGCTTAAATAATTTTAAATTTCCCGCGTTCCACTGCTCCAAACCGGGTGACTCGATGCGAACGCTGCCGTACGGCGAAGACGCGCGTTAATCGAGGCGCCCTACTTCAGCGTTTATAGAACCGCGTTTCCCTACTCCACGTGCGTTGCAACCAGAACGTGGAACCTACCTAGTGGAACCTTGCGTAACTGTTGCCGGTTGATTTCTTAAAATGGCCCCAGAAGCTATAGTGGCGCGGGCGACAGCAGGCGACGGCGGAGTGAATTCTTTTTCTGCAGTTGATGAAGTATTTAATTTCGCAAATTCAAGCATGTTTGATTTTTTTATAAAGGAACACTGCAAATATCACTTCTGTACTGATTTGTTGTCTCATATTTTCGTAATGTCTTGTTCTTCTTCAACAATTATGACAAGTATGAACATTACACCGGATATAGACGGGTAGATTTAGCTGTGACTATATAAGATCATTGCGCAGGCATTGTTTTGCTTTGGCCGGGTGGCTGAATCGAGTCACAGACAGACAGACGGACAGACATACAGACATACAGACAGACCAAAACTTCTGGTTTTAAGTAGCCCAAGAAAGACTGTCGTTTTTAAAACATTCCAGCGTGGTGATCGCACAGTCGTGTTTCTGGGCGGTGGCTTCAGTCCATGGCCGGGAACCGGACGAAGATTCCGAGACATTATAAATACCTCGCCAGAAAATGGCTGGGGAGCCTGCACTGCTTCATTTGTTTTCCTTGATATCTCCGTCAACCGTTGGAAATCTGCGGTGAATTGCTTTGTACCTATGACAACGATGCCAGTCTCTTTAAATGAACCAAACCTGTATTTTTCTTCGTGACCCCTTCTACAAGACTTGACAATGGGTCCTTGCACGATGCGCATGCAACGGGATCAAAAAATGTGTTTGGAAAGATTTCGCAACCCATAGAAGAACAACCTTCCCCAACAAATTAGAAACGTCGCAAACGTTGACGGAGATTGGGACTTTCAGCTGGGTTAATTGGCGTCCTTGTCCGCGTGAGTGCGTCTAGGCAGTCATCCTCGGCCTCCAGTTATGGAAAAAACTGGAATCTTCGCACGCAGAGCCTTCGAACAGATGCAAATGCACCAGCCAAGCCCTTTTACACGTATACCTTTGCAGGAATGCAAGAGACCCGGAACAATTTGTTTTGTTGGCCTGGACGTCTTATCGGGAAGTGCGGGAGTCCAGAATCAAGAACATTCGTCATGAAAGTGGCGACTGACTGTCGAGTAGCAAAGCGTTCTGGGGAAGACTTACGCTAGCTAAGTAATCGAGAAGACGGGCACCATTATTCTTACAATAACGAAAAGGGCTTTGCGCCAGTGGGGTCACAGACTGCTGCAGTATTGAAATTCAAAGCTTTGCTTCAGCTGTGGGAATCACCCTGTAAAGCAACCGCTCCAATGGACACCAACAACTTGCACAAAGCCTACAGAAAACAGGGATTTACAGTGTTCTTGGAATAAATTGCTCTGCTGGTTTGGCGACATATCAACCGAGAAGAATTCAATTAATTGGATGGATGCCTGCGTAACCTGTGTGAGCTGCACGTAAACAAAAAAAGTATTACGCATCCTCGAGGGTCATGAAGCGGCCCACGCCGCTGCCCGCGAGTATATCTTCCGGGCCTTCCCCTCATTGGCAGACCGATCGATGATCAAGCGATGAGATTCCAAGAAGATACACAGATGTCCTTACCCATTACCGACTGCAGCGCTGAATTTACCCCCCACCACACCCCAAGATAACCAGAGAGGACGCCATTACCCTCAGACAGCTGCAAACACGTACCCCCACGGAACACTACTCCCTGCCATCGACCCAACAACATACACTGACTTGTCAACACTGCCCCACACACAACACTCTCTCCCATGTGGTCTGTAAGTGCCGACAATCCCATCATTAACACCACTACCAAACCCAACACTGGGGTGGTGAGGAGGACCAGCTGACAAGCTCACGCCCTCAAGACCAGCAACTGACTGGTGGACAGGGCCCGATACGCAGCCAAGGACCACGGCTTCCTGGACTAAGGAGGTCTCCCACAACAAAATTCATGGAGTTTAATAAATGTTTATTCCTCCTCCTACCACCAACATAATTTTTGGTATTGCAATAAGCCTATAAAACCACATTGTCAACCAGCATGGCATCCATAAATGTAGCTTGCGACATGTCACTTTCCAGAAAATCTTCATAACCACGCTTAAGCATCCAAATAATGATGCCACAAGTGAGAGTAGGGAAAATTCATTGCAGTCTCATCCCTTGAGGAGAAAGGTCTTTCCGCAGTTTCGATGTGGGACAGAGATTGCAGATTAGCCAAAGGGTCACGGACTAACTCTTCCACTGGGCCAGTATTGCGCTCCAGGAGAGGCTTGCGGCCTGCAACGGTCAGGCTGGCGTTTAGAGTGTCGAAGCGGGGTTGTGTAGACGGGCAGGACGTCGGGAAACGTGAAGGCAGTGGGCCTGTGAGGCAGTACAGATAACACTGCTTCCATGGGCACAAGACAGCACCACTTGCATATTGGCGCACCAACAGCAAGTTTCTCTGCAAATATGGAAGAGGGGCTAAGAGAAGGTAGCGAGAGCGAGAAAGAGAGAAAATACACATTTAATCAAAAAGCTACTTAGAGCATTGGCAGACGGCACGAAAGTGTGTCACGTGCCCTGCAGTGCGCGTTGTGGGGTGAAGGATACAGGTGTGGGGTGGGAGTGTTGTGAGATTGTGCGCTGGGGAAGGTGTGTGCTAGGATGATGTGAGGGTCGGATAGGGCGGCGTGAGGGTCGGATAGTTCAGTCTGTGGTGCAGTGTTATCTCGATGTACGTGTACAACGGGCAGGGAGGAAGACCTTTGCCTGAGTAACGTTTAAAAGAAAAACCATAATCATTGCTATAACCACCCCTACCACCTAGGTAAATGAACATCGAAAAGAGCAACTGATGTTTACAGTACACTTTGTAAACAAACCAGATACTTTTGTCTAGACAGGAGGTTACAACTCTGGCACGGCTGGCTAGTTATGCGACTTACTTCCTGAACCAGCTACACAGTGCCCAGCAGATCCATGCCAATACCACACTGCTTCGCATGGCGCAGGCACCATGATCGTACTCATATTTTTGTTCCTGCAATACAGTATATCCTCCGTCCAATCACTCAAACTCCTAAAAAGAAAAAAAGCAATTCGAGCAGCTTGCACTTTGTGGTGCAAGGCTGGAGATATAGCGGAGGGTCATGGTCCACCTAGGTCCTTCCGGTTTTGCTAAGTTTTGTTAGGTATCGCGATGTTTTTTTTTTGAGCGCATGGCTCACCGCCGACTGAGCCCGGCTTTCCCTCTTCTTGCGCCAGTGGACTTACTTTTATGCCGCGTGTTCCCCGAGTAGAGTAGAGCCCGGCTGCGAGGCTAGGCCGGAAGGCTAGGGCGTGCCCTCCGCTCTTGGCTGACGCGCCCTGCTTTGGCGCTCTCCCTCCTCGCCAGGGGGCAACACGTGCTTCTTTTTTCGGAGTTTTTTTTAGGGGCGAAACCCTTTAGGGGCTCGTGCTGTCAGCGCCTCCACTCGTTTCATGTGGTCACGGTACGTAAACACCGAGGGCACTCGTTTTCAAACGCCTCGCGCTGGAACGATTCGTGCTTCAAAGACACGAGATGTTTACAGTAAAGCTTTATGCCTCTACCCCCAAACGGTTTCATCTCCGCGGGAAAAAATGTCAAAGCGTCAAGAATACACTAAAAGACTGCATGCTTCGCCCCTCTCCAGGTTTCCCCTTTGTAGAGATGGCCCGAGATTTTTTGCTGATGCCACCAGACCAAGCTGAAGCTTAAACATCTCCGGTGTTAAAAAGAACTCGCTTCAGACAAGCTATGGCCGGTTTATGGGTTGCAATGGACCCTAAAGCTGTTTCTTTTCGGCACAGTTGTCTTGCTGGAGCTTTGACGCACCCATAGCCACCCACAGATTAGGGGAAAACCTACCGCAGGAGAGAAGGTCGTCCTGCAAGATGGCGACCATGTTGGGCCTCCGTTGGGGATTGGCCTGCAGGAGCATGCGTCGTATCAGGGAGCGAGCGGGGAGACTGATGTGCCACGGCACTGGGCATTGTTTCTTGGTGCACATGTATGTCTCCTTCAGCGTGGGCGCCCCGAGCGGCAGCTGACCCACCTGGAGGGTGAACCTACGCCACGCGGAGAAAAGGGGGGCTTGATTGATTGCATGTCTAGTTGAGTGCCTGCCTACGCGAAGTCCCGGAAGAGCGGTATAAGCCGCCTTACCCCTGTCACCTTGCCCTGGCGGTTCAGTCTGTGGTGCATTGTGACGTTCGGTGTGCGTGTACAATGGGCAAAGAGGAAGAACTTCTTTGCACGAGTACTGCTTGCAGGAAAAACCAGAATTATCGTCATATATATAAATGAACGTCGCACAGAGTAACCAATTTTTATAGCACACTTGGTAAACAAACCAGACACTTTTTACTAGGCAGGAGATTACAACTTTTGCACTGTGGTGAGCTTGTGACTGTTGCTTCCTGAACGAGCTACACAGTACCCAGCAGATCCATGCCAATGCTACACTGCTTTCGCATGGTGCAGACATGATCGTACGTAGATTTTTGAGCCTGCAATAAAGTATATCCTCCGTCCAATCACTCACCCTCCTAAAAAGAAAAATTCGAGAAGCTTGCTACAGCGCATCCATCTCCTATCTCGACTGAATACACGGGGCAGCCCAATAGCGAATTGAATGCTCCATCCACACAATCAGAATTCCAGCAAGCACTAGCACGTCTCACCCGAAACATAACGCCGGGTAGAGACGGGATCACCAAACGACTGCTCAGAAACTTGGACCATGACGCTCAAGATTCGCTTCTAGAACTGTTCGATCATCATTGGGACCAGGAACCTTGCTGGTCGAGTGGAAACATTCTGACATTACCGTAATCCCAAAACCCAACAAGCCCATTTTCACAACATCGTTTCGCCCCATCTCACTGACATCGTGCATTGGAAAACTTTTCGAGCACCTAATGCACCAACGCTTGACAGCCTACCTAGAAGGCCAAGAACTTTTCCTCCTCACCATGTTTGGCTTTCGTCAAAATCTCTCAACGCGGAATGTTCTTATACAACTAAAAGAGCAAGTCCTTGATCATCTCAGTCACTCGACACCCAAAACCGTACTGGCCTTAGACATAAAGTGGGCCTTTGACAACGTCACCCATGCAGCCATCCTGGAAAACCTCATCAACACCAACTGTGGAGCTAAAACTTAAAACTTCGTCAGAACCTTCCTCACAAATCGGACGGCAACACCCCGACTCGGCCCACATACGTCACCCACTATCAACACTCCGGCCAAGGGGACGCCACAGTGGTCGGTAATTTCACCTCTACTGTTCAATATAGCCCTCTTTCCTCTCCCTTCACTGTTGGAGTCCATACCACACCTTCGGCATGCATTTTATGCTGATGATATAACCCTATGGACCACAGAAGGCTCGACCGGTCACCAACCAGAGGCCCTACAGAAAGCAGTCAACACCACCTTCTCCTACCTCCAGTCCAGCGGGCTGACTTGTGAACCCTCCTAATCAGCCCTTCTTGTGTTAAAGTCCCGCAGCCGCGGTCGTCCACCTCCCCCAACGCCTGACCCGCAAGTAACCACCTCCGGTCAACCCATACCTCAAGTCAAGACTCCAAGAATATTGGGGGTCCCATTCCACCATGATGGGTCCTGCGCGGCCTCTTACCTCAACTGAAAACAACTATAGCCCAACGCACCCACCTCATTCGTCGCATCAACAACAAAAATTTTGGAATGAAAGAACAGGACACATGCGGCGTCGTACAAGCGCTACTCCTCAGCAGGCTCACGTACGCCACGCCGTTCCTGGCCCTCAAAGCTTCAAGAACAAGCCAAATTGGATACCCTCATACGCAAGACGTATAAAGCGGCACTGGGACTCCCTGCGTACACCAGCAACGAGAAACTGCTACAACTCGGCATACACAACACCCTCTCAGAACATCTAGAAGCGCAGCACACGGCGCAACTCAACCGACTATCCCTAACACCACCAGGCAGGAGAGTCCTCCAACTTATAGGGAGAGAACCCCCCGATTCCAACAACGCCCCGCACCCGATCCCGCCGAACATACGGTGCAAGATCCGGGTAGCCCCGATACCCCGCCACATGCAGCCGAGTTTCAACAAGGGCCGAGGAGAATCTCGCGTTCGTCATCTGCCTAGAAAATACTCCGAAGACCATCAAGCTCAGTACACGGACATTGCACAGCACCCCCGATCACGAAGAACTACAATTGTTGCCCTTACTCCGCAAGGGGAGGTGGCTACAGCAGCATCTTATTGTAATCTATCCCCCACTGCGGCTGAGGCCATCACGATTGCACATGCTGCAACTACCCACCAGAACCAACCACAACTCACAATTCTCACCGATTCCCAACAGGCCTGCCGGCTGTATCAGTACGGCAGGGTACCGGCAAGCGCCCTTAGTCTCCTCCGGACCTTCCCCAAAGATCTTGAAATCACCATCGTATGGACCCCAGGCCATTCGGGCCTTGCCAGGAATGAGGCAGCTCACGCTGCCGCCCGCGATCTGCACTTCCGGGCATTCCCATCCTTAAGTCAAGATGCCACGAGCGCCCCGGCTCCACAATCCCCTCTCTAATACCCATCGATCCCGCAATCAATGCCATCCTATCGCACTACCTGCAATCCAGAAGGATCTATCCCCCGCCCCACCCTACTCTCAGCAACCAACAGCATGATATCTGGGGCCGGCTGCAGACCGGTACTTACTTTACCCACACGGTTATCTCCCACATTTCTCCGTCACTCTTCCAACACGGCTGCCGCACTTGCAGCCTCCCTCTCACTACCTACCACTTAGTGCACTCGTGCCCAGACAGCCCTAAACACCTCCTCAATCCATCACCTGAGCAGTGGGAGTCTGCGCTGACCAGCTCGGCTCCGGAGCAACAACAAGCTCTGGTCAACCGGGCACTGAAATCAGCGCGGGCTTGCGGCCTCCTGGACTTGGGAGGCTGACCGCTTTCGCTCTTACTCCTTTCTCGTTAAAATATAAATAAACGTTTTTATCTCTTGCACTAGTGGTGCAAGCCTGGAGAAACAGCGGAGCACATGGTCTACCTAGGCTCTTACGGTTTCGCTAGTTTTGTTAGGTATCGCAAAGCTTTTCTCTTTTTTTTTTTTTTGAGCGAATGGCTTCCCGCCGACTGAGCCCGGCGGTCTCTCTTCTTGCGCCGGCGGACTTTCTTTTATGCCGCGAATTCCCCGAATAGAGTTTAGCCCGGCTGCGAGACAAGCTTTCGGCGTTGCTGGAGAGAGAGAGCGAAAACCTTTTATTCCTGGCGCGGCTCAGTCCTAGCGAGTGTCCCTTAGGTGATGAAGGCGCGCCAGATAATCTTGAGCCCTAGCGATGATCAGGAGCTGTAGCTTGTGTGAGGAGCTACCGCCGGTCACCTCCAGCACGGTAGTAGGAGGGTTCGTAAACGGAGCTGGGGTAAAAACGAGCATTCCCAAAGTGCGTGTGGCATGGTATCTCGAGCGCCACATGCCGGGCAGTTTGGGTGGGTATATAATGTGGGATAGATGTGGTGGGATTGTCCCTGAAGAAGAAAGTGTATGACAGCTGCATATTGCCGGTACTCAGCTACGGGGTAGAAAGTTGGAGGCTCAGTAAGAGGGTTCAACTTAAATTCAGGACGACTCAGGGAGCCACGCAACGGAAGTTGATAGGTGCATCATTAAGGGACAAGAGAGTAGAGTGGGTAAGGGAACAAATGCGTGTTGAAGGACATATTAGTAGAAATTAAGAAGGAGAAATGGACGTGGGCAGGGCATATATTGCGAAGGCAAGATAACCGTTGTTCATTAGGGGTAACAGAGTGGATCCCTAGAGAAGGCGAGTGTGGCAGGGGGCGGCGGAAAGTTAGATGGGCAGATGACATCAAGAAGTTTGCGGGGATAAATTGGTCGCTGTTAGCACAGGACCGGGATAATTGGAGATTAATGGGAGAGACCTTTGCACTACAGTGGGCGTAGATAGGTTTTGATTGATTGATTGATTGATTGATTGATTGATTGATTGATTGATTGATTGATTGATTGATTGATTGATTGATTGATTGATGATTGATTGACTGATCAATCGATCGATGGATCGATTGATTGATTGATTGTAAGGTTTTACGCGCCGGTGCAATGCAGGCGATGAGGCGCGCCGTAGTGTAGGGCTCCGAATTAATTTTGACCGCCTGGGAATCTTTAACGTGCGCCGAAATCTCATACACATTGGGCGTTTTTGCTTTCGCCTCCATCAGAAAGCGATTGTCGCGGCCGGGAATGGAACCCGCGACCTCGTGCTCAGTTGCGCAACGCCTTAGCCACTGAGCCACCATGGCGGGTGGGCGTAGATGGGCTGGTGGTGATGATGATGATGAGATATGGTGGAGGACGTGTCTGGTAAGGAGGGGATGGGTTTGTAATTGTCACCATAATCTGTCTAGGGGTGTAGGGAGAGACGTGTGAGGGGGAGGTAGTTCTAGCCGCTGTAGGCGGTAGTGTGTGGTAAGGTCGTCAAGAGCAAGAAATGGTTCGCGGGCGTTTTGTGCGCCGTGCTTCGAGACGGCTACATCTGAGAAGAACGTCTTGCTGGGCGAGTTGGTGAATAGTTGCCACGATTTGAGGAGCAACGAAAAAACACGGACGATGAATAAGAGTAGACAAGGCAGGCGCTAATTTCGAAACTACGTTGTTGCGATACGCACGTGCTTATATACGTTTGAAAAAGAGAGGGCAGGAAAGAGAATCGTTGCGTCAACTAGATAGCGAGAGAACATGAATTGTCGCTTGGAAAACATAAGCCAACCTACTGTTGTGCCTACGGCTGTGAGCCACGGTTCAATGAGATAAAAAATAATTAACAGGAGGGTAAGGGAATTCGCCTAAGCGTATTAAATCAGGAAGAGAGCGAGTGACTGGGTAAGTGATACCTCGATTGATCTGTACAATAGCGAAATGGGCTTTCTGAAAACGTGCTGTAAGCACATCTATTATTGCTATCATCTGTATGTGTACTATCTTTCTATCTTTCTATTCTATACTATCTTTCTTGCCCTCTCTTTTTAAAAGGCTTATAAGGACATGCGTAGCGCAATAAAATAGTTGGAAGTTAGCGCCTGTCTCGTCTACTCCGTTTCATCGTCCGTGTTTTTCGATCCGCTTCAAATCATGGCAATGTCTGCTTCTGGGGCTCGGTAAGTTAGTCCTCGAGCAGCCAGGTGAGCCGTTTCTACACCGCCATAGCACACGTGACCGGGGGTACAGTGGAGGGATATGGTTTTGTCGGGAAGAGGGCGGGAAAGGAGACTTTGGCGAGCAGGGGAAGAGATATCACCCGCGCGCAATTTCGTACGGCCATCTTAGAATCGGAGAATATGGAGATGGGAGCGGTTGGTGTGTTATGGCCAGCGCTATTGCCGCTTCCTCGGCCTCGTAGGGGTGGGTTGTCTGGATGGTGGCTGCCGCTGCTGGGGTCAGTCTGCCTGACTAGAGTTGAGCCTGGCTGCGAGGCTAGGCTGGGAGTCCAGCGCGTGCCCTCCGCTCTTTGCTGACGTGTGCTGCTTTCGCGCTCTCCCTTCTCGCCAGGGGGCGCCGCGTGGGCCTGTTTTCGTAGTTTTTTATGGGCGAAGCCCTTTAGGGGATCGGGCTGCAGTCAGCGTCTCCTGTCGTTTCACGTGGTCACGGTACTAAGACACCGATGACTTTGTTTTCCAACGCCTCGCGCAAGAACTCTCCATCCACGTGGACAAAAACGCGCACTAAAAGACACCGGTACCCTCTTCTTCAAACGCCTCGCGATGGAACGCTTCGTGATTCAAAGACACGAGACTTTTACAGCAGAGCTGTATAGCTTAACCCCCCAACGGTTTCATCTCTGTGGGCAAAAATGCCAAGGCGCCAAGAATACTCATTCAATGAATGCTTCACTCCTCTCCAGGTTTCACGTTAGTGGAGATGGCCCAGCATTTTTTGTTGATGCCACCGGACCGCAAGCTCAAGCTTAACATCTCTGTTAAAAGAACCCTCTTGAGACAAGCTATGACCGGTGTATGGGTCGCCATTGGCTCTAGAGCTGTTTCTTCCAAGGGCTAGTTGTCTTGCTGGGGCTTTGACACACACAGCCCCCAACGGACAAGGGAAAAACTTACCGCAGGAGAGGAGGTCTTCCTGCAGGTTGGCGTCGATGCTGGGCTTCCGTTGGGGACTTGCCCGCAGCAGCATACGTCGGATGAGATGGCGGTCGGGAAGTCTGATGCTCCGCGGCACCAGGCACTAATTCTTGTGCGCTCGTGCGTCGTCTTCGGCGTAAGCGCCTCCAACAGCGGCTTCCCCACCAGCAGGGTGAACCTACGCCACCCAGAGCAAAGGCTTGTTTGCGTGATTGCAGGTCTAGTTAAGCGCCTGCCTACACGAAGTCCCGAAAGAGCGGTGTATGCCACCTTAACCCTGTGGCAATAGCCGGGGAGAGACAAGGCTGGATACGTCCGAACACTTCCGCGCCCTGAACCCAAACTGGGGTCTCCGTTTGTTTCCCGCTCGTGGCTCGCCCCGCAATAGTGGCGCGTGGCCAGCGCCAATCGGTGTTGGCTCAGCCCCAGCACCATCACTCCTGGGGATTGTCCGTGTGCGGCAGCAGACGGCTGTACGAGTCATGGACAAATGAAATGCAAACCCTAAAATAGGAAGCAGAACACCCGCATTCCAAGAATATGGATAGCGGAGATAAAATATGTATATATGGCTCGCTAGTGTTATATCTGGAAAGACACATTTTCAGTCGTCCTTACTATGATACATTCATGCGACAGTTCCACTTGGACGGAGAGAAGCCGCGCAATTTGTGTGTTCTGGTTCATATTTTCAGGTTCGCACGTCATTTGTCCATGACTGCACGTGCTGGGGCGTCGCTACACTTCTACCAACGCATTGAAGGACCCTGAACCCATCATAAAAAAGGGACTGCTGCAAGGTGCAGTGAGACTTCCAGAAAAAGCTAGAGTTCGATGCTTGATGGCACGTGTTACGTCAAGAGAAGACAGGCAGCAGGGTTCACTGTCACGGCTGTCGGGAACGGGTGTCTACGCTTTATTGACATGATTATGAACACGAGGATGATAATGTGGGAGCATACCCCAGCGGGGTATTCAAAAGCACGCCGTGGCACGAAACACGATACGTGAACATCGGTTTTATGTCTCATACCAAAACAATGCATTACAACATTGACACGAAACACGATACATGAACGATGGTTTTATGTCTAATACCAAACAGTGCATCACAACATTGCATTTGTGTCAATATAGAACTTAGTTTTGGTTCCGAATTCGCGTATTGGTAAATTCCATCCATGCCGGTTATTTCTTTGGGAGGGTATGCGTCATCACATACTTTTCAACGAAGGGCTCCGTATGTCGACATGGTATCTGCCAAGTACAGCTCAAAGGAATGGCACTCATAAGCTAAGGTTTTATATTGTATGCGTCAGAGTAACATTGACGGCAATAATTACGATGGTTTAGATCACCTAGCATAAGTCATTTTGGGGGGATTGGACGAGAAGCTAAGTATACATCAAGATAGCCCACAGCGCGATCTTCGCAAAGCTAAGTTGCCTGTGCCTGCTCTGAAATTTTTTTCATTGCAGCACATTGCTACTACCTACGAAAGTTACACTCATATTTTCACGGATGGATCGGTGATGGATACATCATCTGCCATCGGAATATGGATCCCATCAACCCGCACAAAAATTACCGCAAATCTAGGTCACAAAACTTGTCCGATGGTCACTGATTAACGGCCCTGCGTGCTGCATTGCAACACATATTAAACTGCTCCAGTTCAGGCTATGGCATGGGAGCAGCCCTTCAGCACCTCATGGTGCTCCCACAAGAGCAGCTTGCTCAAGAAATCAATGGCCTGCACACTCAGGCAATACACAACCACCACGTCGTTGTTATACAGTGGCTTCCATCTCACTGCGGTGTGAATGGCAACGACGAAGCCAACACAGCTGCTGCATCAGCGCATTTCCGCACAATTATCACTCTATTGCCTTTCACAAGGCGAAGCGACTGTGGTGTCATCGGATGCCAAGAGCTCTCAGTGATTGCTATGGACCGACCCAAATAAGACCTACATTCCGTCGCACACAATAGACCCAGAGTGCCGATTTCGGATGCCTAGCGGTATCTGCAAGCGAGATGAAGCTGTCCTGCATCGCATCCGACTGAATGTGGCTTACACTAAACATTTCCTTTTTAAACTTCGCCAGGCTTCCTCAACTTTGTGCCCTACCTGTACAGTTCGCGAGGACCTGAAACACGTTCTCTGCCCGTGTCCTCGCTACGAACTTGAGCATACCACGGCTAAGCTCTCTGTGGGCCTACCCGCGTCCGCCCAGATCTCTTCGAGGCACCTCCTTGGGCCTTGGCTTACAACCGGCATGGCAAGTCGCACAACAAAAGCGTTCTTAACATTCCTCCGGAGCACTGGACTTGTGAGTGAGCTATGAACTCTCGGATGAATGACTATATCGCCTGATTGTGTGTGTGCTTTTCGTGTGCATCTGTGTGGTTGAGTATTGATGTGTGAGTGAGAGTTCTTTTCATATATTTTCATCTCACGTTCACCTAAGTCGGGCACCCAGCCTGGCTGACCTCACTTGCCCATTAAAGATGGTTCTCTCTCTCTCTCTCTCTCCACTCCATTACACATTTATCAGCAACAAGCTACTTCAGTTTCAAATTTTCTGCCTCTTAGGCTGCGATGCTGACTGTTTGAGCATTGCTAAAGAATGTGGCAAACATTGTGCGTTTATCTCTGTGGCTATCCCTTCCTTCATACAAATAATACTAATATCAACTTGCTAACAGCTCAATTTCGTGCTTCTGACTACCACCAGCTGCGCAATGCTTTTGAGTGTCCATTTGGATACGAACGTAAGAAACTCTATGGATACGAATACAATGGCGACAATAACGATTCTTTAACTTAGTCCCTTGGCCAATCAATCCCCTA
Organism: Haemaphysalis longicornis; assembly: GCA_013339765.2. NCBI lineage: Eukaryota > Metazoa > Arthropoda > Arachnida > Ixodida > Ixodidae > Haemaphysalis > Haemaphysalis longicornis. The sequence continues at coordinate 99,446,347 of CM023450.1, read as the reverse complement.
ACTGCGGACCACACCACTAGAAGACTGAAATGGAAGGATTCTTCCAGTTCGTCTGCCGTGCTAGCTATCATTTGGCCCTGCTGGATTCCCCTGTCAAACCTACGCGCGCCTTGCTCACAGCTTCGTCTGTACCACATTCTCTGTTCGTTATACCTACTTCTTAACTTTCAAGTTTTTTATCTCTTTTTACTTCTGTCTCTCCTCCTTCCTAACTTTTATTTCTCTAGTCATCCCCTGCCAATTCATTCTAATATTTAAATATCTTTCTTTTTCCCCAAAACTATGTAGTTTCTTTCCGTAAAGCACCAATTTCCTGGCCAATCTTTTCTGTAATACGCGAAGCATATTACATAAAAAAGCTGGGTCATGAGTGCGTCAGCGAAACGTCGATCTGGTTGCACAATAGTGAGATGAAATTTATTGATGACCGGAGTTAAGGTGTTTGAATTGCTGAAATTTATTATCATTATGCGAAGTCCTATTGGTTTTTGTATTGCGCATGCGCAGTAGCAGGTGTTTCCGGATGTACTTATATGTGACTTTGGTGTAATAAAATTTATATGCAAGTCTGCGCCTGTCCTGTGTTTCCTTCCTTTTTGTGGCTGTCCAAAATCACGCAGTTTTTTACTTTACGTTGAAGATGCACCAACTCGCCCATTAACAAGTTCTTCTAAACTCCTGAGTGCGTATGAGCCATCTTTCTGGTACCACCACCACTCGAGCGGAAGCCTCGGACATTAGTTATTGCTAGCTGTTTCAGTGAAAGCACTCAACCAGAAACAAGTGCGCATTCTATTCTCTCAGGGCGCTTTTCATGAGACCACCAACTAATAGAGGGCATTTTTCAGCGAACCTCAATCACATGTAGACATGTCCGAGAACTTTATTTGAAAATGTATTTACGTAATGCACATGCAGGCAGGAAATCAGTGCCGCCCCAGAAATTTTAATCTGCTGTACAAGTAAAATCAATCAAGTAAGGATGTGCCACAGAGTAGAAGTAAAACGGCTGCAGCAGTTGTAGTCCGTTGCCATAAAATAACTTCGCAGTATACGTACCCGCGAGAGTACGTGTTATGGTTGAAAAATAAAATGGTGCAGCTTGCACTAGTGGTGCAAGGCTGGAGAAACAGCAGAGCTCGCAGCTCCTCTCCCTTCATCGGTGACCCGGCTGCTGCACCTCACATCGAACCTGCCACTGAAAGTTCCTATAACTGGCAGGACCGTATTATTCTGTCCGCAGGCTTTCACATCTCTCCCAAAGTGGACCGCATTTGCACGCGCTAGAACGTGCGACTACCGGCTTCGCAAGCAACGCAGCATCACGTCTTTTTTTGGCGAGCTACGCGAATGGCAGTGCTTTTGGGAACATTTTCAGGCGACCATTTACAATCATACGGGCATTCCCGACATCGCGAAATTTAAGTATTTGAGATCATACTTACCCGGGGATTGAAAACGCGCCGTTGAGTGGATTCGCCTCAAAGAGAGAAATCATAATCAAGCCGCGAAGATACCGATGGGTTTGGACGTACGGAACTGTTCGTAGATGACCACGTGGACACTGCTCCGCATGACTCCAGTTGAATCGTCATCGCGAGTGTCGCGCCTCCGAGGCTTGCATGAGCAGGTTCAATGCAGATCTGGCTGCCTCCGAAGCCTATAGGTGTTCCGGCTTAGACTACGCGGCGATTTTGTATCACGTCCTCATGCGCTCGTTTCCTGAAGACCTGTCAGTTCTATACCGTCAGCGCATGAAGGAGATCGCCATCGACGACAACGCTGAGCTAACGCCCGAAGAAGAGCAGGTCAAGGCCATTATGGCGTTCTTGAGGGTGCAGGTGGAGAGCAGGGAAGAGAGTCGACCTTTTCGATCGAACCCTCACTCGAAGTTGTCTTCAACCCGACAGCCTCCGAGAACCTCCTCTCCTCACCTGACGTCCACCTTGGCCTTGTCAGCAGGCTCTGCATCGGGTTCAACAAATTCGTCATCGGGTTCAACGAATTCGTGCAGTCTTATCAGCAAAGAAATTGTCAGGGCACCTTTTAAGGAACCTTTTCTGTTTTAGATGCGCTAAAAAAGGGCACATGGCTCGCAACTCCCGTACTAGCTTGCGGCTTAAGTGTAACACCTGTTTGAGACGTAATATTGCAGTCCTTTGCGATATTTGGGGGCGATTGGCGACAAAATGCCCAACTGTGTCTCGCTTTGACCGAGATGCCGATTGTGAGCAACGTGTGCGACGAGATCGCAACATAACTACGACTCTGCCAGCAGCACTTGCTCCTCGTCAGTGCTGGTCCAAACGGTCACTGTGGGCATATGGAGAGTGTGGTCGGCCGGTATTGGTACGACTACTCCTTGAAACTGGCATCCAGCAAACCTTCGTATGCAGCGACCTGCCTCGCCAGCAGCCTTTGCCTTGTCCCGGAATGGAACAAGGCAAACAAGGCTTTGCCTTGTTCCGACCGTGTTTACGGTTTGGCCGCTCTAGCCTTAGTACCAATGCCAAAAGTGCGAATGCGATCACTTTACCAAGACGCTTTCAGCCTAGTCCATACCCGGGATGCTCTCAAAGTGCCAGAGGCCTGCGCGGTAGAAGGACCGCCCTTGGAAATTGAAGTAGTAAGGATGTTTCGCGATGTCAACTTCCTCGTTGCCGATGAACGCGAAGAAGAGCACATGCAAACGCTGACTACAAGCGTTTTAGTGTATTGTGACAACTACTGGAGGATCGTGGGCGCACGAATAGAGCGCTTCAATGACACCTCTTGGTGTCATTGAAGCGCTCATTGGCTGGGTGCTTCAGGGACCGTAATCAAATACGGATCATCACCTGGCGCAGAGAAGCAGGACAAGTGCCCTGGGTTTGGCCTAGAGCCACTAAAAAGCTACGCTAAATATGGCTAAATAAGCTACTATAGGATCTACGCTAGTTTGAGACAAACCGGACGAAAGTTGCGAACTAGTCGACTCCTCAGAAATGTAGAGGTTGGATGCCGCACAAATAATTGACCCGTCTGAGAAGAATAAAACTCAAGTTCCCACTGACGGGTCTGGCGATATCGAAGCTGCATGCTGGCCACCGTCTGGCAACGTTCTCAAGTCGAAGCAGCCGAGGCGTCCGCCGTCGAGCAAAAGTGCAGCGTCGCGAGCCACTCGAGGGTCCACGTATTTGTCAACCACGTGTGCAGATTCGCACGTTCAAGAGCTGTCCTAGAAGCATCGAAAGCGGCTCATCAGCGCGTACCGCAACAGAGAGCCCAAGCTGCCTTTCAAGCTTTCGGAGTAACTGTGTGAGTCGCTACGCGACCATCGTCTGGAGGCCAACGTTCTCGACAGCTGGTTCAAGAACCTCGGAAATGCATGATCTTGTGAGGGAAAAACCCCCGCAGGTTGTTGTCAGGTATTCATTGGCGACTGGGACTTCCCACAGTGCCAATAACTAGACGAGGGCACTTGGCAATGACACAAAGAAACATATACTCTTAAACGAACACCATCAAAGCGAACATGTCTAGACTATGTATACACGCGGAATGACAAACGGCAACCAGTCACCACTCAGCGTTAAACGGCACGTGCATAAAATTAGAAAACACAAAATTTAGAGAAACTATAAAGTACAGTTCCCACCAAATGTTCAGGGCGATGAGGCACTGTCCTCAGGGCGTAACGGGTTCTAGCGACGATGCAAGGTGAGGCGTAGCGGGGCTGCGGTGACGGCTTCGCGCACGCTGGAACGTCGGCGAGGAACATGCACCTTATTCCTCGTATACGCCGGTCTGCTCAGCAACCCCTCACAATCGGGCGCCCTGTAGCAGCGGGCAGGAGGCGACCGGCCACTGCCGCTCGACGACGGGCGGCAGGCACCGGGTCGTCCAGGGGCGGAGCACGCCAACGCTTCGCGCCTACACGAGTCAGGAGTCGCGCCTCGGCCCCAGGAGGCCAAGGCGCCCGGCTGACCCTTCTCGAGCTCGGTTCCCGAAAACCCGACGAGCTACGAGTCTGCCACCTGGACGTCGTGCTTCTCGAACCTGCTCCGTGCACTCCTCCTAGCGTTCTCCTCCGTTCCAGCCTGCTCTCTCCAGCTCCTTGCTTGTGGCCACTTCTTATTGGCTCACGTCATTCCCTCGTGTGTCTTGCCGCTTATTCTTTCTTGGCGCAACCACACTGAGGGCAATCCCCACAGCCCGCATTCGCGCCACGAGCACTCTGAGGGCATGAATTTTGGCCACGCAGTCGTCGTCGTCGCAACGAGCTTTCCACCTCACATATCCCCCCCCCCCCCCCTTAGAAAAGTTTTTTACTAGAAAACGGCACACGGAGGTGGAAAAAGGGCACTCCTGGACAATCGTACTGACGTATCCAGTTCAGATCCACACGTCGCACCAGATGAAGAAGCTTCTACCTCAGACACGAACAGAGCGGGCGCGGGATGAGGCTGAATCCCCGTAAGGGCATGCGCCATTCATGCTTCCCACCAGTCTGTTGTAACATTTCTAAAACTGTTTGAATCTCCATTGTACGAGGCTCAACCCATTTTCCTCTTGAGGCCTGACCTTTTTTCGAGGATTTACGTGGCCACGATTTCAGCGTCCTTAATTGGATTGCGTACAGGCATGGCTGCAGCCTCTTTATGCAGATCTTTTTCTACTCCAGCCCTATTCTGATAATTTGTCGCCTGTCGACATAAGCTTGGACAACATTTTTCCCCGGCATGCGAAATTATTGCCGGCCCGATTACTGAATAATTTACTTGAAGATCATTTGGCTACGCTTCATACTCATGTCGTCATTGCCACAGATGCCTCGCAAAGTGATGAGAAGGCTGGGGTAGGAATATATTCTCAGTCTCTAGATTGCTCCTCCTCAATCAGGCTGCCAGACTATACCCCGATCTTTCAGGCAGAATTATTGGCGATAATCTTAGCCCTTAATAAACTACAGCACAGATTTGCGGGGGTGGTTATGCTTTCGGATTCTCTCTCCGTGTGCACCGCTCTAACAAATGATAAAGATTCTTCCCTTCTCCGGTCATTCCGTTCATTTGTTCCTTACCAGCTTCGTGAGATCCGGTTAGTGTGGGTCCCCGGTCACGCAGGGATAATCTTCAATGAACTGGCAGACCAATTAGCCAATTTGGCTCTTGGGGGTCCTGCCGTCGTGAATTGCCCAATTGACAGTTTTCGTTTGGGGGCGAGGTTCAGCGCCCTTCAAGTTTTGCAAATTAATCGGCAGGATGCCATTCGTCCATGCTCCGACTATTCACCTCTCTCAACTTATGGAAGCCTAAATTCTGGCGAAATCTGTTAAATGTGAGGTGCAATCAGAAATTGCGCTGCAGAATCCCCCCTTTAAATTTTTATCTACACAAAGCTGGTCAAGCTTTCTCTCCCCAATGCACTTCCTGCAAGGCCCCCGAAACTATAGAACACTTTCTTTTAAGTTGCCGCAGCTTTTCCTCAATGCGACGCACGCACCTTGAATACACGCTTAATCGGCTGAATCTCCCTTTATCTTTAACCGTTATTCTTTCCCTGGGTGCTTCCGTCCTGGGCTATTGCCACAGAGATGATGTGATCGCCTTTCACTCCTTTGTTGCGGCGACAGGCCGGATGCTCTGCTAGACAGCTATATCTTCATTCGCAATTTTTTTTCCTGACTATCCTGTTCTATTCAAAGATTTGCTTTTCCTTCTCTCAATATTTTTTTCGTACTTCACTTTTTTTTCTCTCTCTCTCTAAAATAAACCGGGTCACAGCCTAATCATTACAGGCAGCTTCTTGGCCAATCCCCCGCGTGGGTACGCGCCATGACTTAAGGGTCCAACCAACCAACCAACCAGTCTGTGATAGAAATAAAACGCGTGGGTAGCGCTGGCCTTGTTATCAAGAAGTTAAAGCACTAACCTCGAGACCTTCGGAACGATAGTGTGCTGGGCTGTTTCTTATCTGCTCGCAACACCCGCAGCTTGACACACGATGGGCACAAATGGGTACCATTGGACATCAGGCCTCAAATTGTGACGTTAGCCTTAAAGGGGCCCTATACAGGGTTCCAAAGGTTGCGGTTTTACGTGCGCAATCGCTGGAGTATTATCCATGGAACGCACTGCCATAAACATGGTTTAAAAGCGTTCAGTATTAGCCGAGTTATTGCTGATTAAAAAGGGTCAGCAATCAGGCCTGGAGCTCTTGCCCTCTCATTGCGCTTCCACACCACTGCGGACGCTGTGACGTCGCCGACCAGGCGCAAGACCACCTAAAGAAACACGGCAAGGTTCGAGATACCGCAGCCATTGGTTCCGCTCGCCGGTACGCCACGCTTCCATTTTTTAGCAGCCGTCGCGCAGGCTCCTCCTACATCTGCACGCGCAGCCGGTCGCCCCGCTCGAACTTCCCAGCAATCGTGCGCCTCGCGTCGGCCGGGGCCGCGTCGGCACGTCAGTTTAAGAACAGGGGAAACGAGCGTTCGAAGGCCAGATAAAGGGGTCCCAAAAACAACATGCTCGCTCACGACAGTAATTGAAGACTTACACCGACGACTAGCTACACGCTAGAGTTACCAAATACGGCGCTGCCGCGGAGATTAGGTCCCTCCGAGGCCCAGACGCTCGGAAAAGGCTAAGCATCGCCGCATGATACAATCACCGCTTTACGAAGCCGCGCCAACGACGATCACCAGCGCAACTATTCACTGCACTATCATCCCCTTTCACGCACATATAAACAGATCTTCAGCCACAGTCCCGCTCTGGCGGGCGGTGAAAAGTTTTAGCTGCTGCGGTGTATGCCGTATCGTGCATGCACCACAGAGTGGGCTCCTTGTCGACCGACCAAACAGATGCATGCCGCGGTCGCGCGTGTAGCGGCTTTTCCGCCTGCAGAGACTCTCAGTGCTTTTCAGCGGTGTTCATACCTTGTAAACGACGCGCTATATCTACAAACTCAGCTAGGCTCGTGTGACGGATAGCTACGATCGTCATTCGTCCTTACTAAGATACGCCGTGCCTCCGGTGCCGGAGCGCCACTCCCCGGAACCGGACCCGCCGTTTTCCCCAGAGCCGGGAACGATGATTGGCTACAGCATTTAGAGGGGCCCACCAATAGCGATGCCGGACTGTTCAATGCTTCGTGCGTCATATGAGGCTGTGCCAGAGCATTCCGCCGCACGTCAGAGCGCGGCAGTATGGCAGGAAGCGGTAGGTAAACAAGGAAGGAAAGAAACGATCTTTTTTCGTGTTTGTGCGGCTTCTGCTTCGCGCAGAAGTGTAATATTTGGTGTGTTTTCGTGAAGAGGTACTCTAGCGATTGCGCGATATAAATGGCCACCTTTAAAAGCCAATATATTTAGGGCCCCGTTAACGTCCTGGGTAACCTTCAAGTTGAGCCTTGCAACGTGCCAAGCAGCACCATATATATTCTACGCCAAGCTGAGGGTACTAGTTGATGGCTAGTGTATGACTCTAATGCGTGATGTTGGTCCCAACGTCGCCTGTACGGGAGGGTTCAATGGGTGAATGATTGATCGTCTAGATTCCCAAAATTGACCAAGGTAGGCTTCCGCACTGGGACTTGACCATCATACCTTGCAGCCTTGTTTGGAATCGTGGATTTTATGGGCCTGTAGTAGTAGTTAGTAGTAGTAGGTAGTATAGTAGTAGTAGTAGTAGTAGTAGTAGTAGTAGTAGTAGTAGTAGTAGTAGTAGTAGTAGCAAGGTGGAAACGGCGGTATTGTATATTGTTGCTGAAAAGGATAGGTCGCTTGCGAATTCATCCCGCAGCGACTCGACGGGCTAAGAACTCGTGCGCTAATAACGACCAGAGATTGCTTATGAGCACACAAACACTCTGTGACGCGCAGGAATTCCGCTTACTGCACAACAGGCTGCATGACTAGCCAGTATGGGTAAATATTGGATATTTACATTCCATTTGTTCACGCGCAGTCACAGGAGTGGAGACCAAGAAGGGCCTATATAACTTGCTGTAGCTGAGGGACAGACCAAGACTGCAGACCTTCGCGTTGTTGTGGCTTTCAGAAGACGAGCAGCAGCTTGTAGGTGGCTGTTTAGTTGGAGTATGTTGTCGCAGGTGTGTGAGGAATTAGGTTGTATGGTGGCTTGCAATAGATATCAGTTTTTTTAGCAGCACTGTATCATATTTAGCAGCTCTATTGGTGGTGGTGGCGGTGGTAACACGCTTTTTTTTATTTACAAGGGATACGAAGACGTCATGCTATGCTTTAGCGAATTTTGGTGTCTAGGGGAGAGGGATTAGATAAGGGGATTGGAGAAAAAAAATATGATACATTCATTGGGGTACGAAACTAAAGGAAATGGTGGAGGATCTTTCAGGTCACCGCTTCGATGGCTGCAGCCAAGGTCCAATGGTACGTGGACTCAGGCGAACCCACACCGCCGAGTGACGGCTCAACGATCACCGTTTGCTCTGTCAAACGTTTATTTTTTTCACTCTCTCTCCTTTTGTAGTAATGATGAGGTCGCATACAGTGCGGACTCTCGAACACAGAAGATGTCGAGAATTTTCACGTTTGAGGGACGTGTAAAGTCTGCATGCATAAACGTACGTCGCCATGATTCTCCACACCGAAGGTGGACGTTTACTCCAAATTCCAGACAATCTCTCTAAATTAGATAAGGCAGAAGAACGGCTAGACGAAGCATGACTTCTATCAAGATCCCGTAGCTTTGTGCTATAATTCTCTGTCACGTCAGCCTCGCAGGTAATCAGCCGTAACAGGGTGGAATTGCTCATTAATTTTCATTATAGCGAATCTTTTTCTTGCTGGGGCTCCGTGAATGTCTGTATTGCGAATTCTCAGCAGTGAGCGACACAAACCAGGAGCGGATTTGCGGTTAGCAGTTAGGGGGGGGGGGGGGGGGGGAGGAGAAAGAGAAGAAAAGCGAAAGGAAAGGTCGAGTGGTTATTCAGGCTTAGCGCCCGAATTGCTACTCGAAACCGCGGAAAAGGTGTGCTGGGGATGAAAGAGAGGGTAGGCGAAAAAGATGGGACAGGAGCGGGGCTGCACGCAGTCTTTCAGCACAGCCTGTGTCCTTCATGGAACGTAGAAAAGCTTTTTTTGCCTTTTGAGAAGTCGATTGTAGGCGTTGATGTCCTAGAATAGTCTCTACTGTGAATGGTTGATTGTCTAATCGGCTGAGCTCGGCTACCGAAACACGTCTTTTCGATGAATACTGGGGGCAACGACAAAGCACATCTTCGCTTGTCTCTTCAACCTCGCATACGTCGCAGTGAGCACTACTGTGGGGGAATTCTAAGTGATTATTATGCAGATGGTAATCAATCGCGTTTAGTTACGCATTTAGGGAAGACCAGTAAGACATTATTGGGGGCCGAAAAATATGAATTTATCAAACGTTATTACGTTTATGAGTATTTTCATCGGCAAAACTGCGACTCAGACAACACACGTAGACACGTTTACGAAAATTGAGTGAGAATGCGTGTTACCACTGTTTCTGTCGATCATTCGTCATGAGGGCAGCGGAAGAGAAATTTTGTCTCTCGCTAAAGCGAGAGGCCAAATTAGGCCACAATGTATGAGGGAAGATAAAGTTCAAGCTTGAAGGAAAAGCCATCCAAAAAACACCATTCATTACAATGCTGGCACAGCTCATTAAGATTAATAGAGATGAAACCCAATGGCAGAAACGCATACACGCCAGCTTCACGGAAACCATCCATTTCGTTCGTCCAATCACTGGAAGCCAGTGAGGAGAGGAAAAACAGGGATGGCCACCAGTGGTAGGGGCTTTCTTTGGATCCAAAAAACGTGCGCAAAGAGCGCATGTTTTTTATATTCTGTATCTTCTTTAGCCTGCAACAGCACTAGCGGAAGTTCCATTCTCCTTTAGGGGCATTGGGGCTGTCGGCGTCTCCTGTCGTGGTTGTCTCATGTAGTCACGGTATTAAAGCCCGGGGACTCTCGAGCTCCAACGCTTCGTACTGGAACGCCACGTGTACTAAAATAAAAAGGTATCATGGATAAATTCAGGTCAAAATAGACTAGTATGATTCAAAGATTTGTGGTACGCTCCCTCTCCTCTTCAGGCATCGTCAACCGCCAGCAGAAGGTGTTTCTACCGGTTATAATTTGTTTTACTCAAGTACCCACCCTCTATCGACGCTAGGCCTGATCGGATAGGGTGGTCGGTCGAAGCACCCTTACCTGGTTCCGGGGTCTCGTTCATCTCCGAGGACCAGCCCTCAGGGCGAGGCGTGGGCATTGCACTGCGCTCGACTTGCCCCTGCCACTACCCCAAACTGTGGTAGATGGGGCATGCAAATTGCTTACATCCTGCTATACGCAAGAGAGGGCGCCAACACCTCAGCAAGAGCGCGATTGCATATCCCACCTTCGCTTCTCCGGCGCCCAAACAGCACGCGCCATGTGGCAAGAGAGAGACTTACAATCCTTGAATAGACTTATTAAACTGCATGCTTCGCCCCTCCCCACGTTTCACGGTAGTGGAGATGGGCCGTTTTTTTTTTTTTTGGCGCTGTTTGATATCGCACGTCATGAAGCCTTTCTGTGCCCTTTTTAAGCCGTGGTTTCTTTATTCCGCAGCCATATTTTAAATGCAGAGCATTTCAGTAACTCACGATGTCACCCGCGTTGACGTCCGTCGTAGTCCGCAGCGTCGTTGTCCGCACCCCTCCCCCTACACTATATAAAAAAAATACTATCCGGCGCCTGGTTTCGATCCCTCGACCCTGCGGGCGGAACGCAATGTACATGGTGCTCTGCCCACTGCGCCACAAAGCCGACACAGAATGGGAGGCTACGAACGCGCCTTATATCCTTGACTCATTCAAACTACGCCAAGAAGCTTGCTGATACAACGCATTCACTACCACCAACTCCCCAAACACTAAACGTTAACGCAATACACCCACCCCCTATGCGACGCATTTACTCGAGTCCCCCTCGCGGGAAGATGGGACCTTCCAAAAACAACGCGTTGTGGACTGCGCAGTAAGGTGCCGGCACGTGCGAGAACCGCTCGCGCTGTTCGTTCCAGGCAGGGGGCGCGCGAGCACTGCGAAGACGGGAAATTTGAACTGCTTTGGACAAACCTCCGTTCAATTCATCAAGATAGAAGTGAGACAGGGAGGCGAAGAGCGTGATGGGTAGTAAGCAGTAAGCGGATAACGGTGCCACAGGCCGTTATGGCGAATCAGTGCTCTGCATTTACGACAGCTTTCACGTTGAGTGGAACGGCTTTAATTTTTTTTTTGTTTACTATCGTGAAAACTAACCCAATGGTATTCATAACTAAAAAAACGCGAGGACTGCCTATTAAGTACATGTAATTCGCCTCAAATATGCCTAAGTGACCTTTGGCCTATTTAATGAGGCATGTACGACCGATTCCAGCAGTTCCACGAGTTTCGAACGCTTCTCCCTATATAAACCTCTTGTACAAGTACTTTTTCCACTTCTAACCGGAAGCCTGAATTGACAGACAGACAGACAGACAGACAGACAGACAGACAGACAGACAGACAGACAGACAGACAGACAGACAGACAGACAGACAGACAGACAGACAGACAGACAGACAGACAGACAGACAGACAGACAGACAGACAGACAGACAGACAGACAGACAGATCTAAATTTTGTGTTTGAGTGGCCCAGAAAAAATATTGCCTTTAAAAAGGTTATTAGGAACGTCGTGGGCGATCGCTGAGTTATAGAAAAACTAGCCGAAAAGCGCTAAACAACGAAGCTAGCAGTATTTACCTCTTCAAACAATACCTGAATGGTCATCGAATCTTTTCCTCTGCATATTTGTCCTGGTAGGGGATAAAAAATCTCCAAATAATTTGAGCTTTTCAGCGAAATCTTTAAAGCGAGAGGTAAACGTGACAGCAGGTGAGTCGAACACATGCACCGCAGCTACGGGGAACTCGGTATTTTGAAAAGGCAGCTTTTTTTAAGCGTGCCAGTACACCGGGCCGATTTACCGCACAAGGGTAGAGCGCCAGCCGGGGAGCCGCCTGTGCGTATCTTACCGGTAGGTGGCAGGGGCCGCCAAATCGCACAAATGCACATGGTGACCCCCACATCCACGGCGGACACCCAACTCAGTAACCGCCTGAGGCAGGACAGCCGCCAGACTGTTTAACCCCCACCCAGAAAAGCAGTGTTATAAGTGGGCGGGAGGACCCGCTTGATAGGCAAGTGTTGGAGGCCCCTCGCAAGCGTAAGGTAAGCTTTCCATTCGTGAATCTCCTTTAATTATTGACCTCATGCTCGATTTAGGAATCCTGGGTGAATCCGTGAATTCGCCGGATGCTTATATTACCCAACGTAAAGACAAAACACAGGACTGTATTTTTAAGCTCGGTTATAGCTTACTGCGCTTGTTTGAAATTCACGTAGATTTCACGGAGCCTAAGGTCGGTGCAATATTGCGCCCTATTTCATCGTGATGGCAGCCGCCATTTGCAAGCTGTTCCGTACGATCTCTTGAATTTCACGCAGCCTGAAGTTGCCTATGTGCGAAGTTTACTTTCCCGATAACTATTAATAATATGTCACGTCTTCTCAGCCAATCATAGAGAATGCGTGGACTACAGGCCATATTGTTGTTGAAAAGCCAAGAGTCTGCGCAGTCATTGCTGCTGCATTTCGTCCAGTAGTCCAATGCCGGCCAAGAATTATTCAGTGTCAGTAGAGATAAGAGAAGCTAAAGAGAAAAAAAGCTAACTTTAAAACTGGCGCCACTAAACGTCATGAAACGTCGAAATGACGAAAACACGCACAGCTCCTTTGTCAGCCGGAAGCACGTGACAAAAATGAAAGCCTTTCAGGCGAAGCTTCCGGCGAATTCAGGAATTCACAGCTCTAGAATTAACTGAGTCGGTAACAGAGCCCCAAGTTAACACCGAAGCAAAGAGCTCAACTATCTGACTAAAAACATTTAAAAGAATTAACAGACATGTAAAAGAGGACTGGCTGTGTGTTGCCCTTTAGCTCAACACACGCCTTTCGATGGCCTTTGAATCAAGGTTGCTTGATCGTCTTGTTTTCTTGACGCCGAAGTTAACCTTAAGAAATGTGTTTCGTGTGCCATCCTAAGCTGCCGGCTTAATGTTCAACATATATATCAAATGTGTATATGTCTTTTACGCGCACTGATAGCTTGGCAGGGATTTTTGTAAGCTGAGCGTCAAATTAGACTGCATGTCGCCAAAGCTATACGCGCATACGTCCCTGCCTTTTGCTTATCCAAAAAACATGGCGTTTTACGGAGAATTTATGGAGTCGAGAATAGGGCCCTAAGTGTCCACACAAGACCAGGGAAGCCAGTACCTATTAAAGAAAGCAGTTGGTGCACGGCGGTACTCGGATCAAACCCGGTACCTTCCGCATACGAGCGAATGCTATATCTCTGGACCGAGGCAGCGATAAAGTAGCATTTTTCAGCCGTCCCACTCAACACGGGCGATTTCGTACAAGCCGGGTCGACCTCGCAACCGGCCACTTCGGACTGTTGTCCTAACTTGCTAGTGAAAAATAAAGTACCCGATTGCTGTAGTGGCTACAGAAAACGCCGACAATGAGAAAAAATCAACGGAACCGAGAAAATCGAGCAAACCGTCGGTATAAACAATAGAACGATTAGACTTTATACAAAAAGATCGGGCTGAAAGTGATGAAACGAGTATTTTTCAATATCCTCCATCATTCAGCTTTCACTTTTGCGGTTTAGGTAGCTATTTGGACGTACCTGGTCTTCATCAGTACACGGAAGCGTCCGCACAAGTTGCCATCATGTGCCCGGTAAACAAAACGCGGAACTAAAAGCAGACGTCCGTTTTATCTGCACTGTATACATTCTGCACGCACGCAATAACCTGGTTTGCTCATTACGTGAGAAGCCTTCGTAAATACAGCTTGTTTAAAAAGAAACTGGGGCAAAGATAAGTCCACCTGGGTAAGGAATGTGTACAGCAGAACTAACGTTGCCCGCAAATATGCAACGAGACATTCCACTCCCGTTGCTCTCGTCCGATCAGTGACAAGCTACCCGGTAACTGCGTGAATGACGCCCCAGAGGTACTACTAAATCGCAAAGAGATATGACATCTCGCCTAGACACATGATACGATGCATAATGTGATAATCGCATTGCAACACCATAAAGCACACGGATGCACACAGTGAGTCCAACATCCACGGTGGACACTAACTCAGTAATCGCCTCTGGCAGCACATCTCCAAGACAATATCACACCCCGTAATACAGTGTTATAATTGTCCGGGCGGCCACGCTGGGCAGACCAGGGCAAGAGGCCCCTCGCAAGGGTAAAGGCAGCTTTCCAGGCGCGAATCCATCTTTAATGTTACTATTCTCGACTTAGTGAATTCTCAGTGAGTACCTGAATTCGCCGGACGCTTTTATTCATCATCATCATCATCACCAGCCTATCTACGCCCACTGGAGGGAAAAGGCCTCTCCCATTGTTCTCCAATTACCCCGGTCCTGTGCCAACTGTGACCAATTTATCCCCGCAAACTTCTTGATCTCATCTGTCCATCTAACTTTCTGCCGCCCCCTGCAGCGCTTGCCTTCTCTAGGGATCCACTCTGTTACCCTTAATGACCAACGGTTTTCTTGCCTTCGCATTACGTGCCCTGCCCACGTCCATTTCCTTCTTCTTAATTTCTTCTAATATGTCCTTAACACGCGTTTGTTCCCTGACCCACTGCGCTCTTTTCTTGTCCATTAATGTTACACCTATCATTTCCAGCTCCATTGCCTGCTCAGTCGTTCTCAATGGACGCTTTTATTACCCGACGTAAAAATATAATGGCTGACTTGAACGTTATCGCTGACTTGAACGCAGCCCAAGCTATTATTCGTTTTGGTAGAAAATACTTTCAAACCAAGCTTCGCGCGAAACAGCCCTTGTGTTAAATTCACCGGGATTTCGCGACGACAAAGGTCGGTGAAATGTTTTGCCCTATTCAACGGAAATGGTAGCCGCCATTTGCGAAAATTTCGTCACTTTACAGGGGCATGAGGACAAGATACAAGTTCATTTTATTCCAAAGATTTCGTGTTCTAACTCTCTCTCTATATATATATATATATATATATAAATCTAGAGAAAGATAAACTCACAAAGCGCGCAGAAATAGTATAAGTAAAGAGTCGGATACACAGCAAGAACAATAACAAACAATGTTTACTTACGTAGCGGCAACGGGACTTGCCTTCATCAGAGTAAAGTTACATGATTTTGCTGTCGCAAACATTTTGAACACATTTCTTATATAGGTTTGCATAAAACTGTGAGAAAGAGCGGAAAATGTTTCGGAAATGGGGAGTGTGCATACAGTCAGGCTACGCCTATGTTACAACATCAACAAACAAACAAGAAAAATAAAAATAAAAAGAGGGGGGGAGCGAGAGAGAGAAAAAGTGGTCGTGTTAACAATGCAGCGTTCAAGATTGCACCATGACGGGTCAACGTATGCCGCGCGGGCTGCAAGTTCAGACAATGGGGGAAACTGGACAACCGCGGTTTGAAAAGAAAGGGAAGAGTATACAGTAAGGTATTCAGTGGCTGGGGCGACTGGTTCGGGGGGAAGCGAAGATGGGTGTGCCCCCCGCGGGTGAAGAGAATAGATAGGGGGGCACAAAAGAGCATTTCCACAGAAGCTAGCAATTGAACAGGAAATAGGTGGGGTCACAAAAGGTTAAACATGAATAGATCACAAAGAGTTAAACATTCTTAAGTGGTGGTGGGAACGAGGCCTCCTTTCCCAGGACAAATGGCATTGTTGAGCCGCATTAGGCTAATAAAGCTGCTGTATTAGGAGAGTTTCTGTGAATTCTGATGGCAAACTCGAGGGTAGGAATAATGAACATAGTTATAAAAATTATGAAGCCGCTAATTTTATTCGAGGGATAAGCACGTTAGTTTTCCGTAACTTTCATTAATTCCAAGCGTGGCTGACCCAAACTTATAAATGAGATAAGATTCCCGAACCTCGCGGTCGTGGTGCGTTTTGAAGGCGGATTCTAAAATCGTTGCTTTCAGATGTTCAAATGCATGCCCGGTACTGTTCACATGTCTTGACAGGGCAAATAAGGGCAGCTTTTGCATGAGAGCGGTGATTATTGAACCGTATTCGGAAGGGATTTTCAGTTTGGCCGATATATTGTTGCCTACAAACAGTGCACTCTAGAAGATATACGACATTAAGCGGGAGTCACAGTTAAAGTTACCTTTATATTTACGTAGTAGTCTGAAGCCGTGCTGGTGGCGCGCTGTGTAGTGGTCATGTGTGGGCATACTTTACATCGGGGTTTATTGCAGGGCATGCAGCCAGTAGTTGCCGGTCGGTTGATACGAGAGTTAGTAAGAAAGTCACCTAAGTTCTTATTACGCCCGGTAGACAACGCGTGGTGGTTCGGGGAATATGCTTTTTAAGCGGTCACTTTGCATTAGGATATTGTGATGTTTTTTTAGCACGGTTGACAACTCTTGAGCGGAGGATGAGTGGGTTAAACTAAGTTAGTTTGCGGGTTCCCGTTCGGGGCTTTTTTGTTACAGATTTCGTTACGGTCTAATTGGTTGGCTCGCACAATAGCGTCGTCGGATAACTTTTTCCGGATATTTTTTATTCAGGAGGGCGGTCTTGAGTTCTCGACAGTTTGAGTCAAAGTCGGCTTGGTTTGAGCAAATTCTCCTAAATCGGTGGGCTTGGCTGTAAGGTATGCTGTCTTGCAGTGTCTGACATGGCTGCTTCGGAGTGCAATACTGCCGCGTGTCTGTCGGTTTCCGCCTTCAAATCCGCCTTCAAAACGCACCACGACCGCGAGGTTCGGGAATCTATCTCATTTATAAGTTTGGGGTCAGCCACGCTTGGAATTAATGAAAGTTACGGAAAACTAACGTGCTTATCCCTCGAATAAAATTACCGGCTTCATAATTTTTATAACTATGTTCATTATTCCTACCCTCGAGTTTGCCATCAGAATTCACAGAAACTCTCCTAATACAGCAGCTTATTCAGCCTAATGCGGCTCAAACAATGCCATTTGTCCGGGGAAAGGAGCCTCGTTCCCACCACCACTTAAGAATGTTTAACTCTTTGTGATCTATTCATGTTTAACCTTTGTGACCTCCACCTATTTCCTGTTCAATGCTAGCTTTCTGTGAAATGCTCTTTTGTGCCCCCTATCTATTCTCTTCACCCGCGGGGGCACACCCATCTTCGCTTCCCCCCGAACCAGTCGCCCAGCCACTGAATACCTTACTGTATACTCTTCCCTTCTTTTCAAACCGCGGTTGTCCAGTTTCCCCCATTGTCTGAACTTGCAGCCCGCGCGGCATACGTTGACCCGTCATGGTGCAATCTTGAACGCTGCATTGTTAACACGACCCACTTCTTCTCTCTCTCCCGCTCCCCCCCTCTTTTATTTTTATTTTTCTTGTTTTGTTTGTTGATGTTGTAACATAGGCGTAGCCTGACTGTATGCACACTCCCCATTTCCGAAACCATTTTCCGCTCTTTCTCACAGTTTTATGCAAACCTATATAAGAAATGTGTTCAAAATGTTTGCGACAGCAAATCATGTAACTTTACTCTGATGAAGGCAAGTCCCGTTGCCGCTACGTAAGTAAACATTGTTTGTTTTGTTCTTGCTGTGTATCCGACTCTTTACTTATACTATTTCTGCGCGCTTTGTGAGTTTATCTTTCTCTAGATTTGTTTCTACCATGAGCGCTGACAGGACCACAGCAAAGAGCATCATCTGGAAATTTCCGCAGACCGAAACCACAACAGTTGTGATCGGGGACTCCCAGACCAAGTATCTGTATCATCACTTCGATCCCCTCTGCCCTGGAACCCCCGCTTTTGTTTCTCAGCCTGGCGCATGCATTGCTGACGCACGCTCACTGATCGACTTTATCCCTGCCTCTGCCACTACAGTTTTTCTGCATGTTGGTACTAATGATCTCAGCTCTACTTCCGCTGAACATGCTTTCTCTGACTACCGCTCACTGACTGACCTCATTCTGGAATCTCGACCGAACATTTCCACTATTAACGCCAGTCTCATTCTTCCCCGCTCCGCTAACCGCCGCCGCGACTACCGCATCTCTCGCTCGCTGCTGCAACGAAAAGGCACGCCGTTTCAACTCACTTCTCCGCGAATTTTGCCGCCACTCACGCTTTGTCCGCTTCGTCGATCATGGCTTTGAGACCTTCCAGCCTGCCGAGTACTCGCTGCGGACGGCTTACACCCGAGCTTCGAGGGTGTGGCCTTGCTGGCCGGCCACATTCGTGCACTCTGCTTCATGCAACAGCGCTGCAATCCTCTGGGCTGGCGCGACTTCGCATGCACCGCCGACCCAGTTGCAGCCCCGGCTATATTGCCAAATGACAGCGACTTTCCACCACTGCCTCCAATTCTATCCAGTGTAAGGACCCCGGAGCAGTGTCGTGCCAGCACCCCACCGCCACCGCCCCCCAGATCCACCACAACCACGGCGCCCCGGGCGAGCGCCAGCCCCCCAAACCCCCGGGAAGTCCACGGACGAGCGTCGCGCCACGACATGCCAACCCCTACTGGCAAACCTGCAGCGGCCACAACGCCCCGAGGGAACGCTCGCGGCGACACTAAGAAGCTCCCTGACCGGCGCCGCACCAACAGCATGCCACGCCCAACCTCCGCATCTTCAGCGACCGCCGAGCCCACGAAAACCAACAGCAGCGCGTCCGCCGGACCTTCCGGGGTCCAAAATCCAGCCCTCCGTGCCACATGCCCTTACAACCTTCGAAAGAATCGGCATAGCAGCAACTGACTACAACAAAAAAAAAACAGGTAACGCGGCCTCCTTCCCCGTTTCAAGACAGTTTTTAAAGCTAAGAAAAATCACCGAAAAGCGCATACGTTCCGAATTGCACGTTTTCCCGCTCTTGCACAGTACTTGACTGCCGCGGTCGCTCCCAGGGGTCTTAGGATTAGAATAAAACCTGCTACTACCGAACTCTCCCCGTCCAACATGAATAAGTGGAAACAGGTACTCGATAAAGCATCCTTACAATAACTGAAATAATCCTCAATCACTACGAAACTACGGCCCATTCCTCTCCGAAAGAAAGAGGAACTACTTAGTCAGGAACTAAGCAAAAGAGAGTTGAACCTTTTAAGCAACTACGAATCTAAGACGCCTCCGCCATATCCCGAACAAAGACCGAAAGTTTAACAGAGATAAGATTTCTAACACTGGCCACATGCGTAAGAACCTAACAAGCTCCGGCACTAGTAACTGCCCCAACTCTGACAATACGGCCGATAATATCACTACGGCTGTAATAAATGCTTCGACTACTGCACCCCAAACAGTTCAGTTAAATCCCTGTACTAATATTCTTCCCTCGTCTGCCGTCACAAAAGAAAACCTTACCGGGAATGTAATGAACCTTTCAAGTATAACCCTCTCCCCAGCTCAGATGAACGTCTTGTCAAAGGGCCTAAACTTTTGCCCGGCTACTGGTGGTTTGATGAATTTCAACTTTTAAGGACTAGATAACTTCGCCAGAAACATGAGACTACGAGAATACTTCTACGATCACCCCGCGACGGAAGAAGCCCGCAGAACCCTACCTAGCTATAAGCACTGGACCCCTCCCACACAGCGTGATAGTTGCCTCGACATGTACATCAAAGCTGTCCAACGCGATGTGCGAAAAGCTTACCAAACACAAATTTCTTTCCAACACAACATGACTACCAACGAAAAGAGAGCCCTAGAGGAACTCGCAAGCTGTCCCGACATAATTATTAAACCTGCCGACAAGGGAGGCGCAATCGTAATCCTTGACAAAACCGACTATGTTAACGAGGCCAATAAGCAACTATCAGTTATCGACGTTCTATAAAGCACTACCCAATGATCCCACTCAAGATTATAAGCAAATTGTCAAAGATAAACTTGCTGAGCTTGTTAAAAATAAAACAATAAATGAAACAACGGCTCGTTCCCTGATCCCCCTAAGTCCAGTAGCCGGTAAATTCTATCTTCTCCCAAAGATTCACAAGGTGAACAACCCAGGGCGCCCCATTGTTTCTGGCATTGGCACTGTTACCGAAAACCTCTCGCGCTATGTGGATAATCTCATTTGCGACATTCCGCCCAGCTTTCCCTCCTTCATAAGGATACCAATGACTTTCTCTCAGACATCTCAAAAATTGATATTCCTGATAACTGCCTTCTAGTCACCCTTGATGTTGCGTCACTGTATACTAACATCCCCCATGAAGATGGCATCGCCGCTGTATCCCTTGCGTATGAGCAGTCATCGTGCGACAACCTATCGATTCTTCTGCTCTCCAAACATTCCTAGGCTTATTCTTGAACTTAACAATTTTGAGTTCGACGGAGGTTCATTACGTGCAAGTCAGCGGACGTCAATGGGAACTCGAATCGGACCTAACTACGCTAATATCTTTATGGCTCACCTCGAATCAACTTTCTTGACACCCAAATTTAAAGCCAATGTACTATAAAAAGGTATATTGATGACATATTCATGATGTGGCAACACGGTGAGGCGGAGCTCCTCACCTTCATTGAGGCATTTAACCTAGCCATCCTAGTATTTCCCTTGCTCATTCCTATTCGGAACACAGTGTAAACTTTCTGGACGTCACCGTTACTACCTTCCAAGGTCGGCTTCAAACTAAACTGTATAGAAACCGACAGACACGCGGCAGTATTTGCACTTCCGAAGCAGCCATGTCAGACACTGCAAGACAGCAATACATTACAGCCAAGCCACCGATTTAGGAGAATTTGCTCAAACCAAGCCGACTTTGACTCAAACTGTCGAGAACTGCAAGACCGCCCTCCTGAATAAAAAATACCCGGAAAAAGTTATCGACGACGCTATTGTGCGAGCCAACCAATTAGAACCGTAACGAAATCTGTAACAAAAAAGCCCCGACGGGAACCCGCAAACTAACTTAGTTTTAACCCACTCATCCTCCGCTCCAAGAGTGTCAACCGTGCTAAAAAAACATCACAATATCCTAATGCAAAGTGACCGCTTAAAAAGCATATTCCCGAACCACCACGCGTTGTCTACCGGCGTAATAAGAACTTAGGTGACTTTCTACTAACTCTCGTATCAACCGACCGGCAACTACTGGCTGCATGCCCTGCAATAAACCCCGATGTAAAGTATGCCCACACATGACCACTACACAGCGCGCCACCAGCACGGCTTCAGACTACTACGTAAATATAAAAGGTAACTTTAACTGTGACTCCGCTAATGTCGTATATCTTCTAGAGTGCACTGTTTGTAGGCAACAATATATCGGCCAAACTGAAACTCCCTTCCGAATACGGTTCAATAATCACCGCTCTCATGCAAAAAGCTGCCCTTATTTGCCCCTGTCAAGACATGTGAACAGTCCCGGGCATGCATTTGAACATCTGAAAGCAACGATTTTAGAATCCGCCTTCAAAACGCACCACGACCGCGAGGTTCGGGAATCTTATCTCATTTATAAGTTTGGGTCAGCCACGCTTGGAATTAATGAAAGTTACGGGAAAACTAACGTGCTTATCCCTCGAATAAATTAGCGGCTTCATAATTTTTATAACTATGTTCATTATTCCTACCCTCGAGTTTGCCCATCAGAATTCACAGAAACTCTCCTAATACAGCAGCTTTATTAGCCTAATGCGGCTCAACAATGCCATTTGTCCTGGGAAAGGAGGCCTCGTTCCCACCACCACTTAAGAATGTTTAACTCTTTGTGATCTATTCATGTTTAACCTTTTGTGACCCCACCTATTTCCTGTTCAATTGCTAGCTTCTGTGAAATGCTCTTTTGTGCCCCCCTATCTATTCTCTTCACCCGCGGGGGGCACACCCATCTTCGCTTCCCCCCGAACCAGTCGCCCCCCAGCCACTGAATACCTTACTGTATACTCTTCCCTTTCTTTTCAAAACCGCGGTTGTCCAGTTTCCCCCATTGTCTGAACTTGCAGCCCGCGCGGCATACGTTGACCCGGCATGGTGCAATCTTGAACGCTGCATTGTTAACACGACCACTTTTTCTCTCTCTCGCTTCCCCCCCCTCTTTTTATTATTTATTTTTCTTGTTTGTTTGTTGATGTTGTAACATAGGCGTAGCCTGACTGTATGCACCCCCCATTTCCGAAACATTTTCCGCTCTTTCTCCAGTTTTATGCAAACCTATATAAGAAATGTGTTCAAAAAGTTTGCGACAGCAAAATCATGTAACTTTACTCTGATGAAGGCAAGTCCCGTTGCCGCTACGTAAGTAAACATTGTTTGTTATTGTTCTTGCTGTGTATCCGACTCTTTACTTTACTATTATATATATATATATATATACGAGAGGGTAGACACACGAATGGAAACGATGATCGAACTAACGTTTCGACCGGGGTCCGGTCTTCGTCAAATCTTCGTTACTCTGACGAAGACCGGACCCCGGTCGAAACGTTAGTTCGATCATCGTTTTCATACGTGTGTCTACCCTGTCGTGTATTTTTGAAACCGAATCTCGGAACTTATTCATCGCTTTTTTTTTTTTTATATATATATATATATATGTTTGGGGCCCCCAGCGCTTGTCCGAAAGCAGACGATGCTTCATTCACTGCGAAATTGATCAATTTAGGCTAACTTTTTTTTCCCGCGGCAAAACTTGTGCTTGAACGACGTTTGCAATGACATCGTCAGAACAGGTATTTCAGCTAAACTTGGTGTGGAGCGGCGTGAGAGAGAGGGCGAATGAACTTTTACAGAGCCCTTTAAAGAAGGCGTGTGCGTGCAGGCACCAGATGGGGTGGTTCCTTAGTCACGGGACCCATATGTGTCCAGCAGCTCCTGGCCCCTGGCCACCAGTCTGTACTGAGTGGTGAGGTCGGGGCTGGACAGCATGGTCTCCCATCGCTCGAGGGGCTTGGGGATACGTGTCGGGGGAAGGGAAGGTGGGGGATGGGGGGGGGGGTCTTGAGTTTTGTGCACTCCCCTATGATGTGCGCGAGAGTGTCTCTCCTTTCCTTGCAGAACGGGCACGAGCTGTCGTGCTCGGCTGCGTACATCCTGTTCAGGAGCACGGGATGCGCTAGCGACCACGCTTGCATGGGACGAACGATCGTCTGCTGTCGTCTGTCTAGCTGCGGATGCGGACCGGGAAGCCTACATCGCTCGTTTCGGTACATTTGGACTATGTCTTTGTTGCTCGTGGCGGGGTGCGGTAGCTCGTCCTCGGCCCGGATTGACATTTCTCGGGCGTGGGGGTCGGCGAGGAGGTTGCTTTCCACCTGCGAGTGAGCCGGGACCCACACGAGCTTGACCGCTGATCCCGGTGGCCTTCGTTTGTTTAGAATGGCTAGTGCCGTGGAGAGGCTCTCCCCCTCCGGTAGCGCGTGTATGCTGTCTTGGAGTCGCTTACCACGGTCATCGCCTCCGCGTAGCAGAGCGAGGGTCACGGCCACCTCTTCTGCTTCGACCGGGTCCGTTGTGCGCACCGACGCACTGGTGACCAGCTTGTCAATGGTGGTGACGACCGCCGTTGTCTTCGTGCCGTGTTTCGGGAGCGAGGCGTCGACGTAGAGTACCCGAGGGTCCTCTTCCAGCTGCCGGGCCAGAGCTTTGGCCCGCGCCGATCGCCTCTCGTCGTGCCTTCCCGTTTGCATGTTACGGGGGAGGGGTTTAGTCTCGATTGATTCTTGCCACTCATTGGGGAGCACCGCCGTCTTTGGCTGTGGTTCGATCTGCCATCCGATCTTTCTCAGGACGGCCCGGCCGTGCTCGGTCTTGCTCAGCCGTATTCGTTGGTTCGACAGGTGAGCCTCGATCAGCTCTTCAGCGGTGCTGAGCGTTCCCATGTCCATCAGACGTTATGTCGACGAGTACATCGGCATTCCCACGGAGGTCTTTGTTGCTTTTCTTATGGTCGCGTTAGCGCTTCCCTGTCCTCCTTCGTCAGCCGGAGGTACGGGGCGGAGTAGGTGACGCCCGACACGACGAAAGCCTGCACCAGGCGCAAGACGTACGTCTTCTTCCTTGAGTCCTCTATTGCGGTTGGCAACTCTTCTGATCATGCTCGTAAGCGGCGTGGCCTCCGCGATTTGCTGCCGGCGGTGCGCCGTAGCAACGGCGCGCCGCCGGCAGCAAATCGCGGAGGCCACGGGAGCCGAGACTTGCTTACTTTTAGTCAACCTAGATGGCGCCACCATACCACGGCAAGCCGTTTTCTGCCTTTGGTTTGTTTGTGACCGTATATATACCTGGCTTGTTTTTGTTCGTGTAGAAAATAATCGTTTCGTGAAACATGGTGCTCGCTCGACAAATATGGTCACGTAAGACACCGTCGCTTGCGTCAATCGGCCAGTGTCGTCTGAGACAACCCCTAGGCCGCAGTGCTGTGCATCTATGCATCTCAACGAAGCATAGTGCGCGCAGTATCAACAGCAGTGCGCATCGGTACTTCTATGTTTACATGTGCTTTTGTAACTTCCACTGTTTGTCCCACCATTCTTATTGATATAAAAAAGAATGCCCTAAAATTAAACGCAAGTAGCTCGTTCGGCAAGATTATACGTTCTGCCTAACTTGCGTTTGCTTTTTCTGGCCTCCGCCAATCGCAGAGCTGGCTGGTAGGACATCATAGGTTCTGTTGCGGGAAATGAGCTAGTAAGTCGCATGTCCATTCCCTTTTTTCTAATTATATAGCTTATTTGAGCGAAGTTTACGTCAAAAGTGGCGTCAGCATGATTCTAACGAGACAATCTTTTTAAGGAAGAAAACTTGCATTTTGTCTTCACGGCCTCTTTAAAGCGGGCTGAAGTTGCCAATGGGTGACGTTTACGTTCACGCCAACAGAGTATAACACGTCACGTCTTCTCAGCCAATTCCGGAGTGGGAGTGGAGTACTGGTCATATTGTTGTTGAATAGCAAAAACAGCCTCCGTAGTCATGTCTGTTGCATTTTGTCTAGTTTTTCAGTACCGGCCGAGAATAATGCCCCTCCATGGCGAGAAAAAGGCAAACTTGAGAAATGGTGCCAGTAAACGTCACCAAACCTCAAAATTACGAAAGCACACACGGCGACTTGGTCAGTTTGAAGCACGTGACAAAAGTGATAGCCAATGAGGCAAAACTTTCGGAGAATCCACGAATTAATTGAGAATTTACGGAGTCGAAAATCCGGCCCCAAGTTACTACAGAAGCAGAAAGCTGAGCTATGTGACTAACAGGGATTGAAGGAGCAAAAGAGGATTTTGTGATGTTTAGCTTAACACACGCCTTTCGATCACTTTTGAAGCAACGCGCTGATCGCCTTGTGGTGTACGCCGTTTTTAACCTTTAGGAATGTGTTTAGTTTTCCAGTTTCCGCTGTCGTCGTTATTTTTAGAGCACCCACCAAGTGTGTCTATATCTTCTATGCGTACTATCTTAAGGCTTCGTAGTGATAATTGTGCCCCAATGGTCAAATTACACCGTGTGTCGTCAGAGCTATACGCGCATACGTCACTGATAACTTGCATTCTGCTTACGCAAAAGAAAATGGCGACTTCGAGGAGAAATAACTTAGTGGAGAATGGGGCCCTCAGTGTCCGCACACGATCAGGGACGCCACTACCTATTAATGAAAGCAGTGGATGCATGACGGTACGCGGATTCGAACCCGGTACCTTCCGCATAGGAGGCGAGTGCTGTACCACTAAGCCGAAGCCGGGTCGACTTTGTAACCGGCACTTCGTACTCCCTAACTCGCTAGGGGAAAATGTAGTACAGTATAACACCGTTGATACGTTCAAGGTTCGTATGGTTTCTCGGTTACTATGCTCGCTTGTGAACACTAAAAATGCCCCTTACGGTTACGGCGTTTTAATGCGTAGCATTCTTTGTCATCTACCCCCACAGCCAGGACCATGTTCCGCCCTGCTTTCCACAAAGATTTATCGCGGAAGTTCCACCGGTCATCGCTATTATAGCGTAAATGGAGTTAATTGGTCGAACAATATTTTAAAAACGAAAAACTAAAAAATATATTTTTTAAAATATGGCGGGAAATGGCGAAACGTGTAACACCCTGCACTTCCACAATACTGCGGATTTCGTGAAAGTTAGTTATAATGACGTAAATGGAGATAATTGGCTGGTCGAAATTTTGAAAAATGAAAAGATAAGTAAACTATTAAAAGAAGTACGGAAAAGGGCAAAACGTATAACACATGGTATTTCCACAATAATGCAGATTATACCATTTAGATAATTGGTCGCACGAAATTTTGAAAACTAAAGAAATAAGAAAAATATAAAATAATTACGGAAACTAGCCAACCGTGTAACGCGCTGCATTGCCACCATAATGAAGATTTCGCGAAAGTTTCAAGTGTAATCCTTAAAATAACGTACATGGAGATAATTGGTCGGACGAAATTTTGAAAAAGTAAAAAATTAGAAAAGTATTTAAAAAATACGGAAAATGACAAAACGTATAACGCATGGCATTTGCACAATAATGCACATTTTGCTGAAGTTTCACCCGTAATCGTTATAATAGCATAAATGGAGATAATTGGTCGAACGAAATCTTGAAAAAATAAAAAACTAAGAAAAATATAACATAATGGAAACTGGCGAAACGTATAACGCCTTCCATTTCCACAATAAGGCAGATATCGGGAAAGTTCCAAATGTAATCGCTGTAATAACGTAAATGGAGAAAATTGGTCGGACGAAGTTTGGAAAAACTAAAATATAAGAAATTTTTTAAAAAGTAAGGAAAACGGCAAGGCATATAGCGCATGGCATTTATTTCCACAATAATGCAGATTTCACGAAAGTTCTACCTGTAATCGTTTATATGGCGTAAATGCAGATGATTGTTCGAACGAAATTTTGAAAAACAAGAAATATATATATAAAATAATTACGAAAAATGGCGAACCGTGTATGCAGATATGCTGTGTATTTCACAATAATGCAGATTTCGCGAAAGTTTCATTTCTAATCGCCACGATAGCGTGACTTGAGCTGATTGGTCGGAAAGGATTTAGAAGAACCAACAAAATAATCTGGGAAAAACTCACACAAAAGACAAGCGGCGTAAGAGTGCTACGCTTTAGTAGATCATTCTCTCAATTTCTGCAGAATTTTTATTTTATGAACCTCTTTGCACCACCATGCATACGTGCCTTGAGTGGCGTAACTATCTATTCAGACGTTCCTGGTATTTATCAGTACGTGGAAACGTCCGCACAAGTTGCCATCCCGTGACCGGTAAACAAAACGCGGAACTAAAAGCAGACGTCCGTTTTATCTACACTGTACACAGTCTGCACGCACCCAATAACCTGTTTTCCTCATTACGGGAGAAGCCTTGGTAAATATGACCTGCTTAAAGAGAGAGCGGCAAAGCTGAGTCCACGGGGTAAAGAATGTGTACAGCTGGACCAACGTTGCACTCAAATGGGAAACTTGGCGTTCCACTTCCGTCCTGTTCGTCCAATGAGTGACAATCTCACTGCTGGCTGAGGGAGTCGCGCTCCAGAGATACTACTGAGTCGTAAAGATCTATGACGTCTCGCAGAGCGATATGACACGATGCGATATGCGATAATCGCATTGTAACATCGATGAAATTGTTTCAGCGGGTGAAAGACCGATAAGAAAATATAGCGTGCTCAAGGAGCGTTGCACTGAAGGCGGGCTGCTTCCATTATATAAGCCCAACAGGAGAGATGCCCTATTCGTGAGCTCTTCGATCTCTTAGACTAACACGGGTGAGTAAGATATTTTTTCTTCGGTGAGAGTGGTAGCTTCGCGATGTCCATATTAGTCACTGAAAGGGAGTTTAATAAAATTGCCTCGTAGGTTTGAGGGGCAAGTTATACGTAAACTGAATATTTTCATGCTCGGACTTTTAAAGTTGCTACTGCTCTAAGGTGAAAGTTTTTTTACAATGAAGCATTCCTTGCGCTAGGTTGTGAACGAAATTCCGTACGTCTATCGGGTGGCGCCGACAAATAATGGCACGTACGCGCTTTAGAGCTCGTGTAAAATGCTCTCTAGCTCTTAGTCTAACGGAGAAAATTTAGGGAGAAAATCATACTGAGAGTGGCTACTAATAGGGCTTCATAATTACGCCGAGTTTCATTTTCTTTTAATAATCAGTTCACTGTGAAGATGTGGACGTTACAGAATCACCGTCTGCTGTCAGTAAATGGCCGTCGACGGAGTTCGAATACTTGCATAAAACGGCTGTAAAATTGTTTTATCCGTATAGAAGTTAGGGCTAAATAATAAAAAAATAAGTTCTTAAAAGTGTATGTGCGTGTGTCTCTATTTATCGTTATAGTAAGTTGTCATACGCAACTAAACATTGTTGTCCACAAACTGTGCTTTGCTCGTCTTCCATTCGCACAATGGTGGAACGGCTGCAAATATTTCCGCGTTTCTTTTTTTTTTCGGGCTATTTTGCTTTAGTTTTTAGCCTCTTGCTCTTGATTTTAGCCACCAATCAACAAAGCAACCAATTAATCAATCAATATTTTTTTTTATTTCACCAACACCGGTGTTGGGATCGTGGACAAAAAGTCACCAAACGGGCTTGACGGGGCCCACGGCCCGGCGTACATCGCAAACGGCAGCAGTAGCTGGCTGCCACAATAACCAGGACCACACCCGGACACGTTAAAAAACATTCCCTCCCCATTCCTTTCTATCGCCATGTGGATCGACTGGCCTGACCCTGATCGAGGAAGAAGAGGGGAACGAAGCAGACGTGGTCGCCCAGGTGGGTGACGTGCTCGCCCTATTGATTCGGCCAAATAAATAGTCTTTACTACTACCACTACTAATACTACTACTACTACTACAAAATATTTATATTGCAATACAAGTATAACAGCACGTAGCAAGTAGATATCCATATCTATAGCACAAGCATTAAAAATAATTCAATTGGAAGCGAATGAAAAGTAATTGACCGCGTAATGGAGTACCAGATGTCAGACAAGCCCGCCGCGTCCGGCTGCTGTGCAGCTGCGGCCGGCATAGTACGCGCTGTACGCACTGGTGCTCGAATGTTTACGTGTTCGTTCGTAAATTTCCTTGTAAATTTCCATTATTATCGCTTTAAAAATGATGCATAAAAGTTTATTCATGACTAGGTCATCCTGAAAACTTATTCAAACCAATCCCAACTAGATGCCCATAATACGTCATAGGTTTAGTGCGGAAAAGTCGCTTCTGAGTCTTATGGCTATGCATGTTTTCCTCATTATGTAGCTTACTGTAGCGACGTTTGCGGTAAAATTGGTGTTAGTGTTGCTCGAACGAGGTAATCTTTCGAATGAACCAAACTTGCCTTTTGTCTCATGGCTGGTTTAAGGGCCCGAATAATTTTTAAAGCGAAGCTTTAATGTGCTCACTGATGCCGTTGTCCGGAAATACGCCCTGAAGGAAAGCCAACTTTTCCTGACGATGACGGTAAATGATCACGGGTGGAGTGAAAGAAGAAAAAACGCTTCCCGCGGCTGGGGTCGAACTCAGGTCCCTGGCGTTATGAAGCTGGCGTCTATCCGGTTGCTTAACTTCGACACGGTCGAAGCGGTGTGGCAAAGACAGACGACAACCAAAGAGAAGAATGCCGTCGCTCTGCGTGCCGTAAGGCTGTTAGCCGCAAGACGTTAGGCCTAAGTTCCCATTTTGAGGTTGGGGAGGTGAAGGCTCACGTCAACATCTTGGGGTTTAACACCTCGAACTGGCACAGCAGGTACCGATTCTCGCCATACACCCCAAACCAAAACGTTAGGCATTTACGGAGGGCAGACCCGAGAGTTGCTGTGGGTATGCTAGAAAACTGGTACTTACCTCCACAGTAGCCTATACTCGCAGGGTGGGATTGGACAACCAACGATCCATCACAAGAATGCTTCGCGTTCAACCATCGTCATTATTAGACGGAGGAGTGCATGATTTCGGCTTCGGCCGGCAACCGATGCGCGGTCGGTGGCCCTTCCTTCGGCACCGCGAATTGCTTCGGTCAGTGGCCAAACGTGGTGTGTGGCGCTGCTGTCGGCCCCGAAAATACCGCACGAAGCGCTTGCTTGACCTTGACTGAGCTTGAATCTCAAAAGGACGCTACCGGACATTTCCTAAATTTGTACTTTGAGTGATAAGCTCAGGTTAAGAAAATTGGGCGTGTCACTGCTCACTTCGCTGTGATACCGTCCCTGCTCCTGCCATGTAAATGCCTCTATTCTCTGCCCTTCCCACCTCTCACACTCTTCCACTTTTGCCTAGCTCACTTCATGAAAGTACGAAAAAAGTTTGCTCGCGTCAATTTAATTCTCCCGCGTTCCTGCTCCGCGCCTGCATTGTAAACTTCCGTTACTGCAGGAACGCCACCGCACACTCAAGGCTAGGGGCAAGCTCTCGTTGCATTTTTGGTTCAAAATATTGTTCTAAACTTGCGTTTTTTGTTTCATATTGCAAATATCAAGCTCACATATATTTCAAATGAAAAGAACACTGCTTAGCACAGCTTATGCATTAAAGTTCTGCCTCAAAACGCATACTGTTTCTTTATTGCTCAACAATGTTGACAAGAATGAAGCATGGTACCAGATTTAGTGCTCGGTAAAGGAGTTGCCTATGGAAAGTTTTCTTTCAAGAATTCGTTTTAACTTTCCTCCGGGTATCTGAATCGAGGAGCAGACAGACCGACAGACACACAGACAGACAGGACAGACAGACAGACCGACAGACATACAGACAGACAGATTAGCGAGGGACCGACCGGTTAGAGAGGGACCGACAGACGAAATTTTCGGGTTTCCGTAGCTCAAAAATATCTATGTTCTTTAAAATCTTGATGGGCTGCCCAGGACGTTACCCTTGTCGTTCACTGCACCAGACACTAGGCGGATACAGAATTTCCTCTTTCAAAAATGGAGCCATGTCGTCGAGCAGAACACATATAGAAATAAAGCGAACGGCGAAGTACGTACCTTTTCCCTCCCCACATTATGGTGAGGATAAGCAGAAGAGTCGCCGCACTACATTCCCACTCTTCAGAGAAAAACTTTTTTCCTAATCAGTCTTGTTTCCGTCCTCTTGCAGTCCGATTCGCCATGAAGGCCTGCCTATCCCTCACCCTGCTGTGCTCGTCGCCTACGCCCGTGAGTTAACGCGCCCTGATAAGGCCTTTCATTTCATTATATAAGGAGAAGTGTCTTTACACGCACCCTCTTGGGCATATAGTGCGGTGGGCACGTGAAACACACTGATAGATAAAAAAATTCCGAAGGTTTTCCGAATAGAACTACAGCCTTACGGGAAATAGAGCATTGCACACATGCGTGCTTTATGTACGCGACACCAATGGGTAACTCACACGGCGGCACGCGCCCCCGAAGAACCAATGGCAGATTTACGAAATGGGGAATGAGAGAGATATAAAGTATCTAATACTAAAGAACCGTGCGTGATCCGTTGCCTGCTGTTCTTCAAAAGCTACTAACCATCATATCTGGGTGTCGAAGTTGCGACATCGAGAAACGGCTGTATACGACTTCTTTTAATGCGTACCATTCTTTGCCGAGTACCCCCGCAGCCAGGACCGCGTAACGCCCTGAATTTCAAAAAAAAAAAAAATGCAGATATCGCGGAATTTTCACCTGTTATAGCTATGATAGCGTAAATGAAGTTAATTGATAGCACGATATTTTGAAAAAAAAAAACTCAAAAGATAAAAATACAATAAACAATACGGAAAATGGCGAAACGTGTAACGCCCTGCATTTCCTGAATGATTCAGATTTCGCGAAAGTTCTGCCTGTACTGGTTATAATAGCGTAAATAGGGATAATTCGTTGAACAAAAATTAAAACAATTACGGGAACTGGCGAAACGTGTAACGCTCTGCATTTACGCAATAATGCAGGTTTCGGGAAAGTTTCACATGCACTCGCTATAATTACGTAAATGAATGTAATTGGTCGAACGAAATATTGAAAAACTAGAAACTAAGAAAAATATCAAAAAATACGGAAAATGGCAAAATGTATAACGCATGGCATTTCCCCAAAATGCAGATTTCACAAAAATTTCACCTGTAATCTTTACAATACCGCAAATGGAGGTAATTGGTAGAACAAAATTTTAAAAACTTAAAAATTAGGAAAATTACACAATAATTACAAACAATAGTGAACCGTGTAACGCCCTGCATTTCCACAACAATGCAAATTTCGCGAAAGTTCAAAATATAATCATTATCATGACAGAAATTGAGGTAATTGCCTAGACGAAATATTGAAGAACTAAAAAATACGTAAAGCATAAAAAATTGCGGTAAATGGCCAAAAGTACAACGCACGGCATTTGCGCAATAATGCATATTTCATAAAAGTTTCACCTGTAATCTGTATAATAGCGTGAATGGAATTGGTTGAACAAAATTTTGAAAAACTAAAAAATAAGAAAAATATAAAATAATTCACGAAACTGGTGAGCGGTGTAATGCCCTGAATTTGTACCATAACGCAGATTTCGCAAAAGTTCCAAACGTAACCATCATGATAACGTAAATGGAGAAAATTTTGAAAAAAAAAAAAGAAAAATATTAAAATTTACGGAAAATGACCATTCGTATAGCGCATGGCATTTCCACAATAATGCCCATTTGGCGAAAGTTCAACCTGTAATCATTTCAATAGCGTAAATGGAGTTTGCTGGTGGAAACGACGTTTTGAAAAGCTAAAAATGTAAGATAAATATAAAATAATAACGGATAATGACGAACTGTGTAACGCCCTGCATTCCCACACTATTGCAGATTTCGCGAAAGTTCGAAATGTAATCGTCATAATAACGTAAATGTAGATAATTGGTCCAACGAAATGTTTAAAAAATAATAAATAACAGAAATATTAAAACTAGGGCAAATCGCAACCGCACAACAACCTGCATTTCCGGAATATTGCAAATTTTGTGGAAGTTCCACATATAATCGTTATATTAGCGTAGATGAAAGAATTGATAAAAAGAAATTTTGAAACTATAAATAAGACAAATATTAAGCAATTACGAAAAATGGCAAACCGTATAACGCCCTACATTTCCACAATAATGCATATTTTGCGAATGTTCCACTTATAATGGTGATAATAACGTAACTGGAGATAATTTGTCGGACAGTGTTTAGAAAAAGCAGGAAATGTTGCTTAAAAAACACACCAAAGAGAAGCGGCATAAGAATGCTACGCATTAGTAGATAATTCTCTTAATTTCTGCACAATGTTTTCGTTAAAATCCATCTTCCTCGTTGACCAACCTCCTTGGCGTCTGTGTATAATTGGAGGGGGATTACAAAAACAATAAAATGACAAAAACATAAGAAAAAACCATAAAGACAACATCGCTCTCACTTGACTTACACATTGAAAATTTTGGGCATTGAAGTTTGTTTTTTCTATCTTCTTTTTTCATGTGGAGCACAGACGGAGCCATACTGTGAGTACTTAAGTTGACAACTTCCATTAATACACAGAAGAGTAGTGTTTTGACCTGAATAAGCCAATGCCGTGTGATGCATATGCTCTCCGGTTTTTCCAACAGGGCTCTGCAAACAACGTGTTCAAATGCAGACATCTCAAAAGGTGAACTTTGTTTGCTATCAACGGTGTCATTGTAGTCATTGATGTAACTGGTACATAGAGTGGCACTTCTCCGGCCAAACCAAGAATTTTTGGACAACCTCGTACCGCTGTAGTTTGTTCAGATATGGTTCAATGTAAAACGCGTGTAAAATGGGTAAAGACATTTCCGTTATATGCCTCGCTAAACTTGTTGTGAGGTCATTTCCCAGAATGTACACAAGTGGTTAACACTTGGTTTAATTTGTTGGATTTCTGTGGGGTAGAAGACTGCAACTCAAATAGTCTGTCATCGCTTATTCGAATCCCGCCTGACAGTTCATTTTCTCACTCGAGTTTTCATTTCTTGTTATCCATTTGCTTCTCTGAAAAGAAAATGCACAAACGCGTTATTTATGTACAAGATCGCGTGCACGCAATTGTCAGCTCCGGCATCTATGCGTAATGAACAGAGAGTGCTGCCCCATTTAGGCGAGAGCGAAACCACACTGACGTAACAGTATTGGGCAATATATACAATAGTTGACATACCAGCTTCTATTTATCACCTTATTTTTGACGGAAATCGATTTTCGGGAATAATGGGTTTTGTTAAATATTTTTGTAGAACACGAAGAGCCGTGTGCTCAGGTTCGGTGCCCGTTAAGAGATCCCAAGGTCGCCTAAAATTAGCCCGTAGCCCTTCACTACAGGGCACCCACATCCAAGGTGTAACATATGCCCGTGAAACCCGGAAAATGCTGAACATCGATCCCGAAGTTTGCGTTTTGACCTTTGATTTTACGTGAGGAGCACAAAGCAATCCGCAAAACGAATTTCATTATCAAAGCACTACAAGAAAAAAAAGTAATGAAATCTTGAAATGTCAGGTAGATTTCAGCTATCCATGATCAAATACGCTCAAGGAGTGCTATGTCTAGTTCTAAACGTATGTGTCCCGTGTTTCCATGCACCTTTCAGAGGAAAAAAGCTGCATCCTGAAGAAAGCGGGACAGGCCATAGGGAACCTTGGAAAGCTCATTCAAAGGGAAACTGGATCGACCAGCATGGAAGAGCTGCGAAGTAATTTGGAAGATCTCCATCTCTCCGGCCTGTTACAACTGAAGGACACCAGCGATAAAACTTCAATCGGAAGGCTCTTTATTGCGATTGGTAACACTATTGGTTCCTTTGGGAACATCATGGACGAAGGCCTGATAATACAAAAATAAGTAATAATGGTGTTCTATAAACGCGAAAACATCGAAGATTATCAGCCATTAACCAGAATGCAATTTTTAGGGGATCCCTGTAGCCCGAAGCATGTTTTGCTATACCTGAAAGATAATATGTTTGGTGCCTCGCTCGGTCTTTGTTTAACGACCAACGGTGCTTCGTTTTACTGAGAAATAAATGATTGAAGTTTTCATTTCTCTTTTCCTTCCTGCTTCCATTTTTTTCGCGATCTTGAAGAGCACATCAAACTGTGCCTAGAACGAACCGGGATCCTATTTTTAATTTTACCCAATCGTCCCCATCTTTTTGTGTGACTGTTCTCTTTGGCATCCACTTCCGTCGCAAAGATTAACAAAGAATCACCAAGTGCTCGCTTTTTGACGCCATCTTGTTATGTGGGCGCCTTGGCAGAGTTGATCATCAAGCCCCGATTTCTACAGCGGAGCCTTCATGACACCTGTGCAGTGTTCAAAGCTGGTGATGCCGCTATGTCGGGTCTACGTCGTGCTGCGCGCTCGGCCGATACCACATATCGTGACGCGTTGCTTTTTACTAGGTTATGCATGGCCAGTTAGTAAAAGCACTAAGTATCAGTGATATTGTGACAAGTAACTGGTTAGTGTTCTTTTAGTAAGTAGCACAACCTTTTGTAAGAGTGGTTAGTGCAAAAAATCATGCACCCCTCCGTCTAACGACGAGGATGGTTGAATGCTGAGCTGTCTCGTGGTGGATTCTTTGGTTTGGTTGGCCAATCCCACAGTGATAGTTTGTGCTACTCTGGAGGTACGCATATTTTCTTAGAATACCCACAGCAACTCTCGGGTGGGCACTAGCCTAACGCTTGGGTTTGCGGCGTACGGCGCGCATCGGTACCTGCTGCTTGGCGTTCGCTTCGACCATGTCGAAGTGGAACAATCGGATACACAAACACTTCATGACGCGAGGGGCCAGGTTCTATTCCGGCAACGGGAAGCGTTTTTTTTTTTTTCACTTCACCCCCGATCATTCATCATCATCGTCAGAGAAAGCTGGCTTTCCTTCAGGGCGCATTGGCGTACAACGGCATCAGGGAGGACACTAAAGCTTCGCTTTAGAAGTGGTAGCTATCGCCTTCAAGGGCTACATTCTAAGAAATCGGGGGAGTATTTGAAGAGTTGAACAATCATTTCACTCTTGCGAGCGTTGGCGCACTCCTCTCAATAGCTGCAGGGAGTTTGATGCAGTGTTCGCTCCCCATGAGGAGGAGGAGGAGTAAAACTAACTGCGTATGCTTCTCTTGTGGGGCGGAGTGCCAGTTCCATTCCTGCACCAGTGAAAAGTCTCCCTCTCTCCACTAAGTAGAATAAAATTGCAATTTTATTCTTGTTCATGGAGATGCACGTCTGCCATTCACGCACACCAATTCATCAGCGATGCTTTATTTGCATGCGTATGTATTATATAATGCAGTTGTATAGAAAAGTACCCGATTACTTCCGCTGCACGTTCTAAACGTGCAAGCATATGAATTCCTCTAACCTTTGCACGCAGCGTTTAGCGACTTGAATGGAGCAAGCTTGACAAAACTAAAGAAACGCATGTCTTGATTGGTGTTTTTTTTTTCTCCTCTGCAGTGGATTCATTAGCGACATTTAAAAAGTTAGCAGACCATGCATCGTAAAAGGTGGGCACCGATTTCAGCGGAGCTGCCGGCAAATTCTACTCACGTTGCGCGCGGCACCGACCGTGGATTTTTTTTTAATGCCATAAATTGCCCTACGGCATAACAGGGAGGTTTATCGATACAACATTGCACCAATTGCACGCAGAAAGCCAAGAAGAGACCGCCGGTACTGGGGTCCCCATATCCAACGCTGAAGATCAGGGGGTTTCCCAGGATGAAGCCCTGTGCCTCGGAGGAGTTGGATTCTAGCGTTTCTAAGACCTGAACAAGTCCACAACAGGTGTTCAACGTCAGCTTCTGACACAGGAGTCACACAGAAGGGGCAGGTGTCCGCAAACGGGGCGTGGTATCGGGCAGGCCAAGCGTGAGTAACTGCTGGGGATAACGCCACCCCAACTCGAAGCCTCCGCAGCAAGACTTCCTCCCAGCGAGCTAGCCAACTGGGGAGGTCAGTTCCACGCGGTGGAAGTAAAGCACGCGTGGCGCGGCGGAGGTTCTCTTTTTCCACCAGCAGTTCTTCTAGGGTAGATACTCGAAGTAGAGGTAGTGGCCGTGGATGCCAAACATGCATGCGTGCACAACGCGTCGGCGGCGATTGGGACGATCTCTCGCGTCTACGGAGAAAACCGACAAAGGCGGTGTACGCCCTAAGACCGGGCGGGCGACTGACGGATCGCGCGAGACCGTGATGTCCCGCCAACGCGGAATACAATGCTGCGCTTTGAAAACAATGTGCTACGCACCAGGTGGACTGAAACAGTCGCTTCATGCATAATGGGAAGTTGGACCTGCACTCATTGGTATACAGATAAAACCCGATCTAACGAAGTCGCCGGGAACCGCGAATTACTTCGTTAATTCCACAACTTCGTAAATCGGGACTGTAATATCACAATCAGTTGGTTCCATAAATTTGATGTCTAAAGGGAGGTGCATCCCAGCAGCTACAATGACATCGTAACTGCAGTTCCCGAGGCGCTCACCTGCCGATAATTAAACACTGCGCTAAAATCCCGCGGTGAAAATAATAAGCCAGTCCGTAAACAGGGCCTCCTACAGGTCGTGCGCGGTGGTCTTGAGGTTTTTTTTCGACGCAATTCAAGACAAAGTGGCATGGAGGATGGCCTCCTTTCCGTTCAAGATTGTGGAAAGCCCGTTGGCCGGGATGGCGAGGTCAGCCGCCACGGGACTGCTGAGTTTACCTCCTGGAGCTCCGTAAAAAAGGATCTAGACGCCTTTTTTTTTAAGGTGTGGTCCAAAAATCTTCGTGGCGTTCTGACAAACCACATTCAACATTGCTCCTTTTTGTAATATGTGTTTCTCGAAATACTTCGTTATATCGGCAATGGCACTGAACCAATTTCATTATTTCGAGTTCATAAAAGATTGAGCTGTATACAGGCAACTGCGGGGGTATCCGGATTTGTTCGTTGGATCGGGAAATTCGTAAGATCGGGTTTCGTTAGGTCGAATTTTGACATTACTTGTTCCGACAGAGAACGACGCGTGCTCGCTAACTGCTTGCGTGCCTGTGCGTCAGCCCTAGATCATGAACACGCGAGCAAGCGGTATATTCGAGCGGGAGTGCGTGCGTGGAGTGATTTTTCTTTCGGACGAACATGAGAGCCGCGGCGGTGCGGACGCCGCAACCGGCATACGTTCACTGTGTAGCGATGTGCGCGCGATTGGCCGGAGCGCATTCGCGACATATGCGACGTAAACTTGGAATCTTTCGCTGCTACGACGACCTTGGATTTATATACCGGAAGAAGAAATGCTTGCTCAGAAGTAGAGGTAAGTAAGTAGTTAACCTCGTATTCTTGTTTGATGTATTTAACGAAGCAGAGTTGCTAACTGTGGTCCGCGTAAGCGGTTAGCCCTAACGTTTTCGTGACTTCGACAGTTTTGAAGATTTCAAAGGCGGAGTTTGTACCCGTGAACAAACAGCATCAATTCTTGTACCATTTCAATCCCTTTGTTTTGTTAATTGTTGGTATCCTCGTCGGTTTTTTTTTTTTTTGCTAGCCGAATGTTTTCGAAGGTAAGAAGCACGATTGCGCGTATAGTGGCAGCGCTATTCTATAGTCTTTGCTCGGCGGCTAGGTTTAGAGTTGCTATCCTGCAGTGGCTATGGCTACCTGCACGGCTCCAAAGAGTTATGGGCAATAGGCTGAGTAATTAGCTCGATTGTATTGCGTGGCAGTCACTAAAATTACAATAATTTTATTGACTGCCGTGCATGCAGCATTAGATTGAAATGCTGTCCAGACAGGTCTTTTGCGTTTCGTTTGAGGGCACGATGGACGGAAACAGGACTCTTCAGGCCGTACACCCCGCACTGTTGACGGCCAACTGCGCTCAAATTTTCGCCGACGTAAAACTAATGCCATGTAATAGTACGCGTAAATAGAGTGCTAACTGCAAAACACTGTGTTTCAAACAGGAACGCGGGCGACACAAACGGCTGGTGAAGATTGGCGTTTTTGGATCCGAAACTGGAAGAAAAGGCGGCCACTACTGGTGGCCGAACGTGACGTAGGGGATGGAACGGAAACGTGCGTGCCCGTGCCGGCTGCCGCTCGCACCAGCCTCCAAATGGGCGTGGTAGCGTTGGGTTTGGAACTATTATTTCCACAGAAGAACTTCGACTAACATTTTGCCGAGGCTAATGAAGTTAGACGCAATTCCGATTTCCCGGTGCTATCAGCTGAGGTAAAATAGACTGTCGGCAGATATTTCTTACCTTAGAATACCCGCCGGAGTAGCAATCCTTGGCATTGCGAGTGAAAAAGCAGGTTGTTTGCTTGTAAGATATCCAAGATCAGCTTTGGTTAGCCGGCGCTGTGACTACAGCCCATTCTTTTTTTCTGTTGTGGTTGACTGGAAGGAACTTAGCACGGGATGCGATCAATGATAAGCTGTTTTTGCTATGCATTTACGTGCAGACACCTTCGTGAATATTACCCGCGGCGGTGGCTCAGTGACTAAGGCGATGTGCTGCTGAGCACGAGGACGCGGGTTCGATTCCTGCCCGCGGCGGCCGCTTCTCTGATGGAGGCGAAAAGTAAAAACCCCCGTGTGTACGAGATTTCGGCGCACGTTAAAGAGCTCCGGGGGTAAAAATTAATCCGGATACCTCCACTACAGCGCGCCTCATTACCTGCGTTGCGTCGGCGCGTTAAACCCTACAATCAATCAATACAGTAGGGCATTAGGGAAACGGCCATACGCGATGCTTTTCTGTAACGGAGCCCTTCAATCTTTGGTGTTCCTTCTTATCGCAAGTGCAAAGCTTGATTTTCTTCACAAAGCTCCAAGAGAAAAAAAAAACATTAAGCCCGTTCTACATGGTGCGATTTTCCCTGCGAATTCGCGGATGCGGTGCCGCTCATGCGGCAAAACGACTTTTTTTCGTTGCTGCGGCAAAGTGCCAAATGTTTGAAACGATCGAGCATCCCCGGCGAACGGCGCTCGTGCGGCCTGGAGGCGGTAGAGGGGCCGGAACTTGCGGCCAATAGGAACACAGCTAGGTGAACGTCAGACCACGTCACGTCATCACCATTTGCATGCTTAGCAACCAGATGGCGTTGCTTGCATACGCGCGGCGTAAGCGCGGGCGCACCAACACAAACGTACGCGTATTCACAACGCGTTGTCGCGCGCCGTTTTCAACGAATGCTTAATCGGTGTCCGCGCATGTCGCAGACATCACAGCAGCTCGGAAAAAGTACATAAGAACCGAAAAAGTCCCGTCCGAGGTACACCAAAATGTGCTAGGCACCATGCTAGGCACGCACAACAAGCAAACCCAGGGTTGCTTGCGGTGTTTGTCTTCTCTGCTATGTGTGCGTATATTGAAAAATAATTGGCGATTGGTAAATGAAACCGCTAATAAACTCATATTTACTGCAAACAATCTGAAACAACTTCCCCAGAAAGTACAATAAAACGTATTTTTTAACATCAGAGCAAGCTTTGCTCCTGGCAGACCTAACTCAGTCTGCAAACAATGTGTTTCTGAAGTGCGAAAATCGCGACGTTCGCAGGCCGTGTAGACGACATTTCCAGGCATTGCGAACTTCGCAAGTGCAAATGTTCGTTCCACCGAATTCGCAGGCGAAAAACGCACCATGTAGGACGGGCTTTAGAATAGTTTTCAGATAAAGCCACTCTAATTGGGAATGCGTTTTGTTTGTTCAACAGACCTCAGGTTTTTTTTATTCAATCATTAAGCATCACACCGCTTTTTATTTGCTAACGCTTCGTTGGGTTTATTGCAAACAGGCTCGGCATTCTGCAAATGCCATCCGGCGAACTTCTATGTATGCATTCCTAGCGAGGTCATCAAATCGTTCAATAAGGCAGCGCAGAGAGATGGCGGGATTTCAAAAGTACTCTGTACTCAAGCAGAGCAGTGAAAACACGTGCACATTGGCAAGAATACCTGAAGACAGAAA
This sequence comes from Haemaphysalis longicornis, assembly GCA_013339765.2. Lineage (NCBI taxonomy): Eukaryota > Metazoa > Arthropoda > Arachnida > Ixodida > Ixodidae > Haemaphysalis > Haemaphysalis longicornis. The sequence continues at coordinate 99,405,268 of CM023450.1, read as the reverse complement.
GTTGAACACATTCGCTAAAGTTCAACGCCATAAAGTAATGGCAAAGTTTAAATATATCTCCATTGTTCTCGGATAAACTAAATGAGAAGTTTCGCGTGTAGTGCGGACAGAAATGAAGGGCAAGAGGAGTATGTGGGCGACTGCTTTATTCAAAGGCGAAATTAAGGCCACGTGAATAAGTGGGCTTGCTTCACTTTGTGCCACGTGTTGCAGTTAGCTATTTTCTGTTGAAGTTTGGGCAGTAGTTATTTGAGTAGAGTTTCCCTTCGTATTTTTCAGACGACATGTGGTTGTTCCTTTTGAGGTGTGGGTGGCCTTGAAAGGAAGATTCGGTGTTCGCTGATGTTTCCACACCGTTCGTGTAGTGCCGTTTGTATAGTCTCGCTTTGTCCGCTCACCTGGAATTTTGGAAATGAATATGGCGTTATTTTTGCGAACACACACGCGTGCACACCCACCCACACGCACACACTCACACTCACAGAGAGAGAGAGAGAGAGAGAGAGAGAGAGAGAGAGAGAGGGGAGAGCAGCAGAGGAGATAGAGAGGAAGAGAGAGAGAGAGACTTTTTATTCCTGCTCAGGATTGCGGAGGGAGGGGCTAAGTCACCGTAAAGCAGTGCCGTGGCCCAAGCCCTGTCGACGGGGTTGCGCTGGGAGAAGCCGAAATTGACGTCACAGATGATGTCACAGATATCTTGGGCCCGTATGGAGTGCATGGTTTTTGTGGCGTTATGGTAGAAATTTAGTAATCATGTATGTTGCCAATCGCCTTGTAAAGTAGGTTGATGTTGACGTGAGTTTTGTCACGAGTATGAAAGCTTCGTTAATAGCGTATACGATGACGTGCCCTTTCTGGCGTGGTAATTTTTAACGACCCAGTTCGTTCAGTTTTGTTCGGTTATGAAAGGGTCATAAGGAGAGTAATCATTTGAATTCTGTGACAAGAACATTTGATTATGCCGACTAAGATAAACACTTTCCTTGCTAAATTTTATTACTCTAAAATTAACCGTAGTTGCAAATACACTTTGTCAAACGCTATTTTGCAACCTTTAACACATTTTGGCACCAAAAATGCTATCTTGGCAATCGATGCCTCTTTAAATGAAACCTACCAACTCACGCCTCTGGCATATTCTGGTCACTCCAGAGCTGGTTTACCAGAAACACAGCGAGAAAGATGGCTAAACAGGAGTAGATTGAACAATCGCTATTTACAGGTTATTTCAGTACAATCGCTAGCATAAGCAATTTTTATTAGACGGGCGATTACCTGTACGCCTTCATTTTAGCGTGTTCGCACTTCATTTGAAGATTATCGTGCATAACAATGACGAACAGTATAGTGGTGTGGATTCTTATGAAGCTTCTCGCGGGCGATATGGCAGATATAAACCGGTTTTTCGGAAACTTTACACCACCAGTAAAGCTCACTGCATGAATACAAATTCACTACAACTTCATCTGGGGTATAAAACTTTATTGTACTGCTTTTTGGTCCTGTTAAGTTCTGAGTAAAGTAGAAGTAATCTTGAAATGTAAATTTAAGCTAAAGTTTGGTACCATTATTAAATGTTTGCAGAAATTTTAGGTAAAACTCCCTAGTATGTACGCACATTGTAAAAGATAAAATATTACTCCACGCAAAAAAATGATAAAGCGGAAGCAAACAATGTTAACTAAACATCTAAATTGAAGAGCAGGACTAGAAAAGCAAAAGTTTCATTCGTTATTGTACGGGTCTGGCTGCAAACTTGGCCACCAGGTCCTTCTTGAGTACTTTTCCGTTTTCCGCCCTCGGGAGGGAATCGAGACAAATTACTCCACCGTAAAGCTGCTTGTACGAAGCACACTGTCCTGTAAAAAAAAAGAATTAATGACGTGCGAAAGAAGACCCGGTTTCTGCTAAATATGAATTTATGGCACTGGATAGCTTACGTATACATTGTGAGTATGCATGGAGATATTGCAGTCACAGTTCTTTACAAACATGAAATGGTCTGCGAAAATATTCACGCAGTAAGATGCTTGTGTCCTACGCGAAGATGCATCGACAACTACCTGCACTCGTTTATAAGTCTATTTATGGACATATTTGTTTTGTTTAATGACGCTCATAAGTGTGACTCACTTCCAAAGTCAGTCTGGAACAGGAGTTCAACTGGCAAGTCGGTTGTTTTTATATGCGAGTTACACCACGAAATAAATAAGACCAACGTTCTAGGCACCTGACCCACAAAAGTTTTTCTGGGCGTGTATTCCACGCTTACTAGTTTCTCCTATAGTTCGTCAAGCAATTTTTGTTGTCCGACTTACGTAAAAATAAGAAACAGAAGCCTGATTTTACGTCAAGCAAGGATGAAAAACATGCATTGCAAACCGAAGCTATTGGACGCGGCTTTTATAAATTACGCGGGGCAGTTACCCTGCAGATTAGCAGTAGATTTTCTAAAGTGCGCAAGGCGCTCAACTAATCGGACATAGTGATAGCTATTTGTGAGATCGTACTACGTAATGGTATTGCACTCTGCGCTTTACAGCGAAGGTGCCTCGGTGCTTGAGAATTTCTTCGTATGGTTGTGTGTTAAGAGAATACGCTTCGCGGCAAAGCCAAATTTTTCGCGAATAGTCTGGAGTTAAATATTATCCAGATATTTGAAGAAAAAACAAGTGCAAGTGGCTGCTAAGACTACTTTAATTGCAGGCAGTCGCTTTGCCTGCAGTCGCTTCGCGCGGCGCTGTAAACGATCGGTAATTCGCGCGTACTGTTATTACATGGGCTACTAAAGAGGAGGGTGGCAGCAGTTTTATAACTAACCACATGTGTTTTATAGAAACCAGCCCGCAAAAAAATTGCATTAAATTGGACTGCTCAAATGGCTACGTAAACGTAAGAACGCCTCAGCCGGTGTCATAACAGACATACCAGACGCATCACAAAACCACCGTGGAACAGACGTCCCACGTTTGTGTACTATAAAATTTAACTTGTTCGTAGTTCAAAATAGCTAAGTAATTCAGAAGGCCGAGGAATCTCAAATTAGCAAGAGAAGTGCTCTTTTTGCAATGCTCGTCGGTGCTGGGTACAGGTACTTGTAATGGATGTAATGTCTAAATGCAATTAAAGGGCATGTGTCGTTAATTTCATTACATCTTTTTTGTGTATTTTATAGGCTCCAGCGCTCAATCATGTAATAATTTACTGTTTTTAAAGGCCACTGAAAACAAGATCATTCTGGTGCTTCAGAGTGACCTGGAAGCCATGTCCCTACGACGCACAGCTTTCAATAGCTCATAAAAAATGCAGCAGAAATTCAAGGAATTGTCGAATAATGCGTATAATTGTTATGCCGCTTGTCTTGAGTGTGGGTTCCTTACAGCCAATTTTTTGCTATAGCTAAATCCTATCTGACCAAGTATCGCCATTTACGCCATTATAACGATTACAGGTGTAACTTGCGCAAACTCCGCAGTTTTGTGGAAACACAAAACATCATACGGTTCGCCATTTTCCGTAATTTTTCTCAATTTCTTATTGTTGTGGTTTTTCAAAATTCTGTTAGACAAATTATCTTCATTTACGCTCTTATAACGACTACAGGGAGGACTTCCCCGATATCTGCATTTTTTTGGGAATAGCGGGTGTTACACGGTCCTGGCTTGGGAAGGGGGGGGGGGGGGGGCGTGCTCGGCAAACAATGCTGCGCATTAATAAGTGGTCGTTCTTATTGTATCATACACCGAATTATTGGGCCTTTCGTACATATGGTCTTCGGAAATAAATTTCTCTGTTGGTGAGCTACGTGTGTACATATCCTATTTAGTTCCGTCATAAGCCCTGATTTAGTTACTATGAACTAATGAGCCTCACCCGTACCCTTAATTATCACAGCTACCGCTCCGAGGTGGCTGTCGTGCAGCTGGCGCCCATCCGCTTGTGATATAGTGGCGCCAGTCAGCCATTTGTGCAATATGCAGCGCGAACATCGCAAGCTGAGCTCGGTATCTTGCTGTGACAGTTCATTCTATAAAATTCCATTACACACCGAATGGACAGACACGAATCGACGTAGAAGGTTGGACGTTCAAAGATAACACCCCCGCACTGTAGCGTCTTGGTGGTTCTGAAGGCTTCAATGGTCAGGCTATTGCTGGCCGTACGCAATCAAGCCACATTGAACGTAATGTTAATTAGCGGCAATGTTTATCTCATCTGCATGGCAAGCTGCCCGAGAAAGCAGGAGATTCTGTAGAGATGCCTCACCCGCTACAAGTCTCTTGAGCTCCTCTTCAATGACATTGTGGTGCTCGGTGTAGGCCTTGTTGAGCACGACGCACGCGCCTGGGGCCTCGCCGTACTTGGGGCTGGGCACTCCGACTACGGCCACCTCGGCGACGGCGTCGTGCGTCAGAAGGATGTCCTCCAGCTCGCTGGGGGCCAGCTGGTTGTCCATGCACTTGATGAGCTGCTTCAGCCGCTCCACCATGTACAGGTGGCCTTCCCTGTCGTAGTAGCCGAGATCGCCTGCACAACGCATACCGGGCGTCTCATGAGGCAGCCTCATATCACTCGTTTGAAAGCGATCGTTTGTGCAACCTCAGAGTTAACTGAACTCTTGAAGACAGCGAAAAGAGCACAAGATGTGAAGTGCGTCTATGTGCACACACGCGCGGATGCTCGTATGCTTCGAATAATCACTTTATCTCACGGGAGCAAGGATAGTGATACCATTGCTCGGAAATGACAACATCGAGCCTCGAGCATTTCAACCATCTATTCTCGGACCAGAGCCTCTCTAAGGTGAGAAGGAACAGTGCTCCAGCTCTTCGTACTCACGAACAGCAGGATGACGACACTCCCGGGAACTTACCCGTATCGTGGTCCGAATCACAGCTGTGACCTTTTGATATCGCAGGGAGGAGCTTGATAATTACCATGATAATAATTTCCTTTGGGATGTTGCACATATACGTACAAACTAAGAAATCATCACCTGGAGCGATGCACACATTCTATGACAAACCTTTCTTTGAATGAATGAAACGTCCGGCTGTTATTGTAGCTTAAAAATGATACCGATATCATCGCAATCTTTGAACAAATAACGGAGATATTAAAGAAAACGTTTGACGCAGTCGCGACCCCCTAGCCAATTTCCCGCAACTTTCTTATGACGTCACGGAACCTTGTTTGTGCCACTGGCGGCCGCCTAACTCACCTGTCGCGACGACACATGACTGAACGTCTGTAATGGGGCCTCTAGTTCCATTTGACCGCATCACTCGAATGCTCACGTGCAGTCAACGCACTGAAAATTACGTTTTATTGCTGGCCCGTATGACGTCATTCTTGCTCATAACACGTCACTGTGGCGCAAAATTTGAAATTTTTAAATTATTCTTGCTTTTTTTTCGTTAAAAAACATCTTCTGTGCTCTAATCGAGCTGAGTGAGATACTGAATCCTAGTTCTGTCAAATTAAACGAAGTTTTATTTTCTCTTCATGGCTCCTTTAAAGTTCTGTTGTTAAGGATCAATACTTAAATTTGCAACTGCGTTTTCGAAATGGCCTGTCTACGCGCACTTGGCCAAAATCTTGGTTTATGTATTGCCATCAGTAAGACTTTTTGTCTACTTATTGCGATAGAGAAAAAAAGTTACCTGTTTCAATAAATGATATTACCGAAGCTCTACTGTTTGCACCATTCATGTGTTCATTTGCACGACTCATCAAAGCTGCATGAGCAATCTTATGGAAGCAAGAAAAGGCAAATTGTGGCAGGTGTTCACACTTGGCTGCTGCTGGAGCACGAGACACTGGCTTAAGCCGACGGGTAACATGAAGGAAGCGCCACCGTAGCGATTGCACATGTGTGTGTTAGGAGAAAAAATGTCTGTTTTTCAATTCTCGTAATACATCACTGGACCCTTCTGATGTTACCTGTCTTGAGCCAGCCGTCAGCGGAAAGGACATCGGCGGTGTCTTCGGGTCGGTCATGATAGCCCTTCATGACACTCCGACTCCTGACACATATTTCTCCATGCTCGAACGGCTCCAAAGTCTTTCCAGTGTTGACGTCCACCACCTGAAAACCGTGAAAAATGGATACGGTGAATGTATTTCCCGTTCCGAATGGAAAGCTGGAATGAATGCGAAACAGCAGATAAAGAAGTGGACCTCCCTTCCGGCATGCGTACGCGCGAACTGTGCGAGGTACATCTAGCAGAAATGTCCGCAGCGTGTCTGCTTGCTTCGTGAGCAGACACTTTAAATGATATGGATTCGATAACCAGGTATAACATCATCGGTAAGGCTAAAAGCAGTGAAAAAAAAGAACGAAAGTGATCGACAAGGTTTATGAGGAGGTGACTGCTTTACAGTATATCCACTGGGCCAGGCATTGTGATTGCTCTACCCGTCTCGGTAGCTCAAGAGTAAAACGCTCCTGATCGCGAGCCGCTGCTTTGATCTCGGCCATGGCTGCCGAGTTTCTGATGGAGGCGGATAACAAAAGTGTTTTTGCCTACGCTTCGGAGCGCGTTTATATCTCGGGTGTCCTAAATGAATCCGTCGTCCAATATGGGGTATTCTAGCACAGGTTTAGCTTTAGTGAGTAAAAATTCAATCTGGTTGGCCGCGTTGAGGCGGAGCCAAAAATCGGCCCCCGCCTACTGCAGGATCTTTGTCAATAAAGTATTTTCCAATCCAATCCTAGCCTGCTGGCGCCAGTGATATGCACAATCGAAGACCTTGGAGTTACGAGAGTTTAGGCTCGTAGATGTGCGAGACGTCTTCCTGGGCAGGAATGCATGCTTCTGTTCTGCCTCCCTTCCTTCCACTTCTCGACCCCCCCCTGCCTTGTTTACCTTACTCCCCCCGTTTTGTGCCCATGTTACAATCCAAACTTGGTTTGAAGACACAACGTGGTCCTAGACCGCCTCTAAACGGAGAGCTTTTCTTCGGTTGTACAACGCACATAAGTGCGCACATCACTACTGCTTGTTCATGTGCGCAATCGATGCCTCAATCGATGTGCGGAGGTAACAACGAAGAATGCTACAGGCTACACTCGCAGGTGGCCAGACGGCACCACGTCTTTTACTTCTGAATCACCCTCGCCCAAACACTGCCTACACCTGCATGGGGGGGGGACGAAATGCTGAAGCTGTGGCCGTCAAAGATAGGCAAAGGAATTCTCGCGTCTTCAAAACATTCAGGAGAATTTGCTCAAATTTAGTTGAGCTAATTAACCTGTGTAAAAATACACCTAAATGGGCGTGTAGAGATAGTTTGTCCTATAAGGTGCGCCCAACTCACTGCGGGGGTTTTGTTGCCATGTTGATCGTAGAAGGCGCATAGTTCGAATGGCTTGAATCACCCAAGTTTGCAGAGGACTAAAATCAAGGTACGCTTTCGCAGCCAAATGATACCACATTATTGGCTTTGTGCAGAAACTTGCGAAGACTTTAGCCTGTTCGTAACGCACTTTCTAATACGTTCCAGATTTATTTTTTCTGAGCTGGAGGGGGTTAGCGTGCCAAAGCGCACCATGGAAGTCTAGTTACCTTGACTTCGGAGCCAGGCGCAGGGGGTCCCATATGATCGATTGTGACCTCGCCAACCTTAGTCGCGCTCACCAGACCGAAAGTCTCACTCAGCCCATACAAATTAGCCAACTGTGGAAGGCGCTAGCATCTCGCAAATGTCACGGGCCAAGCTGCTTGTGAGAGTGCTGCCGCCGCACACGATCTTTGCAATGTGGGGCAGTTGTGTTGGTGTATTTTTCGCCTCGTTGATCATCATTTGCAGCTTCATTGGCACGAACACAACGCTGGAGACCTGGAGAAAAGATTGGAAAAAAATTACTAACAGCCGCAGTTTTATAACCGCAAAAAGTTCATGGGAGCTCTATTGATAGACCTATAATAATGCCTGGGAGGCCATTCCTGTACAGCGCGTGCGTACGTCTTGCTCCGGGCTTTAGAAACATGCAAACCAACTTTTGCCACAGGTCTTCCGCCTCCTATGCCAAACATAGTTTGAGTTGTAACCATCTCAGTGGCCCCGTGTGCTGGCTTCAGCACCTGCAGTAGCTACGTGTCGCTCCCGGCGTGTGGAATCGAAATCATTGGCTGGCGTACCCAGTAGTCTACGCCAGGGGTCGGAAACCTTTTCAGGTTGAGGGCCGAATTGCATGAAGTCGACATTGCAGGGGCCGGACGGCTAACCGAGGGGGGGGGGGTGGCTTTGGAGATAACGAAGAAAATTTTTGTGAATTAACATCATTCTGCGAATCTGAAATAGAAATCGTTTTCCTGTACCTGTCTAACACCATTACACGTCGAAACTGTCCTTTTCGGCCTTTAGATTGGGAGTGACGAGGACACTGGGGGGGGGGGGGGGGGGGGGTGTTGCGACTGGGCATCTAACCGCAGTCTTCGATGTTGTGACTCGCATCCCAGCTTGTCACCGATGTTGGGAATCAGCCATCCCGACGCTGTCACAACTGTTGGGACCGGGCCCTCTCAGCGCAGCCACCACTGTTGCGACTGGCCATCCGAGCGCAGCCACCGTGTAGCGGCGTTGCCTTGCTCCGTCCGCTGTCGACGCGGCGCAGAGCAGAGCGATGAAGTTCTCGAGCCGACAAAAAGTGATGTAACATTTATATAGAGTATGTACAAGGGTAAGCAAACGTTACATGGACCCACACAAAGGCAACAGCACCTCTCCACTCGTTGCCTCCGAGAAGTGCCTGCCGGAAGAATGCCGCCGGAGAATGCCTCCGGCGGGTTTTTTTATACCCGCGTAAGTTCGTTGGAGCCCCGAGAAGTTTGAATCGCTCCAATCAGGACTCTCGCTCGGCGGAAGTTTGAAATCCGACAAATGGAACCGAAGCAGGTTGCGTCAGCCGAGCGCCATGATGGGAAAAGGGAGGGCGGACGCCCACGCCGTCTCCGCGACGCCGCCTCCAGGCAAGTAGTGGCCTGACGGTTTCCGGTCGTTCACCCGATGGATGATTCAGCCGAGCCGCCGCGACGCAAAAGGAGAGGCGACTCTGCGGCGGTGCATGCTTCATCCTGTCCGCCGGGGGCGGTTTGCTCTGAATTGAACGAGGCGTGAATCGGCCCCGCTGTCGGCGCGTCGCCCCGTGCAACCGAATTTGGGCCGGGCGCTCTGGAACAACAGGGGGGGGCTGACGTCATGCTGGGGGCCGCATAATACTGCCTCACAGACCGCGGGTTTCCGACCGCTGTTCTATGTCAAGGAAGACTCAACACGGCTTTCGACGTATAGTCGCGGCCACTGATACAGGGAACACGGCGCGCGTGGCCGCGCTCTTCGGACCACCGAGCGTGCGCCACGGGAAGTATTGCGTCGCAAGCGCATTCAGAGCCAGAGGCGGAGCCCGGACTTCGCGTCGTCTGCTACGGCCTCCTCTCACTTCGCCGCACGCGTGGTTTGTGTAGTCCGAAGTGCGCGCGCAATCTAGGTTTCGCAACCTAGCCGTAGCAGACGACGCTCAGCTAACTCCGCCGCTGGCACTGATTGCGCGTGCGCCGCAATACTTCCTGTGGCGCCCGTCGTGGCGCTTGGCGGAGTGCGGCCAGCCGCTCCGTGTTCCCTATATCAGTGGCCGCGACTCTACACTTGACTGTCTTACTGCTTTGATTGCCGAAGCATAATGGCTTCCCCCGATGATTCGTCGCTGCTATATCGCAGGATGTGCGTGGCTGGTTATATGAAAATACAAGAGAACCGATTGGTAGCTCCTCACTACGTAGTTCTGAACAGACTTCGAACAGGTCATATAACCGCACAAGGTGATTGGCCACGATGTTGACACCTACACTTCGAAGAACACGGCCGGTGCACCAATTCCATTTGGCTGCTACAAAATACTGAAACATACGTACGCAGCAAGATTGGTACCGATTTTCATTGTCATCATGCTCTCGCATCCCAATCACATGAGCCGCCGGAAGTGCCTCAGTAGTTCGATTTCTTAATGACTTGACCGCGGCAACGCTACCCTGTCCATTTTGTCCCAATTTGGGCGGCCATCATTTAGCTTACTGTCAGCTGCGCCACACCATAAGATAGGCTATTTTCGCGTTAAAAGTAATTCTGCGGACTTCGAACATTTACATGCAATATTTACCAGATTCTTCTAGGCCACATAAAAATCATTAGGGCGAGTGTCAGCACGTTGGGTCTCCGATGTTATATGGTTTTAAAAGAATCTGTAGTCACATGTTCGCTTCATGTTATGTTCTTCTAGAAGATATTTCAAGCGTACACGCGTAAGGTCTTACCTTGTACGTTTCCACGACGTCTATGAACCGGTCCAGAGGCAAACTAGGCTCTCGCACAATCGTTGTGGCTCCGAGGAGGGGGCCAAACATATTCAGGAGTAAAGCCTGATACGTGTGTAAGCGGGTTCCAAGCAAGAAAGACATCGTCTTCAGTGATAAATCCAAGTTTGCTGCGGAAAACACATTTGTAAGGCACGGTGTAACATACTATCGTAGCGTAAGCGTTCCTGAACACTAAGAACGACATATCACTTGAATCGACTGATATGGTTATTAGTGGCGTTGTATTCCCCTAAGACAGCCTTAAAGTGCTTGGTAGAATGTTAACGCCCCGTAGATAGAGGATAAATGCAATACTTGATGAAGCGCACTCCATGTGTCGTGATGTCAGGTTTTGAAACCTTTCAAACAAGGTACCTATCGAGGAACATGTTCCTTGCAACCTGTTTTGGAATAACAGCATAAAGTAGAAAGCTTAGAAAAAACTTCCAAAAATGAAAGCGTGTAGGCATTCTATGGGCTCAAAGAAAGAGGGCGAAAGATGTCTGGCAGCTCTATACGGTAAATCGTAAAATTGACTCAAAGGCAAATACGAAATTCGGAAAGATCAATATCTAATTCAAGAACACAAAGCTAAGGAGATCGATGGGAAGAGTCTAGGGTTTAATTACATCTATGTGTGCCGACTACAATAATCCGGAACAGAAAGAGATTGTTAACGAAGCAGCAGTTATACACCTAGATAATATACAGCGTCATCTGTTTCAATGCAAACAGGGACTTTCGGCATACTCGTTGGTTATGTAGCTTCCCACAAGTCTAGGTCGACAAAGGAGTGAAAATTTGTTCGCGTTAGCTTACAGAAGTGTCCAGCTCCAGTTCTCATTCAGTTATTTCTTCTCATCCAAAGGGTCAGTGGATGTTACACCGTAATGTGTGTCCCGGCCATCACGCCCAATAATTTTCGTATCCACTTGAGCGCTGTCTTCGTGACTGGCCACCGCCCAGACCAGTGCTTTAATGGTATAATATCGAAGACGTTTTGTAACGATTTTGTTCGTTTATAGTTTCAGTTTTTTCAGTGATAGTTTTTTCTGCGGTATCTGTATCCGTCATGCAAAAACCGTATAGGAGCGGCTCTGCTATGAAATGGAGGATGAGCTGCCCTCGGAACAGGATAAATGTGGGTGACGTGGGTGTTTACGTTCATTGTACCAACGTCTTTGCGTGGTACCATTATGGCAAACGCCTTATCACAGCGGAATGGAGTTATTAAAACTTCAATACAGTGTTAGTTCGTGATGGAAGTTTAAGGGCTTCACATATTCAATTACTTCCTTCATACACAACGACGGGAGCGAATTAGGCTTGTTCCCTAAAGAATCGGGGGTGGGACAAACGGCTGGTCAGCCAGGTAGCACATTATTCTAGTATCTTTTTTACATGGTCATTTTTTCTTGTTTTTGTTAGAGTCCCCAAGCTGTTAGCGAGACAAAAGATTTATGCAGCCTCCTTAGTGTCTTTCGTTATCTCGTAGTAATAATTTAGTTCAGAACCTTCGCAGTTGCATTTGATCTGTTACATTGGCCAGTGACAAAGACGTGAGACATACTCTACTACACAGCAATTTTCCCACTGCACCATATTTGTTGCATTGTCGGCATGCGAGAATGGGCTTTCGAGTGTGTAAACAAGTACAATTCCCAGCAACCTCCTTACTGCGTAAAGACCAATGCACTAATAGTGGGACCTACAAGGTCACACTGTAAGGTCACACAAGGTCACAACCCTGTGCCTCTCCCGGAAGGAAGTTACAACTTGGAGGCGGGTGTGATGGGAGTAGTTGTTCGTCTGGATTCGCCGCCACCTTATCTTCCCCTCCCAACAACTTTCCCTCTGAGCTTACTATCCCCAGCCTGGCTCGCTTAACCACACGGTATGGACATGCCAAAGCCCCACAGATTTGCCCCCGCCCCTTCCCGACCGCACCTTGGAGCAGCGGAGGGCTTTCCTGGCCAGCCCAGACATGAATACAAGCTTGCAACCAGGTGACCCGAGCGAAGACGGACTGCCGAAGGCTTGAAGCCAACTAATGCCGGACTAGGGGCGCTTTCTCGTGGTGCCTTTCCCATACCATCAGTCTCTTCTCCTCAAATAAAAAATTTCTCTCTGCTGAATGAAAGTTATCGAAACCCCAATCACAGCACATTCGGTACAAATCTCTAACGTACATTGTTCCTCGCATAACTTGCGTCTATGTATTTCGCTTTTTCTGCGGAAAGAATTGCTAAACTTACCTGAATGACAGAAATGTGGCTACGTAAGATTTGTGCGTTATTTCCACACCCTTAGGCAGACCTGTTGAACCGGACGTGTACAAAATCACAACCACGTCTTCCGCTGTGTCAACACCCACTTCTTCAGCTGCATCATCACAAATACTTTGGAAGTCCCGGACATTCACGAAACCAGGTACATCTCCAACGGCGAAGGCCTGATAAAGACAATAGATAATGCTTAAAATATATTATTTCAATGAGGGAGCGAATAGAAGCGAAACACCGAAACACCGCAAGCTTTCCTGGGAAATTAACCCTAATTTTCAACAAAAATGCATTGGGTACCAATACGACGCAATATTTATTTATTTTTTATTTAAGTAATACTGCGAACCATTGAAAGTCCATGCAGGGTAGGTAACTACATAGTATTCAAACAAAGAAATGCAATGGAACATGAATACAGTGAAACAAATGTAGCAACGAACGTCACGTCGAACGAGATGTAAGGCCTGTAAGAGAACTGCCAGTGACACAAAGCAACAAACATCATTTTGAACGAGATGCGGGCTCTGTAAGAGAATTCCAATCAGCTATTGTACGAGGAAAGAAAGAATTTAACTTTGTCAGTTCTAGCGAAATACGGCGCATTTTTAAAGCTGCTTCTAAAAACAGCAATCGTTTAACGCCTGACTTTTTGCAATTAGGATTATAGCTTCACGTACCCGTGTTCTGTTAGACACTCCAGACCAAAAGTTTGCCAGCAGAGAAGAAAAAACTGTGTTAGATAGTGGATATGGAGAACACAGGTATATTTTCCCCTCCCTGCGTTACAGGCTGTCACATGCTCCAAAATTGTCGCCATTTCATTTCACAACCGCTACTATTGGATACTTGTAGTCATAGCTCAACCTATTCGCCTGTTCTATTATTTTAGCAAAGGAAAGTGTATGAATATTAAAGGCTAGCTTCCAGTCTGAGCCCTGAATTCATAGCTTGTCAAGAACAAAAAGGGGTAATAACGCTTTCCAACCTTTAAAGGAATCTCCTCCATAACTTTCAGTGCCTTAGAGGAATTCCTCTTATCCGTTAGAATGCCTTCGCATTTGCTGTCCTCGATTTGGTACCTCAGTTCCCCTGCAAGGACAAAAAGAAAGTGAGGAGCACACTATATACACCGAGCGCATAAAAGTAGTACAGCTATGATCTTAGTTGTACAGGAACCAGCTTGGCGAACTGATTCCCTTTCAAACATCGCCGACGCTTTTCATAGCACAAAAAGTACGCTATTTGGAATACAGTTGAGGAGACTTCAGCTTCGACGTTAATTATTCACTGCCAAACAATTTTTCAACGCCGAACCAACGGCTATAACGAAAAATAAGAGGAGAGCTTCACGACAACGTTTCCTCTAATTAATGTGTCCCTTTAATATAAAAAAAAAGCTTGTAAGAGGTGCAGGTATCATACCGAGTAAAACGGGTGAACTCCCGATTACATTTCTAGTCTTTTTCTCGGTGATGAAAGTTGAATCCGCACTTTTTTGTTGTTACTTTTAGAGATTTCTTGATAGCAAAGCCTCTATGAGTGCGTTAAAGGGACCCTGATGGACACCAGCAAGCTGGTTTCAAACGAAAGTGACCTTCCGCATAGCCATTTTAGCTTCGATCCTGTGCGAAAGGTGCCCGAATCGCTGAGAAATCGCTAATGAAAGGCTGATCAAACTTGACACAAACAGCTACTGCCGCCGCTGTTTGCGTCGTAATAAACCGGAAGCAAGCGAGGCATCATTGATGCATAGCTTTATACCAGCAGCCGAATACAACGCTGCAACTTGCCGAACGATTTGTTCAGTTTCGGACAAATTAGTCGTGCTTTCCCTAACTCCCCTTCCGTTGCAGCTCCGGACCACTAAGCAAAATGTTCCTTCATAGGACCCGTGGTCAGTATTGACTCTTTGTTGAAGAAACAAATTTCCACCTTCGCAGTGAGATGCGAGGACTGAGGAAACCGCGGAGCTGGTGGTCTTCACTGGCTTCAACTTGGTTTTTCTTTGGCCTGCCCCTTTCTTAAAGAATGATGGTTGAAAAATTTAGGGAAGCTTGCACTTACGCCCGAGACTTGAATGGCGAAGCTGCTGGAGGTACGTATTGCAGGACACGAAGTTAAGTTTCGGTATCATTGTTTATTTGCACTGTTGCGGTGCTAGTAATCGCATACATATGCTTCGAAGAGGTAGTTGTCTCCTTCGCGGCGAGCATTGCAGACTTCCAACAGCTCAATTGGCGAAGCTTGCCCTAAGTAGCGCAAAGCTTGAACCACAGCAAAGCTGCAGGATTTCTTTTTACGCGAGCACTGAAGGACGCATCACCACGAATTTGTACAAGTTTCAAATTGTTTCTTTACACGTTCCGCTTTGCACTGTCCTAGTAGTAGTCATCGTCATATGCATCGATATCATCGTGTTACTCATGCCAAGTATTACATGCGCTGTAGTGCTTGACGACAACGCTGGAAATTGTGTTTTTTTGCGAAGCTATTGTGCGCGCCGGGAGCGCTCGCTTTTCATTTTGTTGGTACTTATTCCGGCAACGGCGACTTTACGGCTTGTCCAACAGCTCCGACGTTAAAAACAAAACTTGCACCATGCAACCAGAGTTAAATCAAAGACGACAATCTACCCTCCTAAAGGCCAAAATTCAATGATGATGATAGTTGGGTTTTATTGGCAAGGCCGACTATGGGCAAAGAGCTCCAAAAAGAAGTTACTGAATTGTGATGAGACCGTAAATACTAGAACATGTGACTAAAAGTAAAAGTTATGCAAAACAAAAGAAAATGGAGATGGCTGGTGTATAGGGCCAGGATGATTACACGTGATATGACAAGAGCTGCAGAAAGTTCACCTCAGCTAAAAACTTAAAAACACGCTGACTAAAAAACATTGGTTCGTCGGCTAAAAAATATCATAGGTGCAAAGGAATGTGTCGTCTGTATAATTCTATAATTCAGGGATATCTTTGTGTCGTGTTGTGTCAAGTGGTCTGCATGTGATTAGTATGTGGACCACGGATAGGCCCTTTCCACACCTGCTATACGTGGGTCCCGAAGTTCCAGTGAGCAGGTGGGAGTGCGTCGCATGTGTGTGGCCTATCCGCAGCCTAGCCAGGGTGACTTCAATGTATCTGTTGTGTGAGTCAGTTATGTAGCGTCCCAGTTGTGGTTTTATTACGTGTAGTTTGTCGTCTGTTTGTTGACTCCAGTGTAGTTGCCATGTGTTACGAAGCTGTCGTCTGATGTGTGTCTTTAGGTCGGTGTAAGGTACTGTTATGTCAACTGTGGTCATGAGAGCAGCAGCACCAGCCATTTGATCAGCGGTCTCATTGCCAGGGATCCCACAGTGACCTGGTACCCAGCATATGGTTATTTCTAAATCTGAAGCATATGCAGTCATTATGACCTTTAAAAGAACATTGATTACATAGTTTTTGACGACCTTCCTGATGACAATGCCTGCACAACGCGTAGAGCATCTGTGTAGACGATGGACTTTGGAATCTTATGTTCGAGGATGTGACCAGTAAAATGCCATACGCTTCTGCCGTGTAAATACTGCTGTGAAAATTCATTGCTTTGATAACTTTAAAATTTGGTCCGTGCGTTGCACAAGAGACAGTAGAACCAGTTTTGGACGCGTTGCTATAGAATTCTGCGCACCTGTACTTGTCCTGCAGGTACAGGAAGTGCTGCAGAATTGCATTCCTGGGTACCCTATTTTTTTCTACAAGAGTGAATGACAGGTCGCATGTTACAGGACGAAGATGCCATGGTGCGATGAAATTATGAATGGGTGTCTTGTGCGTGTCTGAAAGGGGGACATTGAGTGCAGAAGCCTCCTCCCTAACTCAGAGAGAAAGGATGGCCTGTTTAAAAAGAGTAGTAAAATTGATGTATCGTTCATGATGGGATTAAAAGGATGGTTGGTCAGAGACACGATATTGGATGCATACAACAGGTCAACATACTGCCGCTGATGCCCTAGGGTCCATTTGTCGCACTCGACATAAAGACTTTCAACAGGGCTAGTGCGGAATGCGCCACATGAGAGGCGAAGGCCAAGATGCAGCACTGGGTCGAGCATTTTCAGTGCTGTTTTTGTAGCCGACCCATACACGACACTGCCGTAGTCGAGCCGAGACCCCACCAACGCTGTGTACAGGCGCAGCAGGAGTTGTTTGTCGGCCCCATAAGGTTGATGTGAGAGGACCTTAAGAGTATTCATTGTTTTTAAGCATTTGCATTTGAGCTGTCTGATATGTGGGATGAATGTAAGTTTTTCGTCGAATAAAATACCTAAAAACTTGTGCTCCTTGTTCACAGGAATTGGCACATTCGCAAGAGTGATGTCTGGGTCCGGGTGGACGCCACGCCTCCTGGAGAACAGAACACAAGAGCTCTTCGCGGGATTAAGATTAAAGCCATTCTTGTCAGCCCAGCCGGCAAGTTTCTTGACGCCGAGCTGGACTTGACGTTCGCAGATGGACAGGTTACACGATTTAAAGGATATCTGCACGTCATCTACATACATAGAATAAGAGATTGTAGGTGGCAGTGCCTTTCCAAGAGAGTTCATTTTTACTATGAAGAGGGTGCAGCTCAACACTCCACCTTGCGGCACGCCATTTCTTGCACGTGAACATTTGACAGTGCACAACCAACTCTGACGCGAAAGGTTCTCTCCGACATATAACTACAAAGGATGTTCAACATGTTGCCCGCAACACCGATTGACTTTAGGTCACTGAGGATACCGTACCGCCAAGCGGTGTCATAGGCTTTTTCTATGTCGAAAAACACCGTAAGACAAAATTGCTTATGCACAAAGGAATCCTTTATATATCTTTCAAGAGCTACGAGTTGATCGTTCGTTGATCGCCCCGCCCTGAAGCCTGCCTGGCAGCTCTCGAGAAGACCGTTGTACTCAAGGAAGTACACGAGCCTGCGATTTATCATCTTCTCGAGAAGCTTGCACAGGCAGCTGTCAGGGCAATGGGTCGATAGCTAGCAGGAGAGGAAGGGTCCTTCCCTTCTTTCAAGAATGCTACAACTATGGCCTCCCTCCAAGACTTTGGAATGTGCCCCGACAAAATATCTTGTTTAAAGGTGAAGGAGTGTAACAAGAGTGTCTGTGTGTAAGTGCTGTATCATTGTATATGTAATGTTGTCTGGGCCTGGAGCTGAGGGTTTACACGTGCTTAGAGCAGCCCTCAGCTCATGTAGTGAAAACAGGGAGTTGTAAGAAGTCTGTGATTTGTTGTTGTCACGTAGGGACTTCTTTTCACAAAACGCTTTATGTTTCAGGAAAGTGTGTGTAGTGTGCAGAGCTTTACACGTGTTGAAAGCGTTGTGCAAGTGTGTTAGCCTGATCTTCTAGTGTGTCTCCAGTCGTGCTGACCAAGGGCAGGCTATGTGTATGTTGTCCTTTAAGTTTACGTATTCGTGTCCATACCTTGCGTGTGTCTGTGTATGAATTTACGGATGTTATGAAGGAGCGCCAACTATCCCGTTTTGCCTCACGGCGCAGGCGCGTTCCCAAGGCCTTTGCTCTTTTAAAAGAAATTAAGCTAGCCGACGTGGGGTACCGGCGAAGGACACCCCACGCCTTGTTCTGGGCCATTCGCGCTCGCCTGCAGTCCTCGTTCCACCAGGGCCTCCTTGGGTTGCGTGGGGCACCGGAGGCCTGGGGAATGGACTTTGCGGCGGCGTCGAGGAAGTGCGCCGTGAGCAGTTGGGTCGCCTCTTCTACGTGTAGGTGTTTTATGGATGTGTAGTGCAGTTTAGATGTTTCTGTGAATGTACTCCAGTTTGCTCTTCCCTCATTGAACCTTTTATGAGAGGGGGAAGTGTTTGTGCCTATGCCTATGCATGTCAATTTGGTGGGGAAGTGGTCACTACTATATAGGTTTGTGTCCACATGCCACGCAAGAAATGGGAAAAGAACTGCAGAGCCAAGAGCCAAGTCAAGATGTGAATAACTGTTTTGTCCTATGTTATAATATGTAGCTTGGTTTTTGTTAAAAAGGCATGCTCCCGATGATGTTAGAAATTTTTCGATTAGGCGACCTCGGGCAGGGAAGAAGAGCCCCAGTATCTCGTACACATCATCTAGATTGTTGATAAGGCCTCTACAGTTCCATTGAATGGGCTCTTAGCCTGTCACACCATCCACCTAAACACCATGCTTGCGGGAAGAGCGGGAAGAGCCCCAGATTGAATTATGTGCATTGAGGTCGCCTAAGACTAAGTACGGTTCAGGTAGTTGATCTATCAGGGCCTCAAAATCAGTGATCGATAGTTGGTAATCCGGAGGGATGTAGAGGGAGCATACCGTTATTAACCTATCAAATAATTGTTCGAATCGCGACAGCTTCAAGCATGGTGTTTAGGTGGATGGTGTGACAGGCTAAGGATTTTCGGGCTACTATGGCCACACCACCTGAAGAATAAGTGCAAGTGTGCCTGTCTTTTCGAAAAATCAAGTAGCTATTCAAGAAGTTAGTATGTTTACTATTTAGGTGTGTTTCCTGAAGACACATGAGACTTGGCTGATGTGAATGAAGTATCTCGTACACATCTAGATTGTTGATAAGGCCTCTACAGTTCCATTGAATGATGTTGTCTGTTCCCATTATTTACATTTAAGAATGACTGGAGTGTGTGTGTGTGCGTTCATGTGTCGTCTTTCGGGGCTGTTACTCTGGGATTAGGCTTTTTGGGCCTGTCTGTAGGCTTGGAAGTCGGTGGCCGCTCCTTGCCACCGGTCAGACTCGCTGAACTGGGTCCCTGTGGAAACCAGACGCCGCTCCGCCCCTCGGCGAGCTGCGTCGGCGTACCTCCCCAGAGGGAAAAAGGCGAACCTCTTCCGCGCCTCTGGGAAGGTGATGTTCTCAGTTACCTTGATGTTGATTATCTTTTTTTCAGTTTGGAATTTTTCGCACTTGCGGGAGTAGGCTGCATGCGAAAAATTTTTTCGCTTTTTCAAGTATCTTAGAAAGCCATTTGTCAATTTCTTCGATGTTTCCAGGATTGACGTCGGTACGGAAGGCTTTCCAATCTGTGATCTTTGCTGTCCCGGACCGAATGGTTCTTTTCGGTGGCTTATCTCGAGTTGTAGGATGTGATGATCACTTCCTAACGTCTCCTCCAGTCGGGTCCACTCTGCCTGGTGGATGCCGTGGGTAAAGGTGAGGTCGGGATTAGTGTCTCTGGAGACGCTGTTGCCTACTCGGGTTGGTTGCAGCGGATCGTTCCAGAGACTTAAATTGTGAGATTGGGCGGCGTCATGTATGCGGGTCCCTTTCTTGTTGTTGACGGGTACCCCCACACCGTGTGAGGAGCATTAAAATCACCCGCGATCACGACTTTGTGCCCTTTCGTGATGTTCCTGATTTTCCTTATAAATTGCTCGAAGTTCGCCAGTTGGTCTCGAGGGGGGCTGTAGACGCTTAAAATGAAGAGGCTTTGCTGAGTCTTTCTGCCAGGTAAGATTTCGACAAGTGTATGGTCCACGTTGGTGTCCATGATTTCGTGCAATTGGGCGGTAAGGGTCTTTTTAGTCAGGACTGCGGTGCGCTCTGTTCTGCTGAAGGCGTTATATCCTTGAAGGCGAATGTTAGTGCTGTACGTTTCCTGGAGGGCTATCGCATCTGGTTCATCTTGTTTAGTGAGTTCTAGGAGGTTAGGGATTTTGCGCCTGATAGATCTACAGTTCCATTGCCAGATTTTGGTTTGAAAGACGTCTGTGGTGCCGTTAGTTTGGACTGTCATCTTCGATAGATTCAATGTCAGAGAGCTCTTCTCGACTTAATGAGCAAGAACGGGAAGCGTCATGGCTATCTTTTCGTGCCTTTTTCGCGCCGCAACTATAGGCTGAGGATTGATCGAGCGTCGTTTTGGTGATGTAGTTCTTCCTGGCGTATGCGACGAAGTTGTCAAAGATTACCGTGTTGTGGATGCTTGCTCCGCAAAAGGCGCTATGGCTTTCTGGATTTCTGCCGCGACGACCGGCTGTATGTTTGCCATGATCCTCTGTTCAAGTGCGGCTATTCTGTCTTCAGTTAGCTGAATGACTCGCTCCTCTGTGAGTAGTACTTGTTGTGGAGGGCGTTTAGCAGCTTCTTGCTCTCGACATTGATAAGCTGCTCATTGATAAGCTGCTCCAGCGCTGTCGAGAACACCGGGAAGAGCGTTTTTTTTTCTTTTTTGAGGCTCGATCATCCAACACCTGCTTGTGGATTCCTTACCTCATCAATACTTCCCTCACACTTCGTTGCCTACATTTTCCCCTCCCCACTTCGCCGAGCGGAGTTTTCTGTTAAAGATCTGGGCGCACAGAGCTCAAGCTTATAAAGAGCTCCGCTGTTGAAATATTGCCCCTTTGAGGCTCCGCGAATATTGGCATCGCACCAAACGCTCGAGTGTAGCGCGCACGCTTCCTCGAAAAGCGGTACTGCCGCCCCAAGTATGGACGATTACCGCCATCTAGCGGCAGCCAGGAAAGGCGTTGCGCACGCCAGACGTTTCAACCGTTTCCGGTGCAAGTTGCGCAGTATTGGCCCCGAGGACATACCGTGGCGCCACCTACTAATGACGTCACTTGTTGGACGCCGGGTCGGGTTGTCGTCTGCTACAACCCATTTCCTGTGCGCATGCGGCCGCGTGTTTTTTTTTTGTGTGTCTGTGGCCACCGTATCCCCTCCCCCCCCCCCCCCCCCCCCCGCTCCTTGTGGATTTGATGCAAATTACCCAAAAAAAGTTGTCTGCAACCCGAATAATCCGGGCGAGCAATCTGCGACTCGCTTTTTCCCGGCGACACCTCCGCGCCCCACAGCTCGTACGCAGCTAGCTCACGCCAAGGACGATGCAACTGATGCCGAGAAAAGTACACTGTAAATTCATTATGAAATACTTGCGGCGTGACATGTACGAGACTGTGTGTGCAAGGAAACACCTTGTAACAGCGACGGAAGCGCGCCGCTCACTTGTGATCTCACCGCGCCTACTGCTCGCCTTGCCTGGTTAATGATTGACTACGCGAGAACGGTGATCGGATTGCTTCGCCTCGCATGCTTAAAAGTACTGCTATGATGCGCAGTTTGGCTTAAGCAGTGCCTATTACCCCTAGAATGTTTTTCATAGTTATTCCCGGATTTGATTAACGATCACGGCCGTAGCCTGTACTCTGCACGGCTGATATGTTTACTTTTCGCGACAACTTGTCCGCAATGTATAAATGGTATACGAACGCGAGTTTTCAACGCCTGCGAGAGGGTTTGGACATGGCTATATTTAGTTTTCATTAGGACTTCGGCGTGGGATTGTATAATTGTAACGTGAACTCTTTTATGTTTACAGTGAGCCTGCCTTCCTCTAGCGTCAATGAAACTAACGATTGCTCACAGAAGGCGAGGCGAAACACGTCGTTAATGAATTAGGGTAATTGGGATTTTAAAATAGGAGAACCGAGCGTTGGGGGCCCCCCAAAGGGATGGGGGAACCCAAACGCAACACGCGCGCGACGAAAGGGTCCTCTCGAACCGCCTGCCGCCGGCTTAGGAGGCATGTGATCGAATGTTGGGAACTTTAGGCTTAACGTCGCGGCGGATATTTCTTCGCCGCTATCGTTACAGTTGCGAATAAGAGTCCCTAATACGACTTTTCACTTCACTGTCACCCTCTTTCTTGTATGCGTAACTTTGTATCCGCGTCCGTTGAAGCGATCGATGATCAAGAACCTCCCACGGCCTCGGCCGATGCTTGCGCGCAGGCATATATCCTTCGGCCGCTCGCCGCACCGCGCGTGAACGGGCCGGCGGTGCCGGGACCGACCTTCGGGGACGGTCGGCGTAGATCGCCGCAGATATTTGAGCATCGCTTTGAAAACCACAGCTGATTACACCACCTAGCACAATTTTTCACCTATCTGACATCCACATTCACCGCTGTCGAATTACTTTTCCACAACTAGCGTGATTTTAAAAAGCGGCGACAAGTTGTTGCTGCCGCCACCTGCGTCGGTTCGAGCTGCTCCGTCGGCCGTGCGGGCAGGTACGGCGGTGTGTGCGCGGAGCGTTTCTGCGAGCAGTAAACGCTTCATGATTTCTTGCTTTACACATTTGTTGCAAACAAGGGAAATCTAGAAACTTAGCTTGGCAATCACCGTAGTCTACATTGTTGATCGGGGAAACGAGCCGCAGCTTACGCTTCGGTCGCACACGTACGCCACCACGCTCAAGTTGTTTGCGGGTTGCGGGGAATGTACCACAGTTGATACGGTTATAAAATCCTCATGACGGCAAACTGCGCTTGACGCACTGAGAATTAACTTCAAACGACGGAAATTAACACGAAAATACTTTTAGAACTCGCGTCCTAAGCTAAGTGTCACGCGCTGCAAGCCAACTGTGCAGCAAGGTAGGAACGGTGATCCTACAAGTGACGTCAAAACGATCGCAGCGCCAGCCTCTCCAGTGGTTGGGCCTCGCGGCCAATAGCTAGTGGGGTGGTGTCTGTCTTCGTGTTTTCTCTATTTTCTACGTATTTTTTAAAGCAAAGCGTAAGAGTGGTATGTTCGTGTTTTCAGTGAGCTAATCTATGAATCCAGAGCAACTTCTATTTTGACACCGCGTCCCTCTAAAACTAATAATCGTGTCATTCCCGACGCCAGAAAATCGCAGAGGAAAATTATTGGGGAAAACGGCACTTTCGATACCACTTCCCTTGCCCATGCGATGGGGTCATGACACAGAACTAGGCATACATTTTCCACATTTCATTTTAATAAGGTTCTATTGAAAACGTGCTGCTTTCAATAGAAAAGCAGCAAGCTAGGGTCAGGTGATCTATACAAGGATTGCAATTAGCCGTAACTTGAAAAGGTTCTTAGCGCAACATTTCCACATTGAAGGCAGAAAAAGTGCAAAAGCTTTGTTTAGATACTTCTGCGGGCAATTTTGGGCATCCTAGTGGCAGTAGTATTCTCAAGAAGCGGGTGGGTTTGAAGGTCCCCTAGCTACCCGCTAACCCATGATTATTACCAAGCGCGTTCAATTTTTTTGTCTTGCTGGCACAGGCAGATGAATTGCAATTTAAGAGCTTTATCTCTCGACATGCGTATGCAAACAGATAGGTGCGGGATTGACTAAAACAGATTTTCGAAGGCGTTCAGCCCATCACGACTGCTTGCAAATACAGGCTGCAAGACCGTCGCGTTTCCGTACTTAAGAAAGTATGGCAATTAGGTTATCCTCAATGTTTGAATTCTCGAAGCAAATGCTTCCTGTCGTACCTAAGAGTACTACAGCAGCATCCATGAAGGCCTTCAATCAACTGCGCGTATTGCGAGAACGTTCCGCAAATGACAACATGCTTGCAACCGTGCCATAGTAGGTAAGGAAAGAGCCTTGACTAGATCTTTCGTGTTCTTTCGAGTTCATCTTTGCGCGCTGCCCCAAGCGCAATCCTGCAATGTACCACCAACGAGCCCGGCACCAAGCGTTGACTAGGTCATGGGACCTCAGACGTCAAGTGAGGGCACAGCTTGCATGTACCCTACTAGGATTGATTGGTTTTAAGGTTTAACGCGCCGACGCTACACAGCCGATGAGGCGCGCAGTAGTGGAGGACTCTGTATTAATTGTGTCCACTTGGGAATCTTTAACAGGAGCCGAAATCTCGCACACGGGCGTTTTCGCTTTTCGCCTCCATCAAAAAAGCAGTCGTCGCAGCCGGGAAGTGAACCCGCGTCCTTGGGCTCAGCAGCACAATTACCCTATCATGACGACAGCATGATCCTGCAAAAACAGGATTGAAAACTTACTCTCGACGAAGGACGCCCTGGCCATGACGAGGGTACCGCCGGCGAAAACAACGCCCATGGCGGCCACCGTATTCTCGAGCGCATTTCCGGTTTGGCAGCAGACACGCATTCCCTTCTCGATGCCCTCGCGGCGAAATCCCGCGGCGCAGCGCTCGATGCGGCGTAAGAGCTCGGAGCCCGTCAAGTGCGCTTCCACGTCAATCTGCAAAGAGACGGCGAGTGATGAAATGGACGCAAGTATCCTTCATGTAAGAAGCCATTGAATTATGCTGCTTATCGTTGCAGGTCACGCAATGGATCGCGCTTTTATGTTTAGGAACGTACTCAGGGGTTTAAGTTAAAACACTAGCGACACTGTTGTCATGTTGACCACTTTGAGACAGACCCTTTAGTAATGCCACGAGCTGTGTAACACTGTAAGTACCTTGAAAGCGCATCATCGTTTAAGATCTGCGCGCCAACGAGCAATAGTGTACGTTGGCGCGTGTAATTAAAACCCCAGTAGAGGGATTAAATGCTACGGTGGCAATGATGCAAACGCCTCCCGTTAGCAATACTGCACCGCGTCGGGATGGCCCATATTGGACAGCACAATTACGTCGGAAATGTGCAAAAAAGTACCCTGCCCCATAGTGTTGTAATACGGAAACAATTGTCTACTCCCATTGACACCTCTGTTATCTTTCTGGTTGGGGCCGTAGCCAGTCTACATCAGCTAAATTTCGTAGTGGTTCAGTGGTACAGTGTCCCGTATCTGGTACTCCGTACTTTGGTCTATGTCGCCTTTGCGATACTGATGGAAAAAAAAAAATTCCTGTCGACGCAAAGCCACATTGCGCCTAAATGTCGCACTACGGAATGTGCTTAAGTGCTTTGAACACGAATGCCTGGTGATACGTTCCAGACACTAACTGCCACACTGTATTTGCGTGTCTTTCTTGGCTGTCGTTTTCTCGTCTTTTGGCGCTAGTTACTTCATCATGCTTCACTACTGCAACATGGCGTTGGCGTTTCATTTTTCCTGTTTCTTTCTGCGCGGTTTGCCGTAATTACTCCAACAGGCATAATAGCACATACCACAGCTTTCCTAGAATCAATTGATTGATTGTAGGGTTTAACGCGCCGACGCAACGCAGGCGATGAGGGGCGCCGTAGTGGAGGGCTCCGGATTAATTTTGACCACCTGGGGATCTTTAACGTGCGCCGAAATCTCGTACACACGGGCGTTTTTGCTTTCCGCCTCCATCAGAAAAGCGGCCGCCGCGGCCGGGAATCGAACCCGCGACCTCGTGCTCAGCAGCGCAACGCCTTAGCCACTGAGCCACCACGGCGGGTCCTAGAACCAATTAGACGCGGCTGGTGTGCACATGTGTTACTCACGGCCCGCAACGTTCACGTGTCGGACGGCGGGCACTATTTTATAACTTTTACGTTTCCGATTCATGGTTGGTGATCCGGGCTCATTAGCCCCTCAAAGTTCCCGATTACTGGCCAATCCCTCAAGCGGTTATGTTTCACGAAGACAGAAACAACAACTCGTTCCACTGCTGCCAACGTGTGCAGATGGCGTAGTGAATTTGGCGGAAGATTCGTGCGCATGACACACTTTAAAACTCTATCTTGACACTGGTCTACTGGGAAATCAGAGAGCATATGAGGCTGCGCGCAGGAACCTAGAAATTGAAAACAAAATGTAGACTTTCTTCACAAAACAGGATGCGTCAACTATGACCACGGCGCCAACTATCCGCTCTTTCCAGCCCCTACAGGTGGCGCTGCGTAAAACGGCAATGGCGGACGAGACGGTGATCGGGACCCCGTAGCAACATACGTGCCAGTATATGTAGCGGCCTGAAACCCATAGTACCGCTTGAAACAACTACTGTCTTGTAAAATAATCACATGCACACGTTGCTGAATGCGAGACAACATTCGATTCGTTTCAGGGTGTCTGTTGCGGCGTAAAAGGTGGTGCCTGCGAGGCAATCCGCTGTGCATGGCTCAGGCCGCACGGAAGCGGTTTGAAAACAATTCCGCCTCATTGAGCAAACAACTTGCCACAGAATGTGCAACGCTACGTTTAGGGATATTATTGCAGTGTCGTTGGGGCAGTGTGCGTTTTTACTTTTGGCGTGTTCATTACCCTGCGTACATACTAAGCAGAAGCCCATGCGCCCGATGCACGTGCGATATGCACGTATTGCAGTGTTTTACTTGGGTGTATAGTAAAACATAGTTATGACTATGGCCAGTAAAGCCACGAAGACGAGGCTCCCATTACGTCGTATCAATGGTATAGAAACGAACGTGTTTGCGCATTATATGAAAAAAAAATTATAAGCCTACATATTTATACCCCTGCATGTAGCATACACTGGCGTGTGATACTGAAGCGTACATAAAAATACAGGCAGTACTTTAAAAGTATGCACTTGGCTTGTGATAAATAATGTAAGAGAAATCAAACTACGTTGTGTTGATCGGACTGTCAGTAAGGTTTTTAATTAAGCGCATCGATGATTATTACTAAAACAAAATGTGGGCTACCAAATGCATTTAAGAGCTCGAATTTGAACTATCCAGACCCAGTTACGATATTGTCATTGCTAAAACATCTTGCTTCGACATAATTATTTATGCATTCAGTCATTAATCAATACGCGCATCCCCACATTTGCTTCTCGCCTTCGCGGGCAAAAATTTTTCATTCGTTTCTTTATTGAAAATAAAAGTGAGCGGATTGGACAGCCTCTGCTGCATATGTGTTTGAAAGCTGTGGAATTGAGACAATTTAACAACAGATAAGCGAAGATCGGTTGACATATTATGCGGCAGTGAATATAAATAGTATCCGGAAAAGACGATCTAGAGGTTATACAAAAAGCTTACAAAATCGGTGCCCTCACAGCAAAGCCCTATTAAATGTGGCAGCCGTAATTCAGTAAGGAATAATTCAGGCACCACGTAGGCACGGGTGGGTCTCAAGGACTTCCGTTTTTCTTTGCAGCAGACACCGATGAGGCCCAAAAATTTCATTTACTTTCAGCTTCTATAGCTTCAAGAAAGTTGAGGGAATATGAACGCTCGTTCAGCATATATTTTCTGACTATTTTGCAGCATTGTCGATTACTGTACTTGCGATTACTATTTTCCTTTCGCTTCTGCAAGGCCGCACGGATGCCACCGGCCGCCTCCGCCGGAGCGACCGGTGACCGGTCAGCCAATCACCGTCTCCCGGGTTCGGACTAATTCCGCGCGGCGTCACTAGCGTCGCTGGAAAGAGCGAATAGCAGAAAGGAACCGCTAATGGACCCATCCGGAGCATCATCACGATTTTCTATTCTCCTATTCTCCATTGATCCACACAACACTGAGGCAGCCAGAACGACTAACGTGCCGACCGCAAACGTTTCATAGACTGCGACTCAATGCCGTTCATTAGGGCCTACTTACATCGCATAGGCCAGAGTCCAAGCCCATCCTGCTACAACTGCGGCTCCCCGGAAACCATCTAACCTGTCCCCATAGAGCGTTTTGCCTACGAAGACACAAATAGCCGCTTACAGCAGAAGATGGAATGTCTACACCCTAGGCCAGTTCCCCCAAGCCTGATACTTGGACCATGACATCGTCCCTCCTGTCAACGGAAAGTCCTGGGCGCATTATTTGGTTACCTTGGAGATATTGGCGTCGCTGAGACATTACAGTACCCCTTAATGCAGTTGGTCCACGCTTTATTCAATGCCTTTACATATGAATGTCTTTTTTCTCCTTTCCTCTACTGTTTTTTACTAGAAAAGGTAACGGAAAACTTATTCGCTGTTGAATAACGTTAAGTAGAATTGGATGATTGGCCAACTTAAAAACCAGACGCAATTTTCTGGGCAAACAAGTGCGTTAGCGCAGCACCCTCGGGCACTAGTAGAAGAATATTATCATTGCGCATAGGTCTCCGTTGCGTATTTCCAAGCGCTTCGCTGCACAGAGCACCCACATGACATGTCTGTTCGCGCGATGGAGAACCGTAATTCAACGTGGTTATTGGCTGCGCCCCAAGCCTAAAGCGACCTAAAACGTACCAAATCACCATTATTAACAAAAACGACCCGTAGATTTTAGTTTAGAAGAAAAAAAATGAAATGTCGAAACAAAATAGGCAATGAAAAAAAAAAAGAAACAGATCGACTTGCTGGGGCTCGAACCCAAGCCGCCAGCGCCAATACTCAGTGCTCTACGTCATGGCTACAGAGCCAGAACGGCGGGTGCCCTTTAGCAGGCGCTCAAAAGAATAGCGCGCGCAGTGACATCACACGTGTCACGTGGGTGCTCTGTGCAGCGAAGCGTTTGGAATCACGCGTCCCCGTTGGGACCCCCCTGACAAATAATAACACTAAGACATGAAGGTAGGAAAGCAGTACGCAACTTTTACGACCATCACGAAGGTTGAAGTCCTCGATTGCAGCCGATTTGCTTATTCGCTGCTGAAACGACCTTTACTCCATCATTGCTGCAATGAGTGCGAGCTCCTTTCTTTTTTTGGAAGTGATCATTGAACATCGCCTTGGAAAAACGTAGTCTATGACGTTTCTTTCTCGTTCCGAGCAAGTGTGGCCACTATTACGGCAAACGCTGTTTTTTTTTTTGCCAACTTCGGCCAACCTCCCTAAGCGGGTATGCTTGGCTTGACAAACGTGCACCGGTGACGCTGGGCCGGCGTCGCGAGGCACGTACACATGAGCGCTCGGCATTTTCTTGTTATTTTTAACGGCGGCCGCGAAAAATTATGACTTTCTAAACAGCTTCGCTGTTGAAAGTCGCAATATCTTTTTGTAGTACTTGTTGCAAGTTTTACATGGAGTAAAGAAAACCGATAGCGTGGTGGTTAAGAACTCTGCTCATGCTGTGGAGAATGGGGCTGAAATTCTTTGCGAACTCAGATGTTTTAGGGGCGAAGCTACATAGGGGCTCGGGCGGTCGGCGTCTCATGTCGTCGTCGTCGTCGTCTCGTGTTGTAACGTTACTAAAACACCGGGGCACTCGTTTTGGAATGCCTCGTGCTAGAATGTAAGGCGTACTAAAACAACACACCGGGACACTCGTCTTCCAACGCCTCGGGCTAGAACGCTTCGTGCTTCAAAG
The DNA here is from genome assembly GCA_013339765.2 of Haemaphysalis longicornis. Lineage (NCBI taxonomy): Eukaryota > Metazoa > Arthropoda > Arachnida > Ixodida > Ixodidae > Haemaphysalis > Haemaphysalis longicornis. The sequence continues at coordinate 99,375,656 of CM023450.1, read as the reverse complement.
ACGAGACATACAGCAAAGCTGTATACCTCTACCCCACAAGGGTTTCATCTCCGTAGATAAGAATGCCAAGACGGCAAGAATACACTTATATCCCCAGGTTTCATGTTAGTGGAGATGGCCCGGGATTTTTATTTAGTCTTCACAGCGGCGGCCTTTTTTTGCGCCGAAAACAACTACAACCCAAATTATCGCGGAATGGGGCACTTGGGGCTTTTGTCTTGACAACTGTCGGTACTCACTGCGACAACCTTGTCACCATGCTGCTTCAGGCGGCTTCGAATGATCTCCGGAGCTGAAACATCGTCGAAGTCGCAGTCGGTGAAAGGCGACTGCACAACGCCGTCCACGATGCGAGCCGTCATGGTGGGGCCACCCACACTCGTTGACGAATCTGACAGATCATATGCAAAAACATTTTCGTCTTTGGTATGACTAGTTTTACGATATTTAGTAACAAAAAACTGCTGCAAATAATGAGCGTCTTTTGTGGATTAAGAAAAGGTCGACACTAAAGTTTACTTTTGCCCTTCTTCCTCAAGGTAGATCCGCTGGTGCCGCCGTCAGCAAATGAGGTTCATACAAGAGGCCCGCAGGTGCAGCAGTACAGGTCCACGCAGAAGTAAACGGAGCACGGGAGCGGTGGCCGAACTAAAGACGAACTGCGCCGCGTGTGGGCGCCGACGGGAACCAAGGAGCGCTGGTCTAAGAGTGTGTTCGCACTGCCCCCGCCGCCCTATCTGATATGTTTAATCGCCGCTCGGCTGGCGTGTCATGCTGGGCGTGACGCTTTTCAAAAGGCAGCGCTAGGCCATAAAGGGGCGCTGGTTGCACTGCCGCTCGCACGCATCAGCGGCGACGGAATCCGCCGCTATTCAGCTGGACAAAGCTGCGCGCGCCCGGAAACGTGCCTTGTTGCGCGCTGTAAAGGGCGGCGTAAAATTGTAGGCCGCTGCGGTTTTCCATAGCACGTCTTTGCGATATAATTTATTGTAAGCCGACAAAAAAATTGCCTTGGACAATATAGAAAGCACATTCCCAGAAATGTTTGTTATTCGGAAAAAAAAAATCTAGCTTTCAAATTTTCTTTTAAATTTTGGGTTCCTCCCAAATTACTGCTGCCACTTAGTTCAGGTCTCTTCTGAAGAAAGGAAAATACAAATTGCCCATGCGATGGAAATATTCTGTGTTAAAGAACACTGTATAAATAGACACAATTGTTGTCTTCTATTACAGCGGGCCTCATAGGGCGCATATTTTGTTGTCGCATTAAAACAGACGTTGCTATTTTTAACGAGCATGTTCTATTAGTTACGAAAATGTTGCAGCTTTGAATTAACCGTTTGGCGCGGTTATGTTGATTGATTGATTGATCGATTGATCGATTGATCGATTGATCGATTGATCGATTGACTGAGTGATTGTGGGTTTAACACACCGACGCTACACAGGCGATTAGGTGCGCCGTAGTGGAGGGCTCCGGATTCATTTTGACCACCTGGGAATCTTTAACCGGTACAGAAATCTCGAGCACACAGGCGTTTTCGCATTTCCCCTTCATCAGAAAAGCGGCTGCCGCGGCCGGAAATCGAACATGCGTAAGCTGTTATGTCTATGTTAAGGTGAAGAAAATAGTAATTAGCTGATGCTTCGGCACGCGCCGTTAAAAGAATTCAATGGCCTTCCGCTCAGTGAAGAAGGGTGAACAGCGGAGCTGCGGTGCTTCGCGGCTAATTGTCGTATAATCTATTTCCTGAAAGTTTCAGTAAAACTACTGTTACGGGGCTGAAAAATATTGATCAAAAATGTTCAAAACAAAAATATATGAAGAACTCCCAAAAATATAATAAAAAGGAAATGAAAGCCCTAAAAATTAGTTACGAGAACGCCATGGAAACCTTCATCATGTAGCCTTAATTAAATATTCAAACTAATGTTATGCAGATTGATTGATTGATTGTGGGGTTTAACGCGCCGACGCAACGCAGGCGATGAGGCGCGCCGTAGTGAAGGGCTCCGGATTAATTTTGACCACCTGGGGATCTTTATCGTGCGCCCGAAATCTCGTACACACGGGCGTTTTTGCTTTTCGCCTCCATCAGAAAAGCGGCCGCCGCGGCCGGGAATCGAACCCCGGACCTTGTGCTCAGCAGCGCAACGCCTTAGCCACTGAGCCACCGCGGCGGGTAAATGTTATGCAGAACCGTCGAGACTTGTGACGTTGTCTACTTCTGTTCAGGCCCCTCAGAAATATGGGTCTAATTGCAATAACTTTAGCGCTGCTACTGAGCAAGGAAAGGTGTTATTCACAGCAAAGCTGTTGTAGTGCTGGGCTTTACGACTGTAGGTTGTGGTATCGTGTCACGCTGCTTCCGGATCACGTTTTTCCGCGCGAAAAAAAACAGATTCCTGTGTGGAAAAACTTCTTAAAAACAGAAAAGCGGTCCTACAGCCTTCATATATAATAGAAGACGGCTGATAGTTCCCATAAAAGAAAATGTCTTCTAACAATGCATTCGTGCTTTGAGGGGAACCGTCTTTCAAAGGATATGTGTAAGTTTGGTTTTTTGTAAGATGGCTTTTTCACATTATTTTTTGCGCCGTGGAGCATGGCCAGAGAGAAATAACTTTATTTTCCAAGCAAATTGGCTTAGAAACGTGGGGTGGCCGCCGGCAGAAGGCTGGCGGCGATACTGGCAGCTCGGTCAACCATTTGTAGCTGCACCCCTGGTTGCGAGCTGCCCAGCGTGTCCTCCCACGGCTCGATGCTGCAGCTTGTGGGCATGGGTTGAGGGGACTGACCACATGGTGTGAGTGATTGTCAAGGGAGTAACAGAGGGGACAGTTATTGGAAGGGAACTGAGAGGGGTGGATTTGTGGAGGAGGAAACGACTGACGCGGGAGTTGGTCTGGAGGGGTCCCCTTAGGCGCTCCTGAGCGTTGCTAAGGCATGTGTGGTCAAGCGGGATAGCGGCGGCGGTCGAGACGGTGATGCACCGTGACTTCATGGAACGAGAGCAGTCTACCGCGGGCCGACCGATCACAGTGGTAGGACGCCTCGGGGGAGTATAATTACTGAAAACGGCTCCAGATTTGGTGTTATTGAGTTAACAATGAAGTTGTAAACGATACAGACTTACTGTCTGCTGTCAAATGGCCATCTACGCAGCGAGTGCGTTTACAGAAAACGACGGTAACTTGTTTTACGGGAACTATGGGTAAATAAATTATATTACAATTATCCGCTAAGACGACTAATTACGCACCGCAGCTCCGCTGGCCATCCTTTTTCACAAAGTGGAAGGGCACAGAATTTTTCTAAAGGCGCGTATCGAAGTATCAGCTAATTTTTTCTAATTACCATCAACATAACGGCACCCTATGGTTTAAAAGGTGTAACATTTTCTTAACGAATACAAGCTGCTCGTTAAAAATAACGTCGTGTCCGTACCGTGAGAAAGAAAGATGTACCAAATTTACCAAAAAATGCTTTTCTCTCAATATGTAGAGCACTTTGTTCTGAATAAAATGGCAATATTATTTCTATGAAATAATATTCCTTTATTTCTCCGTGTAAAAAAGATTGCCCAGATGGCTTCACACGGCGCCAATATTTCGATGGCTTCACCACATGACTTCACCGCATGGCCGCAGTGTCTTGCAAGAAAAAATTCCCCGCATTGCCCCGAGGGGAAGAATGTGAAAGTGCGAATGCACGAGTTGAATTTGCGCGGTTCGGTAATGTTCGCGAAAGAGAGATCACACACACACACACAACTACAAAGAAAGAAAGATGCATTTATTCACAGACACCTATTTGTGTTGTCGTTGTACTTGATTGCTAGAGCGGATCTCAGCTTTGAAATTTCGTGTCAGTACTCCTTTAAGCAGGTGCATTAGCCCTTCTCACGCCCGATTCCTGGCCAATCCCCCACGTGGGTATGTGCCATGTCAGCGGCCAGGCAGCGCGCGCCCATCTCCCCCCGTTGCCAAGGAAGACGAGGAGATTCCTGGCCAATCCCCCACGTGGGTATGTGTCATGTCAGCGGCCAGGCTGCGCGCGCCCATCTCCACGTGCGCGGACATCGCCGGTGGACGCAGGTTCAGGGTCGCTTAAGAAGTGCATTGCACTTAAAACGCCGTTAGGCCTCCAAAATGACCGATGTCGACCATACTCGTTATCGGTCATTTTGGTACAAAATCTTATGACGACTATACTTGTCAACGGGAGCAAAATAGTTAATGCGACAACAAAATATGCGCCCTATGAGGCCCGCTGTAATAGAAGACAACGATTGTGTCTATTCTTTATACAGTGTTCTTTAACACAGAAAATTTCCATCGCATGGGCAATTTGTATTTTCCTTTCTTCAGAAGAGACCTGAACTGAGTGGAAGCAGGAATTTGGGAGAAACCCAAAATTTAAAAGAAAATTGGAAAGCGAGATTTTTTTTCCGAATAACAAACATTTCTGTGAATGTGCTTTCTATATTGTCCAAGGCAAATTATATCGCAAAGATGTGCTATGGAAAACCGCAGCGGCCTACAATTTTACGCCGCCCTTTACAGCGCGCTACAAGGCACGTTTCCGAGCGCGCGCAGCTTTGTCCAGCTGAATAGCGGCGGATTCCGTCGCCGCTGATGCCTGCGAGCGGCAATGCAACCAGCGCCCCTCTATACGCCTCGAGCGCGGCCTGTAGGGGCGCCACTGAAATCCTCCTAGCGGCCCGTTTCGAAAGCAGGCGCGGGAGTCCCCGGCCCGCTCCCCCCTGTCGCCGTTGCTTTTGGGGCTCGTTCAAGACAGCGATTTATCGTTTGTCCGCGTTCGAAATACCGAATAACGCGGAGCAGGCACTTTGTTTGCAAGCGTGGTGTGTTCACGAGAGTATAAACGTTTATGACGCGATCTTAGTGAGATGTATATGAGCGCTGGGCGTGTGTCACAGGCCGGCGTCCCGAAGCCAGCATTTGCATGCAAGCTGATTGCAATTCCGCTGCCCTGAAATTTAGTGGCAGTGTCTCCGTAAGCAGTGTTTCCTCCGATGGTCATGTAGCGGCCATGCACACTATGATGTAAATCGACTTTGTGCACTTAGAAAATCCAGCGGAGCACTCATACCTGACAGCACGCAAGTTACGCCTGCCAATATCACATACCAGATATTGATCAGTACCATGAACAAGCCAATGCGGCATAAATTTCACAAACATTGTACCAAAGAAGTACGATGGATAATGCAAAATTACACTCCGGAGTCAGCACACGAGGACAAATTTAATGCTGTGTCGTCTTGTCCCGAGGTGAGCGCTCGAAAAGATTCATCTGTTACATTTATCCTCCACAGAAGCGCGAAGATGGGGTTATAGAGTAATCCGCGTCCGTGACCCAACTCTTCTTCAAAACATTGTCATATGGTCCAGGGGGACTGCAGAATCTAGCATAAACCGAAATCAGAGACTCTTATTAGATACGACACTCTTCCAACGAGCCCGTGAGTACGAGATTTCGGCGCACGTTAAGGATCTCCAGGTGGTCAAAATTAATCCGGAGCCCTCCACTACGGCGTGCCTCATCGTCTCCGTTTCGTCGGCGCGTTAAACCCTGCAATCAATCAATCAACTCTTCCAACGACACCTTGTATCGCTTGTGAACTGCCTACCCTGTATTCTTCAAAAAATGCGTCCGCCGAGTGATCAGCCGTTCGTTGAAGGCGAAAAACAAACGAAAAGTGAACACGCAGCTTGTGTGTGTGATTACTAAAACGTTCATTCGTTGATTTCGCTCCGCATTTGTAAACAACGATAGTTGAGCGTCCTCCTCCTCACCCCCCCCCCCCCCCCATGTCTAGCGAAATAGTGCATTTCGCATCTAGTTGGTCCGGTGAATACTGCCTTGCTCAAACAAACGTCTTTAGCATTTCAGAGGCTGCACTCGTTTTTTTTTTGTTTTTTTTTCATTCCCGTACGACTATTGTATTTATTCCTGAATTGCAGACCATTCATTTTCCCGTGGTTTCATTTACATATACCTTGGTTCTTACTATAAGGCATGAGTGGGCATATATCTGACAATGCACAGCCTTTGAATGTACTTAACATTTTCGCGTGGCTTATACTCCCATAAAAGGCACAAGTTTTTGTCAGCTATTGGGTTATCACATCCCCGAAACAGATTTTTCTACGACGTACATATTCGAAGCAAAGCCGCATTTGTTGTCTGCGCTGCAAAACGAACCAACCTCTTACAGTGCCAATATCAGGTCTAAACGAGGCGACAATAAATAGAATTCACTTGTTCTGACGTGTTCGAAGGTGACAGCGGTGATATGCTGCTGCCGTCGCCGACGCCCGCAAGAGCGGCCAAGAAGCGCGCAGAACCGCCTCTCCGGGCAGCTCTTGTTGGCGTTAGAGCGCTCTACCAAGACGCACCTGTTTTTTTTTAAGTGCCCTAAACGTGCAGTTAGCTTACAGACGTCACCATAACAAGTTGTTTAGTGCGCGGAAAGGCAAAGAGAAGCGAAAGAGAACCAAAACACTGCATGACCACCTATCAGCCACGCAGCGCTAATCCCGCAAACGCCGCGGAGAAGCGGCGGCAGGCGGCGCAGCGATCGCGAATCTCGAGGCGTATACAGGGCGGTAAAGCGAGCTCTGAGACCGTACGAATCGTGGGCGCTGACATGATACAATTCCCATGGTTGTCAGATCAATTGTATTCAGCCTTCTAAAAAGTTGTTCCGTAATTTAACTAAAACAAAGAACTGAAGCAAAATAGTTACAAATAATGGCGTCAGTAAATGAAACTAGCTCTATAAAAATCTTTTAGTGTAATTAGGCTTTAATTAGCGGAGAAAGAGTAAGTGCATAGTTCAGTTTTGGTTTCGGTTTTCTTTAAGTGTGCTAGGAAGTGGCGAGGCCCTTGCGCCTGACTTGCGCAGTGTGTGTGTGTGTGCGTCTCCAGCTCAGATCTGCGTGCGTACAAAAATGTGTACCACTGGTACAAACTCGGATGCACGCGCTGAGCAAGTGCCTCCCCGGGCGCTTGCGAGGCTATCATTCTTTCTTCACGTTAAGCACGCCGGAACAGCGATTCCGATCTGACCTTGACTACCGCAAGTTCACTACAGGCTACGGAATGGCAGCCAGCGATCGTTCCCGTTGGAAGAGAATAAAAAGGAGCTTTTATAATCGTCGGTTCCAGTTGTTTTATTCATGCAACTTCTTAAAGCTCTTCGTGCTTCGAACTTTCGCGCAAGCGTTCGTGAAGGTAGAACGAAAAAATAGGCAACGAAATGCGGTTTCTTTTTTAATCAGTCACAGTAAATCAATAAGTCAATGTTCGCGGTCCTCGCGCGCTCTGTGCGGTAAACTACTGGCCCATTCACTAATGCGCATTCAGAGTCCCGCAAGCGTTCCCTTTGAAGTGGTGGAAAGCAGCTAGAACTTGACCAATACAGACAGAAAGGAAAACGGGACACGCCGCGGACGGTATTTCGCATGCATTCTTGGCATGCATTCTTCCACTCCGTTGGCCTGCGATTGACCGCGCTCTTTCGTTCCTGTGCTTCATACGCCGCGACTCACCGGCAATATCAGCGTTGGCCCATGCGATGTTTTCTGTGTGTGTGTGTGTGTCAATAAAGGTTTTACACTGAGCTAAAGCCACAGTTCACTTCACTTCATTTGAAAAGCATTGAGCGACTCGCAAAATGTCACAGAATGGCAAATAAAGCGGCACAGCGCGAAAATGCACGGAGATCATACGGAGATTCTATTTTCCGTGTGCCCAGTGCGGGTCAGCCGACTCCTTGGCATTCTCGCGCATGCGATCAGTCGCATTCGAGCTTGCGCTCAAGTGTTGTGTACACGTTGCCACATCTTGCTCAAATAGTCTCAGTACATATAAGTCACACGTACGCTAAACCGAAAACACGTCGGTTACCTACCCACAGGAGATAAACTACGCAATGCTGTCGACACCGCCTACACAAAATCCGCCTGGCCAGCGGTCCGCCATGTTACAATTAATTCCGGCATGCTTCGCTAGCCGGACGCGGAAACGCCACAGTAGCACGTTGCCAGATTACAACCCATCGCTTTCGCCGTTTTTAGTAAGCAAAAGCTCAGCTGGCAACCTTCAAATCGTATCATGTCTGCCACTGTGTGTCGTACTATGGTCCCTAGAAATATGGCCGTACGGTTCCAATGCATTGGCTCAGCGGCGCGCTTTCCCTCTAGAGTCAGTATATTATCTCTATGCCTCTATAGGCCTCCTGCGCTGGAGTTTTGGCGACATGCAGCGCCCCTAGCGGCCGACGCCTCTGGGTAGTACAAAAGCAGACGACCCTCGCCGCCCTCCATGTGTTTTCAATCACAAGCCAGAGTGAAAGTTGGTTGTAGCGCTTTGTGGCGTGTTTAAATGACTGCATACTGTATGAAATAGCCTTAAAGTAGCCTGCAGAGGCTAAACAAAATAATATCCGCAATAAGAACCCGATTCGTCGGCTTTCTTTTGAGCGAGTTGTCGCAGTGGTCGCGGCGTGGGACAGTATCGCCAGGACGGGTGGTTTAACTGTTTGACGACAGTTACAGTTTTTTCTTCTTGCATGCGGTCGACAAAGGAAAGTTCACGAGTAGCATAAACACGGAACGCTGCTTATCCTATATCCTGATGTAACTGCGAAAGGTTGCTTCAGCGGGACCATGCAAGCGAACGCAAGAATTGCGCAGCCGACTCAGCTGACACTGCTGGCCTGGCACCGCCTTTGAAACGAGTGGAAATTTGTTTCGTATTTTCCCAAACTAAATGATTCTTGGCGTACGTTTTACGGCCGCACGATTACGAACGGCAGGGTAATATACTAGCCAGTAGGTGGGGCAATAGCGCCAAATAAACAAATTAAGCGCTATTAAAGGACGCAAAACATGCACCAAATCACACGCCCGCTGCGTGCAGAGATGTGTACTTCTATAACATCACATAACACAGTCGCATACACGGCGCGGGGCCCCGAATATTTACATACGATCATCACTGACTGTTTGTTTTCTAGTGCAGGGCAACGTTGGTGCAGGGGTCGTCGAATCTGAACGCCGACACGCCAGTTTTGACTTCAAATGGAGTTAGACAGCGAGACAAGAACACAGAATTGGCGTCCTCCAGTTGAATTGCTCCCCCTCCCCCTCTTCACACTTCGCCAGATTATTGTCAAATATTATTAGAAATTCGCTGATTTTTTTTTTCTCTTTGCATTCAAAGCCCCCCTCCTCCTCCCACTCGATTTGCCATCCAGCCCTCCGCCGTGTCGGCTGCATGCAACTCGGCCGTTGCTGACCCTCATTCTAGGCTTCTAAGTGCGACCTGGGAATGTAAAGTGTAATGTAAAGTAAAGTAAAGTAAAGTAAAGTAATGTAAAGTGAATGTAAAGTAAAGTGAGATCAAACAAGGAAAGCGAGCGAGTTCGCCCGACCACTTTGTTTTACGGCCACTAATTTCGGAATCGCAAAACAGATTTCACGCTTCTGACGGTCGCGGCATTTTGTCGCTGAGACACGCAACAAAACGGCAAGCTAACGCTGCACCATGTATTCGTAACGGCGACGCAAACGAGCACTGTTTAATGAAAGTGCACGCATAGTGTGCAGGTACGCAAAAGAGTGGCGCACCGCAGCAGGCGAGCCTGCATGCGGCCCGCCGGACTCGCTGGCTTTTTAAAGGAGCCATGAAGAGAAAATGCAAGTTGGTTTTATTCGAAAGATTTCGTGTTTTATAATGCCCCCAGCGCTTGTCTGGATACAAACGGTGCTTTATTCACTGAGAAATTAAACAATTTAGGTTAAAATTTGGATTTTCCCGCTCAATCGTGCGTTGTCGTGGTCCCAAGTGACATCACGGGAACCGACCGCTTTGCAGCCTAGAGTACCTTCATTCACGCATCCGCCGTACAGGGTAGAGACACGTAACGCTGGCGCCGCCATGTTCGGTTGCTCGCTCGCCGCCGAAGCAAGTCATTGTGTCAAAACCGCGCTAAAATTACCGCCGCAACGCGGTTTACTGAAGAAGTTTGAATCATATTGTCTGTTTCGCGTTGCTAGGTCTCGTGGGAAACGAAAAGAATAACGCGTTGAGCCCGTTGGCCCAATTGCGGCGGCACGGGACCGTTCAAAGGTTGTCTCCACCCTGTACAGCGGTGTTGGTTTGTTCCCGCGTTTCTTTACGTTCCGTAACCTAGATGGCGCCACCATACCGTGGCAAGCGTTTGGTTTGTTTTTGCCCGCATTTAAACCTGGCTTGTTTTTGTTCTGGGAGAAAATATTCGTTCCCTGAAACAGTGCTCGCTCGACAAATGGGGTCACGTAAGACACCGTTGCTTGCGTCAATCGGCCAGTGTCGTCTGAGACAACCCCAAGCCCCGTAGTGCTGTGCAGCGAAACCAAAGCATGCTGTGCGCAGTACGAACAGCAGAACGCATCAGTACTTCTATGTTTACATGTGCTTTCGTAACTTCCACTGTTTGTCCCATCATTCTTATTGCTTTGTAAAGAATGTGCCCTAAATTTAAGCGCAAATCGCTCGTTCGTCTAGTTTGTAAGCTCTACCTAATTTGCGTCTGCTTCTGCCAGCCTCCGCCAATCGCAGAGCTTAGCCCATGTGACATCACAGGTTCTGTTGCGGGAAATGAGCTGGTGGGTCGCATGACCATTCCCGTTTTTCCTAATTATGTAGCTTATTTGAGCGAAGTTTACGTTAAAAGTGGTGTCAGTATGATTCTAACGAGACAATCTTTTGAATGAACCAAACTTGTGTTTTCTCTTCATGGCTCCTTTAAAGCGCGATCATCGCCGATTGCATCCCTCTTATGTTTTGACGGCGGCTGTTGTGGAAAAGTCCTTGTCACCTAGAGTATTAGTTTAAACTAGAAGTTTCACTTCAAATGGTCAGTGAACCAGCGAGTGGGAAAGCGCCGTCACCGTCCCGGCACTTTCGTCGGCGCTGTAAACGTATTTAGCGCTGCAAAGCTTTTCCTCCTAGTGCCCAGTTGATCGCCGGAAGAGACCGGACTCGTCGGGGATGGGCTGGTTACCATGTCGCAAAACAATCGAGAACATCGAGATCGTTTTGCTTCTGTCAACACGGGATCCTATGGGACCCGCGCAGCTTTGTACTACCCGGAAGTACTGCCCGGAAGCCGCTTGCGCAGCGCCCCCTGGGCAGCGCAGGAGGCCTATAGCCCAGCGCTGCCTTTTAACGCCCAGCATTACACGCCAGCAGAGCGGCGATTAAACATATCAGATGGGGCGGCGGGGGCAGTGCGAAGACACTCTTAGACCGTCGCTCCTTGGTTCCCGTCGGCGCCCACACGCGGCGCAGCGATGCAGTTCGGCCACCGCTCCCGTGCTGCGTTTACTTCTGCGCAAACCTGTACTATCGCGTTCACTATAACTTACACTGGTCAATAGTATTCAGACGATTATATCGTTAAAACAATGGCTGTGGGCATATACGTTAGTATAAGTCTTGATTCATTAGGACGTTGTGTTCCTAATGCGCAGTTGGTCTTTCACTCCGGGTAGCAGAGAAAGGTTCTACAAAACGGTAAATACTAATGGGCGGTGTAGGTCATAGTGAGCGCGGTAGTACGTGCATTGAAACGTTTTACCTGCATTGGTTGCTCACCGGTGCTGCTTCTCTAGCACGCGAGTTCGATTCCCCGCCACGGCATCCGCAGTTAGATGCCATATGTAAAACACGTGTACCTAGACATAGGTACATAGCTTCAGGTTGTCTGAATTAATCGCTTCTCCGCTACGACATTCATTGTAATGATATCTTTGGTATATTACACCCAAAATTTAAAATCTTGATGCAGTAAATAATCTGCCATTAAAATTACGGTACATTTACTATCAGACCTAGCAAAACACGTTTTTGAAACAATGCGCAGAAGTAACACCAATAAGACGTCAATAACCCCCTGAAAATAAAACCAAAATGCTCCTTTTCGTGCTCTTTTCTACACTACACGTCGGAAATAATCATGGTCAGGCCCATAAATTCAAGCCCGAGTACGGCCGAGCCCGCGGGCCAGACCGGGTCCGGGCTTTCGGGTCAGCCCGGGCTGGTGGAGTGCTCTGTCCCTAACAGCTTTGCTTCATCTAAATGGAGCAGGGGTGGGAGCATGAGTTATAGTTAAAGGGACCATGAAGACAAATTACAAGTTTGTTTTATTCGAAAGAATTCGCGTTTTATAGTGCCCCCAGTGCTTGTCCGGATGCAAACGATGCTTTATTCACTGAGAAATTAATCAATTTAAGTTAATTTAGCGGGAAAATCAAAAGTTTGTGTTTTCGTGGTCTGCAATGGCATCACAGGAACCGACCGCTCTGCAGCCGATAGCGCAGGGCCGGGCTAAAGCGGCGGCTTTCGCGTGTTTGCTTACGTTACTGAACCTAGATGGCGCCACCATACCGTGGCAAGCCGTTTTCTGCCTTTGGTTTGTTTTGACCGTATTTTTTATCCTGGCTTGTTATTGTTCTGGGAGAAAATACTCGTTTCGTGAAACAGTGCTCGCTCGACAAATATGTAAAACACAGTTGTCTGCGTCAATCAGGCAGTGCCGTCTAAGACAACCCCAATGCCCCTCAGTGCTGTGCTGCTATACCAAGCTTAGGGCGAACAGTACCAATATCAGTACGCATCAGTACTTCTATATTTGCATGTGCTTTCGTAACTTCGACTGTTTGTCCCACCATTCTTATTGCGCTAAAAAGAATATGCCCTAAATGTAAGCACAAATAGCTCGTTCTGCAAGCTTACAAGCCCTGACTAATTGGCGTTTGCTTTTGCCCGCCCTTGCCAATCGCAGAGCAGGCTGGTATGGCATCATCGTTTTGTTGCAGGAAATGAGCGAGTGCGTCGCATGGCTATTCCCTGTTTTCCTAATTATACAGCTCATTTGAGATAAGTTTACGTTAAAGGGGTCCTGAAATGCCTTCCGCCGATGCATGGATGTACATGTAACCAAATAAAGCAATGTATTAGCAATCTCCTCCTGCAAGAATTTTGTTAAAGCGATGAGTATTAGCTGAGAAATCGTAAATCAAAAACCGCGAATTATCGTCGCGCCGTATTTCCTCCTCCTTTCAACTGTTTCTTCGCTGTTGGCCTCCCTCCCATGATGCTCCGCTCCTCAGCGGTGACGTACTTCCGCTATTGCGCTCCCACAGACTGCCGTCTACTACGGGCCAGCTCTTTCGGCTTTTTCATCTCTGTAGACACCATGGACACAGGCTGGAAAAGCGAACGAATGACCTGGCCGCATGTGTGCGGCCTGGCCTTGCCCTTTCGCGGTGTACGTAGCTGCAGGGCTGCAGTTGGTATCGGCGGCGAACCTCGCAGCCGCGTGGGGAGAAATCGTGCGCTCGTTCCCTTTGGTGCACCGCGCACTGTTTATCCAAAAAGCGCGGTCTCAGATGTGGCCCCGCTGGTGCCGGGTGTATTTTGCGGTGGTTGTAATTCCTACTACCGGCGGCATGTGAAAAAAGACATTTTCAACCGACACAGAACCCGCGCACAAAACGCGCCGGATCGGATCGCTTTATCAGCGGCGATGAACGTGAAGGCGAAGAGCAAACCAACGCTGCACTCGATCAGCGAGAACCCGTGTTCTGACAAGCTGCACCCATGTGTTGCATTCAACACTGACGGGAAAGCGTTTGTTTGCACTTGTTTGGATAGTCGTAAAATGTCCAAACACTCCTGGCACTCCGCTAGCAGATCAGCCGGCGAGACATTTCGGAAAACAGTTTGACAGATGGCGCCGTATGCATTAGTGTGTCGCTACGGCAAAACTGATGAGACGCTCTACTAAAACTCCCATCGCGGTGTCACGTAGCGGGACGCAAAAATTTAGCGTTTAGCGTATGCAAAGGCCACAAACGCTGTACTAAAACTCTATTAGCAGCAAAATGGCGTGCGTATGTGAAACCGCTTGCGTTTACAAAGCTGCACGCCGAGCGCGTACGTTTCAAACCTAGTGACATCGTTTAAATACACTGGCAAGCACAGTGTAACGTAGTCAGATATCAACCGTATGCTCAGGCGACAAGCAAGAGCTTGTTTTATGTGGGGCGGAGATTGCGCATAAAGGCCCGTTCGCACTTGCGACGAAAGCGAGTGAGAGCGGCAGGAATTCCGTCGCTTTGTCGCGCGACGATCGTTTTTTGTCGAATGGTCGGGACAAATTTTGGTTGCGCGACAGAATTCCCGTCGCTTTCGCTCGCTTTCGTCGCAAGCGGGAATGGAAAGTTCTGCCGCTGCCGTCTGCTACGCAGCTCGGAGGTAAGTAACCGCGCGATCTGCTCGGGCCGGATGAACGCGCACACTCCCGCACGGCAGCGCCCCAAGCGGCAGACGGCCGCGTACATCGCTCCCGGCGCCCGCCTGGAGCCCGCCCTCGGCACACTAGCCAGTATATTTCAGGCACTATAATGGGGGAAAGATTTTTTGCTTCCGATGAACCTAGTTCTTTGCCCCTGTGTTTTTAAATACGTGAAGTGGTTAGCACGTCGTCCTCACGCAGCTCTGTATCGTCGTAGCATCGCTGATTGTCCGAACGAAGCTTGCAGCTAAGCCAATGCAGCGACCGAAGCTGTGTGTGTGTGTGTGCATCGCCTCCTGTGTGTTGTGGACGCGTTCGTTTCGCGATGAAATGCGACATTGTACTTCTGCGGGTGGATAGTGCTTCCCATGGTCTGGATTATCTTTCTCGAACGACGTACCACTCAACCTCGCATGGGGTATGTGCAGTGTGCCTGGCTAAAAGCCTTCTCGCTTGCGCGCCAGAGTTGTGACTTGCTGCTCGTCCCCGCAAACCGGGTGTGAGGTGAGTGCCGTATTTACGACGGGTAGGAGGAGGCAACTCATCGTCTGTCAATCGCGGTTCAGACTTGCAACGCATGTTGTGACGTTGCGTTCGTTCGAAACGCATCTCTGGATTGTTTTGAAGTTGAATAAAATGTACGCGTCAAACCCGGGCATTCGGCTCAGGGCGTTCTCTGCGATTGCACCAAAGAAGTGCCACGGACTTTCTTTATGGTACTACTCACGTAAGATAAAATCCACGTCGTGTTATGGCCGTGTTGCATTCAATACAAATGGTTAAGCGTTTGTTTACACTTGTTTCGTTTGTCGTAAAATGTCAAAGCACTCCGGCACTCCGCTGGCAGATCAGCCGGTGAGCCGACGCTGAGCAGACGACTCATCTCTTTGCCGGAAGTGCGTGAAAAAGCCGCCCAATAGCAGGATGTCTAGCTCATGACGAACATCTGGGAATCGATGATGTAGACATGTGAAGATGGCGGCGTCCAAAAACACGAAGGAAAGGGTGAGAAAAAAGCGACAAACTTGCAACAAAAGTGTGAGCTTTCCGCTGCGCGTAAAAGAGTAATACTTGGCACAGGTGACGTTGGCGACCCAATCTAGCGATTGCGCTAGTTCATTTAGTGTGCTCAAAATGCCTTTCAGGGCCCCTTTAAAAGTGGTGTCAGTACGATTCTAACGAGGCAATCTTTTGAATGAACCAAAGTTGTGTTTTGTCTTCATGGCTCCTTAAAAAATAGTCGGGCGCACAGTTCCATGCTCATTCTCATGCCTGGGCTTGTATCCCAGGGTTCAAACAAATCAAAATACTGAGCAGAAGCAAGAACACTGCTGCAAAGGAATTAGTGCCATATGACAAAATTAAACCCAGTTCCAGTGGGAAATGAAAGCGGCGGGAAGCTTCCTCCTTTCTTCACATAGCGGGAAGGAAAGGAACCCGTTACTGCCAAGCCACTGCGCCCTCTACCGGTGGACCAGGGAACCTGATCCTGCCTTTGCGTGACACACGACATTCAGCAGATGGGCAAAAGGCTCGGCGTGCAATAGGTCCGCTGTTAGAATGTAATCTAGTGTGTAACCGACACCAAAATTTCACTACACACTAGCCGAGGCTTCCCCTAAGAAGGGCTCTAAAAATCATTTGTGTTAACACTGCGTATTTGCTACACCTTACTTTTTTTTGCTTATTTTTACAGGATAGCCTGAAAAATAAGCGCGTATATAATGTGAAAGAAAGATGAAGATTAGTGCCTGTCCTGTGACCCCTGTCTGCTTCGCGTTTGTTTTTCGTGTTCTTAGTGCGCGAGAAATAATTAGATCTATTTTAATAGTTGTCTATTTCGCAATCGCTACGCTCTTTCTCGACGGGAACATATGCCCCCTCTCAAAAGTGTTTGCGATTACAAGGGCAAACTGCACATTACCCGTGTACAACACCATAACATGGGGGTAACGACAGGGCGGTTCTCAAACTCGGGTAGTCACAACGACTCACAAGGTTGTCAACTCACCACAATAGATTGTGCCGTGTGAAATAAAATGTGCTGGTGGTGACGGTGAAAGGCTTTTTTGTGGGTCAGGCACCACGCCATGCATTATCACGTTGGGTCAAAAATATTATTTTGAGCTATAACAGGATAGATCTTGTTGTTACAGCGTACGACCTGCGTAACAGCACGCCCGTGATTTGGGTTCATGCTTAGTAGGAGGAGCCTCTTTTAAGACAACGTCAAACAGAGCGTGGACATCAAAAGGGGAACATAAACGCATAGTTCTGTTTTAAAATTGTATCCCTGAGGCCGGAGTCTCATTGTAACTGCATCAATAGTATTCAATGCCTCCACCAATACGAGGAAGAAGAATGCCACCATTTGTCTTACTGTGCAGCTTTTTTTATAAACCCAGAATGGTGCTAAAGAAACGGCTACTTGTGCGCCCCGAATAATCCCTGTATGCCCATGGAACGAGTTGTACCAGGCGTATGCGGACACAGATTTTGCGTGAACTACGCTAAGAACTTGCTCACACATTACAATTAGCCCAGAAAAATCCCACCCTCTTAACCCAGCACCCCTTCAATATCTCGGCAGTGTCCATATAAATATTTTTTCAACACTACAAGTTCATACAGCATAACACGTTTAACAGCGTTTTAATAAAAAATACCTATAATTAACACGTTTAGCGCCGACAAAATGAAGTTTTAATCAATGACAGGACATCTTTTTTCGTAGTTTTACTATGCAACGTTTTAGTACGTTATTCCAAATTCTGGCAGTTTTTTGGCAGCAGCAAGAAAATGAAGCTTTTGTCCGAATGCCAGCACGCTATCAGTGATTCCGTCTTTGACACCCTCAAGGGAACTCGCCCTTTTTGTAAAGCTCTCGAGGCTGTTGCAAAAAAAAAAAAAAGAAATTGGTCGCCATTCTGCCCTGCGAAAGTGGATGACCAGCGAAGCTGTTGTAAACCACCGCAACTGGTGATTGAGGAGGGTATGAAAGGTTTCTCGTCGTCTCGGCGGACTTTTCGCTTGCGCTCGCCCAGGGTCACTACATGGGGGTACACAGTATCGGCCCTCATTTCCCCAGCGTGCACCGCCGATTTCTTTTTGGGCTCAGTAAAAGTTGATTCCTCCTCCTGCTCCTCCTATTGTTCCGTGCCGCCGCCATGATCATTGTTCAGTTCGCATTGCGTGACATTTGTTTACACTGCGATTTTTCATGGCCACCGCAATTTTGTTGTTTGTAAGTTTTAGTCGGTGAACTCTGGTAGGCTTAGCTTATCGTTACCGCTCTTCGGCTGCGCGCGATAGACGTCGTTCCGGATGCGAACCAAAGATAACGCATGTAACAGCATTTCAACAGCAGAAGTGCGCCTAAAGATGCCGTTTTGCTGCATCTTCGCTTGTTTACGAACGACCCGGTCGAAGTTAACGGCGAGGCCATAATGCGGCAATCTCGCAACACTGATGGACGACAAAATGGCCGCGTTGCTCACTTGCGTGCCTCAGTGGGGGTAATCTAACAGCTTATCTACTGACAATACGCTCGGCTTCTCAAACGGCAAGTTCTGTGTCCTGCCTAGCCTGACGCATGCGCTCTGCGTCTTGGGCGAGAACTGCACTTTTTAGAGACACCAGTCCTGCCTAGTCTTCAAAGAGAATCTGCAAATATAATCTTAACCAGGAACACATGAGGGGTACTATTGTTCACGGGTGCCTTGTCACCCATAAAGCGATTTGGATGCTTGGTTTTGCGGGGCCTTAAACGAATTCTGAGGTCTATGCTGTATGCCTGATTAGGCTGACTCATGTGCTCGGCGTCTTAGGTCTTGGCGTTTTGCCCGCGGAGATCCTTTTTATCCACGGTGATGAAACCGTTGGGGGCTAGAGGTATACAGTTTGGCTGTAGAATTCTAGGGCCGGACCATTCATCTGGTCCCGTACTACCCAGCAGAGCTATGTGGTTTCATTTGGTTGCCCACATTCACGGAACAAAAAGTCCAAGGGCAACTAAGCACTTTTTGTGGGTTGTGGATGCGAAAACAGCAATTCCTGATAGGCCTTGGAAGAGCTTTCCACCCCCTCTGGGCAGATAAAACCACTTCGGGACGTATCGTTATCTTCGACCCCTACACGTATCTTGCAAGGTCGACTATAGTTTTCTGGCACATTAGCAAAGCTCATTAGAATGTGGAATTCAGTGCATCGTACTTTGGGTGGTTTGCCTATGCGCTATGATAATTATGGACGTTGCTTGGTATGCGTGAGATTAAGAATAAAATGCACTGCAACCCACAACAGAGGCGAACGAGGTAGGAACACCCATCAGCAGTATATTTCGAGCAGGTTCGAGAATGTGAAGAGTTGTCGTGCGAACAAATTCATAGCCGTCCACTGCGGCAGGCCTGGTAGGGCGCAACTTTGGCGCGTAAAGTTCAGATATAACCATTGAAGTGTGGCTACCACGCATCATCAAGGAACCACTATGGCTCTAAGTTGCTGTTTTTAAGGCTATGTTCACACTACCGACGTAACAGCGATATCGTGAGCTATGGACGTTAAACAACGGCGTGTCACGCAGTTCGGTTGGCTGAGACGTAAAATGGCGTCATTCTTTAAAGTTATTACGACAGCTTGCGGCAACAGTCTCAACCTCGCCTATCTCTAAAACTACATACAAAGCTTTTAAAACAGGGCATTTCGAAAAAGATCACCATGTTCCATCAAAATCAATCCGTCAAGCTTACCCGCAGGATGATCACCAGAGTGTCCCTTCTGGGTAGATTTGGAGGAAGCCATGGCGGAACCCATGTGGCGTATGTGCGCTGCTGAAACCGTTACTCCCCTGAATAGCCGATGACATTTTCCAGTAATTCAATGAAGGTTGCTTGCTGTTACTGCATCGGCGACGACCCGACGTGGCTGGGAATCCTGCTCCTTACAAAAAGCGACGTTCGCGTAACGTCAGGCCCAGAGTTCCGAGCTGATGAGTGATGTATTCTTTCCTCGGACGAATTTAGCCAGAAAGCTGTGAAGGAAACAGGACTTCATTGCAGGGATGGCTTGGGGCGGATCCAAAAAAGAGAGGGAGAGCAGTAACGAAGAAAAACGTAAGAAACTATAAAAATTGAAGAACCAATCAAACGAAACCACGTGGAAATGAACAAAATGGTAAATGCTGTGATCATTCACGAGGGTAACTTTTTTATTGCTTTGCCAACTTTTTTTGTTAGGGGCATTGCCAAGCGGCTAATCGCCGTTGTGAAATTCAACATGAAAGCTGCGTTTAAGCTTAGTGCGCAGCTTGTGAAAGAAAAATAGCTATGAGTACTATTTATTTGATAACAGGCATACTTAGTGGCCGTGACCATCTACGGGGTCCCGGTTGACAAAGCGGTTGTGTGTGCTTTCGTCATTTTGACGTTTCGTGACGTTTACTCGCGCCAGTTCTAAAGCTTGCCTTAATTATCTCTACTGAAAGCGCAGAATTCTTGGTCTACACTGAAATACTAGACGAAAAGCCGCGGGCATGACAACGCAGGCCTGTCTTTGCTATTCAACAACAATACAGCTTGTATGTAACGCCCTCCCCGTGATTGGCTAAGAAGACGTGACGTAATTTAAACAGTTGGCGGGAAACGCCTACGTCACACATTTACAACTTCATGCTGCCTAAAATTGACGTCATGGAACATAACAGCTTGAAAATGGCGGCGGCTCTCGCCGTCAGATAGGGCAAAAAATTTCACAAACCTTCGGCGCCGTGAATCCCCGTGAATTTGCAACAGGAGCCCTATTCCCGACTGCCCAAATTCACAGTGAATTCGCCATGTTTTTTGCGTAAGCAATTAGTGACGTGATGCATGCATAGCTATGACGACTTGCAGTGTAATTTGGCGCTTTGCTTATAAAGCTGACAACCCAGCTATAAATATTGCTCATGAAAGATATAAAGACACTTGGCATGTATTATAAGAATTAATACGGCAGCTTAGTAGACAAAGAAAACACACGAATTCGGGTTCAAATTGACGCCCACGCAATAAGGCGATCAAGTAACCTTGTTTCAAAAGCGAGCGAAGAGCGAGTATAGCGTCAAAGAACATATCACAATCTTTTCTACGTATCTATTTATTTCTTTCACTGGCTTTTACTAACATCGTTGAGCTCTCTGCCTCAATGCAAGCTTTGTTGCGTTATCACCTTCCCGACCGCCACCACCCCTACGCTAGCATCTGCTGTTATGTTACAAGTTAATGGTGTGATCACAGGAAAAGACGGCCGTGACCATCAGTTGTATGACGCTTAAGGGGAGCGAAGCGCTACGCCTGATAATCGCGGCGCGTACCGATATCGCCGATTCACTTATTCGTCAAGCTCGACTTCAATCACGCAGTAATGAATAAAACAGTCAGTTTTAGATGCGACGGCATCTCATTCACTCGCCTTGTCCCTCCATACGGCGTCGTTGTCCGTCCACACCCCTCCCCCATTCTCCTCGCCGCGCGAGCTGCGCTCTCCGCCGCTCACCCCCTCTCCTCTCCGATAGCGAACACTCTCTCGCGAGGGGCATTGGATTGGATTCCATTGGCTTGGCTTGGCTTGGCTTGGATTGGATTGGATTGGCTTGGATTAAAGTGGATTGTGTTGGCTTGTGTTGCGTCATAGCCGCGCAACGTTGCGTCATAGCCGCGGCAGGGGAATCAACCTAACGGAAACAACAACGGAAACCCCTATGCGTCGCATCTACACAGGGGTTCCCACGAGGGGAGGTGGGAGTAATTTTCTCTGTTATTTTTTTGTTGAGTTAGATCATGTGACCCAGCAGCTTACTAGGAGGAGTGTGGACAAATGCCATGCCTTGGGTTCTCTTTGTCATGGAGAGGCTTGTACTGCCCTCTTATGTTGCTGTTACGCCCAACCAATAATTTTTATTTTATTGCCAAACATAGAAACAAAATTCGGCGCGTTATTTGTATGCTGCCTAATCGCTGACTTGGAAACAGTCAAAACTATTGTTTCTTTCAGTAGAAAACAGCTTTAAACTTCGTCTCATGCGAAACTGCGCCTTCTGCAAATTCACGGAGATTTCACAGCGCCGAAGGTAGATGAATTTTTTCCCCTATTTCATGGCATACAGTTTCATGTTTTATGGCGATAGCAGCCACCATTTTCAAGCTGTTACGTGGCATTACGTCACTTCTGGGCAGTCTGAAGTTGCCGATGTGGGACGTGTTCGTTCCCGTGAACTGTTTAAATTACGTCACACTTTCTCAGCCAATCACACAGAGCGCGTGGCATACAAGCTGCATCTTTGTTAAATAGCAAAGATGCGTTGCCATGTCCACTGCACTTATTATAGTTTTTCAATTCCGGCCCCGAATTATGAGCTTTCAGCCAAGACAACTAAGGTAAACTTCAAAACTGGTTCCAGTAAACGTCATGAAACGTCAAAATGACGACAGAACACACAACCGCTTTGTCAACCGAACGTACGTGACCTAAATTAATAGCCAATGGGAAAGCAACATCCACCAAATCCACAGTTCACTGTCAGATCGTGCAGTCGAGAATAGTGCCCCAGCCGCAGTTTCAAATGACGTGCGGTTTAAGACTATTTTCTAGGGAAACAAATAATAGTTTTAACTGTGTCCAACTCAACGATGACGGCGCATAAAATAACACCTCGTATTTGTTTGGCGTAACAGTAACATAAGAGGGCACTACAAGCCCCTTCGTTACAAGGAACCCAACGCATGGAATTTGTCCACACTGCTCCTGGTAAGCTGGTGGGGGGTGGCATGATCGAATTCAAGAGAAAAATACCAAAGAAAATCAAGCAATCAATAAAACGAAGGGAATTATATTGTGTTTTACATGGTTTGAGTCCTTGTGAACACGACTTACGTTGTTGGGTGCACGGGGATAAATAAAATCGTTCGGTTCCATCCCCTTTTTCACCTCCCTTGCTGTGGCCTGGAGTAAACCAATGGGGAACTTCCTGACCGAGTTCTCACAAAGAGAGAGATAGGCATAGAGCGAATAAATTTTACGAATGAAACTCGTCCTCAGAGGGAACCTTTTTCCCTCAGGTGAGAAAGAGAGTGAGAGAGACAGCGAGAGAGAGAGACAGAGAGAGAGAGAGATAATACTTTAATGAATTCGAAAGTTCGAGCGGAACCCTAGTACGGGAATGAATGTGTTGCGCTAGCCATCGCGTTGACTTCGGTGGCTCATACCTTCGAGGAAACATTGATTGATTGATTGATTGATTGATTGATTGATTGATTGATTGATTGATTGATTCTTGATTGATTGATTGATTGATTGATTTACTGATTGATTGATTGATTGATTGATTGATTGATTGATTGATTGATTGATTGATTGATTGATTGATTGATTGATTGATTGTACGGTTTAACGCGCCGACGCAACGCACGCGATGAGGCGCGCCGTAGTGGAGGGCTCCGGATTAATTTTAACCACCGAGGTGTCTTTAACGTACGCCAAAATCTCGTACACATGGCCGTTTTTGTTTTTCGCCTCCATCAGAAAAGTGGCCGCCGCAGCCGGGAATCGAACCCGCGTCCTCGCGCTGGGGTCAAGAGGCAGACCGTACCCCCGATGCAACACGCCAAAAGGCGGATATGCACCTGCGAATATTCTGAGATAAAGTTGCAAGCTGTGTTGGGATACGAAGATGGTTTTTCCTCGCCACATGAGCCTGCGACGGGTCAGTAAGAAATTAAGACGCAGACGGGAAGAATTCCGGCAGTGTGGAAATCGGCAGTCTCGACGTTGCTCTGAGATTGTCTTCAGAAAGCCAGAGCGCAGCCTTGCCCCAGTGGGTACCACTACCTGGTGCGTGGATGGGGTTTCCTTGTGTTAGACTCAAGTACAGCCAGGTAAATTACAGCACGAACCAGCGCCATGTATACTTCCACGAGTTCCAGCCTGCGCCGCCTCCCTGCTTACGAGCCTCTAGCAACGTGCCCTCTGTGCACCGTCTAAAAGTGCTTCTCAACCATGGGTAGAGTGGGGACTTGACGACTCCTTTCGCGCTTGCTGAAGCGATGGGGAATGCCCCCTTCCCGTTGCACGTTTAATGTGATGATGGGCGCCATAATGTCAAACAAGTCGCAGCTGATGTCGCCCGCAGACCATATAAGACCCGCCTTCGTTGTAAGGTTTCAATGCTTTCTCGTGGCATATTGCAAAACAATTCGCTCCCGTAGCTAAGCTAAGGTGACACAAACTGTAATATGCCAGTACCGTAAAGGTATCCCAGTTTGAGCACCTCGTGAGTTTTTACGTCACAGCAAAAGGCTACGTCACCGCCTACGTCACAGCAGACATCATCATCAACTTCGCGTACTGCATGCCGGGACGTGCACAATAAATTTGAAACCGAGGTTTCAAACTCTGTTTGGAAATTTGAAACCTTGCTGACGATCATCATCACGATCAGTTTCGGGTGGCGCCATCTATGAACGAGTGGGAGCGGCTCAACGACCGGACTGCCCTCTTCGGATGAAATTTCCGACTGCTTTCCAGCAGTTTCTAGAATTCGTTCGGGTAATAGTTACACGTTATCGCATCGACGAACTTCCATGGCCGCTAAAAATGCTACGTGATCTGTTGATGACACTACACTTCGTCTGAGTTAAGTTAATCGCAATGTTCACGTGCTTCTTTAAAGCGGCATCAAGAGTTCATTTGGAGCCTGCTTTATAGTGCCTGTCTTTCTTCTTCGGATTTCTCTGTTTGGAAGCATTCTTGTAAGATATTGGGAATAAAAAGTTTCACTCAAATTTGAAATTTGTTTAAACAATTTATTCTGTGTCGTTCCTCAACTTTGATTCAACATCTCAATCTTCGCAGCAATCCTCACCAGACTTCCTCACTTAATTTTCTTCACAAACGTACGGCTATAGGTGCCGAAAGAATGCACATCACAAGCTTAATTGTACGGGATTCGCTACGTGTATCTGTTCAAGTAGCTTTATTAACGTTTGTTATGCACTGGCTTCAACAGCGCTTCGGTTTATCATAACACATTTAGCAACAATCCTAAACCCCTTATTCTGCTAACACTACTAAGCTTTGGGGCCGCGTATAACGAAAAATTAACTCCGCAATCGCAACGTGAGGCTTGTCGATCCGTGAGTGGCGACTTTCCTAACGCTTAGTGAAGGTGAAAAAGAGGATTTGTACTTGCCTGTTGCGGCATGCTGCAGCTGTGTATAAGACGCTTCTCTGGCCGTCAGAAATCATTTAAAAAGAAAGCTGAAATAAGATATTGTTTGCTTTGCCGTAATTATGTGCATGGTGGGTGCTCCAAGCTACGATAACTACAGCACACCAACTATTGTCTTCTTTCAGCTTTCTTTCTAAGCGATTTCTGACGTTGAGAGATATGTCTTTACACAGCTGGACAATGCCGCATCGGGTAAGGACAATCCACTTTTTCACCTCGCTAAGCGTTAAGAAGGTAGCCAGTCACGGACGGCGAGCGTCAGTGTTTAGCGTGATAATTCACGACGCCTAAAATAATCGTGAAAAAAAAATATCTTGTACTCACGCTTCGCAAGTGTTACGCCTCCTGCGAGTCATGCTTAGGAAGTGTCATTTTTCAGCGTGAAGGCACATCACCCTTGCAACAAGCGTGCAAAAAATCGTCGACACTCACGCTTGCTAGGCCTGAAAAATTTAGAGTGTAAATGCAGGAATTGTACATGAATGTTCTCTGTAGTGCGTTTGTAGTGTAAAGGTTTGCATGTACCGCCCAATAAACTTTTTCTAAAGACAGACAGACAGACAGACAGACAGACAGACAGACAGACAGACAGACAGACAGACAGACAGACAGACAGACAG
Organism: Haemaphysalis longicornis; assembly: GCA_013339765.2. Taxonomy (NCBI): domain Eukaryota; kingdom Metazoa; phylum Arthropoda; class Arachnida; order Ixodida; family Ixodidae; genus Haemaphysalis; species Haemaphysalis longicornis. Next base: position 99,350,397 of record CM023450.1, on the reverse strand, counting down.
ACAGACATACCCAAATTGTTGGGTTACGTCGGGTTTAAGTAGCCCAAGAAACACTATCGTTTTTAAGGAAAGCAGGCATGGTAGGGCCGCGCGCTTGCCCGTGTGCATTCAGCTATTTATTGTGTTGGTACTCGAGGTCAAAGATATCAACGCGATCGAAACTGAAACAGAGCCCGCCGCCTATGCTGAGGCATCATATTTTCTGTTTGCTAGCTTAGCATTGTGTCTTCAGAAGAGCACACAACAAGCCAAAGCTCCCTCATTCATTTATTTTACAAGGAGCAGCGTTCGTTTCGGATGAGCGCTTACGCAAGCTCCACCAACTTGCGCTTCACCATTCAAGATTCGTGATTACACAAAAAGTAGTCCGGGAGAGTCTATACAACAGCGGTACCCATTAATTAGCAACCACTGCGGCTTCGAGTACTATATTTGTATCGACGATGGTTTAATTTTAAGATGTATACCAACAGCCGTTTACACACTAGCGTCCCTTTAAAATTTCTGAGGATAGCGCTTCAAAATCAGCGCTTTGGTAGCGCCTTGAAAATTAGAAGAAAAAAAAAGTGCACGTAGTAATTTTCCCAAACGAGCCTAATTAGACCACAAGCTTGAAAATTATACGTGACGTAAGCCCCGACGTTTTCACTATTTTTTTACTGAAATATATACTGGGTGCAGCACCTTCTTCCAAGACACAGGAACCTTATGCACATAGCGTTCTGAAGTACAGTGGAACCGTGGTTATACGTCGCCAGTTTTAGGACAATCCGGGTTTTACGATGGCCTGCTGTCAAAACTCGATTTAACGAAACTGAGTGGAGTAGCGAATTATTTCATTAAATCGAGAACTTCGGTAAATCGACTAAGCCATTTCTTGGTCACTTAATTTCGTATATTCGATTACATACGGAGGGGCATCGAGCAAGCTTATGCGGCGTCGTATTTGCGAAGCGCAAAGGCCCCGAAAACAAAATTGTGGCACGTCCGTAAGAAAACAGACCAGGAAAACAGTTATCCTGAACGAGAACGGTCCCCGGGGGACTAAAAATTTATTTTCCACCAAAGAAGTCGATGATGATTGCTTGCGTGCACTTTGCAAACAACCGCCGCACAGATGTCTCTTAAGTTTGCAGTGTATGCAGTGAGTCTTTCGAATCCTCGTGTGTTCCGGCAAACATCCGCTGCAGATCAAGGCATCCATAAGCTTGAGCTGGTAGCTGGCCTTTTTCAACATTCCTTTAAAGCTGAAAACAGCGCAGCTGCCATCTATAACATGCGAAGGAAACATTTTTTTTAACCGCTGGCGCCTTCTGGTAAATTCAATTTACAATTATTGCACTGCTCAGTTTCGTAAAAGCGAGACATAGGGGGTGCGTGATGTTTTCCTTTGGCGCGCGATGAATCAATTTTGAGGCGCTCTCTACAAAATAAACCAAAAATGAACGCTTTTTGAGCTGCATGTTTGAGAAAAACTTCATTAAACCGGAACAGATCATGATATCGGTTCCGTTCTTTCGAGCTAGTCAAACCATGAGGGTCTATGGGCGTTAGAGGGGGGATCTGGATATATTCGTTAAATCGGGACTTTCCCTAAATCGGGCTTCGTTGAATCGAGTTTTCACTGTAGTCAAGGGCCAGCGAAGTCCCCATAGAAATATTCATTGAAAACTTGGGTAATCCGACGAGATCTCATGCCTGACCTGCATTATCCGACGACCCACTTGAACCGCGCGACCAACCATCGGAAAAATGAAAGTGTACGGGCCAGTTCCGCAGCACTTAAACCCGCTCAATCGGTTTCTTTGTTCTCCGTCTCATCTTTCGTTTCCTCCCCTCCAGCAGCCGCCTGCTCTTCTGCACATCGCTTCCCCCCCCCCCCCCTTCCCTCCCTTCTGGCGTCTCCTCTTGTTGCGAAGGGTCGCGGGGGCAATGGGCAGGTGTTTATTTCTCCCATCAGCACGAATCGCCAACGACGTTAGTAGAAAATTCTCTGAATTTCTGGAAAATGTTTTCTCCGTATTTTCAACATTCGTTTCGGGGGTTTTTAGTTTAGTCTTGTGTTTTGGGAGGAGGTGTATAAGGTGCATAGTTGTTATTTCGCCAAAGTTTTTGTGAAACTTTTTTGTTTATTTATTCGGTCTTAAAATTCCGTGCAACCAATTATCTCCATTTGTGCTTTTATAACAATTAAATATGTTACTTGCGCCAGTTGTGCATTCTTGTGCGAATGCAGCGGGTTACATAGTCGTGCATCTGGGAATAGTAGGTAAAGAATGTTAAGCATTTCATAGAAAGAAACAAGGCCATACTTTCCAATAGGGTTATTGCCCGCACCGCCTGCTTCACCGACGAACCTCCAGCCCCTCGCCTGATTTGCACTGTCTAGACTATTACTTGAATCTGTGAGACGTCTTGGTTGACTGATTTGGCATTTCTTGTGTTAGGGCAGGCTATTTATGAACACTTTTTATTAGTCGCTACTTTTGTATATATTCGTTCTTTTTTCTTGTTCTGTTTTGCGTGCGTGTTTAACCATTTTTTTATGTAACCCATTGAAACGCTGACGTGCCATTTGCCACGCTTTTCTTGATCTCGACTCGCTCCTTTCGCGTCCCCGATATTGGTGGTCGTTAGGATTGGGAACTAATTCCATCGGGCTCACGTGCCCGCGCGTCCGGCGACCCGCAGGTCAACGCACACGAGTATCGCGAAACCGCCCGCCCATAAAAAGCAGACACGACGCCCTCGGGCACTACAAACGGGAGGAGTGCGCGTAGCGTTATTGTCAGTCGAGGGGCCATTAATGATAATTGAGGGTGGCATCCGGTCAACAAAAGGGTTAGGTGGTCGAAGCATAAAAACGTCGGCTGCCGCGTCCTAAGCCTATTTCCTGATCGTAACACCGGGAACTTCTTTAATAATATAGCGTTACTACAGACCGGTAGCGGGGCCAGCGCCTTATCACGGTTGAATAGTGCTAAACGAGCGAAAGTAGTCGTAAGCGCAGAGTGATCACGCCCGTGTGGGCGCATTGTGCTAGGCTGGAACTGCAAGCACGAGGCGACCCTTTCCGCTGTTAACCAGCCAGCTACGTTCATTGCGCGATGGAGACATCAGCAATGCACTCAAAAGTTTACACATGTCGTTGGCTTCCCCGTTTTTGCACCGACGCTGTGTTGCTCTATGTTCTGACCGAAATTGAGTGCGTCGTTCGGGCCGCGTCGACACCGAATAGCACTCGTACAGCGCTGGTAAAAAGTGCGCTGTGACTTTATTATAGCTATATTTGCCATGATTATGTTGAAATTGTCCGCTAAGACTGTATCACTACGGTGAGTTTTCTTTACTCGTCCTAGTTCGTTAGTTCACAGTAAAGTTGCAAATGTCGGCTGTATTCCTGTCTGCTGTAAATACGAGGCAGTCTACTGAGGGGGTATGGCTACAGAAAACGGCTGTAACTCCTGTTTTATCGAAATTATCCTGAAACAAATTACTTGAGAAATAATTTAGAATATAAAATGAATTTTGATGAATTCGATCAATATAGTAAGTTAGCATACATAATTCAAAAGAGTTACCTTCCAGTACAGCATCGCTGGTTTTGGAACGGCTATAAATTTCTTTCTACATTCTGTCGCTCTGAGCATGGGCGAGGAAGCACAATTCCAACGATAGAAACTAACTACCCTTACTAACACCACTAAAACGCTACTCAAGAGGAAAGAGTGTACAAATAGGGCGTCGTGTTTGGGCCCTCTCCTCTTCTTGTTTCCTGTTTTTAGCGTGTTAAGCGGAGGACACATGAGCGCAGAGGGAGGCGTATCCGCACGCGTTTTCGCACTCTGGAAACCGCTCCAGCGGCTGCCTGGAGCACGCATTCAAGCTACAGGACCGGTTCGGGAAAGGTGGAAAACGCTCGCGGGAGCGCGTTGCTCTCCGCACATGTGTCCCGCTCTTTACTGTCTTTACTTGCCCAATCGTGAACAATTGACAGAGAGTTGTTATTCACGCCATCCGCCAGTAATAGACGGAATTTTCGCTCACGAACAATTTCCGCAATGCCCCACATACATGGGTTACGACAATAAATACACTTTAAGAAATGTGGGGCGAAATTAGGGAATTGAACAGCTGCTCTATTCTTGCCGGCGTGATCTGATTCCGCCCGAAACCAGCGCGGTGTAACATGCCCTGTTCACTCCAGGAGGAAAGCAGAATAAAACTGCTCGCGAACTCCCTCCACGCTGAATGGGGTTGAACGGCGGTTGCATCCGTTCCGCGGGAGAGAAAAAAAAAACAGCAAAGGAACACTCAGCTTTGTTAAAAAAAAACGCTGAAAGAACTCCGTCGGAGGCAAGTCGCGGATGACACCGCCCACCGAAAGCTGTCGCGCGAGAGACGAGAAACGAGACAATAGGCAGGGTCACGGAGAACGTGTTGCTCTTCGTTTGGGGAACCCTTCATTCCCTCCGGCTTTCAGTCAAAGTTTGGCAGTGGCAGCGTGTCTGAGTGGCTCGACCGCATAAGAAATTACCAGGAGCTTTAAAAAAGAAAAACGTGCATCTGCCGTGCATGTGCACGATGAAGCAGTGAACAGCTCGGCACCAAAGCTATAAATGAAGACGGGAAACTGGCGCAGCGCGCGCTAATTAGGCGGCGGATCTCCGCTTTTGTTTCCCGGGCCGTACAAGCATACTCTTAAGTTTCTTAGCGATGTCAAGTTTTTACACGTCATTACTTACCATGCATGATGAAACCCTGGCCCTTTACACTAGTCATCTTCATTGTCTTTTATGTCATTTCACGTATATATTAGTTAAATGTTTTACATTTACTGTAACTTCAGTTCTTATAAAACAACTTTTCCTTAGCGCTCTTTGCCCTTAATCGACCTTGCGCCATAAAAAGAATCATCATCATCCCGGGCCGGCACCGCATGCAGCGCTTCTCCCAGCGAAAGAAGGTGCGGAAGGCAAGGGCACAGCGAGAATAGACACGGCCATCGCGCTGATCCGGGTTGAGCGTGATCACAATCGGCCGGTCTCAAACTAGGCGCTATCACAAGACACGTCCCGCGCAGTCCGGAGCACGCCGCTCGAGCGGTATAGACAAGTGCTTTGCGGACTGTACAGTGCATGCCAGTGCAGTCACCAATATGTTTGCATACTCCATTCCACATTAAAATGAGTTGGAACTATACTCGTTTTGGACGTGTAATCCACCATTTCAGCCATTATTGATGAAAGAATACCGAATGCCTTCACGGAACATTCGCCTCAATTACTGCGTGAAGCCTTACGAAGCCAATTTTACATATACGCGCTTATGCGTCCCGATAGGGAGCCGCTTTAGAAGGGCAAACCCTGCGTACCCTCGATGGCGATTCGAGATGTCCACCGTCATGCAGTGTCCGAGAATTAAGCGCCAACGCCCAGGTCAGCCTGTGACAGCGAAGCAGTGGGAGTGCAGTGATCCCACCACAATCCGTTTAGCTACATCAACTTTTCGCAAGAACTGAGAGGTCGACAATCTTGCTTCAGAAGGAGACAAACACCCATACCACTAAGCTACGAGGGTTAAATGCGTACACAGCCCCTTACGTTCAACAAAATCACAGAGCCCTTAACAGCGGTGATACGTCACAGGCACATGTTTGCAGTGGTCAAGCCGCAGTTCTTGGCGACAAATCAGTACCGCGAACTCAGCTTTACGCTATACATCTGGGGGACCCGAATCTGTAAATGTTCGCGGCGAAGACGCGACTTCTGGGCGAGACAGCTGCATTTGCTTCGGTGTATTAGACACTCATGGTACGGGTGGCTCCTTCATGCAACCCCTGCAAGGTCCCTCAGTACTTACTGGTGGCGACGGTTAACGCTTGTCACTGCACATGGGCTCGGGGATATCCGCCCGACAATTCCAGAGGTCTCCAGCTCTTTGGCGCTATGCGACAAGCAAGCACATTTCGAACTTCTCAGCACCCCGGATGTTCTTACGCACAGCAGCATGCGCGCGTAGCGGCAAAAGCTGACATAACTTGAATTCTACCATTTTTTATAGCATTTCAGACATTTTATCACCAATTCTATAATGGGAGACCGCCACGGTCATCTTGGAAGCCATTAACATTACCTCGCAGAAGTTGAAGCCCCTTTTCTTAGAACTGTTATTTTCGCCTCCGACTCACTGTGTTATCATTTTAAGTTTGCTTTACTTACACAATACACCGAAGAAGAGAGCTAAATTCAAACAGAGCGCAATTGATGGCTTTAATACAGTTAATAAGTGCATTACTACCATCTTCGTAACCACAAAGAACATAAAATTTTGTAGGAAAAGACATATTAAATTCTTTGTACCCGCTCATATTTGCGTATTCGCACTTCATTTGATGTAAGTATTATAATACCAGTGGCCAGCTGTCAGTGCTCTTCATTCCGGTAGAGATTTTGTGGGCTACTTCAAAGGGACACTGAAGTGATTTGTAAACATTGCGGAATTACTAGCGCAAATTGTAATCCGGAGTCCATAGGCCATGTTTCGACCACTCTGAGCGCGTTTACGCGAATTTATTTAGTAGAAAAATGGATTCGAAAATGCTGTCCTTCTATCTGCACGCTCGCCCATTTTCTGTAGCGTTTTCTTGCGACGTCAGGAGGAGATGAGCTGGCAATTGGCTGCGCTACTGCACGGCTCGCCGACCTCCCGAAAAAGTCAGTCGGCCCAGCGTTTAGTCCGTTGGCCGCCGACGGGTCGTCGCAATTCACTCGCTCAGCTGAAACTAAGCCACAACACGTTTGTGAATGGAAGAATGTGCCTTTCTTTACTTTCTTAGTTTGTACCCTGTATCAAGCTCCGAGTCCGGGTCGCTCCACACAAGCGCTGCACAAGTGCACATGCGACGCTTCGCTGACTGGTACGCTAGTAGGAAAACCTAAGGCCTCTTGAAGGCGGGAGAAGAGTCAGCGAAGTCAATAAAGGTACTAAGGAAATTAAATCAACTGAACCGCTTACCGTACAGCACAAAACTATGGAGCAGGAAGCACTTTTTTTGCGCTGGGTGAACAAGCACAGCGGTCAGCAGCATGACCACACATCTACGAACGCTTTTCCGTTAAGAAATGCAATTGCTAGACGTTCGGTATTGTGGAGGTTTGGGGGACGCTTACTGCACGAGCGCTATACAACAAATAGTCACCTAAAGTACTTGAAATGCTAAAACAAAATAAAAGTGTAAACTTGTTGTACATTATATACCTTGTATATCCCACTTCGACGAGGCAGGCTCGTGGCCGAGGATTCTACTTCCGGCTTCCGAGCGGAGCAGTCGCAGAATGTCAGGCTCCGCCCAAGGAGCGGTTTTGGCGGGCCCTTCGGCCCCCGGTAACAGGTCTGCTGTTTCTTCAAATGATACCCAGGATTATCAAGTTATGTTGCCTCATCTGCCATCTGGACCATCTGCCCTCAACGCAATTTTTTTGCACGCAGCCGTCAAAGGAAGACCGTACAAGGTTGAAGATTTCCGCGATACACTGGTTCGTTTGGCTTTGCTCCTCGAGGTTATCTCTTTGGGGGCATATCAGATGAACCATGTGTGGGCGCTAACGTTCAAGGATGCGGAAGGTTCGAAAAAGTTGGTGGCCGCAGGGGAACTACTAGTGAAAGACTGTCGGTGCCTCGTCATCGACCCGAGGAACCGGGAGGTGCACTTAAAGGTCCACTGGGTGCTCCACCACGTCCCCGACGACGAAGGTCGGGCCGCCCTAGGGCCTTACGGAAAGGTAACCGACGTGGCTAGGGACCGGTGGCGTGTGCAAGAATGCAACGCTCAGTCGTCGACAACACGCCTGGTCACCCTCAGGTTGAGAGCGGGCGTCACCGTCGACCACATTCCGCACCAAGTACGCGTGGCCGGAGAGCAAGCCCTGGTCGTCGTGCCCGGGCGAGCGCCCCTCTGTCTGCGTTGCCATCGGAGCGGACACATCAGGCGAGAGTGTAGAGTGCCACGCTGCGCTCTTTGTCGTCGTTTCGGCCACGACGAGAGTCAGTGTGTGCCTTCATACGCTAGTGTAGCCGGCTCACCGCAGGACACCACGACGGCGCCATTCGTTATGGACGAAGCCGAGGCTGAGGATGCCGCAAGGGGTGGTGACGACGATCAGGCGAAGGAGGTAACACCCCCCGAGCCAGCTACTTCCCCGGCGGAAGACGGCAGTCACGCGGAGATAGTGCCTCCCAAGGAGAAGATGGACGAAACAACAAATGCGTTGAAGGAGGCGGAAATGAAGGATGACGAGCACTCAAGGGACGAGAAAGTGGAGAGCGAGGACATGGAAGAAGAGGGGGCGCCGGGTTCGGGAGCGGCTACGAGCAAGCGGTCCTGGGAGTTCACCAGGGACAAGACGCAGAGCGCAGGTTCTGCGAGTTCCGAAGAGCCATCACTGAAGGCGACCACACAAGACCGGCGGCCTTCGACCAAAACGAGGCCGAGTGTGACACCGGAACGACACAAAGGCAAGGCATCACCCACTTAGTTCAGCGCGACGAAAGGTGGACGGGGAGTGAGCGTGTACGACGCCAGCAGGGATGTATGTGGTGTAAGTGGGCGGACAGCGGCGAACAGAGTCAGTGGGGGGGAGGTGGCAGAGAGAACCGGCAAAGGCAAAAGGGACCACCACCACGGAGCGCTTAAATCTGCATGCGAAGACGGAGGTGACTCCAGCAACAGGAAAGCGACCTGAGTGAGATGTCGCAACACAACGTTTGTGTTTCTTCTCTCGTTTTGCTCTTCACTTGCAATTTTAAATGATAGTCCCCAAAGAACCATTGCGTATTGCAACTTTGAACGTACGAGGCCTTGCGGAAAGGCGCAAGCAATACCAACTGAGTGGGTTACTAAATGAAAACGAAATAGACATCCTGGCTGTACAGGAAACAAAAATTGAGAGTGAAGAGCGAACCGGTTTGATGGTGCGTCCTTTCGCAAACCGGTATAGTGTCTATGTTAGCCATGCGCTTAAGACGTCTGCTGGCTGCTGTTTGTTTAAGAATACAGTAGGAATTGAAATAGGGAAATTTATTCTTGTAAATCTTGCCGTCAAGTGACGTGTGAAATGTCTTACACGTGAAATGTGGGATCCAGTTTTTTGTTATATGCATGTACGCCCCGAATAAGGCGAACGAAAGAAGTGTTTTTTGAAACGATAGCGAGCAAATTGCAGGACAAAAAAAACGTTGTTCTGCTCGGCGATTTTAACTGCGTCTGCGCGCGAGAAGACAGAGCAGGCTTAATGCGGAACAGGGACCCGAGTGCGCAATTACTTCAAAACATACTGGATGAGAATGATATAACAGATGTGGTTCACTGCGCAGCAAAGGCAGACGCCCTGCGGTACACGCATTTCCAGGGAGCCAGCCATGCCCGGCTGGACAGAATTTATGTTTCTCATGGATTAGCGCCATCGTGTAAAAACAACGCGGTTGATTATGTTCCGTTCAGTAACCATTGTCTGGTCTCTTTTTTATTGGGAGGGAGGAGAGAAGGTTATAACGAGTTTCACTGGAATTTATGGAAGTTCAATGCAAAAATTTTAAAAGATGAGAAGTTTAACGAGGCGGTGAAAGTTTTGACAGAAACACACGGATGGAAAAAGAAAGCTGGGGGAGCAGATGGGAGTCGTTTAAGCAAGAAAGCAAAATGTGTGCGATAGAGAGGGGGACAGTTTTGACTCGTTTAGAAAGAGAGAAGAAACTAAGCTTCGAAATATTCTGAGGCAACTAATTGTCCTTGAATGTGAAAGGCCGGGTGTGTTTATTGAAGACATATCACTGATAAAAAGTAAGCTCGAAGCTCTAGATAAAGAGCGATTTCAAGGAGCAACGGTGAGGGAGAGGGGAGGAAGGTTTCTGGCTGGGGGAAACTCCTACTAAAAGGGCTTTAAGTGACGAAAAAGAAACACGCAAAAGGTAATGCAATTGAAGGAATTGTGTGGCAAGGTGAGCTGACCCATGAGCGGGAGGTTATAAAGTGGGCATTCGTTGAGCATTATACCGAGCTTTTCAGCCCCGCGTCACCGAGAATTGAGGACTTTAAAGACGATTTCATTTCACTAATGCCTCGTTTAGAGGATGATGTTAGACAAGAACTGGAAGAGCCCGTGTCATTGAGAGAAATCGAAGAGGCAATTTCAGATTTAAAAAAGAGTAAAACGCCATGCCCTGACGTACTGAGCGCAGAATTTTATAGGCATTTTACTGACATTGTAGCTCCTCTCCTATTTCATGTATTTGCCGAGGCGTACGACGCTGGTGTTTTGCCTCCATCGTCCTCACGTATGCAGACTGTGCTAATACCGAAAGCGACGATTGCTGTAAAAGGCAGTCGGTCACTGGCTATCGTCCAATAACGATAGCTAACATTGACTACAAGATACTCATGAAAGTTATAGCACAAAGATTACAAAGAGTTATTACAAGCGTTGTTGGACCGCACCAGACGTGCGGAATCAAGGGTACGAGCGTAACTACAAACATTCATGTAGCCCGCACAGTACTGGAAAGTTGCGATCTGTATGGTCGCAAAGTTGCTATGCTCCAAATCGACTATGAGAAAACGTTCGACAGAGTGTGCCATGATATATTGTTTTGTATTTTGGAACATATAAATGTTGGTAGTGTGGTCATAGAAGGAGTGCGCATGGCCTATCGTGAATGCTTCCCGCAGTTTGTAATTAATAAGATGGTGACAGAAAGTATCCCAGTGTTGTCTTCTGCCCGACAAGGGTGTCCGGTCTCACCCCTACTTTTTTGTATTTTCTTGGAACCTTACTGTTTGGAAGTTATCAACGATGCTGAAATAAATGGGTTTCATCTTCACTCAAGCGAAGTGAAGTTGTTAACGTACGCAGATGATGTGGCGCTTTTTTGTGAAGATATGCGAAGTATCACAGAAGCGATCAATGTAACTAAACAGTTTTGTAGGGTAACAGCCAGTGCAGTGAACTGGACAAAATGTGAAGGTTTTTGGCATGGTGGGTAGGAGTGAACGCCGCGGGTTTTTGTAAATGTCAGTTGGACGGTAATGCCGACGCGGTATCTAGGGGTACCGTTGGGCAGCTATGCGAGTAGCAACGAGTACTGGGAAGCGGAAACAGAAAAAGTGCGCGAGAAAGTGGCAAAGTGGGGAGGGCGCGCGCTATCAGTATTTGCGCACACCACAGTGTGTAATCTTTTTCTTCTCGCGAAACTGTGGTATGTGCTGCAAGCGATACACTGTTCCCGAACGCAAGTGCAAAAGATACATCGTGTTGTTGCTGTGTTTATTTGGGGTTCTACGTGGGAACGTATGAGCCGAAGTAATCTTTTTCGGCCTGTAAGGCAAGGCGGTGTTGGATTGGCCCATGTTTTTGTAAGGAAGATTGTGAGCCGTTTTTAAGTGCGAATGCACTTTATAAGCGACCCCAAACCATCCACCGCCGGTGGCGGTGGCGGCGGCGGCGGCGTCCGCAGTGCTCCTCTATATTTAAAAAAGAAACAGCATCCGGCGCCAGGTTTCGATCCGAGGACTTTGCGGCCGCAGCGCGACGCTCTACCGACCAAGCCACGGACGCGACGCTGATATCAGTGTTAGTGACGCGCCTTATATCTTTAACGCATTCAAACTACGTCGTCAGCGGCGTGCGTTGGCGACTCAGCGGCGTTATAGCGGCTTGATAACTGCGTGGTGTACACGTGATACTACAAACCCGATGGAAGAGATGGAAGAGAAGGCGGCGAGGCGGTGGGCTGCGGGGGCCGAGCGCAAGCGCCGCAAGCGGGCCGACAACCGTGCATTCGCACTTTCACATTCTCCCCCTCGGGGAAATGCGGGGGAATTTTTTTGCTATTGCGGGACGTAAAACATCCATTCTTGAGGTCTTACGTACAAACTACACAATCAAATGTAATTCCAGGCTTTATTGTGTCAACAACCAACGAAACATATGTCGTTAAGGGTTTCTGGAAAGAAGTGGTGCAATCTTTTAAATTTCTGTCAGTTAGATTTACCATGGAGTATTTGGCTAATGTATCGAGGAAAACATTAACGAAAAACTGGAATGAAATGCTCTTTCCAGTACCTCTGTATCGTTCATTGTATGGGGCAGGCGGTGGCCAAGACGTTTTGTCGCGGGTGAAAAAAATTGTAGTCCCCTCCTCGGAAAAAACATTTTTTTTAAGCTGCACACCGGCGCACTTTCCCGTTGCACATGGATGAAAAAAAAAAGGCTTTTCCTTGGCTGGTCCTCAACAGTGTTGCGGAATGGGCGTCCCCATTCCATTCCAATTCCATTCCGTGGAATTACAAGTTTCCTAAATTCCATTCCTTTCAATTCCTCGGAAGGCCGGAACATCGCCCATTCCCACTCCGGGAATTGCCGGGCAGTTCAATTCCATTCCTCTAATTCCTCAACGTTTTATCGGGTGATTATCAAGTTACCAATGAACCCAACATTAAGCTGATGTTATTACATAAGTTAAGAGCTGCTAAAATACCCAAAACACGTAACCAAGTTCGAGGGATCTCGTTCAGTGCAATCATCCTACTAATTCCCACAGGGGCAGTTCTCCAGGTAGGTATTATAGTATTTGCATGGGCAGCACGTCTTTACGAGTTGTGATGCTTTTTATTGTTTTAAGTGTGAATGTGTTAATGCTAACGTGACGACATGTTCTATTTTTGTGCTGACAAAGGTATGGTTGAAGAAGACATTATATTCCTTAAGCACTTAACACGCGTATGGAGCGGTCGTGAGCATGGTTAGAACTATAATTTTGTTAACGCGGAGCAGAACCTCCGGATCTGGTGGTATCAGTTGGAAGAATTACCGCTCGAGCACCTTGTTCTGCCTTTGTTTCCCCAGGCGGCGAGGGTTAACCCTGTGCGAAGGCTTCAACCTAGATCCCGAGCATAGGGTTATAGTGGCAACGTACAGTTAGCGTGCGCTGCAAAGCCACGTTCCCTTGTTGGGCTCCGTGGTGGGTGACTGGCCTTGCCACCGAATTCATTCCATAGTTTATGGCTTCCTTCTCCATTCCATCCAAACGAACTGATCGGCCTCCGAAACGAGGCCGCACCGAAGAAATTTTCAAACCGATTTCTAACCTCGCCTTCAACAACCCTGACAACTTCCCACGCTTCCTAGTGATGCAGTCAGCTGATAAAGAAACTCCCGTTACCAGCAAATCTGTATTTTGGTTGCAAAATTTATTGAAGGTTTGATAGGAAAAAACTATGAAGCGAAAAAGCTCAGTTCTGGAGACCTGATGATCGAAGTCAAGAGTAGAGAGCAGTCCAACACTCTTTTGAAGCAAACCAAGCTAGCCGACCTTGAGATCACAGTAACTCCCCACCGTACCCTTAACAGCTGCCAGGGTGTCATCTCCGAATCAGAACTGATCAACGAAACAGACTTTGACCTGCTTGAAGGTTTGCGCGAGCAGGGGGTAACCGCTGTGCGACGCATCACCATTAGACGGGACGGAAACGAAATTAAGACGAAGCACATAATACTGACCTTTGATCGATGCACTTTGCCAGAGTACGTAAACGCAGGGTTTCTGCGCTGTAAGACCAGAGTATACATACCAAACCCGCGACGTTGTTTCATCTGCCAGAGGTATGGGCACGGCAGCAATTCGTGCCGAGGAAAACAAACGTGTGCAAAGTGCTCTGAGCAGGACCATTATGCTGACGACTGCAAAAGCACACAACTAAAGTGCAGCAACTGTGGAGGACCCCATGGAGCATACTCTCGCTCTTGCCAGGAGTTTAAGAAAGAAAAAGAAATCATCAACCTAAAAGTGACGCAAAATCTTTCATTTCCAGAAGCCCGTAAGCGTTATGCTCTGCTTCCTTCAGGGAGCTACGCCAGCGCTGCCCGCCGGGGGGTGGGGTGGCGTCTGGTTTCTGCGGCCACTCAGGTTAGTGAAACTGACTTAGTGGCGCACCCACCCCTCGAGGTGCTGCCCCTGGCAGGCCAAACAACTCGTGCATCGCCAGCAGTGCCCGCGGCGTTGCACCTGACCAGAATTGCTCTGGGAGTGGCGTTCTGTCGCTCCTCGACAGACTCCGGCCGCCGAAACTGCGGTGGCAATGGATGTGGGTACAGGAGGCGCCTCTTCTGCAGCCATGTCCAACACATCAAAAAAGGTGGTGGCTGAATCTTCTGCCATCCCATCAAACCCCTTGCGGGATGGGCGCCGTAAAACCTCCCTCCCGTCAATGCCCCAAAACCGGACGAGGACATGGATGTCACGCCATCCCGGCCTGCATCGCAGTCATCTAAAGACCAGCGCGGTAGTTTTGGCCGCGGCAAAAAATCACAAGCTCCCCGAGTCATTGGCCCTGATTCGGGCTCAGTGATATAGGGATCTCCATCTAAACAAAACGTATGCTCAGCACCTTTCTTCTAACCTTTTATGGCAGTTCAAAGCATTATCCAATGGAACTGTAGGGGATTAATTAGAAACCTCGATGATGTCTACGAAATCCTTATAAGTACCATCCAAATATCCTATGCCTACAAGAAACACATTTAAAAACCTACACAAACCAACTTTCTCAAACAATACTCGGTATTCAGGAGAGACAGGGACTGCTGCACTCACTCCTCTGGTGGTGTAGCGATTGTCTTGCAAAAGTCTGTCCCCTCCCAAACCTCTTCAGTTGCTCACTGCCCTCGAAGCTGTGGCAGTCCGAGCAATCCTCTTTAATAGGTTAATAACAGTTTGCTCTCTATACATTCCCCCGGATTACCGTCTATCGAGCTCAGAATTCGAGTCCCTCATAGATGAGCTCCCGGAACCCTTCTTTTTGGGTAGGCGACTTTAATGCTCACAGTGAACTCTGGGGGTCTCAACGGACAGATGCCCGGGGCCGCTTGCTAGAAAAGTTTTTTTTCTTCCGGAGCTTGTCTACTCAATAAAAAACAGCCGACATACTACAACACTACACACAACACATACTCACACATAGACCTGTCAATCGGCTCTTCTGTCCTCTTTCCATCTGTTGAATGGGGAGTTGACAATAATCCTTATGGGAGCGACCACTTCCCAGTCATCCTGAAAAGCATTGACAAAATCCCTAACAGCTTCAACTCCTATAAAAGGTTTAGGGAATCTGCGGCAGATTGCCTGAAATTTAAACAACTATTTCAGCTTTCATACACATCTTTAAGCCATTTGGGCATTGATGAAGCCTGTGAACTGATTACGGCCCATATACTTCATGCCGCGGAGTGCTCAATTCCACAAACATCTGGTGCCACACCTAACCCCAGGAGGCCGTGGTGGAATGACGAGTGTCGGCATGCACGAAAGGCGCAAAATAAGGCATGGGGTGTCCTCCGCAGGTATCCCACTCTGAAAACCTAATTTCCTTCAAACGCGCGAAAGCACAAGGAAGGCGCATTCGCCAGCAAGCCAAAAGGAGAGCTGGCGCTCTTTTGTGACTTCTATCAATTCATACACAGATACAGGCAAGGTATGGAATAGAATAAAAAGCTTAATGGACATAAAACACACAGCCTACCCTTGGTTAGCAGTGCGGACGACACCCTGGAGGACCAGGCCAACGCACTTGCAAAACACTTTCAATATATTTCGAGTTCTACTCACTACACGAATACTTTTTTACGACACCAATCATCCATGGAGAAAAAACCGATTAGAGATAACAGAACATCCGATGAACCATACAACTCGGATTTTTCTTCAACAGAGCTTTTGGTTGCCCTAGGAACATGTAAGGCTTCAGCACCGGGGGCAGATAGGATACCCTATGCAATGATACAACATCTGCACACAGAAACTCTCCAAACACTTTTGCACTTTTTCAAAAAAATTTGGGCGGCAGGATACTTTCCGAGAGCTTGAGAAAGCTGTTGTAGTTGCCGTACTGAAAGAAGGGAAAGATGCCTCACTACCTGCCAGTTACCGACCAATAGCTTTAAAAAGTTGCTTGGGAAAGCTTTTTGAAAAAATGGTAAATAAGAGGCTAATGTATTTTCTTGAATATAACGGCATCCTGGACAGTTGTCAGGCGGGTTTTCGATCAGGTCGAAGCACAACTGACCAGCTGGTAGCCTTTGAGTCGTATGTCAAAGATGCTTTCATCCACAAACAGCACTGTCTTTCTGTTTTCTTTGACATAGAAAAAGCATATGACACAACTTGGCGCCACGGCATACTGCTTGATCTCAAGGCTTTCGGTGTGTCTGGGCGTATGTTAAACACTATTGAAAGTTATTTGTCACAGCGAATTTTAGGGTAAGAATAGGGACAGTTGGGATCCAGAACGTACATACAAGAAAATGGTGTTCCCCAAGGTGGAGTATTAAGCTGTACTCTATTTGTAGTTAAAATGAATTCGCTTGGGAAATCCTTGCCACCCACAATCTCCTACTCAATGTATGTTGATGATGTTCATATTAGCTTTAGGTCTTCCAACCTGTCCATCTGTGAAAGGCAAATACAGTTAGGTGTAAACAGGCTCCGGAAATGGACAGAGGAAAATGGTTTTAAACTGAATCCTCAGAAAAGTACATGTGTTTTATTCACAAGACAGCGTGGAATCCATCCGGGAAACCCCCCATTACGCTGAACGGAGAACGGATTCCGTCAAAAAAGAACACAAGTTTTTAGGTGTTATACTTGACGAAAAGCTAACATTCATACGGCACATAAAAACACTCAAACAGAAATGCCTAAACACCATAAACATTTTAAAAG
Organism: Haemaphysalis longicornis; assembly: GCA_013339765.2. Lineage (NCBI taxonomy): Eukaryota > Metazoa > Arthropoda > Arachnida > Ixodida > Ixodidae > Haemaphysalis > Haemaphysalis longicornis. The sequence continues at coordinate 99,333,624 of CM023450.1, read as the reverse complement.
TTTTGTCGCATCAGTCTTACGGTGCTGATAAAGATTGCCTTTTACGCCTCTTTATCAGTTTAGTTAGGTCCCGTATAGACTACGGAAGCGTAACATACGGGTCTGCATCTAAAACTGCCCTAAAAATGTTGGACCCAGTGCTACATTTGGGCCTTCGCCTTGCCTCGGGAGCCTTCAGGACAAGTCCAATTCAAAGTCTCTATGTAGAATGTGACCACTGGTGCCTAGAGCACCAGCGTGCTTATACAGCACTGCTCTATGCTACTAGGACAATGTCTGTGAAGAATCACCCGTGCAGTTCATTTCTGAATGACGTCTCATCTGCCCATTTGTATTTAGCGCGCCCTTCGATCCCCTTTCCCCTTTATCCTTACGTGTCAAAGGCCTTGCAGAGGAAATAGGGGTGTCTTTCGATGAGGGCATGAAGACTTCCATCGCCGACGAAGTCCCGCCTTGGGAAATGTCAACGATTCGTTGTGACACATCCTTTAAACGCATTGATAAGCGCCGTGCACCTCGTGAGCTGATCTCCCAGCATTTTTTACAACTACAACACACATATCCATACACCTCATTTTACACGGATGCCTCGAAGTGTGCTTCCGCTGTGTCGTGTGCTGCACATGGCCCGGATTTCGCCAGCACGAGGACCTTGAACAAAAATACCAGTATCTTTACAGCAGAAGCTTATGGTATTTTAATCACAGTGGAGCACATTACACAGAACAAAATACAAGAATCAGTTATCTACACAGACTCCTTAAGTGTCGTTACGGCACTAGGTTCCTTTAAACCTACAAAAAATGTTGTCCTCAATCACCTTTTTTAAAACTCTCGTGACTGCTCATAAATTACAACTAAAAATACTTGTTTGCTGGATCCCTGGACACAGTGGCATTCTGGGGAATGAAATTGCCGACCAGAACGCCACTTTGGCGGCCCTCCATAGTGGTGTTGACGTCGCGGAAATCCCTTACCTCGATCTGAAGCCAGTGATCCGAAGGGGAATCCGTAAACGCTGGCAGGACACGTGGGACACACACACAGAAAACAAGCTCCACTCAATAAAACCCCACCTAGGAAGATACACAACAGAAAAACAAAACAGATTCATTGAAGTATCGATTTGCAGACTACGCATCGGCCACACTTACGCTACGCACGCATATCTTTTAAATGGCACACCCCCACCGGTTTGTGATAAGTGTGGGGACCGGCTCTCCGTCCTCCATGTGTTAATTGAGTGCGCATCCTGCAATGAGGCCAGAAAACGGCATTTCCCTAAAATCTATACTTACAACATTCCGCTACACCCGTCACTGTTCTTAGGAGATGAACCTATGTTCACAAACAAGTCCCTTTTAAGTTATCTTGCAGATGTCAAGTTTTTAAAGCTCATTTCGTACAGTGCGTGACCTCAGAGCCTACAAGCATTGAGCAAAGCCTTCATGTTTTCATTGTTCGCACGAGGGGCCCGCTGCCGTAGCGTGCTCTTCGGCTCGAGCTACAGTCGCGTTCCATTCACAATCCCTTTCATCCGCCATTATGAACATCTCCATTTTTTAGTCTACGGGCCCTCTACACCCATATATACAGTATTTTAGGATATATCATACTCATTTCATACATATTTTAAGCTCAAACCTGACTATTGATGGACCACTTAACATAGTTTTGGCGCTCTTTGGTCCTAGTTACCCTTGCGCCAATAAACACAAACATACATACATGTTCTGCCTTTGCACCAAATACGGATCACGGGCCGCACAGGTCGTCAGCACTCACGCATGTCAAGCGCGCCTTGAAAGCACGGATAGGTTCAGAACTTCCTGCGTTTGCGTGTGCGCAGGTATGCAATGTCGCCCTTGCCGAAAAGCTTAGTTACGTGCGTCAGGTATCATCCACTGCGCACGAGCGAAAGTTCAGGCTGTGCTTAGAGTATGCGCGACCTTTGTATGGATGTCTCGATGAGAACCAATGCCCAGGGAGAATTCTTTTTTTCCTCGTTAGTGGATATTGGGATGGTTTTCTCTCTTTTAGTTTTTCTTAGTTTTTTTTACTTTTATAAATTGGGAGATTGTTCACACTTTAGCGCCACGCAACCTTTGGCTCTAGCTAACTCAAGAAGACTTAGAGAATGCGTTGCGGCCTTGGACTCAGCAAAACTGAGTCCAGGTCTGCGTAACTAATTGTAAAACTGAGGCCTGTATAACTACTTTGAGGAGTTGCATGCAGTAGAGTAGCAATGAAGGTTCTCCCAAGTGTCCTCTGGTCTGTGCGATCAACCGAAAAAAAAGATGTAAAGAAAAATGATAACGATAATATTAGAAGGACACGTTCGGCAGCCGGTCAGTCTAGTGTTGTGGAAATCCCTACGCCAGAAAAAATGTGCGTAGGTGTTCTCGTTTGATATATTGTAGTGTTTAACGCGCCGACGCTACGCAGGCAATAAGGCGCGCCGTAGTGGAGGGCTACGGAATAATTTTGACCACCTTAGGCCGAAATCTCGTACACACGGGCGTTTTGCTTTTCGCCTCCATCAGGAAAGCGGCCGCCGCAGCCGGGAATCGAACCGAGACTTCGTGCTCAGCAGCGCAATTAGGTCTCCTCGTGAATTTTATATGTTGCAATAAAGGTCTCAAGCTGCCGTGAACGGTCGAAAAAAAGTTTATTTTGGTTTCATTCATCAAAATTACGTAACAAAATGGTGTCAGCCAAATGGCCGCTACGGCGTTCAGTTCTGAAAACACGAAGTGTAAATGACGGCTGCTTCAACGATCAGTTCTAAAAACAAAAAAAAAGTAAACTAATACAGTTGCCTTCTGCCTGTGTGTTGCGCTTGACAAACGAGCTGTTTAAAAAGAGGTGTTTGAGAGCCGGTTTCGCTTCGCTGTCTGTCACTAAAATAGATGCCGTGAAAACACGCGTTCCACGTCAGCTAACGTCGCATTTACAACGGAAACTGCCCTTGCGAGTCGGGAAAGCAAGGGAAAGTGGCTAGCGTTCGCTTTCCGTTAGGTCGGAACCGTTTAGGAACAAAGCTTGCAGCGTGCAGCTTGCAGGCGCAGGCGTGACCGCAGCGTGACCGTAGACGCTGCTTCGGGAAAAGGCGTCCGAGTGTCTAGACAGGAGGGCCAGTATTGCAAAACGACCTGGGGGAAGGGGGGGGGGGCGCGAAGGGACATGGGGCGTAAGCTGATATGCGAAATTTCGCAGTGAACACAAGCACCGCGCCAGCGTCGCGACGACGGTGAGGTGGGATGCAATCACCGATGGTTTCGGACGCAAAAAACACAGTGAAGTGTTCTTTGAAGAAAAAAACTGTGTTTATGTCTTTTACTAATAAATTAGTTCTTTCAGATTTCAACTACTCATTTAATGGACTGTCCCTGCTGAGAGTTTGCCAATATAAATACCTTGGCGTGCTTTTTACTCCTAACCTGTCCTGGTACCTCCATATTGATTACATTACTTCTAAAGCCCTACAAAAACTTCGTTACCTCCGGCGTACACCATCTGCGGCCCCTAGCGATACAAAAAATAACTGTGTACAAAACCCTTATCCGCCCAGTGCTCGAATACGCGTCACCTGTATGGAAGCCCTACAACCAGTGCGAAGTAAATCAAATAGAATCGGTACAGAAAAAGGCCATTAGATTTATCTTCAGGCGATATGACTCTGCTTTTTCACCTACGTCAGCATTACCATCTTTGAACCTATCTCTACTTTCATCGCGAAGGAACATTGAGTCTCTCAAGTTATTACATTCTATAATTTTTTCTACGTGCAAACTTTCAAAAAGATCTGTACTTAACAGTTCCAGACCTTCTTCAACAAGCCACTACCATCCTTTGAATATGACACCATTCTACGCCCGTACTAACACTTTTAAATTTAGCTTCTTTCCACGAACTGTTGAACTTTGGAATAACTTATCCGGTGACATACGTTCTTTGCCCTTAAACGAATTCTTTTTATCAATTTGTTCATGTTAATGGATTTAACTCTTCCGCTCTTCCCATCACTCCAGGCGTTCCACAAGGTTCAGTTTTGGGACCGTTGCTTTTTTTCTGCTTTTTCTTATATATATTAATCATCTGCCCAACAATCTGACCTCTTCTGTAAAACTTTTTGCCGATGACTGTGTTATTTACCGCGAAATAAATTATACTAACGATGTTTCTTTGCTTCAACAGGATCTTGATGCTATCGATAATTGGTGCTCGACTTGGCATATGACACTTATTATTAATAAATGTAAAGTAATGCGGTTCTCACGCCAACGTGACTTACACCCTTCCTCTTACAGTATAAGCAGCTCCCCATTGCTACCAGTGTCGTCTTATAAATACCTCGGGTTATCTTAACAGCAGACCTTAGAGGGGAATATGCACGTCTCTTCTATTATCTTGAATGCTAACCGAATGCTTGGTTTTATTAGGCGACATTTTTTTTAGCCCCCCTTCGGTTAAACTACTATTGTATAAGTCACTTGTTCGGTCAAAACTCGAATACGCGTCTTCAGTGTGGGATCCATGCAATAAATCATTAATAAATGCCCTTGAAGCAATCCAGAACCGTGCATCGCGTTTCATCCTTCATGACAAGGGCCGTTTATCAATCGTAACGCAAATGAAAACAACTCTATCTCTCGAACCACTCACACTGCGCAGAAAGGTATCGCGGATGTGCCTCTTCTTTAAAATCTATAAACTAAACGCCACCCTTAAAAAAGCTCTTATCTCACCCCCCCCCTCATGTTTCGTTGCGCATAGATCATTCTTGCAAAGTTGGTATCCCGAAATGCCGCACTGTATCATATTCCAATTCGTTAATTCCTAGAACTACAGCGGTGTGGAATCGCTTGCCACCAGCCTAATGCTTACTAACAACAGTGACCAGTTTAGAAAAAAAAATGTCTGACTACTTCACTTCAGTCTAGTTTGTGGCCTTTTTTTGCCACAGTGTTTATTTTCCTTTCAATTTGGTATTTTTGTTGGCATGCAATAGTCAATGTTAGTTTTTGTTAGTTTTCTATGCTACAGGCAATACCTGTGTAGATTTGTGTTAAGACTTTGTATATACCTGCGCACTGCTGCATACTTATTGGTTTAGTGCTTGTGTATATTGTTTCATTTGTTTACAATGTCTGTACAATTCAACCACCCAGATGTACCACTCTCCCTCATTAATGCCCTCTGGACCATGAGGGTACCTGAAATAAATAAATAAATAAATAAATACTCTTTGACAGTTTTTTTTGTTTGCTGTTTATGTTTGCTGTGCACAGTATGCACAGTATGCACAGTATGCATAGTTTTGCACAGTATGTTTGCTGTGTTCTGTTCCTTGCCACCATGTCTTCATTCCGCCACCACGTGATGCCATGTCCTGCCACTTTGTATTTTACTTTCCTTCGCAAGTATTACACCATGTTTGTTTTGTACCGGCTGTTCCCCACTCCTGCCATAGCCCTTACGGTTGCAGTATGTATAAATAAATAAATAAATAAATAAATAAATAAATAAATAAATAAATAAATAAATAAATAAATAAATAAATAAAAACAAAAGTGAAGCGTGTGGAGACAGCTCGCAGCCGGGGAGAAGGCGCCGCCAAGGTAAAAAATCACAAGGCGAAGTTGGTGGGAGAGATAGGAAGGGATGCCACCGCGGTAGTTCCCCACGACGGATACCAACGGCTTAGAGCCGCGTTTATTAGGCGGAGAATCGCGACGAACTTCGTAGCAGCGCTGTATTTAAGGACATAATTGTAGTAGAATCGCTGCTTATAAATATACCGTGCTTGTAATCAGCCAATCGATTTTAACAGTACTGAGTTATTGTTAAATTCAAGGCTCCGGCTTACTAACGTTTGAACTTGGGCTGGTGGGATCTTTTGCGTATTTTTGCATATTTTGACAAAAATAGCGCGTAGAAGGAAAAGTGCGCTTTATATTGGGAAAAATACGTGTAATTCCATTCCCATTCCATTCCGGGCAAAGGCGCTTAATTCCATTCCCATTCCATTCCTTCAAGTATAGTCGCCATTCCATTCCCATTCCATTCCGGGTCGCGAAATGTGGAATGATTCCGGATTCATTCCAATTCCGGACTCGTAACTCCGCAACACTGGTCCTCAACGGCACTTTGTGCAAAAAACCCAAAGTATTGAACACGTTTTTATAGAGTGCTGGGATGCCATCTTTTTCTGGGATGTTCTGCAGTGAACGATAAAGAAAGATCTTCTTGTAACACCGCATGGGATATGTTTCTTGGCTGTGGAAAACGATGAAATGCCGTTCGACATGATAATGATCCTAGGGTTGCACGCAATTTGGCGCTCCCGTATGACCGTGCGACACTGTGATGTGAATGCTATGACGGTGAGCAAGTATTTCTCACAAAGTGTAACCAGCCTACTTGAAGTGTATCGTTTGCGTGAACCTGAACTGGAATGGTTATGTGTATTGGAAGAGCTGTCAACATTTGTTGTTTATTTTAAATCTTTAAGCCAACCAAAGCATGGGCGGCGGTTTTTAATCCGGCGTTGACGCATGTTCCTTTGTAAAAAAAAGGTAATAAATAAATAAAAAAAGGCTCGTGGCCGAGTGGCCTGAAGCGCTAGGATTTTTGTTTTGCAAATCGCAAGTTCGAATCCCCGAGAGTGCATGCTTTTTTTTTGTAAGTTGATTTTTTCGTTTGCGGCCGATGTTTTCTGAACTGAGTTCACCGTTTTCGGGCCGTAAATTTCACTGCTCGACGAGCGAATTCGCAGAACGCGCGCAGACTGACACTGACGCGCTAGCGAGTTCTCGTTGGCGTGCTGTTGCCACAAGCACCGACTACTTGCGGGCAGTGGGCACAGGCCAGAATCAGAAGACCCTTGGGCTGGTGCGAACACGCTTTTTACGATACAGGCATGGGTGAGGCAAGCTCCGAATATGCGGGAAAAGCGCATGGAATTTAAGCGTCTGCGGTGACGCGAAGGGCGTCCATCCACTGCGTAGGCATCGGCTAGTGATTGCTACGATTCCAAGCCGTCCTGGGAGGCTTATTTGAGGCATTTTACAGCCGACAACATGGCCGGAGCGCGGTACGACGATTACTCAAATATCAAGAATGCCCATCCAACGATGCCGTCGGATGTCAAGCATGTTGTTTTACAGAACCGAAACCGAAACTTGTTTGAATGCTAACCTTGGACATCGTCCAATCAAGGTGCATCTCCTCCTGTCGTCACAGCCTTTAGTTGGTGCGGCCGCCACAGACCGCGCATGGTAGGTTTTCTTCTTTCCCGATTTATAAAATAATTAACGACTTATCAACCGGATAAACGATGAAAAGTGTGATAATTTGAGCCAGTCTGCGCAGTGCAAGCAAAACCGGGAGCTTGACAAATTCACTTCAGTGTCCCTTTAAAGACGCGCTCGACAAACAGCGCTAAAACCTCGAAACAGAGAAGAAAAATTCCCCACGCATTTCCCCGAAGGGGAGCATGTGAAAGTGCGAATCCACGAGTTGATTACGCAGGGGCGGTAAACGAGTGGAGTGGAGAGGGTACGCGTGGAGAGGGAGAGGGGACGCGCCCTTACGCGGCGCAACCCGTTACTACACCCGCGCAGCAGCGAGCGCCCGCGCCCAACCCGCCGGGAGCGCCGATGAACGCGCCGTCACGCGGCGCAACCCGTTACTGCGCCCGCGCAGCCGCGCGCGCCCGAGCCCAACCCGCCGGAGCGCCGTCGATGCGCGCGCCCTCACGCGGCGCCGCTCCGTTGCTACGCGCGCTCCGTTGCTAGGGGAGAGGAGAAGGAGCGCGGAGAGATAACATCTGCTGGCGGAGCGGGCTGCGGACGGCGCGCCGGACGGATGACAAGGGTCGGTTAAGAAGTGCATTCGCACTTAAAAGGCACAGGGCAGGCGCTGTTCGGCGTCCTTCTTTTGTGCGCTTCGTCGGTTTAGCGCTGTTTGTAGTAAGATGAATATTACCAACTTGTCCAGAAGTCTGTTTTTTTGTCAGGCAAACAAGGTTTTAGGAATGAAGTCCAAAAGGGTCATGGTTTGGGCCTGTTGGTGATGCATAATTGGAACTGAAAGCACAAATTAGACACGGACGTCCTGTTGTCCCCTTTCTTTGTCCGTGTCTAATTTGCGCTTTCAGTTCCAATTAAGGTTTTAGGGAGCGGCTTTACACCGCGAGCAAATCTTCCTAACATCAAAGTCAAACAACTAGCGACCTGGACCCGGCCGCCACTTACTATGTGCTAGCTTCCTAACTCACTTTCTAACTTACTTACTAGCTTACTTTCGCTAACTGACTATGTGCTTCCATCTCTCAACTATTTTTATATTATTAGGGGAAGTGAACACGTGGAAATCCCACGAATGAATGCAAAACACAGAAGGTATAATAAAAATGCTTTACTTCGCCCGTGAATGATCAAACACAATTAAACAATGTTGATTTGTGATACTCAAGCGCGTCCTTGTAAATTAAAATACAAACTAAAAGCTGCAAACTCGGCATCGTCGCCCATCAAATTATGGGCTTGTTTGCAAACTTCGCCACCAGCTCCTTCTTGAGTATTTTACCATTTTCCGCCTTGGGAAGGTAATCAAGAAAAATTACTCCGCCGTACAGGTACTTGTATACAGCCGTCTGCCCTGAAAACAAAAGGAAGTTAAATTAATAAAGACATACGAAGTAACCACTGTTTTATGTTAAATGTGAAATCGCGGCAAGGCAAGGCTTGCTTACACGGCGAATATCCGCGACATTGTCTGCATTAGTACTTGCATACGAAACAGAAATGTGGGTACGCTTCCATGCAGTACGGTGCCTGTGGCCTATATCCGAAGGGGATTGAAAGCTTTCTACAGCATAATTCGTGGCCACCTGCACAGGTTTTTAATGCAAACAGTTCGAATAAGCTTCTGTTTTAGTGCTTTCTTGCATGTTGATGTTCTTGAGAGTGACTCGTTTCAGAAGTCAGACAGAAGGACGCGATGTCTAATGTTGAAAGTGGCTTGATTTCAACTGAAATGTTACCGTACAATAGTATGACATCAACGACGAGGAAGCAGTCGCACCAGACATGCACTGAAAGAGGTGTGCCCTGGTCATTTGCTCGACAGGTGTCCTGTGCACGTTTTCTCGTACCGCACCTTGAGCTCGAGTTTACAACACAAGCTCTCCTCTAGCTCAAGTGCATAATCAGTTGTTGAAAATTTTGATATTATGCAATAGTCCTGAATGTTCGGATGATGGGAGGCTCGAGTAATAAGAGCAATAAATGTCGAAAGCAATAGAACCTCGCAGTTTTTCTAATCGAATTTAACAAGCTGTCTCCTAACTCAACTATAGATATTTTACTTTCGCACTCTATTCGTGTCATTCTCCATCAGCGGGCGACGTCGCGCGTAGACGCAGACGCCGGCGTACCTTCCACTGCGATAGTTTCCAACATCAATTGGAAACAGCAAGCAGATGAGGCAAAATGAAGAAAGGAAGGCAGTAAGTTAGTTTAGTGATTGTGATTTGAGGGTAGGTGGATATCATACGCTGAGAGGAAGTAATAAAGAAAATAAAATAGAAAATACAAACTGGTGGAGGGAAAATGAATGGCCCTACCACGCAAATGAAATTTAGCAAAAAGGCGAGGCCCAGGTTTACCGTAAAAAGGAGATATTTAAGACAAGTAGCAACAAAAACATCGCTACAAATAACTGGCCAGCACCAAATCTGGATCATACTCAGAGTGAAAGTCTGCATTTTAAAAATCGTTAGAAGAGACCGAAGTGACCTTTTAGCAACTCACCGTGTCCACCGTGCCATTGCACCAATAGTTGCCTAATCATCTCGGTGACCAGGATTTTCCTAATGGAGCCTCTTCAGTTCATCCTACCTTTCATTAACTGTAAGCTAATAGCGAAAAAAAATCTATGATGTGCACGGCTTCGTTGTCACAAAGCCTGCCCCGCTTGAGGCATCCTTATCTTGCGCGGAGGACTTATCGTAGCAATTTTAGCATTAACCGGTGTTACACCGCCTACTAGAGACGCACGCAGGATAAAATTTCAGAAGGTGCTTGACCAGAGCAATAAATTAAAGAAATAAAATGAAGACAAAAAAGTAAAACAATATCGAGCTAAAAAATACAATATTACGATTACGGGAGGAGTACACTACACAACCTTATAGTTCTATTCCTAGGTATTGAGTTTTTTAGGGGAACGCCAAAATGGCCGATTGTAGCGATAAACACAATACAAAGCTGCGTAAGTATGGCCTACGACATTACATATAAAAACTCGTTTCGAATAGTTCTCTAGCGTAACAGGTGGAGTCCTTGGCGCTTTTTTACACAGTTCCTTGTATCAAATGAATATTTTTGTTGGTAGTCAGCACTGCGTGTGTGTTGCTTCCCTCTAGGGCCATCGTGAGAACAGTTTTTTGGTAAACTTATATCATGAACGAACAGACCCAACTAGTTTGCTCGGTCTGTACTGCTGTCTTACCGCCAACGCTGGTGCAACTGGGCTACACACAACGATTATAATTTTGTTCCGGTCAATCATGTGAAGATCAAGGCATCACGGTTTATAGAGCGCGGTCATCGCGAAATTTTAAATCATACTGTTGCAAATCTTGCGTTTAACCATGGATGGGACAATGTCGCAAATCAACACGTTAGGTTGTACGACCGAAATTGGATACCTTAGCATAGTTGAGCGCTAGCTTGGTCGCTAACGTGAAAAAGCGCTAAACTTCGAACTAAGGGTGAGGATAGGGACAAACAACATACAGGGTGATATAGCGTGATTCTGAGTTGTTTTTCCTGTCCTTCCAGACTTAGAAAGGGCTCAAACTTTGAGCAAGGGAACGAGGACCGGAAAAAGCAAGGGGGTTCCTTTTCTTTTTCCCCCTTTGCGAGGGCTTGTTCAAAGCAAGCGCTTTCCCTCTTGGGCCAACGTTTCCCCCACCAAGGTCTTTAAGGATTACGTATTGGTTGTTGTTATTGTAATTGTTGTCTTCCAGCGTAGACATTGTCGATGAAGTCGATGGTGAAACGTGAACGTTGTCGTGAACCCCTGCGCGGCTATTACGCAACGTGGAGAGGCTACGACGCAACCGTGGCGGCTATGACGAAACACAATCCAACACAATCCACTTTAATCCAACCCAATCCAAATCCAAGCCAAGCCAAGCCAATCCCAATCGAATCCCATCCAATGCCCCTTCGCGAGGAGAGTGTTATAGCGCCGAAATCGCGCCACCACATGAACGCGAACCCAACGCGGCGAGAGAGGGTTGTTGCGAGCGGAGAGAAGGCGAGGAGGACGCGGGGGGAGAGGGCGCACCTGTGGCCGACGGTTGAATGAGTCAAGGATATAAGGCGCGTGCGTAACCTTCAATTCTGTGTCGGCTCCGTGGAGCAGTCGGTAAAGTGCCGTGTACCTTGCGTGGACGTTCTTCGTCCTGTGTCGTTCTTCCCGTTCTCGTTATCTTGTTCAAAGCTTAAGCGCTTTCCCACTCTTGCTATGCAGTACCAACTTGCCCCTACCAAGGCTTTTGACAATTAGGCTATCATAGTAAAGTGGTGCGTTACCGGACCACATGGCTATCATAGTAAAGTGGTGCGTTTACCGGCCAACATTGTACATAGTCCTGAGACACTATACCATTTATCCCGCCTGCATCAGAAGCTGTCCGAGAAAGCAGGAAATTCTGTAGAGATGGCCCACCTGCTACAAGTCTCTTGAGCTCCTCTTCAATGACACTGTGGTGCTCGGTGTAGGCCTTGTTGAGCACGACGCACGCGCCTGGGGCCTCGCCGTACTTTGGGCTGGGCACTCCGACTACGGCCACCTCGGCGACGGCGTCGTGAGTCAGGAGGATCTCCTCGAGCTCGCTGGGGGCCAGCTGGTTGTCCATGCACTTGATGAGCTGCTTCAGCCGCTCCACCATGTACAGGTGACCTTCCATGTCGTAGTAGCCGAGATCTCCTGCACAATGGCACGCGCACCCGAGACACCCCGAGGCAATTACAGATGTCCCGTCCTAAAGGAACACTGAAGTGAATTTTTAAAGCTCCCGGATTTGCTTGCACTGCGTAGACTGGCTATAATTACCACAATTTTCATCGTTTATCCGGTTGATAAGTCGGTAATTATTTTATCAAGCGGGAAAGAAAAAAAACTACCCTGCGCGGTCTGTGGCGGCCGCACCAACTAAAGGCTGTGACGTCGGGAGGAGTGGGCACCGTGATTGGACGATGTCCAAGGTTAGCATTCAAACAAGTTTCGGTTTCGGTTCTGTAAAACAACATGCTTTACATCCGACGGCATCGTTGGATGGGCATTCTCGATATCTCAGTGATCGCCGTACCGCGCTTCTGCCATGCTGTCGGCTGTAATATGCCTAAGATAAGCCTCCCTGGACGGCTTGGCATCGTAGAAATCACTAGCCGAGGCCCACGCGGTGCATGAACGCGCTCGGCGTCACCGCAGACGCTCAAATGCAATGCGATTTTCCCGCATATTCGGTGCTTGCGTCACTCATTCCCGTATCGTAAAAAGCGTGTTTGCACTAGGACAAGGGTCTGCTGATTCTGGCCTGTGCCCACTGCCCGCAAGTAGTCGGTGCTTGTGGCAACAGCACGCCAACGAGAACTGGCTAGCGCGTCAGTGTCAGTCTGCGCGCGTTCTGCGAACTCTCTCGTGGAGCAGCGAACGTTACGGCCCAAAAACGGTGAACTCAGGTTAGAAAACATCGGCCGCAAACGAAAAAATCAACTTACAAAAAAAAAAGCATGCACCCTCGGGAATTCGAACTTGCGATTGGCAAAACAAAAATTCTAGCGCTTTAGCCTACGCGGCCACGAGCAATCCTTGCCGAAGTGGGATATATAAGGTATATACTGTACAACCAGTTTACACTTTTATTTAGTTTTAGCATTTCAAGTACTTTAGGTGACTATTTGTTGTATAGCGCTCCTGCAGTAAGCGTCCCCCAAATTTCCACAATATCTCACGTCTAGCAATAGCATTTCTTAGACGCAAAAGCGTTCGCAGATGTGTGGTCGTGCTGCTGACCACTGTGCTTGTTCTCCCAGCACAAAAAGATGCTTCCGGCTCTCTAGTTCTGTGCTGTACGGTAAAAGTTTCATTTGATTTTATTTCCTTAGTACCTATGCTGACTTCGCTGACTCTTCTCCCGCATTCAAGTGGCCTTAGATTTTCCTACTAGCGTAAAGTCAGCGAAGTGTCGCATGTGCACTTGTGCAGCGCTTGCGTGGAGCGACCCGGACTCGGAGCTTGATACAGTGTACAAACTAACAAAGTAAAGAAAGGCACATTCTTTCATTCACAAAGGTGTTGTGGCTTAGTTTGAACTGATCGAGCGAATTGCGACGACCCGTCAGCGGCCGGCGGACAAAACGTTGGGCCGACTGACTCGGTCGCGAAAGGTCGGCGAGCCGTGCAGCAGCGCAGCCAATTGCCAGCTCATCTCGTCCTGACGTCACAATAAAACGCCACAGAAAATGGGCGAGGTTTCAGAGAGGAGGAAAGCATTTTCGAATTGATTTCTCTACTAAATAAATTCGCGTAAACGCGCTCAGAGTGGTCGAAACATGGCCTATGGACTCCGGACTACAATTTGCGCTAGTAATCCCGCAATGTTTACAAATCACTTCAGTGTCCCGTTTTAAGAGGAACTGACCTTTTAATTTTCCTATGGGACTTACTACTTCATGACCCGCGTACAGACGCCCCAAAAAGAAAACGGAGCACGGGTTGGAGATTTTGAGGTGATTCCTCCGCCATGTGCCTAGACAGCAACCTCTAAGTGACTTTTTAAGAAAGTATTTTAAATTAAAATCAGGCCGCCCATATTTTCTTTATGCTGGCGGCCGCATAAAATAGAAAATATTCTAATTTCCCGAAACCGCGCTTCTTTTACTTTTGGGGGCACCTGTGCCTAAAAACCATCATGCACCAATACGAAAAGCTTTACCAATACATATCAATGTTCACAACGGCCTAGTTTACTTATTTTGGAGATATGTCACTTGTGCACTGAAGTCAAAAATAAAACTCTCGCTTGCAAGAAAGCTAGCGCCATCTAGTGAAAACTGCATCAACCAAAATGTGCTTCATGTTCGTTTTTTGTCTCTGTGGAGAAGGCATATATTAAAACAGCAATGGTAATCCTTTCATATCGGCATACGATCATTTTTAAGCCCGTGCGTCATGAAATAATAAGCTTTATAGGAATGTAATCCGGGGAGTCCCCCGTTTAAAGCGACCGTTTGGACAACGGGAGAAATACTTTGTCTGTGGTTAGGAAATGTTAGCCCGCCGCTGTGGCTCAGTGCCTAAGGCGTTGTCCTGCAGAGCAGAAGAACCCGGGTTCGATTCCAGGCCACGGAGGCCGCCTTTCTGAAGGAGGCGAAAAGCAAAAACGCCCGTTTGTTCGAGATTTCGGCGCACTCTAAAGATCGCCAGTTGGTCAAAATTAAGCCGGAGCCCTCCACTACGGCGCGCATCATCGCCTGTGTACCGTCAGCGCGTTAAACCCGACAATCAATCAATCAATCAATCAATCAATCAATCAATCAATCAATCAATCAATCAATCAATCAATCAATCAATCAATCAATCAATCAATCAATCAATCAATTTTTTTTCGAAGGCAGTGGAAAGAGCACAAGATGTGAAGAGAGGTGACTTGATATTAGGCACACATACACCCCCTACACCTGCTGTCATCGAGTCAGGTTTTCACTACTCGTTCCTGAGAGTAGAGATCATGGTACGCCTCTTTTATTTCACTAGATCACACATCACTGCTTCCAACGAGGGCGCGGCTCATGACCCCTCTTCGCAGTGGTAACAAGGGGTACTCGTTGTCTTAAACTGTCGGCTCATTCTACACAGCCTGTTATCCATCTTACTCGGTTGCTGTGGGTCACCTCACTCACGGGTAGTGGGATGACCCAACACTCTTTGTCTACGACAAGGATCGGGATACCACCCACAATTTTGTTCTTCATGCCAGGTAGGAGCGAGTGTTGGTGATGATCATGATTACGATTGTCATGGGGATATTTTGGAGGTACCTACATGTAACTGTAGGTACGTAAATAGAAATACTCGCTTAAATTCAGGAATATATGACGCTCTATCATGAACCGTTTTGGGTGGTATGAAACGTGTGGCCGTCAACGTCGCGCTATAAGTTCTCGTGTTGCGTGATAACAGCTTGTCATACCAACGTCCCTTCCTGAGACGCACTTCCGCGCCGCCGACGCAGAGGCTCATCATCACTGCCGTCGAGAGAACCCACGAGTGAGTGCTGCCTCAGCGCACTGCTGCTGCGCCCAAATATCCCATTCTGGAGTATCGTAATCACCAGCCAATTTTTGCCCATCAGTACCACTAAAAATATACCAAAGAAAGCTCCATTATATTAGCAAGAGAAGACAAGTATTGGTCAGTATCCAGTTTTGGCTGACGATTTGGGCATGATACCTGTAAGCAAATATAGCGGGTGGGCAAGAGGAAGAAAGGGTCGGGGAAGCAGTGGGCGTTCATGTTCAAAGCAGAAATGATCTGTTTTTCTAGTTTACGCCTCTTGGTATAAAGCACGGTGTCCATCGGATGTTACCTGTCCTGAGCCAGCCGTCAGAGGAAAGGACCCCCGCTGTGTCCTCGGGTCGGGCATGGTAGCCCTTCATGACGTTCCGACTCCTGACGCATATTTCTCCGTGTTCGAACGGCTCCAAGATCTTTCCTGTGTTCACGTCCACCACCTGAAAAAACGTGACGAATTGATGCGACAAAAATATTCCCATCTAGAATTCAGGGATTGAGCGATGTCAGGAAAGTAAGGAAGGAAAGAACGTACAAGAAAGGCAGGCATGCTAACCAGGCTATGGCCTAGTTTGGTATCCTACACGTGGGATAGGGGAACGACAGAAAAAAGAGAAGAAAACAGAGGAAGAACGGGAAGGGGAAGGACAGCGCGAAAAGAGGTGTGCCCAGCGTTATGACACGACTAACGATAAAGTTAATAGAGGGTAGTCTTTTGTGCTATAGTCATTCGTACACGTCCATCGTTTGTAAGAAGCACAGGAGCACTTTGTCGCCTTGTGCGCCAATGAGGGAGAAAATCAGTGGCCCAAGGCTTTTCTCCTCAGAAGCGGAGCCGTTAAAAAGTATGAAGCACTTTCCGGACTGGCATGCACCAATTGTATAAGCTGGTTACCACAGAGAAATATGCCAATTTTCTACTGGCTCAGCGACAAACGACATTACAATGCGCCTGCATTCGCTCCACCCAGAGGTACTGCAATACTGCAGATGGTAATAGCAATACTCACGGTATTGCTATTAAGACGGAAAGACAGAAACGAAATTGACCTATTACATTTATGAGGCAGCCACTGCGTTGCGGTATTCATTCCGCTGGCACGTGTGGCCCCACCGGCCGTGGGAGCTCAGTGGCTAAGGCTATGCGCTGCTGAGCAGTAAGAGTGGGTGTGAGGCTGGCCGCGGCGGTCGTTATTCTCATGGAGGCTGAAAACTAGAGCACCTACGTGTTTGCACGTGTTTGCCCCGGCACGCTTCATGGGCCACGCGTAGATTCAGCCCGTAAAACTCCCATTTCCTTCATCGCGCGTGCCATACAGTACGGTTCCCAGATTAACACTTCCGAATTCCGAGACCTTCAGCCCGCACAAGAGGATTCTTGGCAGGCACACCAGCTCGCTCTGCGTCCGCTGCCTTCACTTGCCCATCTCACCTCGCGCCTCGCTTTGACAGCCCTTCTCGTAAAGTAAACTTCGGGTGAAAAGACAAGGTTCCCTTTGAGGCTACCGCTCAACATTTATGCTTGTTTTCCTGCTGTACAACGCACGTAAGTACGCACGTGGCAACGCCCATTTGCGTGCCGTTCTTTGCCAATTGATGTGCGGAGGGAACGCTCAAAAGCTGTATACGCTAAGCTCACAGGAAGCCAGATGGCGCCACGTCTATTATTTCGTAATCACCTGCATCTGCATGCGCCGTAGCCGGGCTGTGAAGCGAGCGCGTGACCATATCCGAAAAAAATGTTTTTTAAAAATTAGAATGCTTAGAAATGCTTCGGTTTAGAGGGAAACAATCACGTTGGAATACAGAAAAGGTGCGTGCAAATATAAGGGTTTCGTTCAACAACTCAGTTAACTTTGGCCCGGTGTCTCAATCGACAGACAGACAGACAGACAGACAGACAGACAGACAGACAGACAGACAGACAGACAGGATGAACGGATGGACCAACATTTCCGCGTCCAAGTAGCCCAAAAAAGACTATCGTCTTGGAAACCCGGTAAAATACCATGCTGTTGATTCCATGCGCGTGGTTGGTGCCTAGGCCCCAACGACGTGCATAGGAAATGAAATAGGTAACGACATTTTGTAAAATTACCTAGCGATAATTTTAACAAATGCCGTTTGTTATTTTGCTCGTACAAGGCCTAGCTAAACGCCTTTAAAGTGTAAATGGTGTGTTAAAGTTGCTTTGAAAACACCTTTGAAATGAAATCACAATTAAAACGGTAAAGATCCAAAACTAGTAAAAGTACAGTCTGTTAGTAGCGCAAAATTTCTTAAGCAACCCGGCTTCTTGTGTTTTTTTTTTCGTCGTGGAAGGGCTAGCTTGCTGGAGCGACCCAAGGAGGTCTAGTTACCTTGACTTCAAAGCCAGGGGCAGGCAGTCCCATGTTGTCCGTGGTGACCTCGCCAACCCTTGTGGCGCTCACTAGCCCGAAAGTCTCGCTCAGCCCGTACAAATTAGCCAGCGTGATAGGGGCCAGTAAGTCGCAAATGTCCCTGACCAAGCTTCCTGACAGTGTGCTGCCGCCACACACGATCTTTGCGATGTGCGGCAGTTTTCTCCGCGTGCTTTTCGCCTCGTTGATCATCATTTGCAGCTTCACGGGCACGCAAACCACCACAGAAACCTGTGAAAGATATGAGAAAACAATGTGCACAAACTCCTGAGTGGGAATTGCCAGATTGTGCGTAAGCGTTCTTCCTAAAGATTTATCTGCACACGCACACATCTAGGTGTGTTTGCCTTGAAGCAGTGGCGTAGGCGCAGCCGACGGAGTCATGCCCCACGCATTTTTTGGGATCGAAAATGCGGGTCGGACGAGAGCACATACTCTGCTTTTAAGTCAATCACGACTGCTAATAATTATTTTCCTGAGGCAAGCGATGCACCCATTAAGCACACTCCGACTGTAAGTCTGCTCTCAACCCAAAGATTAGCCTTTTGCAATGCCCCTGAGTAAATGGAGTATATACCACAATAAGATTTTAAGTAAAGCACGCAATACGAAATATTAAAGTTTTGTATACATCTATGATTCTTCGTTGTTTCTGTTTGTATTTTGCCTTTGTATTTCACTTCTTTTCATTTTTCCATGGTAACCCCCACCCTTTTTGTGTTTGGGAGGGCGAGGGTTCAGCACCTCCGAAACCAGATTCTGCCGACGCCCGGTGTACCCCTTTGGCCTCAGAAGATCATAAGTTGAATTTCGAGAGGTCAATTTGAAGCATCAGAAGGCTCAATAAAAATGTATTACCAACCGACCAACCACTACCTAATATGGTTTACTCAGGAGTCCCACAAGCCTTTAATTATCTAATCAATTTTTGTATTTCTTTTGTAAAATTTTTTTGTGTCTGCTCTCCTTTTTAATGACTCAGACCGGGAGGGTAATTGGAAACAAAGAAAATGTGGTAATCGTGGCGGACCTATGCTTGCGTTCTGGCACGATGTGAGCGTTTCCTCCGCGGGGTCACCGCTGGTGGCCTGTTCTGAATTCCGTTTAATCGCTAGTTCCAAACTAATGCAGCCTTTTATTACCAAAACCTCTAGATAGACGTCGCAACGGCACCCTGTCTATTTCGTCTTCAGTTCAGCGGACGTCGCTTCAGCTCGTACTCAAAACCTCGGCCCACCGAGTGCAACAAGATTACAAAACCTTGCAGTCGACTAGTCGTGGGTAGCATCTGGATGAACACCTTACGTTTGAAGCAATTCCACGCATTTCGACTGTTTACAGCAATATTTACTCCATTCTTTGAAACCATGCCATGGGAATCAGGACAAGTCATAGGCGTCGACTAGATTTTTCTGGAGGGGGACCAACCCATTGTATTGAGGTGGAAGAGGGAGAGGCTGAGGAGGCGGGGAAATTGTGCTGGGGAGGCTGGGCGGAGGGAAAACGCCCTTTTGCACCCTCCTGCCGACGCCCATGGTAGGAACGAGTGTCAGCATGTTTAGCCCCCCAGCGTACACAGTTTTTAAAAGTAGCCTTTGGTCATATTTCCGCTTTTTGTTGTTTTTTTCCGCAAGACTTACCTCGTGCGTCTTTACGACGTCTATGAATCTGTCGAGGGGCAAAGTAGGTTCTCGCACAATGGTTGTGGCTCCAATAAGCGGGCCAAACATATTCAGGGTGAAGCCAGATACGTGTGTAAGTGGGTTCCAAGCAAGAAATACGTCATCCTCTGTGATCAATCCGAGTTTGCTGCAAAATAAATGTTGATCGGGACCATTATGGGGAAACGTGTTTATATCAAACGACGTAAAAAAATGCCCCTAAGCACTCCTATGCTTGATAAACAGAGGGAGAAGGTACTATCGGAGTCAAATGAAACGTGAACACGAAAATATGAACCAGAACGTGCAAAATTGAAAAAACACTGTTCCTAGAGTTCATATATTGGATGCTATTGGCATGTTTAGAAATACACTTTTCATAACTGTGTTTTTGTAACCACGCCACACGTCATTTTGGCTTGCATGGAAAGAAATCGCGCTATTTGTGTGTTCAGGTTCATATTTTCGTGTTAGCGTTTCATTTGACGCCGATAGTACGTCTCAAGACTGGACGCTGCGTGAAAGATTGAGACCTAGCGTCAAATATGAATTTTCGGAACGACAGTATCTATTTCTAGAAAATCTATTTCTATTTCTAGAAAATATCTATTTCTAGAAAATAAGTAGATCTATGGGAGGTTTAAGAAAACATTGCACCTGCATTAAGCTGGCTGCAACATCTAATAAGTGATGCCGTTCACGCAACAATAATTGTACATCAACCTATAATGCAGCCCTTCGGGTTTCAATCCAAACGGCTTGTCCCGAAACAAAAGTTCGTGAAGGGCTGTTTTACGGCCCTTAGGTCTAGTTTGGTAGAAGAAAAATTACTTACTCATAAGCTGTTTCGGTTCTGATGCTGATACAAACAGTATGTGATTTGCTACTGAATGTAACAGCATCAGGTGAATTAACGGGGTAAGATGCTTCGTTCTGCTGGCCATGGCAGCTAAATTTATTAAAATGTTTTGACACCGCTTTACAGAGATTTTCCTCACCGGCAACCGCACAGACTTCTGCTTCATAATTTTAAAATCAATGCAGAACTTTTGATTTTAATAGTTCCGTTTGTCTCCACACTGTCTATATGTTTTTATGATGCAAAGATACTATTGGAGTGACCCTCTAGTTGAATGGAGGATGAGCAGCCCTCGGGCAAGGATAAAGAGCTAGTGATGTGCCCCCAACCCACGTTGGCTTCCTTAATGTTTCTTTACGCCAGGTGTACGGCCATCACCTTGTCAATGCAGAACAATTTGATTTCTAATTTTAGACACAGTTACTTTGAGCAGCGGGTTCAAAAACTAGTAGAATTTTCGGTTGGTTTTCCGGCCATTGACCAATCGGGAAAATTAAACTCAAAACGACATAACTCGAGCTGCCTCCATTATTCTGATTTCCTCATTTAGTACATTGTTTGCATTCGTCCGTGTTAAAATTGTCGCGATGCTTGTTCCGTCAGGGAAATCTTTCGAGTGCATCGAAGTTTTGGGTTGTCCCCTCGCTCCCCTTATTTACTGCATTATGTTATGTTGTACTAATGACTTACTGCTGAATCTTCACAATGGCGCATGGCCTGTTTTGTGGCCCGTCACTAAATCCTGCTAACAATGTCTCATACGCAACGCGTTTTCAATTGCAGCATACTTGACGGAATATCGCTAAAAAGTGCTACAGATTCGCAAGCAGTACTACAGGAGCACTACAAATACAACTGCAACTGGATTTCATAATCGAGCCCGACAAATTTCAGCAACATCACAACTGCAATAACACTATCGCCCTTACGATAGAAAGTGAGGGACGTTCAAAGGTAATGTCATCCGGACAACCTTCAAACCCACCTCATTTAGAAGTTTTCAAGAAGCATTTTTTACTTATAAACTTCCGTTTATTCAATTTCTCTTTTTTTCTAAACAAAAGGATTGCTGCCCCTACCTGAAGGACAGAAAGGTGGACACGTAACATCTGTGCGTTATTTCCACACCCTTGGGTAGACCCGTTGAACCAGACGTGTACAAAATCACAATGACGTCTTCCGCTGTGTCAACAGGCGCTTCTTCTCCTTCAGCGTACTGAGCAGATATGCTTTGGAAGTGCCGGACATTTATGAAACCGGGAACTGCTCCAACGGCGAAGGCCTGGGAAGGACAACACGGCAGCGTTATAATATAGCATGGAATGAAGGAGTAAATACAACCAGCAAAATATTGAAGCAAGGGTACGTTTTTCTGTGAATTTAGTGTATCTTTTAACCAGTTATATTAGGTACAGTCATTTGAAATTGAATATGCTGTACAAAAATTGAATATGCTGCTAAATTCCGAAAAATCCGTCTTTATGAAAATTACTAAGTTTGTCGTTTTCCTACGCCCGGAGGGAAGCTAATTCCCACTTCATTCAAATTCCTCCATAGCCCGCTGGGTTGCATATTCCCTCACAGTATTGTGGCGCCATCTAGTGCGATGCCTGCCTACTACGACAGGAAAAAATCGTTCTTTTATCTTCATTACACTAGCTGCCGATGCAGGTCTTGTGATCATATGCCGCAATTTTCTGTCAGTCTTGACTTGCGCACATTGAGCACCATAAGGGCTACGAGATATGGATTACTAAGTAATCCACAACGGGGAAAGTAAGTAAATACTATTGATATGATAAGCTGATGTCTTAGCTAGCGTACTAGCGTGTTTTTGAGACCCCTTTTTACTTTTATGTACTATGAGTAAGGCTTGGATCAAATCTACCACATGGGAACATATTTCCCTACGGGCTTTCAGCGCATTCCAATATTTTTGCACTATTTCCTTTTTTGTTTTGCCTGGCTAGGCATCTGACAGCAGAAGAGGTTTACAACCTTTTTATTACCTTCCTGAAAATGTAGACCAGTACACAGATAGTGGAAGATTATGTTGATGAGGCTTCAGATGTGTTTACCCCATTCAAAAGATGCAGAAATTGATAGCATTGCAAAGATGGCCAGCTTGCCAAACGCAAACGCTAGCAGGGACATGTTTTGAAGAACATGAATGTAATTATGACCGCTAGGACATACACTCCCTTCAGCACAAAAAAGCAGCCCGAAGTTTGGTTTACAGCCACGAGCTTCATTGAAGCTTACCCCGTATTACACATACACCCTTGATTTTTGACTTATTGACGCACTGTTTTGTGATAGAGTGAAAATTCTTGTAGAGCAAGTAAACCTTTTGTGAAGCAAGGAAAGATAATGGGCTGGCAGGATATCCATAGGAGGTAAGAATATACGGGCCTTTATTCTTTGGTTGATCAAGATGTGTTTTCATAAGCCATGCCCCATTTCTCACAGGCGGCAGCGCCCTACGTGCGGTTCAGATATCGTTCAAGGGCAAAAAGCCACAATCGGTCCAAGGTAACTTGCACAAGTTACAAGGTTCGTCTCTGTGCGGCTCTGGCTTCGCGAAGTTTCCTATAAAGTAGGACACCCCTGAATGCCCAAAGGGAAGAATATTCCCATAGCTGCATTTCTTGTTCCTTGCAACTGCAGGGGTTTTCTCTGTTGTAGTTGTGTTCACAGCCTAATAAATAGTGTTTCTGGAAGAATTCACTCATTTATCTTCAATAGAAACCTTAGAATAGTGCTCACAAGTACCTTGGTGTGGCGATTACAAAAAAATTAAGCTGGAACGAACATGTTTCTAACGTCTGTGGTTCTTCATTCCGTAACGATTTGCCTTTTCAGGCAAACTTAAATTGGCTCCTCATCCAAGTGTTAAACTACTCGCATACACCTCCATGGTAAGACCAAAACTTGAATCCGCATGCTCAGTCTGGGACCCGCACAAGGAAAAAAATTGTGGCTGATTCCTCTGCCATAGGAATCGGTAAAACACGAAAGTAAAATGTGCAGCGAAATCTGCAGCTGAGCATGATTTGCGGGTCGGTGGCTGTCTTCTGGGTGTGCTTCGCGATCAACGTCCTGCTGGCGTGTTAATTTTTTTCCTTTCCGCTCGCCATATCTGAGTGGAATGATCTGCCCATATCTGTTATCAGCTGCATAGATGCAATTGATTATTTGAAAAGTTGAAACGATGTGTCTGTGTGTTTTTTTTTTTCTTTTTTCTGTGTTGCTGTATTTCACCCTATGTTGGCACTGTGTTACACTGCAGGGATTCAGCCTCTCCTGCTCGGAAACCTTGTGGGGTCTGTAATAAGTCATAAATAAATAATGATGAATAATCAATAAAACAATCTCGGCTTGCACTGTAGTGAAGTGACTTGTTCGCCCCCGTAAATCGCACGAAGCGAGTGCCACCCTCACGGCCAATAAGAGGCGAGCGTTCGCCTAATATGAGGCACTTACCACTTCATGACCCACGCGTTTAAAAAGCATCGTGTACCAATACGAAAATGTTTACCAGTATCTAGACATGTTCCTAATGGCCGAGTTTGGTTCTTTAAGGAATATATGTTGAAAAAAAAAAAGAAACAAGAAGCACATTTTGGTTTATCTAGTTTTCACTAGATGGCGCTAGCTGTCTAGCAAGTGAGACTTTTCTGTATTTATATCAGTACAGAAGTCACATATCTCTAAAATAAGCAAAGTAGGCAGTGGTGAACGTTTGTATGCATTTGTAGAACTTTTCGTGTTCGTGCGCGGTGATTTTTAACCCCATGGGTCATGAAGTAACAAGCCCCATAGTAGGAATCTTAAGAGGTGAGTTCCCCTTAAGTTCGCGCTTGGACCTCAAAGCTCATGCCGTGACGATTTCTCAGCTCGAAACCATATCTCGATGGTCTTGAAGTTGAATAAAATGTGGGCATCAAACCAGGTCTTTTTATTCAGGACGTTATGTGCTGTTATGCTTCAACTACGGTTATTTCTATCATGTTCTGCACGTTTTTCATTACATACTGGCGCCAACGGGTTTGGAAGTAGTGGTTTGGGTGCTCGTAAAAGCTCTAGCTACACTTATGGCAGAGGGGGCTAATAGGCAACTCGCTTCGGAAAACTTTCAACAGATGGCTCTATAAGCGTTGCTTTAACTCGACGGAAAACTGACGAAGCTCAGGTCGTGGTGCCGAAGTAGCGGGGCGAAAAAACGTAGGCTCGCACGCTCTTACAATTTAAACTAACGGGTGGCCGTAAGTTGTTAAGCCAAGTGCATCGAAGCGACTAAAACCCGGCTCTCCACAAAGATAATGCAAATAAAAAGAGCACCCTGTCGTCGTTCTCGCGGCGGTTGCACTGTCCGCTAGATGCTTTGTAGGTAAAGTAAAAGGCCGCGCGGCACATTCACATTGTTTAACCAACACCTCACGTCCCGTGCGGCACCAAGATTGACGCACAGAGAGTGGCAGGTAACGGAAGTGTAGGACGGACAAGTTGTCTTGTCATACGCGCCGAGTGCGCGACCAGTAGCTCCTTCGGCTGCGATAGTTCTCTCGGTAGGTTTCAAGGGACCCTGCAACACTTTTTTGAACTTTTTTTTTAATTTTCAAAGCTTGCAGAACGTAGTCACACAATATACAGTACTTAGATTAGGGGGTCGCAAAGCACCTCAGCCAAAAATTACTGCTCTATGCCCATCAGATAACTTGTAACTGACAACTGCTCTATGCCCATCAGATAACTTGCTGCATGCCCATCAGATAACTCGCTCAAAAGGTTTTAAAGACGATAGTCTTTCTTGGGCTACTTAAACCCAGAAATTTTGGACTGACTGTATGTCTGTCTGTCTGTCTGTCTATCTGTCTGTAACTCGATGCAGCCACCCGGCCAAAGTAAAATGCTTACTGCGCAATTAGTCTTATATACTCCCAGCCAAATGTAAACGTCTAAGCCCGCTCTATATGTTCATATTTGTCAACTTTGTTGAACAAGGACAAGACATGCCCAAAGGATATTTACAATGTTCCTTTATTTAAAAATTCCTGGATGCTTGGTTTTTCGATAGCGAATGATATTCTACATCTACTGCAGAACCAATGCGTACCACCTGCTGTTGCCCGCGCCACCTCCTGGCGGCATATGAGAAATCACGCGGCAACAGCAAAGAAAGGTTCCACTAGCTATGTTTCACATTCTGCTTGGAACGCACGTGCAGCACGGCAACGCGGTTCTATAAACCTTGAAGTCGGCCGCCTCGATTCACGCGCGTCTCCGCCGAACTGCAGCGCTGGCATCGAGGAACCCCGCCTGTAGCAGTGGAACGCGGTAAATTCAAATCGCCTTGAGCAAACCTTTAGTGTGTTTACCTAGGGATGAGCGCGACGGAACAGGAACAGCATGAGAGGTGAGCGGGAAAGCGAAGGGGGGCATTTCCTTGGCAAATGTCTACAAAGACTATCGTCTTTTGACGATATTTGCAACGAAAGGAGCAGATACGTGGCCAATTTTTTCTCTCTTTCCCGGTCTTGACGTTCTTCGACGGCCCGAATCACGTCACTAAGGCCATGTAGCGGCTGTTGGCCCGTTTTTCTTCTGTTGCAGCAAAGAACGCTTTTAGATAGAAACTTAAAAACAAGCCACAAAAACAAAGGAGAAATGGAAGACGTGTCTGGTGCAACGAGCAATCACGCAGTGCCGCTTCGTGCTGGCGACAACTGTAGCTTTCGCAGTGGTTCCAGACGCGAAGGAAATCGTGAAAGCGCTTATCGAAAGTGTTGCAGGGTCCCTTTCAGTTTTCCTGCTAGACAAGACCGCTGTCTTTCTCGCTTGCGGCCTCCGTTTACGACACGCGAAGCGTCATCAAATGACGCGAGGAAAGAAATGCGTTTTTTAATTGGCGATTTCTCGGCAATTAAAGCATCTTTCGCCCCTGAATAAAGACTGAGGGGGCTTCCGGGCAGTTGAACCCCACGACGGCGAGTGCAAAGAGAGGCATCGAGGGTCGTGCGGGCCCTCTTATCACATCCGCTGGTGCGTGGAGGGAAGGCCTGGGTGCTGGTCGGGAACTCGCGGCTGGCCGGTCGTTATGCGCTCCGCGAGCATAGGCGACGCCTCCACCAGGCGCCGGGCAGCATAGGGACGTCTGCCCCGGGGTAAAACGCACGTCGGCTCTTCCGCAAATCGGAGGAACGCAGTCAGCGGCCAATGTCAACAACGGAAACTCACAGTAGTTTTTCTTCTTTCAGGCTTCATAAAATAAATACCGCCTTATCGCCCGGATAAATCGATCAAAAGTGTGCTTATTTGAGTCGGTGTACGCAGTGCAAGCAAAAGCAGGAGCTTGACAAATTTTCTTCAGTGTCACTTTAAGCGGGAGACACATGTCCGTGCGAGTAATCCGGTTTCCGACGCGGCGCATTGGATGCGCGCGGTAGCGATGAACGCGGCGGGTCCTCGGGCAGCCAAACCGGATTTGGGGCGGAGACGCGTGCTTTTCCGTTCATGTGGTCGACCCTTTGTAGATAGCGACGTCCCCACACGCACCGATTCCGCGTGCCTAATTTGTTAAAGCTTGTATGTTTGTTTTTAGTTCTTTTCGGCGCCACTGCACCGGTTCACGCTAGATTTATTCCAAATTTCTCCGCTGTTTACGGGTTTGCCCGGCCTGAAATCGCCTGGTATTTTGTCTTTCCCCGCGATCCGTTGTGCTAATGGACCTTTTTCCAGTACCGGTCCCTCTAGCGGACACCACGGTGAACAAAAAATGGCAGTAAGGCACGCCCCCAAAAATGTTTGGCTTTCGGGAAACCCACCCACGAAATACTCTGGTCCTGCAGTCCCTCTAGCACTGACCCGCCACCCGTACCTTTCACATAAATATCATGGTAGCAGGCGCACGTTCTCGTGACTAATCTGCAGTGTTCGAAGCGCCCCTTTTCTTAGTTTTCGTTTTCATTTTCGTACCCCCTCACTTGCAGCCATGTGCTGGCAGCGTCGTCAGCCTCAAACATCTTTGCCCCTTTCCTTAGAAAGACCCGCCGCGGTGGCTCAGTGGCTAAGGCGTTAGCGCTCCTGAGCACGAGGTCGTGGGTTCGATTCCCGGCCGCGGCGGCCGCTTTTCTGATGCAGGCAAAGCAAAAGCGCCCGTGTGTACGGGATTCCGGCGCACGTAAAGATCCCCAGGTGGTCAAAATTAATCCGTAGCCCTCCACTACGGCGCGCCTCATCGCCTGCGTTGCGTCGGCGCGTTAAACCCTACAATCTAATATTACTTTTCTTAGAAAACCTTCTAAGAATGGCGAACCGACAGCCGCCGCATGCGCAGATCGCTACTGGAAAAGGGTCTTTTTTTTTTCGATTCACTTTGGAGGACTTCCCACCTTCCATGGGCTTGACGGTAGACTTAAATAGGAGTTTTTAATGCTTAATTGTTATTTGGCTCGACCGGCGAAAGCCCCCACCTGGCCGGCGTCCACCGAACGTGCACAAACCACGATACCGTCCGCAAAAAACTGTCGACAGCTACCAACCCTTTGCTCCGAAAGAATAAAACCGAATAAGCATCCGAAAGAATAAAATCCCCCAAAATATTCAGGGCGTAAACAAAGAATTCAACAGTAAAAATGAACATCAAAAACCCTTTGTGCACGCTGTTTTACGCAGCATATTAAAAAAACGGGAAAACAGGAAGGAACACATTGTGCGTGGTTAATTCTCGTTTCCTTCCGACGCATAGCTTGAGTATAACAGAAGAAAAGAGGGTGCGTCAGAGATTTCCCACGCAGTCTTAATTCGCCTTCAGCTTCGGTGGAGGCAGTGTAGCGGAAGCATAAAAAATGATTCTTGAAAAAAGTAGCTGCAGTGAGTAAGGTGCCGAGGTTGTAGGTTATAGTCGACCTAAACAAAGGGCTCGGAGACAGACCTAGCCAAAAGAAACGCTTTCGCGAAAGAATCATCTGAAAGATCTTGCAAGGTTTCTGCATCGTACTTTCAGTGAGCATATCGTACGCGACGGTATTTGACCCGTACAGCTGAGAAAGCCCGGCAGGCGCCTGATAAAGGCTGTTTGTTTTCACCAGGTTCTGATCGCTTCGGTACGCTTCTGATCGCTTCAAAAAGATATCCTGAAGATACCTTTGCTTCTCATAACAAGTATTTACCGGGGACGGCTGTCATACCCAATAAGTTGCCCATTTCTTGGGCCTCCCCGACGGAGCTCCTACAAACGTGGCGCTCCACTAATGTGGAAACGTTGCAGTCGCTGAAATGACTGCCGTCAATTAGTGCTGCCTTTGCTAGAAAATTCTTACGTTTTCCCGAAGAATGACAGCGCTTTCACGCACACAGTGTCCTTTTTGGTGTGTTTATACAAATTCGAGCCTTCCCTGTGAACATTTGCACGTGCATATACGAGCTTCACGTCAAAAGAAGCTTCTCGATGTAAACCAAAAGTCGACAAATTTTACGCATGTTTAAATGAACGAAATTCTCCAAAATCAAGAATGCCGTCCGAGCAGGCGGGTATGGTAGCAGTGTGGTTTACTTGCGTACGTCGATGTTTGCCTAAGTAAGAAACGGTTCGAGACTTAACTTTGGATTCTCGTTGCTTGCCGGTATTATAGGTGGTGATCGGTACAATCGGCATTTATTGGTACGACCGCTACTTTTTATGCGAGAAGTCTCAGCCTCACTACGAGCGAAACGAAGCTAATGAGTTTAGGGATTAAACTTAGCCCCATGTGACGGAGGGTGCCGTCCCTACACCGCAATTTTTTCGGCACGCTGGCTCCAACTGTTGCCAGCCTAGACGGGCAGGTAGCTATCTAAAAAGCGGGTCCTGGTCACCGCCGCCGGCTGCAGGTTGTTGAAAATTATGTTTGAACCTCCTGGGCAAATGTCACATGGTTCGGATGAACCACGCGCCGAGTAGCCGCGAGCCAAGCATGTTGTTGCAAATCGTGTTTGAACCTACCGCGCAAATGTCACGTGGTTAGGATGAGCTACGCACGTAGAAGCCGCGAGCCTGTCGCAAATCGTTGTTTGAACCTCCCGCCCAACTGTCACCTGGTTCAGATGTGTGGTGAATGGAGCAGCGTCTGGGGAAAGGGCGATGGGTATGTAGTGAGAGACATGACGCCATAGCCACGATTGCCGCCCTTCTTTTCACACTTTCGCCAGACGCTCCTTTCCGTTTCTCTTCTGCCTTCACTGCTTCGTTCGCTCACCCAGTGACGCGGACGGCAACGGACGCCTACGCCGCCTTCGCGAAACCCAGGTACGGGGCGTTAAAGGGACGCGCCCTAAAAATCCCGAGCCCACATAAGCGTAAGCCTCGTGATGAGCGTGCGGCGTCGGCCAGCTCGACTTTCAGAACATTCTGAGCACCGTTCGTGCCGTGAACTGTCGCGTCCTGTTCTCGCCAGTTCACATGTTTTCGCACCAGACGTTGAGTTAGCGAAGCCGGTTTCTGCGGGTTCTAGCGCGTGATAACTCGTTCCACTTTGCGAGACGTGTGAAAGCCTACGCACAAAACGATTCAGGCCTGCCAAAAATGGAGAACTTCAGCGGCAAGTTCGAAAGTCAATGTAAGGTGCAACAGCCGGGTCTCCGACGAAAGAAGAGGGGCTAGCAGATCTGCTAGTTCTCCAGCCTTGCACCACCAGTGCAAGCTGCGGCAATTTTACTGTGAAGCAGTATACCTCTAACCAGACAAAGAAATTTTTGTGTCCACGTCAGAAGAAAACTTCCAGGCTACTGTTGGCTACTGGCTACCCCGAGGCTGCACAAACTACTGACACAGCCAGGGGCCAGGGATCGAAGTTGGGCCCGAAAAGAAGCGAAGCGAGAGACCTTCGTCTTGACGACTAAGCTACGCCCACACGTGGAGACGGGGAGACAGACGGTGGTTTCGATTCAGCGTCTGAGGAGGGGGAAGGCGCCTTTTGGAGGCGACAAATGAAGCAAGAGAGAGGGGGAGGCAGTGAGAGAGACGACGCCATAGACGCGCGTGCGGCCCTCCTCTTCACAAGTCGAAAGACGCTAGTTTCCGTTTTATTTCTGCGACGCTTCTGCGTTCGGGACGCCACCCCACGAATCCCAGGTAAAGGCTGGCAGAGCCTCTGATTTTGTTATTTGTAGAGACACGTGCGTAAATTCAAGTGACGTCGCATGGGTAATCGTTGTCGGTGTCGTTTACGGCTTCAAAATCCAGCCACCTTCACAGCGTAGATTGGAGCCAATGTTTTTTTCTGTCGTAGAAACAGGCTCGCTATGGGTGTGTGAGCAAAACTGCTGCCTGCCCATTGTTGTCGCACCGTCGCGTGCACACACGCACGCGCGGCGTTTGCTTTGTAGTGTGTGCCCTAAATTTATGGCACTGTAATGACAAGACAGATGTTTGAGGCTAAAGTTTTCCTACCTTTAAAGGAACCTTCTCCATCACTTCCAATGCCTTAGATGAATTAATCTCGTCCGTGAGAATCCACTGGCATTGGCTGTCCTCTATTTGGTACCTCAGTTCCCCTGCAAGCACAGCAAAAAAGAATAATAGGAGCCCATAGTATGCACTAAGCACAGAAAAGTAGGGCTGTAATGCTGCTGTGTGTAGCAATGCCAGCTTCACAACCTGATACGATGTCGAAACACGCGGGTCCGTTTAACCAGAGAAAAATACGTCCTTGAAATAAAACGGGCCAGGTTTCAGTTGCGGTGGTAACAGCTACTGTTAAATAATTTTTAAATTCAGATTGTACGGTCATTCCAAGAATACACGGAGGTCTGCCAACGCCGCCTTGAAACACGGATCTCAGTCACGAAAGCCTTAAAACGCAGCCAGTTAAATTGGAAGGGAAATTTATATCTTATCGTTTGAATCGCGGTACAAAATAACAATTCGAATTCAACGGAGGACCAGACTCTCCGGGTGACGCGAGCCAAGATGGCTAGGGCAACTCATGGATTCCCGGACTAGGGTTTCACTCTCACATTGGAGCTCATTAAAATGTATTTTCTCTTTCTCTCATCTTTGCTGAAATCGAGGCGGCAGCGTACAACCTCACCCGCAACACCACTGCTGGTTGAGATAAAATCCCCAATAAACTACTGCGAAACCTTGATCGTGCTCTCTTGAAAAATCTCCTAGCCTACATCAATTAGGGCGGGCTGGCAGGTTCCTTGCCCCCGCGGTGGAAACACAGATCTCCAAAGCAGGCAAACCCTTAAACTACAAGAATCTAAGGCCTATTTCTCTGACTTCATGCGTTGGCAAACTGTTTGCACACATTGTTCACAACCGGCTCTCGCCCCACATGGAAGACAACGGCTATTTACCTCACACGACGTAAGGCTTCCACCCACACCTATCGACCCAGGACGGTAGACTTAAATATGTCCCAGGACATACTACCGCAGCGTAACTATGTCCTGGGTAAGTACTGGACATGTCCTGGTAAGTATGTCCTGGGTAAGTTCTGGTAAGCGTAAGTACTGGACAACCTTAATAACCGCCGTAAGTTGTCTATCTTAGCCCCCGACATTAACGGAGCCTTAGAAAACGTTTCACAACAAGCCATCCTTCAAGGCCTCGCATGTACAAACTGTGGCAAGCGCAAATTTTAATACTTCGTCTAAACTCTCACCTAGCGCACAGCAACAGAGAGCATCGTACACCTTAGACCCGACGCATTCCATACCAACCACATGGCACTCCTTAGGGGTCGGTAGTATCCCCACTACTCTTCAACGTCAGCACGAAAGACTTACCACTTCTAGTAAACGCCATCCCGAACCTGCGCCACAATACATACGCGGACGACCTAACGTTCTGTGCCTCCACTGAATGTCCGGCCGGCCACCAAGACGCACTTCAAGCAGCCATTCAGGTGACCCAACAATACCTGCAAGCCCGAGGACCCCGGTGTGCCTCCGAAAAATCTGCATTTTAACCCGGTGCACAGAACATATAAGAAACGTCCGCACGTACGCCATAGCAGATCAAGAACTTACCATTAATGACCACTCCGTCCCCAAGGTCCCAAACCTACGAATCCTAGGTCTCAGCATACCAACAGATGGATCGGGTGCCCAGACTATCCTTCCCTTGCAAGTTGCAACGGACTCTCAACGAACTCATGCACCTCATCGACAGGGTGATCAGCGATTTTCGCTACAAGAAAAAGACACCCTACGTATTATTCACGCCATCATTATTAGCCGGTTACGTACGAGGCATCGTACTTTCCCCTGAAGCCCGCGGAGAAGGAAAAACTAAACATCGCCATTCGTTCGCCCTTGAACTATACATCCAAAACCAGCAACAAGAAAACTTGTACATTGATGGACTGATTGGGGGATAGCGCGCCGACGCTACATGGGCGATCAGGCGCGCCGTAGAGGAGGGCTCCGCACTAATTCTGAAAGCCTGGGGATCTTTAACGGGTGCCGTAGAAAACTTCTATAGCTCGGCGTTCATAATACATGGGAGGAACTGGACGAAACTCATCGCATCTCCCAATTTAAGCGGCTCAAGCTCACGCCAACCCGCAGGGCTCGGTTGGCGTGACTCGGCTTGGCTATATGCCTCCCCCAAAATGCGAACAGAGGCAACACATACTTCTAGCCATCTGACAATCCATCAAAGTCATACCCATTCCTAGAAATATGCACCCCATCTACAACAACGCACGCCGAGAAGCCCGCATACGGGCCCTTGGAAAACGCCCCGGCCGCCACAACTGGAAGCTACCAAATTGGTGTTGTAACTGACGCCCAAGCTGCCTATCGCAACTTCTTCCTAGGTCGCATATCACCCGTGTCCCCAAAATTCTGCAAAGTGTGAGCCAACTCATCATCGACAGAGAAAGTTGGCTTATCTGCAGGGTGTATTGGTGTACAAAGGCATCTGTGGGAACACTATAGCTTCGCTTCAAAGAATTGGCGCAGCTTGCACTAGTGGTGCAAGGCTGGCAAAATAGCAGAGCTCGAGGTCGACCTAACTCCTCTCCGCACTGGCAGCGGATTCCAGGAGAGAGGCTGCAGCCGGACCCCAGCAGTGCAAAGCCGTTTTGAACGGTACTGTGAAGAAAGCCCCATTAAGTATGTACAGTGTTTTATTCAGTACGTAGTAATCGTTGTACACCCTTTCTTCGTCGTCTTCCGACGGCACCGCCGCGTAGGGCAAATCCTCTTGTGGCGCGTCCTCGCCTCGGTAGACCACTTCTTCGTCAGCTGGTCCGGTGGCCGCCTCCTCGTGTGGATTGTGAAGGGATGGCTTGACAGATTTGTCGGCATCGCCTTCGGCGCGGCAGACCCGGGGCGCCCCCGTCGCTACGCGATGACGACGTCGAATGCAGAATCTCCTCATTTGGCGTAAGCCCACACGCAAGACAAGGCGATGCCGGAAGGTCGCCTCAAGGCACATACTCACGCGCTCGTTGTTTTTTTTTCTTTTTTTAATTCGCATCATTCTTTCCCGAGTACCCCCACAGCCAGAAGCGTGTAACGCCCTACATTTCCACAAATATGCAGATATCGAGGAAGTTCCACCTGTAATCGCTATTATGGCGTAAATAGGCATAACTGGTCGCACTAAACTTTGAAAAACTAAAAAATTAAGAAAAATATAAAAAAAATCTTGGTACGTGGCAAAACGTATAGCGATCGCATTTCCACAACAATGCAGATTTCACAAACGTTCGGCCTGTAATCATTATAATAGTGTAAATGGAGATAATTGGCTGAACAAAATTTAAAAAAAACGAGAAATGAGAAAAAATATAAAATATTTACGGAAAATGCCGAATCGTGTAACGCCCTGCATTTTCCCAATAACGCAAAATTTGCGAAAGTTTCAAATGTAATCGTTATAACGACGTAAATGGAGATAATTTGTCGGTAGAAATGTTGAAAAACTAAAAATAATAAATATAAAAAGTTACGAAAAATGGCAAAATGTATAACGCATGGCATTTCCACAATAATGCAGATTGCCCAAAAGTTTCACCTGTAATGATAACGTCAATTAAGATAATTGATCCAATGAAGTATTGAAAAATAAAAAAATAAGAAAAGTATAATATAATTACGGAAACTGGCGAACCGTGAAACGCCCTGCATTTCCACAATAATGCAGATGTCGGGGAAAGTTCCTAAATGTAATCGTTATAATAGCATAAATGGAGACACTTGGTCCTACAGGATTTAGAAAAACAAAAAAAATTCACCGCAAAAACTCACACTCATGACAAGCGGCATAAGAATTCAACGCATTAGTAGATAATTCTCAAAATTTGTGCAGATTTTTTTTTTTTTTTTTTGCTGTCCGGGAGGTCGCCGCGAGCCAGGCGCTCACGCGTGCTCGGGGTTTTGTCTCCGCAGACGGATTTGTGTTGGCCTAAACAGCTCGGCTGTTAAAAGAGCCGAGCTGTAACATGGGTCTTGTTACCCGAAGTTATAAAGCCAAGTGACATCTTGCATGTTAAATTACCTTGATGCAAAACAAGAATCTGCGCAAACAAGATTGATGGCTTACTTTCCACAAAGGCCGTCTTGGCCATGACTAGGGTACCGCCGGCGAAAACAATACCCATGGCCGCAACCATATTCTCGAGGGCATTTCCGGTTTGGCAGCAGACGCGCGTTCCCTTCTGGATTCCCTCACGGCGGAATCCGGCGGCGCAGAGCTGGATGCGGCGTAGAAGCTCGGAACCCGTGAAGTGCGCGTCCACATCAACCTGCGAAGAGAAGGAATGTAATAGAATGGGCATGAGTATTGTTCACGTCGAAAGCTTTAGGTTCTGGTGCTTGTACATGCACTTCAGACAATCGATCGCCCTGTTGTGATGAGAATATTACTGAAAGTTTTATGTTAATTCACTTACGACACTACTGTTATGTAGATCATTCGCAGCTACATCTCTCGGTATTGATATTAACGAAGGCTAGATGACTTCGTAAATATCCTGATCACGCCTTGTCGTTTCAAGTATGCGCGCCGATGTCCATATTATTCTAGCTCAAATACATTATGGTGGTGTAGCTCACATCGGGCTCGTCACCGCCCGGTGCTTGATTTGAAGTATACTGCCACCGTAATCGATAAACAACTTTCTCGGCAAATATAGAATGCCACGAGAACCGCTCACAGGATCGGGGCAAAGTGTCCTGCTTTGAGTAGACCGTCTTTCAATTTTGCTGGATAAATTCATAGCATTAAATCTTGGTTTAACAGCGGGAACGTTGTACAAGTCCGAAGGTCGGAGTTGCTGGAAAAAATACCAGGAAAATGCGGAGCGCTAGAAAGCGCCTGCATCGTGGCGAACGCCGAGCGTTCCCGACACGCGGATTGGCTTTAACAAAAACAAAAACCAAAAAACTGGCAAAACCAACGAAGAGCAAGCAAATACTGAGCGCTCGCGACGGCCGACTCCCCGGCTCGCGCAGTGACAAAAATAAACAACAAAACAACTTCCAGCGCTGTCATGAAGCGATACCGAGCATGTAATGCTTGGAAAGAGGAACACTTCCAGATCGATGCATATGACGATGACTAGTACTACAACGGTGCAAAGCAACAGCGTTAGATGTAAATAAACAATTTCGAGCTTGCACAAACGCGTGGTGGTCTGTTCTTCAGTGCTCGCACATAAAGAAATGCTGCAGCTTCCTTTATCCTCGGTATTCAATGGCGTGGAATGCATGCCGGCAACCAAGTTTGCGCCGCCATATGTGTGGCCAAGCGTCTGTTGCTAGGCGACGTTGTGCGCACGGCCTGCAGATCAGGCACCCTTGTTCTCCTCCATCCAACCGTGTGAGTGCGCCGTCACTCGTTACGTCGGGCTCCGCGGGATGGCAGCACTTGTCCATGCTAAGCACGACTGTGAAACACATGACTGTGTTTCACGTTATGAACTCTTCGCCGAACACAAAGTACTGCGTCAAGTTCACTGCGAGTCCGATTAATAACATCTCTCTTGGCGCCACAGTTTCGAATTGGATTGGAACGGAGCAGATGACGCACGCCGGTGTCTTTTTTTTTTCTTCGGCGTGCGGCCGCAGTGGCCGCAGTGGCCCAGGGTGCGCCGTGTCTGTGGCGCATCGGCCATGCCTGTGGCCGTTTCCAGTGTTGCCAAGCGAAGAAATTGACCGCTAAACTTTTCAACGAATACCGTCTATAGGTCAAGCCTTGCGCTACTTAGTGCAGGCTTAGCCAGTTGAGCAGGTGCAACTCTACAGCGCTGAGGATGACTTTACATCTATCACTCGCCGCGAAGAAGTCAACGACCTCTTTGATGCATCTGACGACGATTACTACCACCGCAACTATGCACATAAACAATGATACCGAAAGTTAACTATTTGTTTGGCAATGCTCCCCGACAACAGCTTCACCATTCAGGTCTTGCGCGTATGTGCAAGCTTCCGCGATTTTTTTTTTAAATCACGAGGTTGCGTCACCCCTATGTGTCGCTTGCGTAGTTCGCTCTCACCAAGTTCGAAGCGCACGTGTATAACCAGAAATTATTTCACCGGAACAACTTAATAGCATAAACTACAAATCACAACCGGATTTATAAGTATATAACCTGACCACGCACCTGTCACCTGTGGGAAATATTGGCGTGCCGGCGCACTAAGTATTCAAATGTAATGCAGAGAAAGCAGGCAGCAAGGCTGTAGAAGTAACTAAAGAAGATTGCAGTGCTGGCAGAGAAAAGGCCGACAAGGGAGAAAATATACCGTAAGCCCGCTACACCATACATCTGCGGGGCAAAATTTAATTTGAACCTGCCGTAATAACGCCGCAAAAAAATTTACAGAGTAATACAATATAGTAGCGTATTTGGTTCGGTGACACACGTCATAAACCCGATACAAAGGGATACAGCCAATCAATCAATCAATCAATCAATCAATCAATCAATCAATCAATCAATCAATCAATCAATCAATCAATCAATCAATCAATCAATCAATCAATCAATCAATCAATCAGAGTTCACGCCGCCGACGACGCCGGCTTTTCTGCGACATGGTGCCCGTAACGCGGTGCGTCAGAAGTGCACAGAGCATACAGGTTGCATGACGGAAATTATTTGCGGTACTCACGGCGACCACCTTGTCGGCATGCTCCTCTAGGCGACTGCGAATAAGGTCCGGCGCCGAAACGTCGTAGAATACGCAGTCGAACGGCGATTCCAGCACGCCATCCACGATGCGAGCCGTCATGATGGGGCCAACCCCCGATCTGAGGCAAACCTGGCGGATGATATATGAATGTACAATTACGTCTCGTCCGTGGCGTTGCTCCTTTGACATTATTCTATAACAAAAGCATCGTCGCGTAATGCCCGTGTTGTGTATAGTTTAATTAAATGCAGGCGTTTCTCTTAAAGAAAAATAAATAAATAATAAATAAATAAATAAATAAATAAATAAATAAATAATAATAAATGGGAATAAGAGAACCAAAGAGTAAAACCTAGGCGGGGTCATGACATTGACGTATCATTTCGTCTTTTTCTTCTGTTCTTGAATTCAAGCTGGACACGCATAGTTTTAAACTGTAATATAAGGTTTCCTATATTGTCTGTATTGTTTGCGAGCTTTTTTTGTTAGCAGGTAAAGGCAACCGTAAACGCTATTTTATGTTGCAGCCAGCGTAGTTAAGGGTGCGTTGAGGCCCTTGATTATGACTTCGCAATCTTACGTTATCCGTGAGGTTACAACCCATGCTAGGGCCCCTTTTGCTCTCCCCTGCGATAGATCCCTGCAACTGGACGCATTGTAAATATATCCAGGTATCATATTCCCATACTACCTTCCTTAAGGGTACAAGGAAACCTGAAGCTTTTCGTGGTTCAATAATGGGAGTCTGGGCTAGCCGCGTGGTAGTAATGGTACAAGTATGTAGGAGAGCAACAGGAAACGGTGCAGCTAGTGAATGTGCGATTTTTCCCACGCCTCGGCGATCTTGTAAACCGCCCCTCCTGCGTTTCTGTGGGTATCTCCACGGGAATGCACCCAAATACAGAAGCTTTGCATGTACCCGTACAGCATCCACCAAGCTGCGGCCATCAGGAAGCAAATGAACGTGCCGGTGTGACATACAAAATTGCAGGCCTGACATTAGGTGCGCACAACCTAAAACTTAACCAAATGGTCTACCACTAGGTCCTCGTGCTTTAAGATGTGCGCCTGGGCCTATATATATATATATATATATATATATATAAACTATATCGCCAGTTGGGCAATATAGTATGATGGGGACAGATGCACACTATTCACTACAAGTTTTTCATGAAAAAGCAGAGAAGAGAACACTTTACCACTTTACTCTTGCTCTGTTTCTTGTGGAAGAAAACAACCGCATAAAGCGTCCACAATCAGTTGTACCTTGGAAGCAAGCCCTCAAGTATCACTGTTTACTTGGCTAACAACATGGGAGACGACGCAAAGCAAGACGCGACGTAGATTCCTGTTTTGTTTTGTTGGAGAGTTCCGAAATAGATAGTTCACATGTACGGGAGAGTTGTTGGCCTTCGTGGGTACATGACAACCAACCCCGGCTTGTTTTCGGCATCAATCTTTTATTACTGTAATCGCAAGCTTCGAGATAAAAGGAACTCAAGTGGAAACTCTTTTTAGCTCATCACTGTTAAAATAAGCAGAGGGGCTGGACCAGTTTCTAAACCTCTTGAAGGCCTCGCCAGATAAACGTTGCGCCAAAAATATACTGGGCACTCTGCTCGCAAATTCAACTTTCGACGGCGTCTTAGCGTGCGTTGAATGTCTCAATCTGATGAATCGCCTGCCATAAATACAATTGTTACAAATTAACCAGAGGTTTTCATAGAAAGGACTACGTCTTGAATGAAGGCAAAAAGTGTCTAATTTTTGACGGTTGTTTTTGCTGTGTAGTATGTGGAATAGATGTCGCTTTGGACAATCAAAGGTCATTCATCTAGTTGAGGGGCGGAAAAATTCGTTGACATTTTTTTCGGCAGCCGAAACTTTTGTTGCTTGTTGACAGTCATTCTGGCTGTGCTGAACACAAACTCGCCTGATGTTGAATTCACTTGGGGCGCACAAGAGCATTTACACATAGCGAAAGTTAGTTCTACAGGTAGGAAGCCGGGACCCAGCCACTTCTCCAAGGCACTACTGGCATAGGGCGGTATAACAACACGAGGCAGCGTGTGGTTTCCTCTTAAATTTAAGCCGTATACGGGTACTTTTTCTTTTCCAGTAGAGGTATTTTCATTAGGTGTGGCTGATGGCTTACTACTTGGGAATGCCTTTCTTACATATAGCCTCGCCGATCAGTGCGAATGAAGGCAAGGTTCGTGAATGGCCAATTAAGGGATGTACAGCCATCTCGTAACACTAATTCGGCTATGCAAGAAGCCCTTCTTCTCCTGAATCAATCAGCATGGCCTTCAAATGCCATATAAAAGCGGAACCACTATCATTCCTAGTCTTCTCATTTTCGGGTATCTTCAGTACAGAGGCGGGTATGTACCCGGTTCCGCACTTATCTCCTCCTAGTGATCAGTGGCAATCTCGCAAGCGTGTTAACGCGTCCCGAAGCAGCTCCAATACGTCACACTCGACACCTTTGACGCGCGGGTGGAGGCATCTAGCCGCGATTTTGGTCCTGCATGGAGCGGCGTAAAGGCTTCTTGAGCTGCATACAGTAGTGCCTAAAATAAATGTATCACGCCTCGAAGAACGGCACCCAGCCGTTTTACGCCAGTGATGGCGAACTCCACCTGTACACACCACTGCAGCGGGTGGGATGTGATCTTCAGGCTCTGAATGTTGACCTTTTTGGCACCCAGCTGGAATTGTCGGGCCTAAAACTGTGCACAGTATTTCCTATCAATTTCCTATTCCATGGCAACTCCCTGAAATTTCACTGAGACATTAATCGGCTGTGCGCCGCTTTAGCACTTGGCTTGTTTAACCTGGAGTATTGCCGTTCGTAGCACCCAGATGTGGTTTATCCAATGAGCCGTTCCAGGGAGATCGGCATCGTTGACAATACACGCTCGGAAGTCACATGTTAAGATAGTGAAGTTAAAGTAAAAAGTTCCCCTTGAACATCGCATTTCTTCCTGTTGAACATGGCGCCCACACTAACACCCACTGCACGTCCGGACAGAGGCTTGCAACATGGTGAACCCAAGGCCTTCTCAAGAATACACGTTGATGCACTGTCTTCGACAATGTTCAAAGCGTGGATGGCAGACACAATTCAGGTAGTATTTGATTGTGCGATGCTCTCGTCTTTCACCATTAAAGGGCACTTGGTAGTGTAGACGCTGATAATTGGACGCATTTTCTCAACGAAGTCTTGCTGGAGCGGCAGACCTGCGTGATTCGCCCAACTGCCATTTTGAAGTGCCCTGGTGCGTTTCCAGAATAAGCAAATATATTTTTTCACGTGATGCAATTGACGTGCTTTGCGTTACCAACATCAAAGTTTCAGCTAAAATTCGAATTTCTCCCCATATTTGCTTTTGTAGCTGGTATACCCCAACATTTGAACAAGTTTCCAACCAGCACAGGTACGAACTGGAGCTCGGAAGAAAGCCGTTCACTGGTGGAATAGAAAATTCGCAAAACGAGGCGTGGCATGACGTTACGGGAAACAGCTGACAGAATTCAATACAAAGAGTTTAGTGACGCCTCGACACATGTGCGTCATCGCCGAACATCTTTCGGTGATCTTGGGGGAAAACTTCGAGGACGGTCTCCCTTGGAAAACACCTTTTGGGGCGAAGGACATTTCGGCCAGAGTTCAATGAGGCTCCACGTCAGACTGAACTTCAGTGTGAATTCTTCATACTGCCGCCGCCGATTTCTTTCGTTGGGTGGTGTTTCCGCTACGTCGGGCCATGTTTTTATGTTCGTCGAATCCCCGAAATTCATTTCCTGCTCACAGCAGCGCGCAGTGTACAATGAAGGGTCCCTCTAACGGATGCGAGCACGAATACAATAAATCGTCGAGTGTGAGAACAGCAATATGGACAAAAGCAACGTTAACGTTGAGGTTAGTGGCCGCTAACGAAATGGCGCAAGTTGGGGCGTGGGGAAAACATGAAAAATGAAGAGAAAAAACCGCCGAGTAACATGCATCATTGGAGACGGCAAACGTGGCTTGCGTGGCCCTCGTTAATTTAACTTCCAAACTCGCGATTAAAGCATAATGTTTCAATTCGAATATTAATCGATTAATGGTACACTTTCAACTAACTCCCATCTGTTGATTGATTATAACTATTTATGCTACTTTGTCGCGATTAAAGCATAATGTTTTGATTGGAATTTTAATCGATTAATCGTATACCTTCAACTCACTCCCATCTGTTGATTGACTCCAACTATTTATGCTACTTTGACGCATACGTCATGCAAGAGGTTCCCATTGAGCTTCTTACTGTTTGAACTTTCCCAGGATATTACCTGTACTACACAATACAGCAACACACCAACTAGCCAAATCTCGAATATAAATGCGGGTTACGTGTCAAATTTAAACTTGTGAATCATGTCCTGAGCGATTGAGAACACGAGGCTGCGAAGGTATAAACCTAAAAATAAATAACGTGAACTGAATTTGGAGGTGCCAGTGACAACTGGCATGGGCATTGGGATGGTCCATGCAGCTCTCAAACCACCGGGTGATTTTGATCGGAGGGGTGGCCGGGACATATCTTACATTTCCTTCAACAGTTTTTCGGTGCCCATTAAAAATAAGAGCTTGTATGTTTACATTCATGTTTCTGTTTATGCGCTCTGGGATAATCTGATGTTTTGTAAGTGAATAAATAATTCAGGCAGCTCTGTTCGAATAGGAAATACGAATTTTGAGCCTTCCGCTGGATGTTGTGAAGTTTACCGAACGCGATATCAACGACGAATACCACAACCTAAATAAAGGCCACATTATTATTTGCGTGCTTCATTTGGTGTCAAAAAGTGGAATTAGTTTTCGAACAGATGCAATCAGAACGCACACGTACACAAACATTTAGTGAAATAATTTGCGGAGTAAATGTAGGTGGATGCTACACAGCTCCACGTGAGAAATTACCCACCCTCTTAGCGTGTATAAAATATAACTCATAGACTTCGTCCTCTTTGTGATAACTCGGTAGCCTGTGTCTCTTTACAATGTACGTAGGGTGTTTTATGGACTTGAAAGAGGCTATCAAAATAACTTTGAAATACCTTGATATCTGCCGAAATGCATCGCCTAGAATGAACCTCAGTACAAATTATAACTTTTGGGTTGTGTGTGTTTAATATGGTTTACGTTTTTGTACTTCCGTATGTGTTTGCGCTTGTAAGATAACGAACATTTCTGCATGAGGATAAGGCTCGTAACGTGTAAACTGACAAATGCTCATGTTCATGTTATTATCTTCATTTGCAGAAATATTCAGTGTTACCAGCTGAAACTGATAACTGCACAGTTTCAATGTTTTACTTTCTGCAGTATGCTGCGAGTTACTGTGATAGAACTGTTGAAAGTATTAGCTGAATTGATGTAATATCGTGGGAAGGGCGCCGGCCGGGATCCCGTCAGGTGGTTTTCGCCTTTAGCCCTGGTCTCGTATTAGACATGTACACTGTTGGAGAAATAAATAAAGAAAGAATAACAAGAAAAAAACTGCCATTCAGCCTGTTAAGGGAGTCATTCGCGTTCCACAAACACGCAGCTATAACGAAAGTAATGCGGCTGGCACACCCCTTGACTCCCAGACTTGCGCAGATGTTGACATTTTAAGACTTCTCCCAAGCAAAACCTCAACGAAGGTAGCCATCGCTTCGAACGATAGATTGAAGTTTGACCGCTATAAGCCATAATCACAATCTCCACTGTCCCGTTTTAATTACCTGTCACCACGGTCACTTTTGCAAAGCGGCAAAGACTCAATACGCCATACACAAGGGCCATAATTCGCGTAGTTTTACTGATGTTTACCCCGCCCCCTGCTATCGGGCTATCCCTCTTGACGCTCGCGACGAACTTGTCTCACCTTCCCGGCTCCGCTTACGCAACCTTGCTCGGAGCTTGCGTCATAATAAGTGTTTGAAAAATGCACACAGCACCAGCTTACCTTCAGGACAAAACAGGACTTAGGTGATTCACTGCGAGCCGCGCCTCCCGCCCGGCTGCCATGCGTTGTGATTTTTTGAAGGACGATGCGTGGCGCCGGCCGATGAGAGGGGGAGAAAGTGAGCGCAGGAAAGCCATATCTGGGTCAAAACTATGTCACGTGACGGATAAGGAGCCGTCCGCGGCGCCAAGACGCACAGAGGCGATGTTTGCGTCGCCTGCGTACTGAGGAAGCGAGCAGGGTGATAGGCCCTGGGCTGCAGTGTGCCCTTGGTTTTAACACCGTCTTGATAACAACAAAAACACAGCAGCACTTCGTCGCTACAGGGTGGATACTGTCTGCTCTGCACTATTCGGAATGGCAAGAGCGAAAAAGACGCTGTAGGTTGCGTTCTTTTGCCGAATAAGGGTTTTATCGAAGTAATTGTATACCATTAATGGGGACAAGATAATAAGGAATACCGACAATACACTGGACAGAATGCACAAGCTACAATGGAACTAGCTTCATATCGTAGCTGGTGCGTAAAGAGACTTACGTGTAGTACGCACACCCGGTTGCACGCATTTTTTCTACTGTACGCGTGCATACGTACTGCCACCACATAGGTATCTTTCTGCGTGACTGGTTGTTCACGCTTGAACGATGCTTTGTGCATGAGGAGTAAACGTGGGATAGCACCACGGTTATTTGCGGGAGCCGCTAAGAAGGGACTCTTGTTTGTGAGCTCTTTATTTGCTTACGCTTGTTGCCGCAGTTTGCAACCATAATATTTAGGTGCCGTGTGGCGAAATAGAAATACAATAAGGTTGTACGCACTTTCTTTGGCAACGACTGCTTTGCTTGGGCACACTAACACATTTTCGCTTGTGTTGTGTTCTGTGTCTATAAGTAGCTCGTCAACACTTTCAAGCTATTCCAAGCAACACCCATTGTACCCCGAACTTGGTCGAGCGCGGCTGCCAACAAATGTCGCTCCACCCGCCACAGAAGCAGACCCTCTGCAGCGACTTTGCGGTCCTCGCCTTCCTAGCTGCCTTCTTGGTTTCTCGAAGAGATCATTGCCTTTCGTGAAGCGATCCTCAAATGCGCCTTCGCGAACGGCTTATACAAGCTCGTGTAACGGTCTCAACCGGCTCCCCTCATGACTGCTGCTTTAAACATGACGGCT
This sequence comes from Haemaphysalis longicornis, assembly GCA_013339765.2. Lineage (NCBI taxonomy): Eukaryota > Metazoa > Arthropoda > Arachnida > Ixodida > Ixodidae > Haemaphysalis > Haemaphysalis longicornis. The sequence goes on along the minus strand of CM023450.1, from coordinate 99,289,018 downwards.
ACTTTTTAAGTAACGTGAGTTTGTCAGTGAATGATCACTGAACCCGAGCTCCTCCACAAGAGCGCCTGTGGACATGCCATTGCTGAGTGAACGTTACTTTATGTGTGCTCAGTGACATTTCGAGGTGTTCTTTCTTCCCCTGTGCCATCCATTCCCTCCCCAGGGCTCTTGTGCCCCCTTTCCTTTTATAAAGTTATTACTACTACCAAGCATTGAAAAAATATGGTATACTCGTAAACATGACAAAATATTGCCTGTAATTGGCTGGTGACGAACATGTGATTAAGTAAATGCAAAAGCTTATGAAGATAAAGCATACAGATATTTCAGTGGTGGTAATAATTGCTGCTCGGCCGGCATGGCTTTCACCCGCTATGCCATGGGGCGCCCAGTAGCAATGTGAAGAGTTTGTACTCCACTTGCGTGATGGCAGCTGAAGCTGTAATGAATTTGGTGGATAAGTTTGAAACTCACATCTCCTGTCACACGCTATGCTTGGTGTTTTCTGGGAAGGGAGCTAGGCACATGGATTAATATATTGAGATTTTATAAAATTAATTCAGGTGCCCATAGTTTTTCAGTGTATTCATCTGCGGCAATCACCCCGGTTTCGACAGCTAGCAGACGTGTCGTCTAGTGCACTCGGTCATTATTCCACAGAAATTCTGAGATCTTTGCCGCCAATTAAAAAGAGTACACGTGGAACCACTTCAGGGTATATCCTTCCACCTCCTACCACGTAGAGCTTAAGCCGGCCCTGAAGGCTGTTCTTCAGAGTTTCTACACTCGTACCAATGGATCACCAAGCAGTGAACCGGACATGGTAGTCTGGCAACAGCTAGCAGAACCATCTTAATGCGCAGGAATTCCGAGAAGTATGTCTCCAGTCAGGGAGTCCTACGCCGGCAACCACTTTGACATGAGTATATAGTTTTAGCTGACAAAACGTGGCGCTGAAGCGTCCCCGCTGTAGTCTGTTTGGCGGCATTTACAAAACGTTGCATAATGACCTCGGCCAATGTGTCGGGTACTCAGCGATGGATATAGAAGATGCACTGTTTAATTAAACTCGGTTATCGTACCGTAGTTTTTTCTTCTTGTTATTTATAAACGGAAATCTTTTTTTTTAGCGCGAGAGTCTTAGCGGGCCCGTGATGTGGTAAAATCCAACCGGAACGAAACAATGACCGGTCCAGCAAGAAAGAGGAGCGCGCCCCTCCACTGGTAGACAACCCTAGGTAATGCATACAGGGGCTTGACTCCTGAGAGAGCGAATGCGGAAGGAGCAAGAAAAATGCGCGCCTTTTTTCTTGCTAACAGAAACCTTTCTTGTACCGCGCTGTGCCGCTTTGTTCAGCTAGTTCTGCTCGCTGCTGAATGTGTTCTGTATGCGGGCAGGGGTGTCGTTATTCGCATGGATGAAGCAGGACCATTATGCGGCGTAACGCCTTTCGAAATCCAGGTTAGCTATAAAGGTTTGGAGCCCTTTCCCAATAAATATAGAAATTTACATTCATGTCAAGCCGCCTATGTTACCACAATATTTCTCTTAGATAACTAAATTCTCGTTAACTTACCTAAGAGGGGTTAGTGTCGGTTAATCTCTCATAGCAGCCTATCCATGTTGAGATGTGCTAATAATGTTGTATATCTTATCCTGGAACAAATTGTGTTTTGTCACAGAGAGCCCAGAGCAATTCGGGACCCCCATTTTCAATTGTATTCGATGGCTGTCCCATTCCTGAGGGCCTCTTTTCACCGGCAAGCTTAACTTGCACTGTGCGATTGGAAGGCAATCGGAAAGGGCTTTTTGACGCCATCGGGGTATGACGGCGCCCTACCAAAGTCGGTCATCAAGCCCTCTATGGGCGGAGCTTCGTTACCCCGGCAAAGTTTTCCAACGCGGTGCTGTCGCGTGGTGCCAGGTATAGAAAATACGCAATTCTGAGCATGGCCTCCACGACCCGTTGCTCGCGCCGCCGGCGGCCTATCGCGGAGGCCATGTTCTGAGCCCATGTTGTTGGCCGTCTCCTTTCAAGCCGATTGCGCAAATTATATATAATTTCGCCAATGGATGCAGCAGTTATATGCGCTAGTGGTACCTAGGCGCGGCAGGTTCTCACATTCATCGCAGGCATGCATCTTTAGACCACCCTTGTGAGCAACCAGAAACATTTCAACGAAATCGAAACTGAAACAAAAGCCTACCTCTGGGTGGAGGAATGTTTAGCACCCATACAACTCTGCTAGCTGAGAGTGCCAGTTCAAAGACACACGAATGCGAAAGTTCTCGCACACATTTATTTACTGCAAAGTTCCAAGAGAACGCTCTTCCCCGAAACATCACACCCCCCTCTAAAATCGATGGCTTTAGCGCCGATCAATGACCAAAATAAGCGCGAATCATCTATTCAGGTGTTGATGTGGTCACTTATTTGTCCTTTCCGCGCATGGCTCGAAAGTTTCCCCATCTCAAATTTTTTCTTAATATCTCCACAGTTTTGGTTGGCGCTGAGGCCTCTTTTTTGTAGTTTTTCGCACCTGACCCGAAAGTTGGCCCACCCCGTATTTTTCACTCTAGATCATTGTAATTGGGTTGGACTTACTTCGGATCTTACGGTACATTTCAATGTCCCTGCAATAGTGTATGTACCGAAAAAAAGAGAAAACACTCAGGCAAGCTCCACAGATACCACGCTACCCCATTCGGAATTCGGGATGGCACAATTCGTTGTGCGGGAAACTGAATGATCTGCGGGCGTGTTTTCACGCGTTTAACATTTTATGCATTAATAAGCAGCTGCTGTGACCTTTATATACATGTTCGCCATACTGTTATCTATCGGAATAGGCAAATTTGCTTTTACATAAAAGTTTGCCTTTAAGCTTAGCGTCATGGCGGCCAAACATACACTTTAGATTACGTCAAACAAGGCGATTGGGCTAGGTTCTTAGTCATAGCAAAAGTGAAAAGAAGAAAACAACATCAAGGAAGAAGAGGGATGGTGACGCTTTCACAACCACATCTTAAGTCACACAAGCGTAGATTTCTCCTGCAGGCGAGATTTCGTTCTCCTGTTGGTACAAACCGGCAACTTGCTGTTCGCATTCAGGGCCATTTGCTGGTTTTCTTCGAGCACTACTTTTAGTGTTTCGAGCAATTTCTAAAGAGACCCCGCTGTTCGACATCAATATCTCATGGGTCCAGTCGTTGGTTTTGACGCGAACGTACAAGGTTCAAGCTCCAGCGGTGCTCAATTTTTTGCAAGACCCGTAATTTATTTTACTGTAAAATGCCTTTTTATTGTTCAATTCCACGCTTTCTTTTGGTAAATACGGGTATTTTGACATCTTTAAGATCGGTTTAGGGGCGGGGAGGGACATATCAGCGCGTTTAACTAACTTGCTGCATCATCCCACCAGAAGTGCTTTGCTTGGAGCTATGACGGAACGGAATATCGCCCTCTGCAACATGAATCAAGCTCTTCGGCAGTGGGCCTACCCGCAGTGGTCGGATTGAACAACGCCTCATAAAAACACTAATCTATTTATTTGTCATTCGTACTCATCAATCAATCAATCAATCAATCAATCAATCAATCAATCAATCAATCAATCAATCAATCAATCAATCAATCAATCAATCAATCAATCAATCAATCAAATCAATTACGTTATGCGAAAGCACTACCAGGGTCAAGCACGAGAACGTCTCTGCACTTACTCTGAATCCCGTGTGTGTAATGTGAAGTTTAGCAGTCTTACCTACCAACAAAATAGCCCGTACCCGCGGTGCTGTAGTGCACCTGGAACTAAAGTCTTGGTCTTGACGCAGTCAAACCGTTTTCCTTTTGCTTCTGTTTTCCAAAGTATTTGCTGGTGTTATCAACCGTAACGCCTGGCGGCAGATAGCCCCGTAGCAGTACATTCAAAGAACACGTTCTGAGCAATTCAGATAAACGCTCGGCCCGTCGCCCATGAGCAGGATTGCTTTTCTGCTTTTTAGAAGAAAAGAAGATTGTTTTATGTTGCCATGTTCTGTGAAGCGCAGTAGAGCAATGAAAACGTCATGTTTGATAGCGATGGATGGAATTACTATTTATCAGGCGAAGTGCGAAAGGAAACGACCGAGTTGTGGTGCATGCAAGGCATCTCCCGTGAAGTGCTGCAGTTGCGTACGCGTATCACTGCATAATTTAAATTTCTGTGCGTAAAAACAGACATAACTTGTGCGCTGTAGTCTGTAGACATCCTTATAGTAACGTGAATTGATTGATTGTAAGTTTTAACGCGCCGACGCAACGCAGACGATGAGGTGCGCCGTAGTGGAGTGCTCCAGATTAATTTTGACCACCTGGGGATCTTTAATGTGCCCTGAAATCTCGTACACACGGGCGTTTTTGCTTTTCGCCTCCATCAGAAAAGCGGCCGCCGCGGCCGGGAATCGAACTCGCGTTCTCGTGCTCAGTAGCGCAATGCCTTAGCCACTGAGCCACCCCGGCGGGTAGTAACGTGATTTCTTCTTCAGAATTTTTGGATGAACTACTCGACTGCTCTTCAGTTCTTCCATTCAACATGTTTGTTACTTTCGGGCGACATTAGCGTTAATGTGCATAGCAATGCGTATACTTCGGAGCCCCATACCAATATTTCGCCCTGTGAATTTAGCAATATTTTGCGATATCAACACGTGCAGCATAGCCTGAATAGATAGGTCTTGAGGTTTTTATCATAAACATAGACAATGAAATACCCACAGCCGGAATAAACTTTATTTCGTTCATTGCTAATGTGGCTGTGGGTATTATAGTGTCCTATGTTAACAATAAAAATATCAAGATCTCTCTGGCCAGACTATGTCCCAAGGGCAATAAAATACCCACACCTGGAAAAAATCAGTTATGACATTTGTGACAGTTCCCCTACTTATTACTCTCATTGTCTATCCGAACATCACCCCCGAAGAGATTGCACATTTAATAAGACATCGGCACCTGTTGGTTTGTACAAGGAATTTCTTCCGTTCTTGCGTGTTCGTATATGCAAGAGTGGTGAGCTTTCTGCCCTAAGGTTGGCGTTAACTAGGGTTACTTCACTTTTACATAATTTTGACAGCATCACAACGCCTCAATTTCGTATATCAGTTTAAAAGTAGGAGGATGACAAAGCATTGAATTGGCCCTGAACAATTTAAAATCATAGTTTAGAAATAATCCCCTCCTCAATGCACTTCTGGGAGCAAGGGATGCTTGCGAACTGGTGAAATTTAATAAATGTAAACTTAAACTTATTGCTGAAATAAAAAAGGCAGTATGGTTCCAATTGGACTACCGCTTTTGGGAAAGCCGTAAAATAAATGTTACTTGAAAGTCAAAACCTAAATGAGCAGGAAATAACATATAGGAAATATTACAAAGTACAATATATAAGAATTTTCGGGGTTAGCTTTTGCTGAACATTTTGTTGAGCGCTTTGTAAAGGTTGTACAGCCAACACATAACTAAACGTACTCTCCGAATGGAAGGCCATACTACGGGGAAATTGAAATTGGGCTGCTAACAGATGAAACTAAATTTATAGAAAGTTCAAGAATGTAAAGAAAAGTAACGCTAACGTTCTGCACGACCTGGAAATAAAGCAAGATTTGCATCTAATAGACATTTAGCGTCCTGGGTTGCATGCATATACAGCCGTGTCTTGAAGTAGGATCACTTACCCTAATTGCAGTTGTTTTGAAGAAATAGAAAAATAATTACGTTACAGCTGCAGGTGAGCTTTGATACTCCCTCAATACTCTACAGGACCTGAAAAATCGTTTTTTCTGAGCGCGATCGTGACCGAACTATTATTTAGAATAGCCAACACCGCTTTCCACAAGGCAAATATTCAGAAAACGCACATGATGACACAGATGGAGCTTGTTATAAGCCCTGATGATAAGAAACTTACGCTTGTTATGCTCATGTACTATAGGAAGCTTTCGGCTTACAGAGTCATAAAATACTGCTCACCAACTGCTCACTAACGGGAAAGGTGTGCGCCCGCGACGAAGCCCATTCTCTTCTTCAGCCATAACTTCTCCAGCAAGCATGCTTTGTGGTGGAGTGGGAGGCTTTGTTTCTTCGGACAGAACAATACATCATAGCATTCCTTAAAGGAGTGTAGCAAGACAACTGCTCTTGAATATTGTTACGAAGCAGCCTCCTTGGCGAAGCAGCAGTTGAGAGGCAGCAGCTCTGTGTGGGGGAAGTGACCGAGTCCGGGATGACAACGAAGACGAGAATCAGTGTCTCGCTCGGCATGAACTGCCAAGCTCAGCTCCTCTGAGCTGCTCTGCTACGCTGCAGGTCTACAACTTCTTCGTAAATAGTGTAAATACTATTCCAACCCCGTCTACTCGATTTCATTTTTGGTAAGGTGGCGGGTGCGTTTGCGACGTTAACAATATCTTAAGAGTAGTGCATCCGTGTTTTTAGGGGCGAAGCTCCTTAGGGCGTGGGTCTGTCCATCCTCGACGTATGTATGTAGCCACCTCTAGTTTCGTTCTTGGATTGTTTACTAGATGGCGTGGCTACCTCTAGTTTAGTTCTTGGATTGTTTACTAGATGGCGGTACTTGTATATGATGAAAAGATGCGCTTGGATTGTTTACTAGGTGGCGTGGCTACCTCTAGTTTAGTTCTTGGATTGTTTACTAGATGGCGGGGAGCGTTGTAATAAAATCCGTTCGCTGTTGGCGCGCGCTCGGAGTCGCCCGATGGATAAGGCTGCAGATGTGCGAGCCCGCGAGGCAGAAGCGCTCCGTGAAGCTGCGCGACGCCCGCCGCCAAGATCCTGCCGTACGAGAGCGGGAGGCCGAAGCGTGTCGCCTGGCTGCGCGACGACGCCGCCAAGATCCCAGCGTTCGAGAACGAGAGGCCCAAGCGTCACGGCAACGGCGCGAGGACCCTGCCGTACGCGAAGCGGCACGGCTGAGGCGCGAAGAGGATCTCCAAAACGTCAGAGAACGGGAAGCGGCGAGAAAGCGCGCGTATCGGCAGGCAGACCCCGATGCAGTGAGAGCTCGTGAGGCGTCTGCAAAACGCATCAGGCGAGCTCAGCCCCAAGGTGCCGACGCGCGGTTTAAGCGAGACTTTCTAGACGTTACGTTCGGACACAGATGTAGTGGGCAAACTTTCACTGAAGAGTCACGGTTTTACCGATGATTTCCCCTCAGGAGCTTCGCCCACTCATCATCATTCACCCCGTGGATATGCTGGGATTTTTTTTTCCTTACTTGCACACAGGACCAGTTCGTTGGTTGCAGGCCAAGATACAAACGAAAGTTTGGCTGTTGCTTCAAAGGCGCTCTTAAATAATCGGGATAAGGCGTACCTATATGTGCTAATAACCAACGCCAATAAAACAGAAGCCTGTCTATTTGGAGCAACAACATGAAGACACGAGTACGCAGCAAATAACCGCATTGGGGAGTGTGCCCGTAGAGACAGCGAACAAACGCAGAATAATTAGTATACGTTTTTCCTCTGACATGACGCATTCATATAACAGAGAGGAGGCATAGACAGGTTTAGCTGCTTCACTGTCGTCCGCGGGAGCTACCCTGTCACGAGGTTGTAACCGTTTCGGAGAGGAATCTAATATTCATTGATCATTGTCTGCTGCACAGACTGTTGTTTTGGGACCAACCACGTCTGCAAATATCGAAATATCTTCTCTCGCACAAAAGAAAGTTCGTATTTTATTGCGAATGTAAACTACTTGCAATTAAGTCAGCTATTGCTCTGTTCTTATTTTCTGACGTGCACCAAAATCATTTCCGAATTCTTTCCTGAATTAGTTGCACTTTAACTACATCATCCAGTATATATTTTTGTAGTGCAGAAAATAATACAGAGGCCTCGTAGTCCTATTTCCCTCAAGGCTATTCTGTACGTTCATGGAATAGATTAGTTCAAATTAGGTTACACTTGATTAGAGTAGATTAGAGTACATTGACCAGACAGACAGACAGACAGACAGACAGACAGACAGACAGACAGACAGACAGACAGACAGACGGACGGACGGACGGACGGACGGGCAGTGTGTCGAACCGAACAAAATACCGCTTCGGATGAATCCATTTCGTTCCAGTTCAGTTCCAGTTCGAGTAAATCGCAACCCGAACCGATTAGCGAAGCGGTCCGCAAGATTAAACCGATTTGAGAATCGTTTCGCTGAAATAAATAATCGAAGGGAGAAAAAATGTTTTGCAGTTTAGTGCGGCCATGAAATCTGAATACTATTCTGGTGCATTCGAAATACTGTTTTTCCCAATAAAAGTTGCGTGTTTTTTACAGCAACAGTGAGCAATTAAGTTAGATATTTAAAAATAACACATATACTACTCACTGTTTGCCAGCTACTTTCCCGCCCAGCCGTTATGTTGTCTTACGGAGTAATTACAACCAATAAAGGTCTTAACGGCCTGCAGGATACACTTTCTCAAAGTTTCTTTTTATTTTATCGTTGAAATCGCAATCTCCTCTCCAGAATCACCGATCACCCCGATCGTTAAGCCCCTATAGCTGCGCCTGGGTGCCGTAGAGTCCCCTCCATACATCAGAAGGGGATCGTGTTTAAATCCTAGCAATGTACTTTTGTAGCGCAAGCTTCAGTATGCTAGCGGGGTGACCAGTTTTGCCCTGGAAGCGCTAGAGGTCAAACCACACCCCCTTCTGCAAGCGCCCGACATGGAGCAGCGACCCCATAACGGGGAGAGATAGGCGGCAGCGGAGAGAGAGACAAGGAGGGAAATGAGACGTGCGCGGGACCCGGGCGCGGAACGTGGCAGAGGAGGGCAAGGAGGCCACCGCCGCAACGATAAGCGCGTGCCACGAAGAAAGGCCGCGAGGCCATGTGCGGCGCAGAACCATGTGCGATACAGAAAGACGAACATCCAGCTGTGGTCCCTCGTACAACGGCGAGGCTTAAACAACGCCGTCAAGCAAAAAAGAGGAAAAATGCTACTGTTGCGTACAGCTTCGCTCGCTTAAGTCTTGCGGCTTAGTGTGAGCTGCCTTCATTTCTTTCATCAGTTGTAGCGTAAAGAAAGTATTGCAACAGCAGCCATGTAAATGCTACCGATGAATTACCTATATTTTCTGGCCACCTAGGATAATTTGTTCGCAGTCACCTACTGGAGGGTGTGAGCCGAAATTTGGTGAAAGGTGAGCTGGGATGCGTTTCGGAGATAGCTATTACAGATGTGGGTGCCATAATGACGTTACGCCTGCCCACGGCCCCCGTTACGTCCATTCAGCTGCGGAATCTTATAATAGATTATGCGATTACAAACTGAAGGAGGGTTAGACATGTAGTTGTTGTATGGGTTGGTGAGAGGAAAAGGAAAGAAGTGCACTGGGGCCAGCAAGGAACTCTCCACCATACAACCCATGTCGGTGAAGGGGGAGTAGGGAAAGAGAATCGTAAAGCCCGATATAGAACCCTTTCGAGGAGGCGAAGAAAGCTTTGATTAGTTTTGTGACCCATCTTTACGGAAAATGCCTGAGAAGTTGCGCTGCTGATGGTGCGTGAAGGACAGAAGCCCCGAATGGCATTGACCACACATTATCAGGTGCGAATAACCCAGCCTTTTCTTCGTAAACCGGTAACTGTTATTTAATTTTTCCGTTCAGTGCTGGTTCGTGGTCAGCGCGCTGAAAAAAAAAGTTGCGGGTTCGGGTTCAGTTCCGGAAAAAAATACCGGTTAGGTTCCAAGTTTAGGTTCGTTTCGGTTCCGCTTCGGCACCCTGATATTAGATAGAGACAGGCGGAGCGACAAATCGATGGGTGAATAGATGGATCGGTGGACTGATGTTCGGACGGACGGAGGGGTGGACTGACGGGCGCATGGAAGGATGCATGCATGGATGGATGGATGGATGGATGGATGGATGGATGGATGGATGGATGGATGGATGGATGGATGGATGGATGGATGGATGGATGGATGGATGGATGGATGGATGGATGGATGGATGGATGGATGGATGGATGGATGGATGGATGGATGGATGGATGGAGGGATGGATGGATTTGCCTCGGCTGTGCCCTCGCCTCACACTCGCGAGCAAATACACATGCACAGCACCATCAATACATCCATGCAATGAAGACAAGGAGGACGGAAGAAGGCACATTTTACAATATTCTTTATTCTACTTTATTCTATCGTAAACTGGGTGCTTCCGTTGTGTATTTGTACAGTTGCGTCATACACTAAGCTCTAACAAAGACTCTTCTATACTTGATCAGAACGCATATATAATAACATACATGTAGACAGGTACTTGTGTAGCTCAGATGCAGGCGAGGTTGTTGACTACACCGAAGACATTCATTTCGTAGAGACAGGCGAGAACAATGTAGGCTGCGTACAGGACCAAACAACCGACACCGACTCGCACGTCCAGCTTCCATCGGAACCCCACTAGGCAGAGGTAGAGCAGGAGTACAAGTGTCAGGAGCACTGCGGCGCTGAAGCTCACGCCCGCGCTGCTGAAGACAATAGCGTGTGTGGGCGACAGGAACGCCGCCTTGACGAACCAAGGGCCGCCCAGGCAGAACAGAATATCAAACACGTTGCTGCCCAGTAGATTGCACAGCGCCATGTTCCCGAGCCCTGCACAAGCAAGATGAGAACGTTGAACTCCCATGCTCGACCAGCACTTCAGCATCTTCGATTGCACTGCGTTTTGATGGTAATTTTGATAGCACCTGATTCCTTATTTTTATTGGGATAGAATTCAACTTTATCAGAATTATGTATGACCTGAAATCTGCCCAAAACTATTAGCAACCCAAAATAAAGCGGAACAGGCTGTGGAGTAACCCCTCTGCAAACGTCTTATACAACGGACGAATTCCTGCACAAGCCCTCCGGGGCCAACTTATTCTGGGGAGCTCACGTGGATCATATCATAGCGAGTGTATTACATACTGTGTGCCACACAGAGACAACTTCAACAAATATTTACCAGTGCCCTGTAGTTTCACCTGTCTGATGCACATTTGAGAGTGAAGGCGAAACAATTATCAAAGTTCGCGCCATCACCACAAGGGTTGAGAAGAAAATATAATTTACGCCGTAAATTTCTTGCTTGCAGCGCACTCAAAAAATTAATACGGTAGGTAATGAGATTTTCTTTTGCCGTTTTGCAAAAACACGACCACGTAAGCGGGGTTAGCTAATAAAACCCTTCTTCCGGGCTGGGAGTAAGGAATAAAAATTGCAGCGTTTATTTTGAAAAACTCTGCCGCCTTCAGCACAATTAATATGGACGAACCTCAAGACAAGGTCAGCAACTGTGACACCCATGTCTGCTCTGACACGACGTTTAGATTCAATATATAGAGGGACCAATAATACATCCCGCTCAATGCAAGTGTGTTCTGTGAAGGTTTTGATATCCTCCCCAATGGAAGACGGAGAAGAATACTAGCCGGTGGATTACTCACCGTTTTTAGCGACAATGACGCTCGTTATAGCCTCCGGCATACTCGTGCCCACAGCCAAAAGCGTAATCCCAGAGATGGTTTCCGGTATCTGGAACGTGTCACCTGAGCGGAGAGGAGAAAAATCCAAGCCTGAATTCACTGAAGAAAAATGTCAATGGAATTGTCGTTAGCTGGTATAGATTGACAGGATACGAAACACTAGCAGGATCTGGTTACGTTTGTGGGTACATATCTCGTATGCCTTATGGGTCAAATGTGGGAAATACGTGGTTCATCATTTCTCAAGGAAACCTCCGGGCACACAATACTGTGGACAAGAAGGCGACTGCACGCCTATGCACATCAAACGTCTGAACTAACTAATATAGTTGATTTCACCTCCAAATGTGCGTCAAAGAACTCACGCAGGGTTTTCAGCTTTACACGTCATTTTAAATGCTTACGTAACACAGAGCCAGTGTCCTTTACAGTAAGAAAGGTTATCTGGACCTGACATTCAAACTCATTGGACACTACGTTCAGCGGATGAGACGTTGCAACTAGGAGCACGAGGTAGGGCTGTTTTTTTTCCTCAAAATGGCCCCACCCTATCCCACAAAAAAAATTACCCCCATCTCCCCGCGAGGGAACCCTGGTGTGATGCGACGCATCTGGGGGTTCAATTGGCGTTTCCATTGGGTTGATTCTCTAAATCGGGTGAAACGTGTTGTGAACGCCTAGGATGCCTTTCCATCGCATGCGGGTGTTCTCATACGCGGTACGATGGGGGTAATTTTCACAGCGCCTGAAGGAGAGGAGACAGCGGAGGAGAGTTGCGCATGCGCGCAAAGCGAGCAAAGCGCGTGCACGCAGCTGTTGTTTATGATAATGGGACGGAGTGAGAGTGTTGCGCACAGCTGTCGGAGAGAAGAGCGGAGGAGAGGCGCGCATGCGCAGGTGGCGTGCGGACGCCGCCGACGCCGACGCCGACGCAGGAGGGACATGCCTCAGAGCAAGAGATGTGTCACATCTAAAAAACAAAACATGCGCGAAAACAGATTGGGAAGTCACTGAAATTGCAAATGCTTCACTGCAAGCGGCTGAGACGTGCCTCTTAATATATGCCAAACATGCAGTCGTCCCGCTGAATACAACTAAGGCACTGCTCGGCGTCGTGGTGAAGCTCAGATCTAGGAAATGCGTACACAAACTGCATTGCTGAGCGCTACAAAGCATATCAAATGGACGCTATGAAAATTCGCGCTCGCGCAGGGCATCTTAACTGTGCTAATTGAACCACCTTGCGATCTTAGAGGAAGAGAAAATCAAAACAGGAAGGCTACCGTGGCAGCAAAGCGCCGTCACAGGCCGGCTAGCCGAAGCAAATTCCGTTTCGGAGGGTATAACCAAATCCCCATCCAGACTTTTACTATCATTTTTATCTTTACACGGACAGTTGTATTCCTATTAACAGGGTGGCGACCCCCAATCTTTAGCGTAACCATGGTGCCCGTCTATCTGCAAAGTCATGCAACGTCGAATGCTCGACTAGGAGTCCTCGCTTTATGTCGTACATTCATCCCTCTGCGTGAAGTCACCCCAGCCCATGATGCGAGAATGCCGTCTGCAATTCACATTACAATTATCGGGTTTAACGGGCCGAAGGAACACCTGGACGACGAGGCGCACTGTTGTGGAGGCCTCAGGAATAATTTTGACTACGAAGGGATCTTTAACGTGCGCCGATATCTCGACACAAGGTCGTTTTCGCCTTTCGCCTTCAGCTAAAAAGCAGTCAGAAATGCACGTTTCGTGGAGCCCTGTACCTCTGTCGCATCTAAGGTTGCTGTGGTATTGCCCTACAGTGTAGCCATTGTTTTTTCTACATCATTGTCAGCATTTTGTACCAGTTAAAATCAACTAATTGACAAGGCGACAATCATACGGGCCCTTGGCGTCAAAGCATTTATCACTGAAGCCTTGTTTCACTTTTTATCTGAAGAACTGTCATGTGTGGTGGCCTCAATAGTGAATAGAGAAATACAGTCAAACCCGTTTATAGCGAACTGCAATATGCACCGCGATTAGTTCGATATATCCAATAGTTCGATATAGCCGAACCAGCCTATAATGAGCTTAATGTTACAAGTTCGCATGGCGAGGGAGCCCCCCCCCCCCCTCCCTAACTCCACCATCCCCTCATGCAGAAACGAACACAGTAAAATAGCCAACCATACCCAAAATAATCAATTTATTGCAATTAATACAGCTACTTTTCGCCTTAACTTCCTACCTTGTAAAAAATAAGCGGTGATTTTTTTTTTAATTTCGTTTTCGCGGCTACAACTAGCATAGCATTCTCTACATGAAACATTGTTTGCAGCAGTTCGAGTCGGCGTTCTCCAAAATCGAAGAAGCATTGGCGGAGCAAATCGACTGCCGAAAGCGCTTCACTATAAGCATCGGACGGCTTTCACTCGCGACATCATCGGCAACGTTGGCGAGCTCTTGCCACAGTTCACCGATGCTGCTGTCTAGGTCCGGACTCGCTGACTGGGCGGGTTCCGTCGTAAGTCCCACACGTCGGAAATAGTTACGGAAAGTGTCGGCGCAATTTCCCACTCGCGGCTCTTGCTCCGTGGTCGCGGCCAATCCACATCTGAATCGCCGCTTCGAGACCATGCATTTAGGTGGCCATTCTAGGCGCGCAGAGTTCGATATATCGGATGTGAACTTCGCTATAAGGAATATGTTTCCCATGTATTTCCGTAACTGAAATATTTTTGTTCGATATATAGCATAATTAGCTTTATCCGGGTTCGTTATAGCCGGGTTTGACTGTATCACCACCATGCTTTTGCAATGCGTGCGTCAGAAGGACTTGAGACAATGGCTACGTCAACCGGTAATAGTTGAGCGTAAGGACGACTTTGAATTTAAACTTCGGGCTGGCATTGTCCAAGTAGAAAAGGTGACGGCAGAATTTTGGTTACAGTGGAGAATGTGCAAGGTTACAATAGCTAACGACACATAATCTTGGGTACTGCAAAGTACAACTTTTACGCACGACCAGAGAATTGGTGGTTGCAGACTCGATGGTACCAGGGAGGTAGAAAGGAAAGGGAAATGATTGCTGCAATTAACTGCAGCCAAATCAAGGCACAGAAATGAGGCGCCAGTGTGCCAAGCGTGGTTGCCCAGGAATCACTAATAAAGACGACAGTTCTTTGGCTACCTAAAAGCAAACATGTCTGTCTGTCTGTCTGTCTGTCTGTCTGTCTGTCTGTCTGTCTGTCTGTCTGTCTGTCTGTCTGTCTGTCTGTCTGTCTGTCTGTCTGTCTGTCTGTCTGTCTGTCCAACCAGCCGCCAGAACGGTTGTTGGTGAGCCTGCCCACTAGTGGTTTACTGACCCAAGCAAAACTGATTGGCAAGTGATTGGTGAGGGGAAGGGGAGTGTAGCAAAGGAAGGAAAGTGGGAATAGATGAGGGGGAATTGTTGGGAAAAAGTGCAGCCGGAGTCGCACGAGGAGGAAAGGTCGGGAAAGGGCACTTGGGAAGTGGAAAATTTGATGACTAACAACGGATCTACTGGCGCAACATAAGGGCAGGCGGTAGTATTCCCGGAGAAACTCATGCTACCGTAGACGACTAACAGCTTATGACGACGCGCGCTTCTGCTATGATCCCCGCTACGCTAATGCAAGTTTATTAGAAGTGGAAGCATGGCCGCACGTTATGGTAAATGCAAGTGGTGGTTTTGCGTTTCACACACCGATGACGGTGACCATCCAAACGCTGAAGTAGGAGAGGAGTCCAACCCAGGCGATGGCGGCAACGAAGGTAACGGCGAACCACCTGCGCAGAGGTGACCTTCGACAGTCGGGAATGGTTAGGCTCATTAGGAACAGGCAGGGCCAGACAAGCAGCCAGCAGAGCAGGCAGGGCCCACCACCTCCTCCGGGCGCCGACCACACGTCGAACATTTCACCACCCTCCATCTTGCGGACTGCACGAAGTCACATGGTTGGAAACAAAGTTTGAAATTACGGCGAGTACAGGTACGACAGCAAGAAGTACAATCAAAACGATACGATACCACTGCAGCGAGGGAAGAATTTATGTTTTAAATGCGACGTTTCGCTTTCGATCGTGCAATACAGAATCACTCAAGAAAATGTTATAAAACCAGTGCTCGTTCGTCGTACGAGAACGCAGTTTACATTGCTAGTACCGTCACGTCGCAATAAAAGAACATTTTACATTCAATATTTATAAAAATATACGGTAAATTTGTTTCTAGAATTGGAAAAAGAAAGACACATTGACAAAATATGTGTGTCAAAAGAGACACAACATATGCCGATTTTTTCGGAAAACGGAAATCATTGCTGCTCCACCCGGATGCCCGTGACTTAATTTTGACTTAGGTTTTTTAATGTTCACTTGCGAAGCGTTATTTTGCTCCCGATGTATGCACACCAGTGATAGCGGCATGCTGAAGTAAGGAGCATACAAGGTAAAGTGTTTTTAACTACCGGCCCATGCGCGCCCTAAATGTTTATTTTCTTTGAGTTTTATTGCCGAAAGTAGCACCAGAAGATAAGGTCGGTTGTTGTCCTCTATTCAGAAATTATTTAGAAACAACCTTTCGGTTTCGTCAATGATGGCTGATTCAGAGTTCTCTAATGGGAAAGAATTCTTTAACTATAGAGCCAGACGTAACAAGTGACGGTGCACTCACATGGTTGCCTGCATGCGCGCCTCGCCAATGAATACAGCCTATAAGTGGAGTTTGAGCCTCACCTATAGTTCAACAGGAACTTAACTACAAGCGCAATTGAGTTCTTGCGAAATCTACCTCCCCGACCACTAGCAATGATCGACATTTACAGTTGAGCCATTTCGATTTCATCTGCAGAGCAAATATCCTGAGTTCTCGGCTGGCAGCCATAATCGTCCAGCGCCATAGGAAGCAACATTCTCGTAGGGACACTCTGGCGCTATTTTTGTACAGAAACACCAATGCTTGGGAAATTAAATCTTCAACGATTTAGCCTTCTCTGCTGCCCCGGTGTACATCTATCGTTCTCTACAGTGAAGGCTTTTGTGACGTATTTCTGTGATCTCTTTCCTTGATATTTATCTCCAGCTGACAACTGGTTTTGAACACGGCAATGTAAAACAGTAGTGGGCTGAGCTCAACAGTTACTTCACGTAGAATACTTTACGCCACTGAAGATTTCTAACGTAAGGTAGACATTGATGGACGTACAAGTTCGGGGTTCACTTCTAACGTGCAACGCGGCTTTTGCAACTCGGCTTATTCAGCTAGTATTTGGCAGTTTGTTCAGAAGTAAAATCAAATTTATTGGAAGTAAATTGGCAGGTAATGAAGTAGTTATTTTCAACCAACCACTGATTTAAGGTATTCTTCACACTATTCGAGCATCCAGTATCAGAGTCATTCTTCACGTTATCTATTACGCACGCAAAAAAAGTGTATCACCTCAATTATTTCTCTAATGTCGTACCTGCTCCGGAGTGCTAACACAAAGCTATAGCATGGGAAGCAGTCGCGTTCGCCCTCTTCAAATTCTGTTGGTATATCTTAACTCATTTCATGACTTTTATTTCGTAGTGTGCAGTTCTGCCGTAACCGGAACTGCCAAATATTTTACCATTCTGCGCCATGGTTGCTCCAGAAGCGCAATTGCATGGAAACAAGTACCACACTGCAAATTTGTCTGTTTCAGCAGCATAATAACTGAAGAGCAAATAAGGTAGAAAGAAACATGCACAATATTTTACCATTGCCAGTTCAAAAGTACCTGCGGACGCTCCGATTAAAACATCCAAATTGACACATTGCGCTCCAAGGGCCTGTCTTCGAAACTGACGTTTTAGGATGACATCAGCCCCATCTTATCAAACTATCCAGCCAAAACTATCGAAGGCCAGCCATACCGTGGCCACTGAGGATAATATTCTCATTTTCAGACACCGAGGAGCCATCCAGTGGCGACTCGCTCCCCGGACTGTCTCCGGTATCCTGGGCCTTTTCCATGTAGACGATCTTCTGGTCCGTGATAAGTGGCGTTCTCTCGTCGGGCGGCTTAAGCGTTGTCGAGCTGATTGTGATGAGGCGTCGAGACACTATCAACTTGTCGACCTGAGAGAACATGAGCCTTACCGTTACACACAGCTCCTACGAGATAACCAGGCGCGGCTTTTTAGTTGCATTCGCTTTAGGCGATATTCCGATGAAGATTTGGGGACCTTATGGTTTCTATAGTATTTCATTCAGTACCTTTGTAGTATGCGAGCTGAGCTCACCTTACGCTGAGACCACTTCGAAATGCGGGAATCAAATGACATGTAGACTATGTACATGATGAACATCAGCAACATGATTAACGCTTCCCACCTGAAAAAAAAAACGAAAGTTTTTGTTATAAACTATATGCTTGACGTAAATAGAAGGCGCTGTTGAAACTTGCAGGAGATTTCTTATGCCAGCGACAGCAGTATCAGCTTATAGAAACTATTGCAAGTAGGATTGGGCAAAAGACTTCGAGAGATTTGGCACCACCTTGAAGTCAAATTAGATCTTCGAACTCATCGCAATAAGTCTAGTAGTTTGTTGCAGTCGGCTTGGATGTACGCTTGGACAAAGTTACGTTTCCCGTACCTTATGTAGTGCAATATAGACATGGTAGCTGTCTTGTCGACATTGAAACCAGTTCCCCATGCAGGCATAGCAATTTATTATGCAGTCCCTCGCAGCCTACTTTGGCTTTGGAGATACTACATATAACGAAATATCATGAATGTAGACATGACAATACAGAGATAAAAAGAGCGCTTTACGTCCTGTTTACTGGTCACGGCATTTATTCGCGCGTGAATTTAGTACTGGATATATATTCCGACACTTCAACTTTTTTTGAATTTGGGACATGCCAGCAAGATAATTAAAAAGCGTTGACAGTATTTTGCATTGGTAGGAAACATTTAGTAGGAGTAAATAAATGAACCCAAAAATATATTACAAGAATTACCCCGCCAACGAGACGCACTCATCGACCCACACCCTTCCTGTGAGGGAGTATAATGCACGTGAATATTCTCTCTCAATCTTGTTACCATAAATTAAAGTAGCCGCCTGCTCCACTGCGCAGGTTGGACACGCCGAAGGAAATATGCTAAGAAATGCTGGCGCATTTATCGCTTACTCGTGACACGTGATAACCTCTTTTATTACTCGGCCTTCCTTCAACACGTGATACACGCAAGACTGGTCATTCACTTACAAACGACGAACTCTATTGCGCATACTATCAGTGGATTCAAGGCAGGGCTATCCACGCAGGACATTCTTCGCCAAATCTCGAAAGAAATCATAACCCCAAGAAGCAACCTCAACTACAGCAGCCTTCCTAGCACTCGATCTGAAAGCAAGCATTCGACAACGCATGCAATCAGCCATTATTAGATGACTTCGTTCAGTAAACCCTGGTCATCGCGCATACAATTACATAAGGAGCTTCCTAACCCCGTAGTACGGCCATCTTGCAGATTGGAGGAGTTACATCGGAAACGTAGAACTCCGCGATAAGGGGACCCCCAAGGAGCGAATTCCAGGTAAAGGCTGGCACAATCTCTGGTTTCACTCTTTGTAGAGCCACGTGTGTGAATTCAAGTGACTTCGCATGGGCAATTGTTGTGGGAGTCGTTGAAAGCTTTGCTTTCCAACCACCTTCATAGCGTGGTTGGAGCAAATTGTTTTAGTACCAAGATTACGCCAACTAACGCCGTAAATGTGTCTAGTCCCTAAAGCTTTCTTCTTACAAGCGAAACACCTCCACAGCAACGTGGGAAAGAAGTTTAGGCATGCCACTCTGTGGTTTCAACCCCCAATAAACATTAACTTGCCACTGAATACGCAGCGTAACCGGTGTACTTGCATGTATCTACGTCCTAATGAATCCTTTAAAGTTCCACTAACGAGTTGTTTCAATCCTTACGTTAAGGTTTGACATTCGACAAAACAAATTTTGAGAGCATGTTTGGGCATTCAAGGCCGCTCGCGCTTGATTGACTTCGAATAAAAAAGTTGCGTTAAACGCTATCTGCCCGTCGGGGTCTATTAGACCTTACAATTCTGCGCGCCACCAGAGGACCTAAGCTTGCTACCGGGCTGACCTCTCTAGTTTAAAGAGTTCCTTTCAGTGACGCCAACGAACACGCTGATTTATGGGTACCTGAAACACTGATTGGCAGAAAACACACGACATTCATGTCACAATCAAATTTATGCTCACCGCTAGGTTGTTTGCTCCGTTTGTTACAGGATGTTGAGTCAATCACGCAAAAAGCACACTATTGTTTGAATGTTTTTTTTTTTTTTCATGGTGGGCGGTGACTTACCAAGCGACGCTGTTGTCCCAGACGAAAACCACCAGGGCCAGGACAGTGACGGCGAACATGAGGCAGTCTCTGGTCACCGGGTACCAACTGATGTGCACCGTCTGAGGAAAGAATACCAACTCAGTTTAAAAGAATGTCTTCCCGCTGTCTTTTCACCTAAAATCTCAAGCGCGGCGTGCTGTTGAAGCACGCATGCGCAGTTAGTGAAGCCTCCTAAACGCAAAAGGCTAGAACCCATGATAACGGCCAGTCTTTAATGATACCGCCAGGTAAAGGACTGCTATACTTTTACAGTGATGCTGTTTAAAGGAGCCATGAAGACAAATTACAAGTTGGCTTTATTAGAAAGACTGCTTAGTCCCGATAACTATGATACCAATATCATCGCAATCTTCGAACGAATAACGGATATATTAAAGAAAATGTGTGAAGCAGTCGCAACCCCCTAGCCAATTTCCCGCAACTTTTCTATGACGTCACGGAATCTTGTTTGTGCGATTGGCGGCCGCCTAACTGACCTGTCGCGACGACACATGACTGGACGTCTGTAATGGGGCCTCTAATTCTATTTGACCGCATCACTTGAATGCTAACGTTCAGTTAACGCACTGAAAATTATATTTTATTGTTGGCCCGTATGACGTCATTCTTGCCCATAACACGTCACTGTGGCGCAAAATTTGAAAGTTTTTAAATACTTCTTGCTTTTTTTTCGTTGAAAAACATCTTTTGTCGCTCTAACGGAGCTGAGTGAGATACTGGATCCTAGTTCTTTCAAATTAAACGAAGTGGTATTTTCTCTTCATGGCTCCTTTAAGCTGGTGTTGGGCTGGCGAACGTGCGCAGGAAAACCTCGCCGAGTGATGACGTCATCACACACGCCGGCACCGCTTAACCGTGGCTTTGTTCTCCGTGCTCCGGTGGGAATCGTGTCGCCACCTATCGGAGGCGCAATACAACTGGTACAAGCGCGGCGGTGAACATGCGCCGCGAGGGGGCGTGATACAACAGGTGCAAGCACGGCTTTGTAAATGCGTCGCAAAGTGGCTCGCTCTGCCGCTTGCTGCGACGATGGGTGCGGTTTTGACAGTGCAAAGAGAAGAATAATGCCAACATGAAACGCGTCAAAAGGCCGAGAAGTAATAATGTTAATCAACTTATTTATTAGCGTCCAACATGCCGCGCCATACAAGCCGAAAAGAGGCCGCCCGACGAGTTCAAATATTTTGAGCAAACGCTCGTACCGCTGCGCCCACCGCTACTCTCGGAGATTTACTGCAAAGGCGGTAACCACGCGTACATTATTGATTATGTTCATTGCTCTTTAAGTGGTCAAGGACGACGTCACGCAGAAAACTTGACCGATTCTCAAAGCATAACCACGCAGAAAACTTGGCCGTGTCTCCCAGCATAACCACGCATAAATTTAGCCGAACCATGAATAAGCTAGGTGGGTCTACCAGCTTCACTGTTTGCCCATCTTCGCGCCACTATAGTGCAAAACTGCCGCAATGTCTTTTGCTCCCTAGCCGACATAAGTACAATTAAGTCCGTGCGATACTTTTTCCGGGTACACACAACTTTTTAGAGGAACAAATTTCTAGGATCCAGTAGCAACAATGTGTTCTTCTCAGATATGGGCTCTTTTTTTTCTTTATTGTCAGAGTTTTTACGTTGTAAACGTAGTGTAGTGAACCGATTAACCAGCATTGAATAAGAGGGTGTTTTCAGCCAAAGTGATGTGGCGTCTGTCATCTTAGATTTATTACCACGCCCATATATAAAGATTTGCCTAGGGACAAGTGCTAGGGAATAGTTTTGCCCATTTTATTGTAGTTTTGATTCGGAACATGGCCATGATATTACGGGAAGAATTCTATTTGTTAAAATAAAAAGGGATTTATATTTCAATACAAATAATTACTGCGCGCTACAACATCCACAAATTCTGTGTAAAAGCGTCGGAGACCTTCTCGGCTGTACCTTTCTCCAGACGATGAGTCCAATTACACCGGTGACTCCGACTATGTTGAAGACCGCCGAGCCAAGTACTGTGCTCACTCCGATGTCGCCTTCACTCACAAATGAACCTTGTTGCCGGAGAAAAACAGAAAAAAGAAAGTAATAATACACAAAACGCGTTATTTTTCTTGCGTAGAAGCTTCTGTAGCCTTAGAGTGCTGGTATGAAAGGCGGGAATGCTACTGATTTTAAGTATCAGAGTACTGCCGAAGGATTATATTTGCTACATACGGCGTTGATTAATATTTACCATAGCAGAGTTCTACATGTTGCACGTTTCCAATGCGAAAGGCTTGAAAAGCAAGTAAATGGTTCTATATAAAGAAGAGCTCACTGCTACATTTGTGCAAAAATTAAAAAAAACACTGCTAACTAGCTTTCCCTCCGTTTTTAGCTAACTTTAACCTTCGCCATTCAGTATTCACCTCTGTGCACCTAACCCCGACCTCGGGCACAACTGCAGCATAACGCCTTAACCATTTTAAGGATGCGTTAGGAAAGAATTTTAGTAGACTGAAGTATACATCTCTTTCATTTTGAGAAAAGGTATTTACTTTTAGGTATCTAAAATTTTTGCGACAAGTTGCTGCAAAGAGTTGCGTACAGATAGCCACCTTTTATGTGACGGAGTGTTCAGACTGACCTCCTGTTTTAGGGTGACATTAGACGGTTGGTCTCCATAATTCGTGCGACATATATCCTAGTATTCGACGTATACCTTCTAGGTCCTAGTAAAGTTTCGTTTTGTTTACAACTTCGTCGTGCGAAGTATAGCCGAATATATATTTAAATTCATGTCCGGGTTTGCACGAATTTCAAGCGAACAAACTCAGTAAGCTGGCAGCAGTGATGAAAGAGCTCAGACAGAAGTGGTCAACGAAAGTTGGCTGCATGTTTTTCTTCCCTAGTTTATGCACTTACCGAACACCGATGAGAACAGTTCTGGCGCTGATGTCCCCATGGCCATGAAGGTTGCTCCGGCAACGTCACTGGGGACTTTAAAGTCTGCAAGATATAGCAAAGGGGTGCTAATCCAACGCCACAGCACCTTCTGCGAAGTGTGGGTGGAAAACATGCAGTAAAACAGCGGCAATTCTTCAGAGAGAACGACGATGACGACGATGATGATGATGACGACAAAGACGACTACAACGTCTAGGACGATGAGGAGGAAGACGTCGTCGTCTTTTATTTAGAATCAGGGGGACGGCATATAAAATTTCGGCTTTATAAGGGACTTATTCACTATTGCTTATCTTTCTTTCAACGCCTACAGAGTATTTCGTTTCAGCTTGTGTCTTCGCGCTATGGAGGCGATGTTCATTGATCGGTTGGTTCCCTGCTTTTTCGCCCCCAATACACTAATCGCTCTTTGCTAGTACCTACTGTAGACCAGTTAATGCTTCCGTAAACGGGTAGACCCAGTGCCTCAGGAAGATTGATATTCCACCCCCCACCCCCTTTTGGTGCTAGATAATAGTTTGGAATTGCAATAATACGTGCTGAATTGCTTCGGTATCTTCTCCACAGCGTACACAGGTGTCATCCTGTGGCGAGTATTTGGTCACATAGGTCCTTGTCCTGAAGCAGCCAGCCCCGGTCTCAAAAATCAACGCAATCTCCTTCACATTAGCGCAAAAGTCCTGATTCCTGACCGTTCGTTTATCGGCTTTATAGACTTGATAGCTCCAATTGAATGGTCGCCACGTGGCGTCCAGCACGAGCAAATGCCTCATCGAGTCTTGTTGCTTTCTTTCAGCACCGTAAGGAGCAAAGCTCATTTTTGATCGCGATTGGGCGGTGGTTGTGACAACGCCACTGGGATGACCGATGAAAACCGAGGGCACGAATGAATCTTACTAAGCTTAAAATTTCGGCTAGTTGGTTCAACATGAACCCGACTATATCGCGGAAAAACGGGCACAACAACAAGAGAGGAAACATACGCAGTGTTGCCTATGTCCCCATTTGTAGCGTGAGCTACACTGGCCAAGGTTGAGCAGTTTCGCGTTGCTCCTGGAGAGCCGTGCTGCGCATGCGCGAGGAGCAATGACGTCTCACGGCGCGCAGCTGGGGCGCCTGATTCGCTGCCTCCGCCGCGACTGGACTGGACTGGAATGGACTGGACTGGATTGGATTCGATTGAATTGAACTGCACTGGACTGGACTGCATTGGACTGCATTGGATTGAATTGGATTGGATTGAATTGGATTGAATGGGATTTGATTGGATTGGAAATCGTTTTAGCAGCAGTAAGCATGCCAATCAGCAAATCCTAGACAACCAGGAAACCTAAAAATAACCAACTGAACCTTAGCTCACGCTACGTATATCATGAATAGCCGAGCTAAGCCACAGCTAATTTTTCTTTGTTCTGGCGTTCATTTATCTGCACTGTAGTCATGATCGTTTTTCAATATTTGTTACAGCTCACATGAGTGTAGTCGCGGTAGAGATTCACGGGAGACTTTTTCTCCGTATTTTGACTGGAGTTCACAAACGGCGAGCATTGGAGACCATTGTGAATAACGAGTTGTTTTCAGAACAGAAAAAAAAAAAAAAACATTGGCACAGCTTCCACTAGCGGTGCAAGGCTAGAGAAACAGCAAAGCTGGTGGCCCCTCTCCCTTCGTCAGTGATTCGGCTGTTGCCGCTCACATGGATTTCCAAACTTGCCGCAGAAATTTCTCCATGACTGGAAGGCCCAGATCATTTTGCTAAGCAGGCTTTCACATCTCGCCCAAAGTAGACCGCGTTAGCACGCGCTATAACCCTTCGGCAACCGGCTTCGCGAACTCGGCGCCCGTAGCGCAATCTCCGCGTCTGTGCTCCCCACTTCAGGCGCGAACGTACGTGTACTGGAGAGTAGAATAGTACGCGATAGATCACACCATGAACGCTCGGCAGAGTGTTATCGATGGTTGGGCTGGTCGACTCCGGGCGCTCTTCACGAGGCGCACGGTCACGCGCACTCGGTATTTTTTGCAAGCTCCTCACCTGGCGCAAGATCACGCGCAAGCCTCGCCGACGCCGGGCGCTCCTCCCGATGTGCACGCTCACGTGCTGCTCGGCCTTGTTTTTTGGTATTAATGAGTAGCATTCTTTGCCGGGCACCCCCACAACCAGGACCATGTAACGCCCTGCATTTCCACACTAAGTCAGCTTTCGCGGAACCTCCACCTTGAATCGTTATAATAGCGTAAATGTAGATAACTGGCGTAGCAGAATTTTGATAAACAGAAATAAGAACACGGAGAAAAAATAGGAAATGTGGCGAACCGTGTAACGCCCGGCCTTTCCAGGAAAATTCAGATATCGCGGAAGTTAAACCTTTATTCGCAATATAGTGTAGATAGAGATAAATGGTCTAACAAATTTTAAAAAACGAAAAAAGAAAACCAGAAAGATTGAATGGAACTGAAAAAGCCCGGCATTTCCCCGGAAATGCAGATTTCGCGGAAGTTCCACCTTTAATCGTTATAATAGCGTAAATGGAGATTATTTTTCGGGTAGAATGTACAAAAAACCCAAAAATGTGGCTGTAAAGAACTCCTACTCTAGGCAAGCGGCATAGGAATGCTACGCATTACTAGAAAATGTTCTGAATGTTCGCAATTTTTTTATGGTAACGCTATACGGTGGAACTAAAAGCCTAAACAGCTCTGCTGTTACAAATTGGTGGTTTGCTATAAACACTACGCGGTAGATTAGTAGCCCAGTTTCCAGTAAACAGTCATTTGCTTATCAATCAATGGAGAAATCTTGCTCAGCACGTCTTCGCACCGGTAAGTCTAGTATAATGAGTTCACTTTAGTCCTGCGTGCCTTAAATGCATCCTGCTTTTTTTTCTATGGCTACATGGATGTCCCCGTTAAGCATTACTTACACTATACGTTATGGAAGCACGCTGCGAATGTGGCTTGAGATTTCATCGCTTGGAACGAACCTCAGGCACGAGCCGGAATGTTTAAACTGCCTTAGCAAGAACCGATGTGCTTGTGAGCGATATTGGAGATGGATACTTAAAGCCTTTTTGGCAGATGTGCAGCTTCGATCGTGCTGAATTTGTGACGGTGGGTGGGACTGTATTCCCAGAAAGCATTGCGGACTCGTAGTGGCAGTGCTACGTAAGGTGAAACCTCGTTATAACACAGTCCGCGGGACAAATGACTGGCTTCGTTATAAGCGACACTTCGTTAGAAGCAGGGCAACCAGCTCTTTATGCACTGCAGAGAGCCTGTGAAGAACTTCGTATAAAGTGCGATTATAAATAAAGCGATTTTGTTAAAAAGGTTTACCCTAGTTCTAGGAGTTTCAGCTTTGGCGTGTAGTCTTGGGGACTCCAAACATTACAATAACGACGGGGTGGGAATTCGTGATACGATTCAACATTTTTTTAATCAGTCTAAACGGTTGGATTATTTGTGCGGTCTTTTTTATACGTGGTCATAATCGGATTCAGTCCATGCTCGTGCTCAGGGGTGAACAGCGGAAAAAAATAAGAACGAATTGTTACTCGAAACCCGAAGTTCTTAATGGCCGACCGCTTACCCTCAAGCCAGCCATGCGTGTTGCAAACTTGCATTCTATACCCTCTCCTCTGTTTTCTCCTTCTCTCCTTTCCTAGCCTCTAACTATGAACACGGCATTGTTAGTCCGCACTCTGTTTTGTCCTCGTTTTCTCGTTTTTCCGAGCTGCTCCCTCCGGCGCAATTTTCGTCAGGGTCAGGCTCTAAACAGCGTGAAGCGGAGTTAAAACCATGAGGTACGGTTACGAAGGTTCCCTGACAATGATTGCGACTACAGGTACGTGTCCTAATGAGGCAAGCGCACGTGTGGGAGTTTGTTAAAGCACATGGTGCGGAAGCTGGTTGTCGCTGCAATCTGGCGCATTTAATGAGCGCTTTGAATCTCTAATCCCCAGTGCGCTACCATAATCCTGGACTTACCGGAGAATGTCGTTACCAACCAGCTGTACTTTGATAATTCCCTGGTTGAACTAACTTACAACTCCTGGAAGGCATTTCCAAATCGATTCGATTTAACCATCACGAAGCCCTGGCGAGAATGGTAGCACGTCCTCGACAGCCTCCATTATTATCTGTGGCGTTTTCCCGTTCTACAAGTGGTAGCTGCTTAGAACTCCGTTACCAACGCAGTTTCGCCTCACGGGATTCATTAATTATGCAAGCGCGAGAAGCTTGCGCCACCATTAGTTTTTTTTTTTTTTTCTGAGGCTCTAAACTTTACAACGCGTTCGCAGTAGGACTTGAATCCCCTCCGCGGATTCGGGAAGGCTTGAGCGTTTATGCTCAATGTATGGGTTCTAGGCTCTTACAACTTTATGTGCGCGGAGAAAGAGGAGCAAAATGTCGAAGAAATTTCGCGAGATGTTAGATACTGTTCATTTATTCAAATGCTTTTGTACACTTTAACAAACCCCTGCCAGCAAACCAGAAAGTTATCCGCTACACGAAGCCCCTCAAATGTTATGGTTATCTGCAGGACCGTAAAACTGCGAGTGGCACTTTTACAACTGAAGTCCCGCTTCCTGGCTATTTAATGTGGGCAGTGTCGGAGGTTTCTACTTGCAAGTCTGTTTTCTTAATAGCAGTATACTTTTATAGCTTGGCGCATCAGCTGGCTTTTTTTTCATATGAGTATATAACACACCAGTTAGAGCACGTTTCGGCGAACAGTAAAAAGAGATCCACTTCGGAACGACTTGTTACGGAGCCTGAAGTTTCTGTGCTACGAACAGCGAAAAATTCTAGAACATCGAATTCATGTTACCTTCCCAGTTAGTTCGATCTCGCACATGTGGCACCAACAGGTCATGCATTGTACGCACGTAGGTTAGCCCACTGTGGCTCAATTGAATGGTCGATTCAATTTTCCGCTGTTCCCATCAATATTCTGGCAACCACAACGTTCAATCGTCCACAAAACAGCACGCACATAACATGGCTTGAGCTGGTTTACATAGATACATGCCACAAGCCATGTCTCATACCGTCGCTGGAACAGGTGTTAAACCCCCTAGTGAAAATATGGGCTTGGGCAATGAGAAACCTGTGATGTTAACATTCATCCTCGTCCTTCTCCCCCCCCCCTCCCCCCTCATACTCAGATGGCCTAAACCATCATAATAATATTCGGCATAATCATTACCCCCACCAGCAGCATCATGAGTCATACATTGCATCTCGAAGGCCCATCTCATATAATTACAGCCTGCCCTATCCTGCGTTATTAAAGACGATAGTCTTTCTTGGGCTACTTAAACCAAGAAATTTTGGTCTGTCTGTATGTCTGTATGTCTGTCTGTCTGTCCGTCTGTCTGTCTGTGACTCGATTCAGCCACCCGGCCAAAGCAAAAACAATGCCTGCACAATAGTCTTAGTCACAGCTAAATCTACCCGTCTATGTCCGGTGTAATGTTCATACTTGTCAACATTGTTGAAGAAAAAGAAGCCATTACGCGAATATGAGACAACAAATCTATGCTTCTGGCGCCATTTTAAGAAATCAACCAGCAACAGTTACGCAAGGTTCCACTAGATAGGTTCCACGTTCTGTTTGCAACGCACGTGGAGTAGGGAAACGCGGCTCTATAAACGTTGAAGTAGGGCGCCTCGATTAACGCGCGTCTTCGCCGTACGGCAGCGTTCGCATCGACACATCCGGTTTAGAGCAGTGGAACCCGGGAAATTTAAAAATGATTTATGCAAACCTTTGGCGTCTTTACCTTGGGAGGAGCGCGACGCAAGAGGAACAACTAGAGAGGTGAGCGGGAAAGCGAAGGGAGGCATTTACTTCGCAAAAGCCGATAAAGTCTGTCGTCTTTTTACGGCATTTGCAACGAAAGGAGCAGATAAGCGGCCAATTTTTTTAATCTGTGCTCTGCACCGAATGCTCCACCCTACACACCCGCCCCCGTTTTCATACCTCCAAATTTTTGTTGCCATCATCCTTCTTTCCAGGAAAATTTAAACCAGTGTCGAGCCGGAACGGAAATCATACACCTATTTTCGCCCGGAGCCGGAACTGTACCGGAAACGCATTTTTTTTTTCGTCATTTTGGAACTGAACTTGAACCGGAACAAATCGAAGGAACCGTTCCGAACCGGTTCCAGGGCTTCAAAACTGTAATTTATAGTTTTCGATTAAGGTGCCGTAACTTGCGTCTGAGCATATGTTTACCACTCGCCCGACAGCACCATGAAATATTTTGCACACTCTGTAATGACACAATAACCCACCAGGTTCTCTTCTTATTACTACCCTAAATTTAATGTAAAGTTGTCGTATATACTATCACTTTGCGTGAGATACTGCCCATCTGCAACAATTTACTTTTGCATTTAGAATAAGTTAAGTTGGACCGTATATTCCGAGGCTGCATATCACGGATTATTCTTCATGGTTTCTATCTGCACGGTATTTAACAATGTTTGAACTTTTCAATGTGTTGTTAATTTGAATGCATCCCTGCCGCCTTGTGAGGCCTTCAGGGACGCCATCAACAATAAATTTATATCTTCCACGGAAGAAAAGAAAACTATTTTGGGCAATTTTCTAAGTTATCTTATGGGCATAGAACTAATTTTCGGCTGAGGTACTTGGCGACCCCTAATATAAGTAGTCGTTGTGTTGGTTGACTACGTTCTCGAAGCATTCAGGATTTACAAAAAAGTTGAAATAAGTGTTGTGCGGTCCCTTTAAGTTGGCCAAGACGAAACATTTCCATAAAGAAACCTACAATATGACTTTGTTTTTGTACCGACGTGACAGAGAAATAAAAACCAAGCACAAAAGTAGCGGGAAAACCACTCATACTTTTTTTTTTCGGAAAACATTTGAACTCGTTCGAACCGGTTCGAAGCGGTTCGAATCGGAACGGAATGGTGCTCTGGAACCGATCCCGGAACCGAACCCGAAAGGCTTGAATCCGAACCTGAACCGAAACCAGAAACAATACCGCTTCCTCACCCTTATTTAAACAGTTCTTTCAAACTGCTTAGTAAGGCAGCAAGTTTCGGCTCCGTAACTTGCCAACTGAAAGGCTCATTGGTTGCAGTAAGCTATCTTGTATGGCGACAGGGAGGACGCACTGGTCATTACATGAACCCGCCTGAGGAATCCCCCAAATCCCGCCGTAATTAATCACACCTGACAACTTGCTTAAGACGAACTGAATATGCCTCATTAAAAAAAACTTGTTGTTCAGCGATCCCTAGCTACGCGAACGGCATCTTCCGAGGAAGGGTTCACTGTTCGTACTTCGCAGTGCCGACCAATGGTATCGCCCTCCCTGACATTTTTCGGGCGATAGCAGACCTGAGTTGCAGCCGTTTTTTTATACAGGGTCCGCGCGCGATATTTGCCGCATCGCTCAGAACCAGTCGGGCTTGTTGGTTCATGTCAAATGTTTACAGAGCAGACCCACGAAAGACGAAGAAGAACGTTACACCACAAGCGCTTCTGGTGTAACGTTCTTGGTCGTTCGTGTGTCTGCGCTGTAAACATTTTCCGCATCGCACTGTGCCAATGGTCCCTCACGCCTGGCTTCCACGTCTTTTATCTACGTGGCATTATACACCCCCCCCCCCCCCCAATTGTTTAGGGGCGTGAAAAAAATATGTATTTCATGTATTCTTCGAAAAATATGGCAAATCGAACAAAACACGATTCCGCACATATAAGACCACAGAGCAAGCACTGTTAGTTGTTAAAGACAAAATAATAGATACTATTGAAAACAAAAAATTTCGCATGGCATTTGATTGCGTACACCATGAGACCCTTCTTAAGAAACTTTGTAACTATGGGGTTCGAGGTATTGCTTTGAACCTATTGCGGAGTTATCTGAGTAATAGGTCCCAATATGTTCGAACAAATAACATATCCTCTGATATACAGGTGGTTAAGCATGGTGTCCCACAGTGATCAGTACTATGGCCGCTATAATTCATTACATATATCAGTGACCTAGCCGGCATACATAACTCTCCCGGTCTGGTAATGTACGCTGATAACACTAATCTTTTCTGCTCTTTGTGTTCATTACCGGCGCTTCAAAATATAGTCAATGCTTATTTTATCAACCTTCGTGATTGGTTACACAAGAATAAGCTTAGTTTAAATACAAGTAAAACGAAATATTACTTTCAGGCCAATCAACACCGTGGAAACAAATTGTATACATATTCATTATGACAGTATAACAATCAATCAGGTTTCTTGCCAGAAATTTGTCGGTGTGTAGTTTAATGAAAATCTTTCGTGGTCTGTTCATATTCCCAAACGTCCTTCTGAACTAAGTAAAATTGTTGGCCTATTTTATAGGATTTCTAACCTACGGCCTGTTTGGTTAAAAATGTCTATGTATAATGCCCTGTTTTTTTTTTTCAAGACTTCCTTATTGTAATCTTGTTTGGGGTACGACCACGTCTTCCAATTACCAAAAATTACTTGTCCTGCAAAAAAGAGCCTTGTGGGATATTGAGGGATATTATGGTGCACCACGAAACTTACGTACGCAACCATTGTTTTTTAAACACTCCATATTAAAAGCCGACCAAGTGTATTATCTGTGGCTTCTTCAATACATTCACCAGGATCGCTTGTACTCTGTTCCTGATAGCAACATAGGTTACAATCTTCGCGTGGTAAAACTAAGAGTTCCGCGAACGCGAAAAAATTATGGTGAACAAAAACTGAGTTGTCAAGTACCCAACGCCCTAAACAAATTCTCCTTTGCTGCTGAGTTTTTTCTATCTGGAAACATGTAAAAAAAACAGACCAAACAACATATGATTGAAGGTGAAATTCTAATGTAAAAATGCAATTTACCGTCTTCGATATATATGCGTATGTGTATGTATGTGTGTACGTGGATGTAAGTGTATATATCTATGTTTCTGTTTTTCACACAAGTACTTGAGTCGAATGATTTACTTTATTTCATTCGTATGTACGAAGTTGTACTTTTACATGTATCAGTTTGTGTTTGCCCATGATTGTACACATGTTTTGTATTCTAGTAAGTGTTACTGCTTATATATTAGTTTTGTATTTTGATTGCTGCCCCTTCTATGTATTAAGTGTTTTTGCGTTTGTATCTGTACTGCTTAGAGGCTTAGGGTACGGAGGCCTCGTCAGGCTTAACCGCCTTTTGCCTCGGTCCGCTCTTTTCTATGAAAAGAAAATAAACTTCACTTCATTTCACTTCACATCTACATACTTCTGAGGGCGAAATCCTTAGATGTCTCATTAAACGCGAAAAGTGACCGTAGTTGCTGGCGACTACATGAATGAAACCAAACTACGGCCGCTTAAAAAAAATAAGCAAGAAATATACATAGAAACTTATTTGAGTTTGAATGGGGTGCGAACCCGGGTCTTTAAAAGCCACAGCAAAGTGTAATAACTACAGCCGTGTGCCGTGCCAGGATAGAACCGGATGCGTGCCGCATGAAAGGTGAACGTCACGGTACCGCAAAGACGAATGCAACAGTGAAGAAGAATTTATTAATCGCCGGCTTTCACTTTCAAATTCCTTAAAAAAATGAAGTGCCCGATAAATTTTTCCGTTAACACTGAAACGAGTAAACTTTTTACACGCTGCATCACAAACGTACAAGCAGAGCTTCCACTCCCAAAATCTGCGCACGATTTCACGTCAAGGCATTCGTTTCAGAAAGCGTTGCCCTCGCTGCAAATTGGTCATATCACAACAAATTTCCCCGGAAAAGCCATGCTTGTCTTTTTCAATATTATCCTGAGTAAAAAACAAAAACAAAAAAGAAAATGTTCTTTTTTTCCTAATGCTTTTTTCTTCAACCGCTCACATCCTTGCCCCCCAAGGCCTCTCTACGCTGCCTCTGAGAGTTTGCGCGGTTCTTTTGTAGGTGAGAGAAGACAAAGAAACTTCTCGGTACGTAGTTCAAACTAATTGTCGTATACAAATGTCGCTTTAGTCAAATGGCTTCTCTGAGAAGTCTATGTGCCGTGGTGTTTTGGTGACAAAGGCTCTGGGTTGCTGAGCTCGAGGTCATGGTCTCGACTCCCAGAGGCGACCGGTGTTTAATTGTTCTGGTAAAGGTAAGCAACGAGAATGCCCGTGGGAATAAGAATTAGCTGCGTGTAAAGTGTGCCCAGCATGACCTACCTTGATACATGTTGGTCTAAGATCATAAAAACTGTTGGTCTAAGTTGATAAAGTGCAGTTCTGATTCACGAATATTTTTGCGGCTCCTGATAAACGGTGTGAACTGACCATGGTCAGGAAAGTAACGCCTAGTCGTTTTTATACCTCAAACACATATTTCACAGCGCCGAATATTTTGTCCTCTTCAACATCGTGCTCGGATCGGGTTAATCGCGCGCCGCGACAGCTGACTGGATAAGGCGTTGGGCACCTGAAGTGTAGTGCGCAGGTTCAATCCTGGCCCCGGCGTCCATTTTTTATGATATAGGCGTAACACGAAAACGCCCACGTGTCATGATTTCGGCACACGTATAGATGACCACACTATCTAAATAAATACGTACCCCTCTACTGCAGGCTGCCTCATATCCCTAAATAAATACGTACTCCTCCACTACAGGGTGCATCATAGCCTAAGTGCAGCTTCAGCCCATTTAACACCGAAAATTTGAATCAATGATGGTTATTAAAAAACAGTGGTATGAATAGGTATCTAAGTTTACTACGTTTCCATGGTGCACGATTACCCTTAACTCGTTCATTTGGCTTCAGGTTGGAATTCAAAATATCTGGATAATGCGACCCCAATCCAAGGGTTCATGTTGAAAAGATTAGTGGGATCTCTACGCTACAGTTACAGATATCACTGATAAAAATTCTGTCTACGAAAACACTGGGTGGAGAGTCAGCAAAGTTCAAAAAAACTGCTTACGGGCGAAGCTTCCAGGCGTCGTTCTCTTGTATATTAACGACATTTCAAATCTTCAGGGCACAGAAAAACGTTTATTGTATGCAGACGACAGAAACGTGTTCTTCTCTGGTATGCATATTCAAGACCTCTATAAAAAAAGCGAATCATTGGTTGGTAAATTTAGGTGTTGGCTCAGATCAAATGGGTTAGAATTAAATGTAGATAAAACAAAATACCTCGTATTCAGACCAAATGGGACACAAATTCCTACAAACCTGATGTTAAACTATAATAACAGTAGCATCTTACAGTCTGAGACAATTTGTTTCCTTGGTGTAACATTTCATGAAAACCTTTCGTGGACACCACGCATAACTTCCCTTAGAAAAAACCTTTGTCGAGCTGTGGGTGCATTAACCGGCTGAGATACTACTTGCCTACGAGTGTAAAACGTCAAGTTTATTACGCGCTTTTTCATTCGCGATTAAATATTGCTCTTTATTGTGGTCCACCACAACGCAAACAAACCTAAATAACCTTACAATACTTCAAAAACGAGCCATACCAGCAATTGCAAACCTAGACTATTCTACA
This sequence comes from Haemaphysalis longicornis, assembly GCA_013339765.2. NCBI lineage: Eukaryota > Metazoa > Arthropoda > Arachnida > Ixodida > Ixodidae > Haemaphysalis > Haemaphysalis longicornis. Next base: position 99,254,591 of record CM023450.1, on the reverse strand, counting down.
AGCTGCGCAGCATACTTTAACAAACATGAAATACTACCAGTACGGCAACTTTACACCCAAAAATTATCCCTAGAAGTACTTCCGCCATTATAATACTAACTAAATATTGTTTGAGTTGAAACTATCATGTACATAGAAGTCCGTATGAACTGAGAACGTGCTTGATAGAACAATGCCGTTCCCGGACAGGCTATGGGGATCAAAGTTTAAAATGGCAGATTCCTCACCTCCTCAACTAGTAACCTGATATTCTTGACATCATTCGATATCGTAGCCCAAACAAAGTATCTAAAGTTATGAAAGAAACATTGTTGAGGCAAATAAAAATTACCGGGTGACAGCAGTTGTTAGCGCTCTAACTTTGTCACTTTCCAGTGCCTGAAGGATGTGTGCATTGTGATTGCTTTGTTTCTTGTTTTGTTGGTTTCACCCGCCGCGGTGGCTCAGTGGCTAAGGCGTTGCGCTGCTGAGCTCGAGGTCCCGGGTTCGATTGCCGGCCGCGGCGGCCGCTTTTCTGATGGAGGCGAAAGGCAAAAACGCCCGTGTGTACGCGATTTCGGCGCACGTTAAAGATCCCCAGGTGGTCGAAATTAATCCGGAGCCCTCCACTACGGCGCGCCTCATCGCCTGCGTTGCGTCGGCGCGTTAAACCCCAAAATCAATCATTGTTTTGTTGGTTTCGATATCAGTTGTGTGTTCATATTTTTGGTCTGGTATGATTACGCCAGTGTGCACCTTTTATTTTATTTTGGCGAACGGATGTAACTCGCTTTTTGTTATTTTTTGCTTTGTTTGTTTATTTTTGTTATCTTCTTCCTCTAATTGTTGTTCATTGTTGTTCCTTCTGATCCCGCTTCTCCTCTGATTGTTACGGGTGGCAGGGCCCGTCAGGCAGTTTTGTTTGCCTTTTGCCATGCCATCCAATGCAGTTTTGAATTGTCTAAAATAAATGGATACAACAACAACAACATGTTGAGATAGTTCCTAAAATACCGAGCTGACGCACCCTGCGATACCGCTACACTCCAAAATGCTGTTAACCGATAAGGGAGCTTCTTTACAAAGTGGTTGGAATCGCAGGATGCCTATTTGATTTGATTGATTCTAGGGTTTAACGCGCCCACGCAACGCAGGCGATAAGGCGCTCCGTAGTGGAGGACTCCGGAATACTTTTGACCACTTGGGGAATTTTAACGTGCCCCGATATCTCGTACACGCAGGCGTTTCGCAAGATGCCTAGGTACTATCGTGGCTGTTGCCATGTAATAACATTTGTTTGCCTCTTGGTTTGAATCAAATTTTCCCCATTTCTTTCTATGCGGTACACTTAGTGGTGAAAGCAATGCTAATGATATAATTTCGCACGATGCAATACTCTCCGCAGCTGATTTAGCATAAGCCTTCTTTTCGTCTTTCAATGCTGTGCACATTTTCTTTGCCTTTTGTAAGGTTATCAACATTTTCTTCGCTCTTGAGTGAATGGCTCACTTTATATTAAACAAGGGTACAGGCTTCCCCCTCATACGCAGCAGCCTCTCCCATTCGTGTAGTAAACACACTTGACCAGCGACAACAAGACAAGGCTGCACCAAAGACACTCATTTGTGTTTTACGTCTCGCACACAGATTCACGAACACAGACGCTGGAGCGCTGTGAACATGTTTATTCGTCATTGTCTTGTTTACACTGGTCATGCGTATTGACGTCAAGACGAACTAATTTTCACAAAAGCGGTTGTTTGTTACCGGACCTAAATGCAACGCTGTTAAAGCTATTTTATAACAGATTATACATGTCATGTGGGGGCAGTTTACGGCCACAAGTACTTAAAAATTATCTGGCAGGTCCGACTAATATTAGGGTGACAACGTTGTATTTGGCTCCTATTGAATTGAAACACTCAATTTGATGTGGCATTCCTACGAAAACTTCATTTATTTACTGTGAAGAATGGTACGCCGAAGTGTTGGCGGAAAATACATTGACCATATGCGACGGGGCTTCAAGAACACTACAACTATGCGTGAGGTGCACGTGAGTCTTCTTGGCGGCATTAGCAGCTCTCTTCGAATTCTTCCGATGGATCATTTTCTTGTGCATGCCTGAAGCACTCACTGATTAAGCAAGCTCTCCGTTATCTTGTCATGAATTTCCAAAATTCTTCACAAGAAGACTTGCCATTTCTTCCTCTTCTTCACCTTAATGAAGTGTGTTGTACCCACAGTGCGTAGAGGCGATTGTACAAAGGTATTTAGTTGAGTGATAAAAGGCTAAATATGGGAGTAAAATACAAGAAAAACCAGGTTTACTTCGTAGGGGCAATGGAGAAGGGATGAAATCATTGTTTCACATCTCTTAGTTTTATTTCCTTCCCTTCTCCTTTTCTTCCCTCTGACGTCGACGTCTGGACATAGATCTTTCGCCGGTCTCTTAATTGCCGTCCGAATGCATAATAAGCCACCTAAGAAAAGCAAAAAAAAAACTTCTAAACAGCCCAATTAGAACGGCTATTTAAAAGCAAAACGGGAAGACACATTCTGCAGTCACTAGGAATCCGAAGTGGAAGTTCCCTCCCAAATGAAGTTGACCTCCCACACGAATGGCGAAAATACATTCGCATCCCCCCACTACCAAGGAATATGGATCCAGAGCTAAATGTGGAAAGAAGACAAGCTAGAGTACGAGCCCTTGACAAACGTTTCCGAACCCATTGTGAGCCACGGGAGATTGTCTACGTTGACGCAGCCGACTACTACAACGGCGGCTCTTGTCTCAACGTCATGGCAATTGCAGTCGTCAGCAATGACGGCGTCACGGTGACGTCAGCATCCACGCCGGCCAAACATCCCACTCAGGGAGAGGGAATGGTCATATCCCTTGCTATAAATTCTACCCGCGCAACCACAATCATAAGCGACTCGAAGTCGGCCATTCTTAACTTCTCGAAAGGCAGGATCTCCCCTGCAGCAGCCTCGTTGTTAGAGAAGTCCCCTAACCAAAGAAAAATTCTTTTGATGTGGACTCCGGCCCACTGCGGCCTACAGGGGAATGAACTCGCCCACGCAACCGCTCGAGCTCATGTCAACCGAGCTGTGTTGCCTACGACACCACCACAACCACCATCATCCCCACACAAGACGTCGCAGGAAAGCCAAGAACAAGCACACGTTATTAAATCTCACAAAGACAAGGTTATAATAAATCACTACAGGTTATCCAGATGCAAATATCCACCGGCCCACCACACTCTTTCCAGGAAAGAGGCAGTCACGTGGCGACGGTTGCAGACGAACACTTTTCCGAGCCCTGTTTCCCTCAACCGCTGCTACCCAGACCTTTACTCAAACCTCTGCACTTTATGCAACAGCAGATCCGACCTACACCACATGACATGGTCCTGCCATAAAAAATACGAATGGCTATAATAGCAAATCCGATATAGATACACTTAGAAGCTACAAAATTAAGACTGCAGAACAATGGGAGACTGTTCTGCTCAGCTCCACACCGGAGGCACAACTGACAGCAGTCCGGATGGCCGAAGCCGCCACGAGTATCCAAGGAATCCTGGCTGACGGATGAGGGAGGGAGACCGTCCAAGTCGTCTACCCCTCAGAACCCATCTCGGTCATCAAATAAAGTCATCGCTCTTCCTAATTCCAAAACACCCACTCAACCGTCCGAACTGTCATGCCGACTGTCCAGCTGTCCGAATTATGCCTTTCTGAAACTATAATGGAGAATACGGCTCCAAACGAAAAAAATGTATGTATGCAAAAATGTATGTACGCAAAAAACACAGATACTAGGGGAAGAAAATGACAGGACGACGCCGCCCTGTCATTTTTTTCTGTTAGTGTCTGTGTTCTTACGCTGTTGCTCGAACATGTTGAACCAATACCAACTCGCCCAAATGTGGATCCCTCGGTATGTATTACGCCATTCTTAGTTGGACTGTAAAACAGCCTGTATTGCCTACGAAGGGATGGCAAACAACCACCCTCTCCCAAATGACCAATTTATGGCTCCGGTTTAACACAACAGGCACCAAACGAACATAAACTTGACCCAATAAACTACGCCGAGCAAAAATACGGAATAAGCTGGCCATCAATATTAAGAATAGCCCTAATTTCTTTCGCGCGTTAAACAATCTTGCCGGAGATTATTAACCTCTATTGTATAGCCTGTGATTAATAACCTCTAGATATTTCCAATTATTTTTCTGTATGTCTTCGTGGTGATAGCCATTAATCATGTAGATTTTGTGTGAGCCGAATTGCATTCGCACTTTTATAATACGCGCATATTTTTACATTAATCATGTATTGGGAGGAGCACATGTTTGGATTCCACGAAAAGCAGCGGCCGCGAAGTACTGTAGCACCACCTTGTGAAAGCGCGGGTGGTGTTGGGACACTGGACGTGCCGCCTACATTATCTGCCCGCATCTTTTTCAGGTCGCACGAACCAATACGTTCTTGAAAAAACTGAGGGCGAATGTTGTCGTTGGGTGGCGTGCGCCGACCCTTTTTAATTAAAATCTACCTCGTGAGCGACAGGATCTGCGGTCACTGCAGCACAGAGGGCTAAATGTGTGAGCGGCAATAAAGCGTGAGCGTGCTTTAAAGAGGTTTTCTTACATCTGCCTGAGCGAGAAAATGTTGACCAAGTCTGTCTGTCTGTCTGTCTGTCTGTCTGTCTGTCTGTCTGTCTGTCTGTCTGTCTGTCTGTCTGTCTGTCTGTCTGTCTGTTAATCGATTCAGCCGTCGGGCCAAAAGTTGAAAGAATGATTCAAGAAGTTAACATGTCAAAACCTGCAGCAAATTACCAAAACTGGTGGCATGCATCATGCATGTCATCCTGGCTCAGCAAAAAGAAAATATTACCAATATTTTACTGTGAAAATTTGTGCATAACTGATAGCAGCAGCGTCATTTCATTGAAATTGGCTACGGATTCATTTTCACACAAACGCGATAACAAACGATGTCGATGTCAGGCAAGATAAGAATAAATACAGTCCCCTCAAGCGTTTCCAGGAAAGATGGAACCAAAAGTATCAACAGATGACGCGAGAGCACTGCGAACACAGGAAAACTTAATCGAATTGAGCAGACTTCAACGGCATCTACTATGTAGAGAGAGAGAGAGAGAGAGAGAGAGAGAGAGAGAGAGAGCAGAGAGAGAGATAGTTACAGCGGAAGGGGTGGGATGGGAGAGGGGAGACTGTTACGAGGCAAGGGGGGGGGGGCAGAAAATTGTCGCCTCTCGATGACTTTTGCAGCGACGCAAGCAGATACGGGGTCAATTTTTTGCCCTCCTTTTCATTTTTGACCTTAAGAAATAGTCGCAGTCCTCGACTCAAGCGTAAGCGATTACATGCTTGAAGCTGGTTTGAATGAACCCTGTGGAATTGAAGACTTTGTGATAAAAAGTAACCACAAGAAACATACCCGTCCAGCTAATCATTGACTAGCGCACATAGCATCGTTCACCTAGAACGTTTCAACAAGGTGCGACGCATGAGCAGCCAAAGTGACACTGTTCACTTTTCGTGCCTTTTAACGTCGTATTGCCCTTTGCGAGGAAACGGAAATCCATGCATTTAAAACAGGGCACACAGACCGTGCTTTGGGAGCAGGCGCACGTTCGTATGGTGGCGTTGCAATGCCTGTTGGCTGGTGCTAGCGTGGCATTTAGTCTTTTGCTACTACTGAAAGTACATCTTCTTCATTCTCTAAAACCTGAGTCGAGCCTTGTCCCCTTTCCGGCGGTGTCACGCAGGGGCAGGTTACAGAACCCACAACCAAAGGGCGCCCCACTCTCACAGGAATGGCGGCGGACCAATCAAATCCCGCGCCGGGGGAGGAGAACGCAGCACCGACGATGGGCACATTTCGAGTTTCGAGAGCGGGAAGCCGAAGCCATCGTCAAAATTGAGTCGCGCTTACAAAACTGAATCTTGCGGCAAAGCTAGCTTTCTCGTAACTGCACTGTACATCGCCCTCTATCTAGTGTTTCTATCTTGAAAAAATACTGAAATTGATCGCTAGGACGACTCTATTACGACACCGACTTTCTACTACGTGTTTCTTTTTTGCACTTCTTTGTCTGATCTCAGTTCTGCGGGTCATCCTTCTTCACAGACTGGTAGGGCACAGATTTTTTTTTCATGGGCCCACTAGTGGCACCACTGCTAGGACTAGATGTTTTTGACAGAAATGTGTACGCAGTAATATTGCATGAAGATAAATCAATTGAACTAAACTGAATAATTACCCACTTGCAGTGTGAGAAAGAAGGCCGAGAAATAGTTGAAATTTAGGTTTAATATTCTTTAACATTCAGTACCGTATCTTAGCGAAAAATATTTTTCTAGTTTGAAAACGTGCATTTAGCATCCGTGGAAACCTTAATAGCCAACGGTCTCAGTCTGGGCACTTGGATCGTGTGGCTTGTACTACTTCGTAGAACCCAGTAAAATTCGTGTTGAATTGTATACGAGAGTTTTTGTTTTTCATCTCCCATGCAACTCTACACGCTTTCAAATTAAAAGGCTCCAGATGTTTTTCGGGACTTCGTCAACTGTAACAAAGTCGCTTCAATTTATAGACATTATTTGCCTGAGCGGACAGTTTTCTGGGGAACAACGAAATCGATCCAGCCGCTGTCTAAGCACAAGGTGCTTCTGTAAACTCAAACACTGACGTTTTAGCGAGATATTATAGTATGCACCGTTTTTGCTTCAGACTTGAGTGTTTATTGCCTTTGCTTCATTATGCTCATGTATTTTGCTTTTCATTTTTATTATGTTTCTGTGTCCTTCGTGTCCTGTTGTCTCTTTCCGACGTTTTCACAATTCCACCCCCTATGTTGAACTTGATATTTCTTCTTTAAATTTTGGATATTGTGAACCTTTTCTCTTCTCCTTTTTCTATTTTATTCTCTTTACGCGGCATTCGTGCATTTCTTTCTTTTTTGCTTGTAGCTATGCTTCTAAAATTTCTGTGGTGGTACAGTCGTCCACTGTCCTATCAGGAGCAACGCTTTACCCACTTATCATTTTCTCCTGTCATGGCGTAAGGTGATCTGTTTACTACTGCGGCATTTCTCAGAGGTATAAGGGCGTACATTTATTGATTTATTTATTGTAGGGTTTAAATTTGATTTATTGTAGGGTTTAAAGGGACACTGAAGTGAATTTGTCAAGCTCCCGTTTTTGCTTGCACTGCGTAGACTGGCTCAAATTAGCACACTTTTCATCGTTTATTCGGTTGACAAATCGGTAATTATTTTAAAAAGCGCGAAAGAAGAAAAACTACCATGCGCCGTTTGCGGCGGCCGCACCAACTAAAGCTGTGACGTTAGGAGGAGCGGGCACCGTGATTGGACGATGCCCAAGGTTTGCAACCAAACAAGTTTCGGTTTCGGTTTCGGTTCCGTAAAACACAACCGTTGGCGTTGTTGGATGGGCATTCTCAATAACTCAGTAATCATCGTACCGCGCTTTTGCCACGTTGTCAGCTGTAAAAATGCATAAAGATAAGCCTCCTAGGACGGATTGGAATCGTAGCATTCACTAGCCGAAATCTACGCAGTGCATGAACGCCCTCCGCGTACCCGCAGACGCCCAAATGTCATGCGCTTTTCCCCTATATTTGGAGCTTGCCTCCCTCATGCCTGTGTCGTAAAAAGCGCGTTCGCACCAGGCCAAGGGTCTGTTCATTCTGGCCTGTGCCCACTGCCTGCAAGCAGTCGGTGCTTATGGCAACAGCACGCCAACGAGAACTCGCTAGCGCGCCAGTGCCAGCCTGGGAGCGTTTTGTGAACTAGTTCGTGGAGCCATGAACGTTGCGGCCCAAAAAAAGGTGAACTCAATAGAGAAAACATCGGCGGAAAACGAAAAAGTTAACTTACAAAAAAAAAAAGCACGTACCTGCGGGGATTCGAACTCGGGACTTGCAAAACACTTGCGATGACATGCCTAGCGCCCCAGACCACTGAACCACGAAGCGGGATGCGAAGACCTTGCTAATATAGGGTATATATTGTACAACCGGTTTACACTTTTATTTAGTTTTGGCATTTCAAGCAGCTTAGGTGACTATTTGTTGTACTGCGCTCGTGCAGTAAGCCTCGCCCGAGTTTCCACAGTAGCTCACGTCTAGCAATTGCATTTCGTAGACGGAAAAGCGTTCGCAGATGCGTAGTCGTGCTGCTGACCGCTGTGCTTGTTCGCCCAGCGCAAAAAAGTGCTTCCCGTGCCCTATTTTTACGCTGTACGATAAAAATATCAGTTGAGTTTATTTCCTTAGTACCTATATTGACTTCGCTGACTCTTCTCCCGCCTTCAAGAGGCCTTATATTTTCCTACTGGCATGCCAGTCAGCGAAGCGTCGCATGTGCGCTTGTGTGAAGCGACCTTGACTTGGAGCTAGATACAGTGTACAAACTAACCAAGTAAAGAAAGGCAAATTCTACCATTCACAAACGTGTCCTGGCTTCGTTTCAACTGAGCGAACGAATTGTGACGACCCGTTGGCGGCCGGCGGACGAAACGCTGGGCCGACTGACTCTGTCTGAAGGCCGGGGAGCCGTGCAGTAGCGCAGCCGTTTGCCAGCTTATCCCCTCCTGACGTCACACGAAAACGCCGCAGAAAAAGGGTGAGCGTAAAGAGAGGAGGACAGCATTTTCGAATTAATTTTTCTACTACATAAAATCGCGTAAACGCGCCCAGGGTGGTCGAAACATGCCCTGGGGACTCCGGACTACAATTTGCGCAAGTAATCCCGCAATGTTTACATATCACTTCAGTGTCCCTTTAACGCGCCGACGCAACGCAGGCGATGAGGCGCGCCGTAGTGGAGGGCTCCGGATTAGTTTTGACCACCTGGGGATCTTTAACGTGCGCCGAAATCTCGTACACACGGGCGTTTTTGCTTTTCGCCTCCATCAGAAAAGCGGCCGCCGCGGCCGGGAATCGAACCCGCGACCTCGTGCTCAGCAGCGCAACGCCTTAGCCACTGAGCCACCGCGGCGGGTAGGTCCTCCACATTTACTTTAACAGCTTTTCAGAGGAAAGCTTGAGATATTCTACGCTAAAGCTGAATCTGATGTTCCAGCTAAGCGTGTGGACGACTGTACCAAGGAAGAAGCCCGTTAATGAAAACTTGCGCTTTACGCTACTACCAAGGGTTACTTGTAGGCGTGCCATATTGTGATTAGCTGGGTCTGAATAATACAACGAATAAACAAAGTATCTCAGGATGTTTCTCTCTTGCGAAAGGTCCGACCGGTTTCTAAAATAGCGCTAGGGACCCGCATCCCACCTTTAGCAGGTGAACAGATTAAGCGGAGCGCACAGCGCAGGCTGCTAGATAGGAATTTAACCTCAAATGACTGCGCTGCACGCTCTGCGGCGTCTTCGTCACCTTACGAGTCCTGTGACATAAAATGCCCCCGCAAAATCCTCAAACTTACGGCTTTGCTACGAGCCCGTGACTACTCTTACCGCCATATCTCCACCTAAACTTGGGGCAGCGGTAGCGTTTCCGTTGCGCAAATTGTGTGGCGTGGTCCTTAATTACACTGCTTCAATATATAAGTGTCTTTTCTTTCAGCTTCAATGCTCTAAATATGCACACACGCAGGATCCAATGCGAGCTGACTCACAGAAGTCCCTGACCACGTATCGTGGAATCCTGGTGTCATCCTTGATGAACCAGCGGCGGCGCACTCTTATGGAAACGATGCGCACCTCCGAGTTCACACGGGACAACTTGAACCCACCACCAAATGAACCCGTGGGGAAAAGAAGGTCGCAGCCACTCACAGTCGGCCATGACTTCCAGGGACGGGACGAAGTACTTCTGGCAGACGATGGCCAACAGCGCCAGTGCGTAGGCGGCTCCTAAGAAGTGCAGAGTCACCCAGCCGCGCTGTCGCTGCGCCTGGCTGAACAGGTCGGCCGGGAACTCGGACCGACCTCCCAAGCCGGCCGCTGCTGCCTCGCCACCACCAGCAGCAGGGAGGCAGCCTGGCGCCGGTGGTGCCTCGTTGCCTGCCGTCATCTCGGCTACACACCACACGTCACAGGAGTACGCGCTTTTAAATGATTAAGTTTACCTATGTGGACTCAACGAGCAAACCCGTCTGTAGCTCTGTAGCGATTAATGTGCAGCACTTTCGCCGCACGAGGAAAGGTGACGAATCAAGGCCTTACAACCTTTATGGTTTCTTATCATGGTGTTCGAATTGCCCATAAAAAAGCTTTATAGCAATGCGCTTGTGCAAAGTAGCGAAGCCGGCAACGAAGCCGCACAATGCACAGCGCTTCGTGGGGATCCATGCGGCTTTGTTGAGCTGTTTAACAAAAGCTCAAGGGTCTTCATTTTTTAATGACAGACCCCTTAAATTGACCGCTAAAAAGGTCTTCCCAGCAAAACCATTTTTTTTATTGTGGTGGAGCCGACACTAAAGGGAGAATTGCGTAAGCGTTTAAAAGGCAGTTCCTGCTTGGAAGTTACTGCAATTTTTTATCGCCACGGGAGACCTACTCAGCTCACAACTGGATCACAAATATCCAAAAAGAAGCACAGCAAAAAAGATCATCAGTGCGCCGTCTGATTACAACAGTGGTGTTGCAAAGGACGTTAGGTCTAAAATCGACTGTAGGGCTACTCCGTCTTTATTCAGAGGGCATTATACGCACCAATTCTATACCAAAACATCAAACAAACAGGAAGAAGCAGAGTTGTTTCCATCCGCTTTGGCACGGGACTGGTACCAAATACAGCAGCAAATATACGGCAACGCGCACAAAAGAAAATGTTCACGTCTGCTTGTTAATATCAGTCTTTTGTTTTCGATCCAATATAGCGTACTTACTAATACGTATTCCTACGTCGCTTCAAATTCTGTATGGCTGCAGGCCCTTGCAATAAACGCACTTTCTTTCGCCCAAAATAGAACGAACCAAACCATGCACGGTTTTCCTCTACGGCACTCGAGTATGCAGTAGGGTGGGGAGGGGAAATGAAGAGGGGGCCACATCCCATTCCATCGGGACCAATATAACAGCACGGGTGGTTGGAGAAGGAATCGCACGAAGCCCCTCACGCTACCTTTCATCAAATAATGACCGACTATAATTATTTTTGTGTTGAAATCACGCAGCAACAATGGGCGGTTTGGATGGATACCCTCACCGTAGCGATCACCTATTATTGTAATTTCACTTGGAAGAAAGGTATGGAGGGAGCTTAAAATTTTCCAAGAGTGCGAAGAAAGGCTAGCTCGGCATTATGTTGGCCGGCTGTTGAAATTTCCGTTAAACTTTGCTGTCACGCCTGTCACCAATACACCAGTCTCCTGGACAGCACCCTCGTAAGCTTGTTCCGCTTGACCGGGTAAACATAATTTTTCCACAAGTTCAATTACGTTTTGGTGCTCCCGTGGTGTATTTTCCCTCTCTCGTACATCCAATAGTTTAATCTGGTTTATTTAGTTCGATACTAAAGCATTCATTAACCCAACGGAAGAGGAGAGCATTAAAGCTTCTCTTGTGACAGCGTACTTTGAATATTGAACAGAAGCTTTTGTCGATTTTTTTCTATTTTGACGCCCACTTTAAATATCTTTCATCAGAGTAGTGGTATCAGGAAGAGAAAATCAATAGGCACTCGGCATCGGTATCAGCTCTTCCTATCAGTCCCAGCTGTCTCGTTTCTGCCGAAGTAGGCCTCTCTGCTTGCCCAGAATATTTTTCCCGACTGCCCTCTTCTAGGAAAGCAGATAGGAGTATCCCTGGCTAAAGCAAAAACTTCTAAATCTACAATATTTTGCCCTCTTTTCTGCTGCAGCTGTCAGCCATCACTTCAAGACACCTCCCGTTTCGCGACGTCGATTTCTGCGAAAAACTGAGCAATCATTCACCCTCGACGCAGAGCCTCAGCAAAGAATCAAAGGGACGCCATTTTATGGCCACAGTTACTTTGATCGGTGGGGAGCACTGAGCATAACTGCACGGCGGTATCAGACGAGAAATTGTAGATAGTTGACATAACAGTCAACGTTGTGTTGAATTTGAGGCGGAACTCCGTAAGGCTTCACCATCGACAATACGCTCCGATGTTTATATTCCGAGGGAAATTGACCAATCAGTGGAATATAAACTAATGGCGAGTATTATAAAATCACTTAAAGACACAAGGCCCATCTTAGGTTTCACTCCAGAGACAGGTTTTGACGTGTTTGTAAATTTTTGTTTAATTGGTCTGCACAGCTTAGTGAGTATGCTTTGACTGTTTCGTCTAGCATTCAGACCAGGGGTAGCATATCTCACGGTACATGCGCCGAGCTTCACCAATTACTGAAACAAGTGACGTTGGGGTTGGGGTTTTATACGTTTTTTCGTGTATGAAAAAACGTTTGACCATAAAGTACACGGGCTGAGCCACTGTATACGCACAACGGCTGCGAATTCTGCTGACAAAATGCGTTGCCGAACACACAACATTTCTTGTGCAGGTAGATTATGTATTGAATTTGTTTATTTTATATCATTTATGTTCCCGGGACAATCTGGCCTATTATTAATTATATTGTATACGGGAGAGTTAGACGATTCACGGCTGCAGGAATAAGTGACTATTTGGCGTTATGCTGATTGTACCGGCAAGGTCGGAATGTTCCATTGATGATTAGCAGACCACCCATTCACCTATCATTATTTTGCAACTAAATGACATCTAATACGTGGGAATGTCTTTAAATGATTCCGCCAACACCAAAATTAGCTTTATACCCATAAGTAATCACGTACAAGGCTAATGGTCTTTTTTACAGGGAATGCATAAGACCAATCTAATGGATTTTATGCAACGCGCTGCTTAGTGGTACCGAGTTCTACTCGCTAAGTTCACACTGAACATAGCGGAAGAGAATCATCATCATCATCGTCATTATCATCATAATGATAATCATTAGCCTATCTACGCCCACTGCGGAAAAGAATGTACTGAGCTTTCAATGGGCAGTTCCCGTGGAAGTGGGGGAGCTGGCGGGCACAAAGCTATGTCAGCAGTTGACAGAACTGAAGCACTGCATTATTTTAGTCACAGATGCCACAATTTGTTGACACGAGGGGTCACTCACTTCCTTTGACTCACTAAGAGCAGTAACTCACCGCACACGGCCACTGGCATTCCCCCGTAGAGGAGAAGCAAGAGGACGAACGTGGCCAGTGGACGCTGCCTTCGCCAGCCGTCACCCAGGGTCGGAAGCCGACCACGGGAGGCCGTCGTCAGGACATGCTCAGGGGAAATTGGGGTATCCAGATTTGGAAGAAAAAGGGTGCGCCGGGCACTTCGAGCGCTGCGCGATGTGACGGAGCAACGATTCGTCCCCGGGTCCACTGGGTGCCGTGCCGGTCGTGGGAGCCGGGCGCTGTCCGCCGGCTTGGGTTTGACTGCCGCGAGAATGTGGGATACGCCTAAAGGGAGGACGCTGCTTGATGCCCATTGTCCTGGGCGTCTCCTCCGTGCAGCAGCCGCTATCGACGAGTCCTGTTATCCCACTTAGTTGCGGGCTCACCGATAAGAGCCCAAGTAAGCAGACGGTTCATTGTACACCACCGGCTGTACAAGTCTAGAGTCAATTTCCGGCTTTGACGTCGATATCATTTTGTTTTTGCTGTGGCACTGAGTCATAGCAATTATATTTTTGTATCCACGTCAACCGAAATAACAAATCTTTCCCCATTGCTTTTCTGGTTCTTGCATAGCCTGGTGGCCTTTTTCGTCGAGGTGGTGTGCGCCGTTGGTCATTTCCATCTGCCTCTTTATGCTGCTTTGGAGCCTGTGTGGCCACTGCAGATGTGACGCGCTTCGCTATGTGCCGGCTCCCTCTCCAGCGCCCACTTATCGGACAAAACACGCAAGCTCTGCATGGGGCGCGATGCTTTGTAGGACGCACAAAAACAAAGGCGCATTGTTTTTCTCTGCGAACCAACAATCTAAGGACTTTGAAAGGGCATGGAAATACGAAAGGAAGAAGGAGCGCTGTTTTTTAAAGGTTAGTTGTTGTTGCCCTTACCCTATTTTTACATTCTAAAATTGTGTTGTATATTCTCTATTTTCATTTGTTATTTTGGTATCTAAAATAATATAGGTCACAGCTTAGTTTGATGGACAGCCTTTTAGCCAATCCCCCAAGAGTACATGGGCTATGTTCTGAGGCAACCGACCGACCAATCGACCGACCAAGCGATGTAGACGCGAAAGAGTTACGAGTTACGATTACTCCCACTTATACCGAAAATATCGCGAATGCACTCGCGGAAGAGGCGCCCTAATCGCCGTCGGCCCAGAATTATCATGTACGGCCATCAAGCATCTGATAGAGAAATCCTATCATTGTCGGGCTTCACCCCAAACGATACTGCTTCGGGTCTGCTACAGACCACCGAATGCAAATCCAGACTTCGCAAAAAAACTTAACGACATGCTAAATGCGCTCACCACAGCCAGCCCCCCCGAATGCCCATATTTTGCTGTTTGGTGACTTTAATCTTCCCAATATTAACTGGCAAACCGGAACAACCACACAAGAAAACCACAATGGCTCGAGAGAATTTATAGATGCTTGTTTCAACTTTAACTTATCACAACTTGTATCAGAGTCATCACGTGTTGCCGGCAATTCTGCGAACATCCTTGATCTCATCCTAACCACCCATCCTTCTAGCTTATCGTCGATTACCTATCTCGAAGAAATTAGCGACCATAAAGTTATCCATGCAGATTTCTTATTTTCCCCAAAACTGACGTAAAATGCTAAACAAAACAATTTGTTTATATGATAAAGGTAACTATTAAGAAATTAACAACCAACTCAGTAGCTTCTTCCCAGATTTTGAAGACGCTTTCGTAACCGATCCGTTAATGAAAATTTGGTAGTTTTTAAACAGAAGCTTAATGAACTGAAAAATAGGTTTATTCCAAAGACCACTCTTCGTGCCACGCAGCAAGAGCCCAGGTATACTAAAATATTAAACCGACTAAGCAATAAGAAAAAACGCCTTTTCCGCCAGGAAAAATCTAAAGGAACACCATGCGCATGGGATGGGATAAATACTACTCCGCCGAAAATGACTGTCTTACTGCAATTCGCAACGCCAAGCACGCATTTTTTAACACGGACCTACCCAACATGCTGAGTGATAACGTAAAAAAAATTGGCAGATCGTCAATCCAAAACAATCTCGCACTATGAGCCTCACTAACGAATCAGGTGAAGTGACCGCAAATGCCGAGTGTACTAACATTTTTAACATTGCATTTTCGTCGGTGTTCACCAGAGAGCCTAGTATGCCTCCCATTCCCACAACCACTCTGGTATCTTCCAGCATGCCTGCGCTAGCATTTTCCACAGACGGCATTTCTTCTCTAATAAAAAACATTAACCTCATCCTTGCTCCCACCAGGGCCCCATGGCCTCTCGTCTAATAAAGTTTTTCACTCACTCATTAAACTTTCCTCGTCATGTGGCATTGACGAAATTAATTCAAAACTAAAAGAACATCACCAATACAATTGTACCATACTTGCACCTCATATTCTCACAGTCACTCACCACCGGCGACCTTCCGGATGACTGGAAAATTGGCATGGTCGTTCCAATCTACAAAGCAGGTGAGAGTAACTCCCCACTTAATTATCGTCCCATTTTATTAGAAGCATCCCATGCAAAATCATGGAACACGACATATATTCTCATGGTATCAACTTCCTCGATTCCAATAGTTTCTTTCACCCCTGTGAACATGTCGTCCGCAAGGGCTTTTCCTGCGAAACGCAATTAGCACTCTTTCTTCACGACATACATACAAATCTTGACACAAACCTTCAGACTGACGCCATTTTTCTTGACTACGCAAAAGCATTTGATACAGTTCCACACAACAAACTAATACAGAAAGTTATCCAGGCTAAATCTCGACCCTAACGTGTTAATGATGGATTAAATCTTTTATAGCTAATCATTCTTAATTCCTGCACGTCAATAACGAATCCTCTGAACCTCTCGAAGTAACGTCAGGAGTACCGCAAGGGTGCGTCCATTGGCCCCCTGCTATTTCTCATCTACATAAATGACCTACCCCTAACTGTATCTTGCAAAATCCGCATGTTCGCCGAAGATTGCGTGATTTACCATACGATAACTAATGCTTCCGATCAACTAACCCTACAAAACGATCTGAATAACATTCGAAGAATGGTGTGACAACTGGCTTCTCAATCTTAACCCCAACAAGTGTAAAGTTGTCTCATTCACTCGCCCCAAAAAACCCTTTCCTATTCTCATACCAAATCACCTACGCCCCTCTAGAAATAGCACAGCGTTTCAAATATCTAGGTGCCACACTGTTCGCCGATCTAACTTGGAATGCGCATGTCACAAACATTATCTTATCTGCAAACAAAATATTGTGATTCGTGACGCGTCATCTGCGTTGCGCACTTCAACACGTAAAGCATACACGTCCCTCATCAGGCGAGAACTGGAATACGCCTCAGCTATATGGAGTCCGTCTCGAAATTACCTAATCAATGACCTTGAATGAATTCAAAATCGCTCAGCCAGATACATACATTCGTTATATTCTTATTACATTAGTGTTTCATCCTTAAAAGCCCAATCTGCATTACAGCCACTTCCCCTTCAACGCCTCATAGCCACTCTTTCCCTGTTTCACAAGCTGTTTCGTTCGCCCCTCAACCATCCACCATACGTCATCCCCCCGACGTACATTTCGCACCGCACCAGCCACCCTTTCAAACTCAGGAAGCAGGAAGCAGGAAGGCCGGAAGCAGAAGATGCGAGCCGAGAATGTAGCCCTGCACGTGTGAAACATGAAGGGTTTGTAGTTGAACTCCACAAATACGAGGAAGTGAGCAATAGGAAGGCTTCATATATTTTGTTGAGGTGTACACCCGGGTGATGTATACCACTAAAACGCCGTGTCAGCCTACCCGCTGTTTGATTGTGCGCGTCCCATCAACGTCGAACACGAAGCTGAGTAGTTTCAGTAGTTTCAGTGCCTGCCATATTTCAGAACTGAATAAAATGATTATGCCGAGCACTGCTTGCTGCTTTAAAACTTTGGCGTTGCCCGGTTGAGCAAAACAATCTCGACAGGTGTGTCGTATTTTCCCTAACACTGAATGAAGGTAAGAGGATCTTATTAAACACACTTTCAAGACTTTTACAATAGCAACCCGCGCAAACTTACTAAAAAAACGCTGTCCTGCTACAGCTGGCATTGGTTAGCCACGTAAAAAAAGGTCAAATTTAGGTACTCCGCATCGGCTTCATCAGGTGGCGCCACAAGCATTATCGCACGCTACAAAAAACGCTGTACTAAAACTCTCAATGAGCGTGTCACGACGAGCGTACGCTCCACTTAACGCCCAGCAATACGCTCACGTCCGGAACGCCTATGTCTACTTTGGCCTACAACCGCTGCGGGAGATCAGCCGTCTCTAGGAAATGGGGCAGCTGACCGAACACTTCGCGTTCGGTGGCGGCAAGGCCCTCCGGGAATAGCAGGTCTTCTATTTCACGAGGATAGCTTGGTTGACTAGTTGGTGATGCATATTAACAGGGTTACCAGCGCACGCAGACAGGACACAGATGGAAAAAACGACAGGAGAATCGGCGCCTTGTCCTGTAGTTTCCACCATCTGCGTCCCCGTCTGCGTGCGTTGGTAACCCTGTTAAGATCTTTTATGTTAATGCAGAGAAGGAGCACTTGAGCACTCTGCGGGATGCTGCAGTACTCTGTGGAGCTCTGCCCTCGGGCAGGTGCGCGCCCCTACGTGATAATAATTGTGAATACACCACCTGCTCAAACGGTGAAATGCGCGCTACTAAAGCTCTGTTGACGTTGTGTGCGATGAATTTACCCTGGCGAGGGAGACAATTGCCCTCGTCGTGAAACTAGTTTTTGCCACTACCACCTGTGCCAAAACAGCAGGGGTAGTTTTGAGGTGAATCGGGACATTTTTAGGAACCGTATGTTGGCAACTAATCACTGCACGGATGGCATGCGAGGCCCTTACCCACTGTCACGAAAACGCTATTGGCGGAATGCTGGTAAGAACTATCCTGTACTGTGGAGTGCTGTTAAATACCTGATCTACAACTAAGCGTGTGATCTCCCAATGGCTGATATGCAGGATTGTGGGTTTCCCTGCCTTAAATGCTGCCAAAGATGCCAGCCGTGCGTCTCCAGCCTCTTCGCACCCGTCAACGGCGGTCTCAACTCTTTCCCACAGCTGGTGGGATTGGACACAGGCTCCGCCCCTCATCAAGATTCCTGGAAGCGCACGAGAGGCAATGCGCAGTCGCCAAACATGCAGTGGTCCCCTGGGTTATTAAGCCAATAAAAAAAGAACAAAAATATCATAGGCCACAAACTGATACGAGCTGAGAATTTGTTTTCTCAAGCCGCATGAATGCAAACAGATTGCGCTGTGTAGGAACACGCTGATGATAAGAACGGTCTATTCGTGCATGTCTGCGCTGCTAACGCATTGTTCTGTCGAGCCTGCCATGCAGCTCCGGAGACGGCGCTTTGTTGCTGGGGGAGGTAGCTTATCAGCACCGTCGCCTCTTCAGCCACGTCGAGAATTAGCGGAGCCAGATTACGCCGAACTTGCTATGCCTGAACCAGAAGATAAGTGTTAACAAGGCGGAGAAGGCACAGCCGTTTGGTTAGACACTCACGTAGCGGCTTTGGCAGTTGCGGTTTTATCAGGGCGCCTTTCTAGGCTCATGGACTGCCAGCTGAGACGAGGACTAGAACTTGAACGTAAGGATTTCCCGTCATGGACGCAAAATAATGGCGTAACTCGATGGTAACTTCCACGTGCGGCGACAACGCTTAGTTATTTTAATTACTATACACAATTACGTGAAAGCTTCGAAATTAAATTCTTAGTCTTGTGTGTGGGGCTAGCTGAAAAAAGTAGGTAATCAAGCCAAAATGTGGGTTCAGGTTTATGCCGCCTGGTTTCAGCTTACCAAGAATGTAAAGCTCCAAAACTCGCGACAGATAGTCCCCCTGAGGCAAGCCAAGAACGACTTAAATTTTTTTTATTTGTGTTTATGTCAAGCTAAACCTCGGCTGATTGCCGTCACAAATACAGAAATGTTGAGGTGATCTGGGGAGAACGAAGGTTAATTGAAGACGGCCCACATTGGTGCTTAGGCCAACAGGTAAATCTCCGCCCGGACGTTACGCTGGCATTAACTTGCAAGTTGATCAATCAATCAATCAATCAATCAATCAATCAATCAATCAATCAATCAATCAATCAATCAATCAATCAATCAATCAATCAATCAATCAATCAATCAATCAATCAATAATAAAATAGAAGGCTGAGTTTGCGGCAACTATTCCCCAGGTATGTGCGCTATACTGCTCTAACACAAGTTCAGCTCTCCTGTGGGGTTTTAAACAGATCAAAAACTGCGCCTTGTAGATAGGCCCCGCCCCTTTTGTGCAGATATGAAAACTGTCGATAGACACTTGCTTATAAAATCTCGCCTGATTCGTAACTATCATAAAAAACAGCCAAACTGGGAAATTTCTGGCCTGTAAGTGGGAGTTAGTTTTATTTCCTGGGAGTTTTGTGCTTTAATGAGAAAGCACTACAAGCCCCATGAGGCGAAAAAAAAAACAGCGCCCGTCTACGTCATTTGTGTCTCTCGTCTTTCGTCCTGTCAGTTCGCGCTGTTGAAGTTTCTAGATCATGAACCAACTAAATCGCACCAGAGCCTTGTTAAAAAAAAACAACGTCGTGAGCGGTGGATGGCTCCAAAATTAGAAGCGCCTTCAACTAAACAAGAAACCGCGGTAGGAACGTAAATCGAATTTAGAGATGCGCAGTGAGAGGCAAGTGTAATAACCACTACTGTGCACCTACACCATACGGAACACGGCTTTCGAACTGCATTTAAGTCGGCTTACACGATCTTATTATCAAAGCTTACTTGGGGACACTTTTCTGCTACATTGTGTGTATCCCTATGGTTTCATGAAGCTCCCATAATACGCGTTCTACCTCGTAAGTACACGAATCGTAATGGTCTTCGGGCTGGTCACGTACCTACACAGGAAGATTGGCTGATGGCCGGGGCGGTGACTGCAGCAGCAGGAACAGAATCAAACCCAGGGATCCGCGGTGACAGGAAAATGACGCAAGCCCACACAGAACATGGATTTCGAGGTACAGTTGCGTCTAGCCACATGCTTCGAATGGGAAAGTAATACGGTTTTCGCTGGATAGACCATACAGTTATTTGTTTTTCATGCAGGTTTCATGAAGCTACTATATTACGGATTCGCAGCATCTCAGTACGGAAAGGTCTTCGGATTGGTGACCTGCCCGCTCAAGGTGATTGATCTACGACGATGACGGATGCAGTCAGAATCTCAAGGCTTGCTCACTTATTCTTATTTAAATGCGGCGTCCACATTAATTCCTCCATACATACTCCTGGGGTCTGTCACGTGAAGATAAACGCTGTAAGCTCACAGTGATTCACACAGGACGGCAAGCAACGTGTTCCTTTCATATAAAAAAATCCCGCATCACTACCGCCTAGTGTAGCCGGCGCTTCCTGCCTGTCCATCCCACCCTCACTAAAGGACAATCTGATGCCTGGAGATAACTGCAGGTCGGTACTTTTCCCAAATCCCATAGCCTGAGTAACAAATATACGCTGAGACCTATGAATACGCGCGAAAATGGGGCAAGATCAGTGCATCTTTTAGCCACATTATATTGGAATGTTCTTCTAAGCCTTCCTCGATACGATCAGCTGTGCAGATCACCACACAAGCGCAGTGGGAGACGTGCCGCCGCAGCTCCGATGGTGACAGAAAAAAGCCTCAGGCACCGCCTGTGCCCGAGGGCTACGGGCCGCCGCCGTCTGATGAGGGAGGCGTTTCTCGGATCTCCCACTCCCTGCACTCCCTTTCTTAATCTTGTACCAAACAAAGTTGCCAAAATCATTGCCAAAATGCTTTCGCATTCAAACCACTTCACTAGACTTAAGTGCCCCCAGTACTTTATATTTTGTTCCTAGCATTAAAATACGGCTGACTCATTCCTCGAGCTCTCTAGTCATGAAACAAAAGACACAAACTTTCATGCAGTGTAAGAACGAAATCTGCACTGTGCAGGGAGGAGGCCTGACTCTGGAGTAGGCTACGCGGGCAGCTTCAACGGGTTCAACTTGAAAGAAAAATGTGGTCTTTCAATGTTTCTTAAAAGTCCATAAATGCGGCATGGCAAGGTTTGCCGGGGCAAACAGTCAGAGCAGTTTATATGGTCTGTATTGCGAACTTCCGGTGTCTAGTGCAAGGTTTCCGTGACAATGCACACTCACACATCCCCACTAATTTATAAATGTTTAAAACACAAGGCAAACGAGTGTACATCTGTCAGCCCCATTTAGATAAAACCGTTGTACTGTTCCGTCATCCCATTCAGCTTAAGCAAGAGATTATAGAGGCTTTTAACATAATTAGGCTAGGTGATAAGTCCGTTAGTCAGGCCTCCGTATCTCTGTATATCTATACGAGAAAGAAGTGGCTTTTCTTGATTGTTGTCAAACGCCGGAGCAAGGATAAATTGTTCATGTTATTTCTTTCAGTGTTTGGGTGTGATTCTCACCTTAGCGCATGCGCAGATTCGAATTTTAAATGCAGAGCATTTCTTTAACTCACGATGTCACCCGTTCTAGTTGTCCATCGTCGTCCGCACACCTCCCCCTACACTATATAAAAAAAATAATACTTACCGGCGCCTGGTGTCGATCCCACGACCCTGCGGGCGGAACGCAAGGTACATGGTGCTCTACCCACTGCGCCACAAAGCTGACACAGAATGGAGGGCTACGAACGCGCCTTATATCCTTGACTCATTCAAACTACGTCAAGATGCTGCTGATACAACGCATTCACTACCTGTGGGCGGAACGCGAGGTACATGGTGCTCTTCCCACTGCGCCACAATAATCATACCCACCTGCTAATAATGATTGTCACGTGACCACGTAATTACGCTCTCCTCATTTAATTGCAAAACAACAACCAACAGCAACAAGTGCAACAACATTAACCGTAACGCAAACTACTTAACGTCGTGCGCCCCCGGAAATGCTCTGCATTTGATCGTGCCCCTCGTGAGGGGGATGTTTTTTTATGTATAAATGTTTCTTCGTTTTGAATCATTCTCAGTTGATATTCAGCGCTCGTCTTGTCTGTTCCTTTCTTCGTGGTCCTGTTTTAACGCCCTGCTTCAAAATAACCGTACATCTAAACGTTCTTCATATTGGTGACCAGATTAAAGGAGCTGACGACAACGCATGTGCGGAAAAACATGGAAGTAGGTCGCATCCCCATGCTCTGTAGAAAACAAGATAACGGAGCAACTTATAAGCGCCCTTGTGAAAAAATACACGTGTAAAAAACGAGGCATTATGTTGATTTCACTCGAAATCGATATTACTGGGACGATTGTCCCTTGAGTGAATGGTCAAGGGGAAGAACAGAATAATTCAGCGTAGCGCACGTACGTGTATGGAGCGACGTACACACTTATTATTGTATTGGAAGTGAATGGCGATTGTGTCGCAACAAAAACATATTTGTAAATCAATGTCAAAAGAGCGACATTAGGGCGTAAAACCGAAGGGACAAGGGAATGATCGAGTTGAATTGGCGTTGTTATGAAGTGGCGGCAATATTTTCTAAACATGAAACGAGCAGGCTGCTTTTGCGTAGACTCAGTCACGTCGAGTACATACCAAATAAATCAGGCGACTGTAGCTGAGCGAACCAATCCCGTGTAAAGGTTAAACACTTCCCGGCAACATTAGAGCTTCACAGTAATTGGGTTATTGCAGTTATGCGGTAAGCATACCCAGCTTTGTCCCGTTGTTCAAGGTTGCATTACTTGCTGATTATTTCCTGTAAGTGGTAGAAACTTTTATAGAGCGTTCCCGGAGTCCTGTCTCGTGATCCTAAACAGTGTCCAGCTTTAAACGAAACGTATTGACAAAAACACAACCTTGATTTTCCGTTTCAAGAGCGTGGTAGGCTTGACGTTTCAGGTAGCTGCGTTACAAGCAACGCAATGATTTCGTACCTAAAATTTCAACTTGTGCATATGAATTGCAACTACCTAGAAAATAAGAATGTCATAAAAGGTAAGATAAGGTAAAGGTAAGTAAATAAAAGGTGACTCCCTTTAATTGTACCGCAAGAAATACTTATGGAACGCGCGAAGTCTGGTTGGGGCCGAAGAAGCTACTGGAAATACATCCCCCGTTAACTAGAACTCGGATCTTTCGAAATATTGGTTAAGTCGAAACTTTTTTTCGCCCTGAATTTACCTCCCATAGGCGTCATCTATTGGCCACCCTTTATCTCGAAACGTTTTTTAGGGGGACCGCGGATAGCTCGAAATTTTGACAGGGGCGACACAAGGCAAAGTCCGCTACAGGCAGCTCCTACTCCGTGCCCAGCGCGGTCGTGAACGGCAAATGTACGCTGTACGAGGCCGATGTTCCCGTTACCGAAATGGTATTCGACGCCTACAGCGTTGAGAGAGAGAGAGCTGTGAACGATGCAGCTGATAATGAGGATAAAGAGAATCCTCGAGAAATGTCTACAGCTGCAGAAACAAGAAACATGCTGCGCCTACTTCGCAACAAGGTATAATGTAGTGATGGCTACCAAGAGTTTATGCGATGCATTGAGCAGCTGCAGAAGGCTTTTCTGGGACCAGATGTGAACGCGAAACAGACAAGCACCACGCCGTTCTTTTTTCCGCAATAATAAAAATTCGTTTTTCCTCCACTTTTTTTACCTTCATTATGGAAGCTGTCCTGAAAAGCGGTTCATTACTTACCAGCTTTGGCTCTTACTTGAGTGACCTGGCCACAAAATTTGGCATTCCGCTTATCTTGAAACTTCGCTTGTCGAAATTATCAACGGACTTTACGACTTCGAGTTAACGAGGGATTACGGTGTTCGACAATACACGCACGGGATATCATACAACTCGCTATTTGTACCATATAATTTCTACGCAATTCGTATGATCGGTACGTAATTAAGTGATTTCATATGCAGAATTGACGTCCCTTGCACCAACGGGAATCACTTTCCATGGAATGACTCCGGCATCACCGTGTGCGGGTGGGTGTATAATGCTGGTTTAGAGTATACGGGTGCTAAGATCATTGAAAGCGGCCACAATAGTTGACACGCAAGCATTCAATGTTGATATCGAGTTGGCAGATGGATGAAGTGCACAGGCTAACGAGTAAAAACTCGAATGGTGGGGATGGTAAGCCTCTAATTGCAGAAATAATCAATGTGCCTTGTTCCAGTTGCAATATCTTTAAAGCTCCCCCTTAATTTGATTAAATCCCGATCAATAGTTCATTAAACTGGCTGAATTTCAAACGGTTTATAAATATGCGAACGCATATCGGAATTTTTTATGTTGTTCAACGTTGTATACTGTTCACGCCCGCGCCAGCTCCGTTCAGGAAAAAAATTACGGAGAACAATTTCTGTGTTTGTGTGTTACATTATGCTTACATTTAACCATGTATTACTATATTTCATAACATGTTATTACTGTGGCTGTTTTAGGATTTTAGAGGCCAAACCGTTACTTCCGTGTTTTGAGAAAACCTTTGTTGTTCTTGTTGTTTTTGTTGTGGCCAGGTGCATAAAATGTCCGCCCCGGGAAAGGGTAAATAAACAACTCGTCTGTGATTCGATAGGATTTGAACCAGAGACCGAAGAGCCGTAACCCGGTGCCTTTGCCTGCGCTACCTCGGCACGCTGCCAGCGGCCGAACAAAACAGAAAGCAGTGCCGGCGGCGGGACACGTGAACTTGACGGCCCCTTAGTAGAAAAGAAGCATCCCGGCCACGTAGAACTGTGACGTGCACCATCATTACGTTTGTTGAAGTACTTCTCACCAAACGATCATGAAATGCAAGCAAACTAGGTGCAGCAGAAAAGAGCTCCGTTAAAGTAACTCTCACCGAAAGACGAAAACGTGAAGGCCAAAACACAAATACGATATAGCAGTACAGGAGCTGTTAATATGTATGGACAGTCTTTGACCTTCAAAGCAAGTAAGCAGATTAAGTTTCCCGGGGAGTTTTGTTTTTTGTGCTTCTTCTGGGTTTTGTCGCTTATGCTGCATTTCAAGCCCTTTTTTACCGTTAAAACATATATGCCAAATTCACAAAAATAAATTCCTCTAAACTGGAGGATATTAGTTTAGGTATCAGATGCGTGTTTTAGGGTGTGTTGTAAAGACTTCAAAGCAATTGGTGGACGAAAATGGGGAATTTGAAATTTTGCAATTATGCGGGAGGCCACAATTTAGGGAAAAGAGAGGGGCACGAACGGTAAGGGCTTTTCTGCAACGGGTTCAAACGAAACTGCTCCACATGGGAATTTGTTGCTTCACGCTACACCCTGCGAGCCGGCGCCCTTCACTTTTAATGCGTAGCATTCTTTGCCGAGTACTCCCACAGCCACGACGGCGCAACGCCTGGAACTTCCAGAATAATGCAGATTTCGCTTAAGTTTCACCTGTAATCATTATAATAGCGTAGATGGAGATAATTGAGGAAAGAGTGTCCCCGTGCGTTATTTCAGTACGCGTTCGTTCTAGCGCGAGGCGTCAACCAGTGTCCCGGTGTTTTAGTACCGTGATTACACAAGACGACGACATGAGACACCGACAGCCCCAGCCCCTAAGGGGCCTAGCCGTTAAAAATGCAGATTTGGCGCAATTGACACCTGTAATCGTTATAATAGCGTAAAAGGAGATAATTGGTTGGACAGGATTTAGAAAAAAAAAATTGGCTGTAAAGAAGTCCACTCGAGACAAGCGGCATAAGAAGGCTACGCATAAGTAGACAATTCTCTGAAATTTCTGCAGATTTTTTCAGTTTGACGAACTCCCAGTTTTTTTCACTGCAAATCGCTCGCCTTGTTTTATCATTTTCTCATTGTTTCTGTCCGGGCTTACTGTTAATTCTTTTTACCAGACCACAGAGGAAGAAAGGAGAGTCAGCAATTTTTAGATAGCGCGACGTGTAATTTGAATGCTTTCTTTAACGAGTATTGTGGGCATACACGACTGGTAAACAGTTGTCTTTCCTTTTGTCCCAACGATTTTAACGCGTATCCTTCCAACAATACCCCACCAACTAGCCTCTAAAACTCTTTGATTGTGGGCAAACGACCATGAATATGAGGCTTCTGCAGAACGGCAATGTCTAAAGCATTACCGCTGACGAAACAGTAGCAGTGACCTGAATCATTTGCGAATGCACAGACATAACAGGATCCGAGTGAGCGCATTTCTATTGATTGATTGATTGATTGATTGATTGATTGATTGATTGATTGATGATTGATTGATTGATTGATTGATTGATTGATTGATTGATTGATTGATTGATTGATTGATTGATTGATTGATTGATTGATTGATTGATTGATTGATTGATTGATTGATTGATTGATTGATTGATTGATTGATTGATTGATTGATTGATTGATTGATTGATTGATTGACGATCCCACTCGCGTGCTGTGTTTCAGCTACTCGGAAATTTCCGCACACGTCATAGCTTTCGCCCGATCGGTTCATGCTCCATTGATGAGCCTGCGTTGCGCACTTGACCTTTCTTTCAGGAGACGTACGCTTGAAGATTTCCGCTCATGATAGCAGTGTATGCAGAAGGCGGGAGTCGACTGTCTGTGCCGACGATAGCAAGCTGTTGTCTCTCAAGACGGCAGCGGTGAATACTAACTCCTCCTGTTAGAGTGTTTGCGCCAGCGCCACGTCCGTCTCAAGAGTATGTTTTGAGTCCAAGGAGCAGCGGAAGAACGGCAAACCATACCACGGCTGCTGTTGGCTACAATCTTCTTCCTTATCTCTTGTTACTTTTTGTAACGCGACAGTGGTAAGTCCCCCACCTCGCAAAATTGCGTCTGTCGGTGCGAAGCGTCAAGGTCACAGAGCGAAAGAATGCACCGCAAGAGGAAAAAGGGTTGCTGGGCAATGCCGGCTTTCGGGCCTTTTTCTCCCATCTCCCCCCCCCCCCCCCCAAAAAAAAAAAAAAAACCTCATCGCGTCGCAGGCGGGAGCGTTCTATACGCGTGGCCAGCTACACTTCTTCCCTTTCCGGTTGCCCCTTTACTCAGCACTGCAAATACGTAGGTAGCAGTGCTTGGCACAGCAGTTGCTGTATATGACAATGAAGATCGCAGTAGATACGCATTGTGCACATACGATAGCCGCATGGAGAGGAGGTTAGCATGTATACTGTTACGCGGTGGCAGAACAAATGAGGCAAACCATGATGCCAGCGATGTGTTGAAAACTATTAAAAATTTGGCAGTCACTGAGACCGAGCTTCCCACTCATCACGCACGTCTTCGTCTTCCTCGGTGGTGTACACCAGAGCACTTCGTGACATTTCCTTCGTCTTGCTCTCGTCGCATCGCGCTCCTCGTCGAGAAGGGCCGTACCGGGCGAACCGCCGTGCCCAAGTGAGTGCAATGAAAACGAAAGATAAGACGAAAATAAACAACGAAGTAGTCCTTGCCACCACACATGACGATGTTGAGATCGGTGAACAATAGATTCAGAGACTTGATGCGCCAAGCACTTCAACCGACATCGATCGTCACCGTCACCAGCGTAAGCGATGCCAAGCTCAGTAATAGCGAAGCTTGCAAATTTAAAATAAATCAAGAAAACAAACAAACCAAGTGAGAGTCCGCGCACTCATGCGCTACCACTCGCATTCATATTAGAAATGACTTCCATACTTTTGTGATATTCCCGTCTTCTCAACACTTATTTAGTCCGTATCCAGTCGCTTGGTTTGTGTATCTGTTCATTTCACATTCTTTTCCACTGGCAGAACATGACAGTAACTTCACTACCATTCGTGAGCAAGTGGATTTTAAAAAATGAGTGAATTATGAGCACAGCATAACTGTAATTCAAATGTTATCGGCGTTTCTCATAAATTTTTATCAATAACCAGTAAATAACTAAATTTTGATAAGCAAAGGGTGGCCTCTGGCTTTGAAGACGTAAAGGGCAGCACTTGTTCCATGTGGAGTCCACATCATGAGGGGGAATAATAAATAAATTAAATCTGTCGAAATAGCGCATTGGCTCGGCGTCATTTCGGGTTTATCAAGAAGAAATTTGAGAGAGGTTTTTTTCACAGTACATGAAAAAATGTATTAAACAGTCAAGTACTCCAACAACAATCCCTGCAGTCATAAATCATATAAGCACACACCGAAGCTCGCTCTGAAAGACAAAAATGAGTAGGAGAGTGAACTTCGATGCATGGTAAGGTGCATGCTCTGCAACCTTCACCGCTTATAAACCTTGGTTGGAGGCGCTTCACATAGGGAAAGATTTGCGCCACCAAGAAATATATTTTATACAACAGGTAGGCCCTCCAAACCTTGCAACTTTCATTGACTTTAGAGCGTACTGTTCCGAACTGTTTTAGAGCGTAATCACGTGAAGGTGACCTTTTGATGAATGCTCCTCGAACATCATGAATATAACAACCGTTAGATATGGAACGAGCGCAGTGGCCAGGAAATTTCATTCGGATAATTTAAATGTCCAATATATTCCATGTCCCGAAATCCCCGTCGCCGAGTGTGATGCTGAAAGCTGTGAGGTCTTCGCGCTTCTTCAGAGGCTCGTCAGTGCCATAGTTAATAAAGCACCAGGTACAGTTTTTAAGCGCGAAGTTCCGGAGGCTTACGGATCAATTTCGCCAACCTTGAGTTCTGAAAAATGTGATAAACTTTATCTCTCTCTCTCTCTCTCTCTCTCTCTCTCTCTCTCTCTCTCTCTCTCTCTCTCTCTCTCCTCTCTCTCTCTCCCACACACCTTTTTGTTTTTCCATCGGGGAAGAAAGCAGTCTACGTGACCCCGAATCAAACCCGAGACATTTTGTTCAGCAGGACTGCACCTTAGCCACTGAGCTTCCGTGATGAGTAGTACGTTCGGAAGGGGAACACCCGAATAGAATGTTAAATACTTACCAAAATAGTTCTTGTTCGTTTCGGGGCAGGTTTTCAATAAGGTTCATAATTTACGAGAATATTTGTTTGGATTTTACAAGAACAAATATTTGCGTTTCCTTGTCTACATGTACTACAGCCAGATCCTCCATCATTCGGTTTTACAATTACAAAAGAAAAGATTAGTTGACTCTCATGAGAACGTCTTCAGATCTGAACCGCTTCCAAGCTTTCCTGATGTACGAAAAAGTTCGAGGCAGGTTGGTGTATATTTTGTCATGTTTGATGGCCAACTGAATTTTTGCCCGCAAAGTTGTGGTGACAGCTGTTCTGATTTATGGGGTTTGCATAGGCTTTCAATACTAGAGAGTTTTAGCATATCGTTACCGTGTTTGCGTTACCGTTTACCGGGTTTGCGGGAGTCGACTGCGCATGCGGGACGAGTTACCGTGACCGGTAACTTTCCGGCACAGCCTTTACCGTCGCCACGGCGCTTCCCTAGGAGACGAAGTGTACTCTCTCGTCTTGATTACAGCAAACACCGTGCGCTCGGCGCTGGATGCTTGATACAGCCGGTAAAACTATTCTTAGTTGATGTTTTTCATTACATTTTTCTCGGTAAATGGTGCTCAGGAGTACGACAAACAACTATTTTTTTTGCGGATGGGTGAGCAAAATGGCCGCCCATACTCGTGCTAAGCCTCGTTCGCCTCAAATAGTTCAGATACGTTTCTGAGCACAGAAAGCGCTTTTACGTATCGAAAATTGTGCTGGGCAAGGTAATGTAGGTTATTGAGTTATTATTTCGACATATTTTACCCATTAAATGCCCAAATATTTAGCGCAGACGTAAATTCTAGTTTACCTTGATTCCTACTGTACTCAGTAGATGGTGCCACCGACATCACTTTTCTTTTTTAAAGCTATACAGGTAATGGCTACAGTATTCTCAAAACTAATAATGTTATTGTGAACTCTTCACCCGAAAATTGAAACATTCAAGCTACCTTAAACAAAAGCAGATAGCTGTGAGCAGCGAAATTATGCGTGATTTGTTTCGATACCAATGCATTAGATGCCGCTGTGTGTCCCACGGTGGCCGGTAAGCCATAATACGCAAACCGCAACCCGTGTGCTAAAACGCGTGTTACTGTTTTAACCGGTAAACGGAAACTCCCGATTCCGGTAACATGGTAAATGGTTACGCGAACACGGTAACGATATGCTAAAGTTGTCTAAAGATCTCCAGTGTGGGCCCACGTGCGGTTTAAAAATCTAGTATTACTTTTGTTTGAAAATGTTCACTTGAAAACACTTTGGATACCTGCTGAAGTCTTGTTTGCAAAGGTTTCCCAGCGTACTGCCTTTGCAGAATAAATAATGATCTTCCCACTTGCTCGCAGCAGTAGCCTCTTTCAAACAACGACCTCACTAATATCTCTGCCGCCATTATAATATATACAATTGCTAATTTAAAATTGAGCGTTTAGCTGATAACCTCCAGTTCAGGGCAAAACATTGTGCGCACGCATGTAACAATGTGATAAAAGTATCCATTTTTAGCAATTCGTACTCGCTGTTTTAAATGGCGATCTGACTATTTCTTGGACGCTTCTGTGAGCCGTAAATTTTTTACACTTTATAAATATTCATATTGTATACAGTACAGATATTCCGAAGTACTAGGAAGTTTTTGACAAAGCTGTATTTCTTTTCTTTGTAGCCGTACGGCTGCATTCAGGCGGATGTCAAATTTTTCTTTGCTATATTTCGTGTCAAGTTTGCGGATATAGCCCCGTTCGCGCGTCCGTAAGCGACATGCCCTTGCCCTCGCGTTAATAAACCTGCACAGGACTGTAGGTCCGATAGTTATTAATTTCACCCTGTGCGTGAATTCACCCGCTGTAACCAACACACCCCTTTGCGTTTACTTGAGCATTACGTGACCGTTTTCGTACCTTACACGTCCTTGTTCATCCGTGCGCAACTGACGGGCCAATTGACCGTATCCTGTATGATATTCGGCCGATCCAATTTTGCTAAAAGGAACGAAGATACTGTGTGCATGTCCAACAAAATTCGCACTCAGTATTGGGCAAATATTTAATTAACATTGTTTTTTTTGCTTCAACGTGTCGGCAGGAGCCTCCGACAATGCCACCACGCGATTGAAAGCCTTGCGACCTTGCGCGTTCTCTGCGTGCGCACATAATCCCACGATGAATTTTTTAAAACCACGGTGAACTGTCGTTAACTGCAAGCCTCGGTGACTCCTGGAGGCAGCCCGGACAAGAGGCCTCCTGGACTTAGGAGGCTAACCACGCCCTTATACCCCTTCCCTTTAAGCTCAATAAACGTTGTGCCACCACCACCATGGTGAACTGTCGTTAACTGCAAGCCTCGGTGACTCGTATGAATGAAGCTGAAGGGCTAAACGACTGCCGACATCGATCCTCTTTCATTTGAGATAAAGATTATCTCTGAAACTGGCATGACGCCGCGTGGATCAATCTTTCCACCCCCCGCTCTAAAATTGTTAAGCCCTCGACATAGCTAACACCACTAATCAGGCAGAAAATCCTGTTCTTGTGTTAATGCGAGGCAGGTAACGCAAGGCTTAGTGATGACACTGCAATGGTTAAGCCATATATTGGATCGACTTCCCCGTCGCCATCCCACACTACTCCAACGAAAGCTATTTCAAATTATCCCTCTATCAAGCCATCAGCCAGTGCTAGACCATGTCCGCAGGATAGAGCACTGGGCTAACATAGCATCGTAATCTAGCAAGGAGCCATAACGATCCAAGGACGCCTAGGCCAATGGAAGTTGGGAATGCGAAGGATTAATATACATTTGAAAGCCACTGAGTGCTCATGCTAAGATTTTGTAGTACGAGTAATGTGACCTAGAGATCGCAAACTTGGCGGCATCGTTCACTTTTACGTGTAGTGAAGACATTCAGAAATTGCGAGCAATGGCATATAAAGAGCGTAGGGAAAAAAAGCGATCTGGCCATCGTGCCGTACGCCTTGGAGTGACTCCCAAACGATGTTCTGTAGTTTGCTGCTTTGAGAGGCCTTGTAAACAGCTTCTATTCGTCTTCAACTCAGTGCAGACCTTGCACGCAATTTTTCCAACATTGCTTTAAGGCGCAGTGTTCCTTCTCAAGGAACTACACTGAGGGGAGCAGAACTTGCAGAGTACTGTTCCCTTTTTGTGCCTGAAATATTTTCATGTACACTTCACGCTGTTTCTACCTTGGAGAACACAACATAAGCCAACAGCGGGAAGTTTTCATTTATTTCTGTGGCTTCGTTCACATACACCGTTGAAAACACCCAGTACTGGCATAAAAGAGAATGACATAGCAACACCCAAAACGATGTAATGAACGCCATAAAAGCTACAGGCGCATGTGTATTCACATGTTTTTCATCTTTATATTAGTTCTTAAAATACAATCTGTGTTCATCTTGAAACTTCTGGAAACCATGTAAAAAGACTGCGAAAAAAATAAATATCTTGCAAATTTGGTCCCCAAAGTTACAAGCTACAGAAAAGTATTGCGACTATGGATGTGAAAATATTAACAGTAAAATTGTATTAATTTCTAAATACGTTTAGGAGGTCCCTTGTCATTGCAATTCAAGAACACTTCAAGGCTTTGCCTTGAGGAAGCATAAAGAAGAATTGTGCTGCCGATAATAAATATTTGATTTCACCCCAAATGGCTAACAATCTAAAAGGTTAAATTACGGCTGTGTGAGAAGGATACCTGGGTTGTGATCAAAGCTAACATTCATTAGGATCCCCGTCCAAGAATGCATTCGAAAGAGCATTGAGTATTCAACCGAACATTTTCCAGTTATAAATTCACACGACTTCATAAAATTGCTAAAAAAGCCAGCACAAGGCACCAATTTCGGTGGTAAAAGTACGTCCTGCATAGGCACCGGGTTCTTGGCAACACCAACACATACCACCAATAACACTTCAGCTGCGTCCATTTCGCTATATCTCTGACGGCTTGCTTACGCAACCAGCACTGCGCATGTAAAGACAGTCCGGCGCACGGGAACATGCATAGACCTTTGGTTGAGCCAGCAGCAACGCCTGCTTCATCTACGTGCAGGTAGGCGGGTTGAAGGGTCCGAAGACGTTGAGCTCGTACAGGCATGCTAGTACGATGAAGATAACGTACATGATGACGCAGGCGATTCCCACTTTGTAGTTAAGCGTCCAGTGCGTGAGCACAAATGTGAAAAACAGAAGAAATACGGTGGAGAGTAGTGTAACACTGGTGTAGGTCATAGCGGTGCTGTTGATATAGACCTCATGGGATGTGGAAGCGAACAGCGCCTTGAACAGCCACGGAACACCGAGACAGAAGAGCACGTCGAAGATGTTGCTGCCAAGCAGGTTGCAGATGGCCATGTTTCCCAGACCTATTTTGTGCAAAAAGAAATGCGAGCAGAATGAGACACAGAAACGTCGTCATACGGCAGCGGACATAACACATCTTGGCCATCCTAAAGGTTGCTCATTCTAAGACACAAACACGATCATCGTGACGCCAAGAGAATATTTTAAAGGTTACGCTTTTAAATTGTACGCAGCGGTATTAAGGCTTAATAAACGAATAATTAATTCCGGCTGTACCCCCCGGCAGTGACAGCTAACTGCGACAGAACAGATCGTCTAGCTACTGGG
The DNA here is from genome assembly GCA_013339765.2 of Haemaphysalis longicornis. Taxonomy (NCBI): domain Eukaryota; kingdom Metazoa; phylum Arthropoda; class Arachnida; order Ixodida; family Ixodidae; genus Haemaphysalis; species Haemaphysalis longicornis. The sequence continues at coordinate 99,220,685 of CM023450.1, read as the reverse complement.
GATAATACGATGGGGCCGGACAAACATTAGGAGCCAGCTATAATTAATTTGCGACGGTTTCTGGCTTAAATTTATATGTGTAGCTATTTAATTTAGCCCATGAAACATAAGTGCCAGCTTCAAGCGCGAAAACTTCTGCATGCGTACTGTACGGTGTAGTTCATGCTCACCGAAAAGTTGGTGTTTGTAAAACAAAAGCTAACCAACGGCAGTTCCCCCACAAGGGAAACTGATCGAGATTGTTACAATTACCCTTGACAAATCGATTACCATCCATGAATTTCAATCCCCCAATAATCATTTTCAACCAAGAAACAATTTGAATGATTCCATTTGGTGCTGAGGTTTGCAGCTCCACCTGATTCTCGCGATTAATTTTTATCTTAAACTGTTTACCGGACACTGGAATCGCTCTTAGTGATTCTTACTGCTGTGAACCATCCCATGCTCTCCATAAAGTATTACAAAACATGGAACAACAATTTCATCTCCCAGATTGCAGCTATCTCACTTTTCCTCAGCCTTCCTCCGGAAAAGGTTTAGGAAGATTGTTTCGAGTGTCTTACAGTCACTTAATTCATTAATCAGCTATTTTGTAATGCTCATATGGCCTTTTTAAAGGGTTCCGTTCCTATAAATAAAGTGAGTTGCTGGAATCAGCGGTAAATGTGTTGCCTGAAGTCCTAGCTGCATTCGCGTGTCTGTCCACACCAGCCGCAATGTAAATATTTCCAGTTTCGACATTCTAACACCTCAACTAATAATGAAACCAACACGAGGGAGTGGTACACATCGGTATACATTGTTGATACACACCGGGACAAAACTGCGGGTTTTGCATAGAACCAAGACGTGTACATGCTATTCGGGTAGTTGAAATACGTTTCTCTAGATTACATTCGGGTGTTTACAAGACACATACATTGAAAATCAATTTTACGCCGAAAATAACATTAAGGACGACAGGCATAGCGTGAGAAAGAAGAAAGGGAAGCATACTGTCTCTTCTCAACTCGGCCAGAAGTCATCAGGCGAAATATGCCCCTGGCAAGTTAACGTACGTTTCGAGCCAAGCGTTGGCCATTTAGTTTGGAAAGCCAAGTTGGCTGAAACATCCGTTATTGCTAGCTCGGTTATTACAGCTCTCGTCATGTCGTAAGGGGCACCGACTTTGTTTACGCACTGTTTTTAGAAATACAGTGAAAACTCAATCTAACGAACAAATCAAAATTACCCCGCAGGTGCATACACGGATCAATGCTTTTATGATGTCGAACTAACGAAATACATTAATCGCCATTCCTATTTGAAGAAGTATGTCGAGAAACATACAGTTACAATAGGAGCACTTTCGAATGTGTTTCGCCAGAACGCCATGGAGATGATTGCACCATGTACAGAAAAAACGAACCAGACACCTATTTTTGTTTTTACCGAGATCTTGGAGCTAAATTGAGCAGTCCCGTGGCCGCAGAAGACGGCGTTCCCGCCGGCACGCTTTCTACAATCTTGAAGTGAAAGGACCGCATCATCCATGCCACTTTGTCTGAAATTCCGTCGAAGAAAATAACCTAAAGAGCACCCCGCACGAGAATTTGGAGGAAGCCCTGTTTACCTGGTTCAAAGATATGAACGAAGAGCGTTCCGCTCAGCGGAGGAGTGGTACAACAAAAAGCGCTGTTTCGCGCGTGTGTTGGGGAGCGACGACTTCAGCGCAAGCCCTCGCTGGCTTATTTTCACCGCAGACTTCAGCGAATTGCTAAATCATCGACTGGCGAGGGCCTCGGACGCCGCAATTACGATGTCATAATAGCTGCTGGGATGAGCCTTCCTTAAACATAGAGTTTATAGAATCAACTGCATGTAAAATTTCATTCCCAATTTTTTGCAGTTCTCGATTGAACGAAATATTTCGCGGTTCCCGGTGACTTTCACAAACCTGATTTCAACTGTTATTCGTTTAAGGCACACTCCGCACCACGTTATATCTCTAAGCATTAAACGACGCGGCATCGAACATTGGGACAAGTTCGCGATGTTCGTATTTGTTCAACAAGCATGGAAATTAGGGCTATTGCGCTGGCTAGAGTATACATGCTACAAATGAAATACGTACTGTGAGGAGACAAAGTTGTGGCAACACTGTGGATCCACCACAAGTGCACGTTGTTACGATTCAGCGCGCCGCTACCCTGGACGCGCGGGCTGAAAGTTTAGTGTAGTGCGGGGAAGGTCTGCTGCTGCAGCAGGAAAGCCTGCCTTCCTCGAGGAAAGCCTGCCTTCCTCGAGAACAGGAATGAAGAGAGGGGGAGGTGTTGGCATGCTCATTAAACAAGGGACCGACTGGCAGAGAGTGCATGAAAGCTGTAAAGAGCATCTATTGTGTTAGAGGCACCATAGCGGGGGGAAATACATGGTTAGGAGTGGTGTATCTGTTAACCAGAAGTAGTGCTAGGGAGGAAAATAAGGAAATGGTAAACTGTTTGTGAAGAGATATAAACGAGTTCATAGATTCGCGTGAAATAATGTTAGATGAAGATATGAATGCCCACATAGAAGGTTACACAGACCCAACGGTTCTGTAGTGATACTAGATCTATGTCAGGAAAACCGGCTTGTAATAGTAAACACGGAAAGCAAGTGTGACGGACAAATAACGTGGCAAAACGGTAACAGACAGTCCAGCATAGACTATAGTCTAGTATCACAGACAGTATACGAAAGGTTGCGGAAAACGAGTTTAGGTGAAAATGCAACAGACAGCTCAGGAAGTGACCACAAGCGGCTTACCTTGCACTTCGGAGGCGATTCCCGGACAAATTTAGAAATAGGTACGACGGAAGAAACTCATTTGAACAATGAGCAGTTAAAGATCATCGCTGATAGGATGGAACATGAAATCAATAAATACCCAGGCAAAAATTGGGATTACGACAAAATGATTGCGTTCACAAAGGGTAAGATGAATGAAGCAAAGCAACGAAACCGATGGAAAGGGTAGAGAAAGCCGGGAAGCTGGTGGAATAAGGAAATAAAGGAGGCTACTGACCACCAAAAAAAGGCGTCGAGAGAACACAGAGAAACAAAAAGAACTGGTATGGAACCGGAGGGAGTTAAGGAAAATTGGGATATCTACCGGGGGAAAAAACTAGAAGTGCAGATCTGGTGCAAGCAATTATAAAGCAGAAAAGCGAACAATGGATGGAAGAAATACGGAAGAAGGACAAAAGCGCATCCAAGAAGTTTCGGAACCATGTAAAATTACTAAGCTTAAAAAACGATATCCATCGAAAAATTCTTGATTGATGAAGAGGGGGGACATTTAGAAGGAGAGCACACGTTGGCGCATATTCATCGAGTGATTAGTGAGAAGTTTAGGGCAATGGTGGCAGGGAAGCCTTCACCGATAACATCAGCGCCACAGAAGACTGCGGAAAGGAAATACATTTTAGCAAACTTGATTGGAAAAAACCAGAGCAAAAGGTTTCCCCCTAGACCGCAGTGGGCCCCGACGGAACGCCAATGCAACTGATCAACCTTCTTGGACCTAAAAGTAAGACATCGTTTATTAGGGCAATAGATGAGGTGATACAAACCAAACAAATAGCGGAGGACTGGCTAGAAAGCAGGATAAATTAAATATATAAAGGCAGAGGCAACAAATCCAGTATTGATTCATACAGACCACTCACAGTAACGGCAGTGGTGTATAGATTCGTAATAGAGGCGATAAAATCAGAAATTCAAGCATGGAGGGAAGAAAACGAACTACTTGGGTAAGTTCGGAATGGATTTAGACAAGACAGGCGATTGGATGATAATTTGTTCGTGATAACGCAATGCGTAAATTGCGAAAGCTGAGGATAAACCATTATGGATTACGTTCTTGGACATTAAAGGGGCATATGACATCGTAAACAGAGAACTGCTGTGGAGAATGCTGAAACTCCAGGGATTAGATGACGAGTTAATACTGTCCCTTATACTAATCTATAATGACAATAGAGTGCACCTTAAATGGGAAGGACAGAAATGCACCCAGCAGGTCAACACACATCGGAGACTGAAACAGGGATACCCTTTGAGCCCAATACTGTTTATACTTGACATGGCAGGGTAAGAAAAGAAACTGGAAGAAAGTTAGGCAGGGTTCAGCCTAACACATATGCTGCAAGGAGAAGTGGTACAACAGCGCATTCCGGGGATGAAAAATCGGGAATAATGGTTTCAATTATGCTACCGCTGACGCAGTGTCTATCCAGCAAGGCGAATTACCCAGAGTGAAGGAATATAAATATTTGGGAGTGTGGATAAACCAAGGGGTTAACTACTTAAGAACTTCCTAGGAGCAACTTAAGGGTAAAGGAAAGCGAAACGCAGCTATAATGAAGCATAGAGCTCTGTGGGATATAACAATTATGAAGTAGTGAGAGGAATGTGGAAAAGAGTAATGGTTCCGGGCCTCACATTTGCGAATGCTGTACTCTGCTTAAAATCAGATGTTCTATCAGGCCTTGAAGTGAACCAGAGAACGGTAGGCCGTTTGGCCTCAGGCACGCATGTAAAACAACTAATGAAGCAGTGCAGGGAGATATGCGCTCGGTGTCGTTTGAAGTTCGAGAAGCGCAGAGTAAAATATGTTTTCATATGAGGTTGAGAGCAATAGAGCAACGTAGGTGGACGCTAAGGTTTTTAGGTACCTATACTTGAAAAACGTGGACACGCAGTGGCGAAGGAAGACTATAGAAGGCTAACCATGAAATACGGGAAGAACTTTGTAGAGTACAAAACAGCCAAAGTAACCAAAAAAGTGTCAAGGCAGATAGAAACGATTAACTGAAGAGAAAAATTGGAAGCTAAAACGTCGCTAGAGATGTGCAGGACTGAGCAACTGGTCGTCGGAAAGAAAACTTTCTACGAAAATTACAAGGGCAGTGCGTTGCTTTTTGAGTCTACAGCAGATTGCTTGCAAACTAAGAGCTTTGTGGGGAAGTATTTACAAAATGATGGGGTATGCGTCGTCTGCGAAAAGAAACAAACTATGCGGCACATAGTGCTATAATGGGAGGGTGTCCATCCAAATCTACATGAGGGAAATATTCTGGTTCCGGAAGGCCTAGGATTTAGGGGTAGCACAGAGGAATTTAACTTCAAGGCTGTCGAGGCGACGAAAAGATTAGAATGCTGGTGGACGAAAAGCAGAGAAGGGAATATTGCCTAGGACAGTTACCACCTGTAACAGGAAAAAAAATTATTTTGTGCTAATAAGGTTTTTAAATATGCTCCCCCCCCCTTCCCTCTGAGACTGAACGTGCGCCTGCTATGACAAGACCGGCAAAGAGTGTTCTTGTGTGTCTGTACTTTTTCCGTGTCGCGTGCAAAGCACTGTGAAAGCTGTTTGACCACTGGAGCTTCGGGGTATAAATACGCGTTCTCTTCAAGCTTGTTTCATTCGGTCGACAGCATCTACGGAGCAAGAATACATAGGAAGCCAAATGGCCCTTTGCGGCAAGAGCGGGCGAGCGACTACATAATGTCGCAATAAAACCCAAGGCGGACGGCAAAGCTTTGTAGCTGTGACGGAGAAGGAGTTCGTAGCGGGGCCTGATGGACGAAACGATAGCGGCCGAAACTCATTCCGTGGCTGCCGAGTGAAATGCCGATCGCGGTGGACGCGCAGTGTCTTCACCCGTGGCAGACGCCGCCAGCTTAACCTATGACAAGCGCTTGTGACATCTGGGCGCGCTAGGAAGCCTCGTTTCACCTCCTACCTTATGCTTGCTCGGTGACAGCATCGGATCCGGCTGTTGCTCTGTTCGAGTCATGCTGTAAGCTCACCCGGAAGGGTGCTGTTCCTGTATCGTCGCGATGCGGAAAACATTAAATTTGCCTTCGATTTTTTGTCGTCAAACAAAGGCAGCTGCTTCTGCTCGTGGCACGTCCACCACGCTACCACTACATGAAGGAGGCGATGGAGCCCGGTTCGGGGATGCCTACCCCAATGTAACAATATGCGGCATGTTCATGCAGTCGCAGACGGTAGTCGTACGGCGTATCTTCCCGATATCAGGCGTATGAGGAGTGAAGTAAGCGTTACTTATGACGATGCCATTTGCCCCTTTGATAACAACGAGTAGGCACCCGATACGCTCCTTATTCACCCCTGTGCGAGTTGGAGAAAAGCAAAATGAAGTTCCACTTCCCCTCATTGGTAGCGAGTTCTTGAACCGTTCTTTCTTCCCCTCAGTATCCTAAGTTTGACACGGTGGGTCATAATACAGCTTTCCGTACCGATTTTTACGTTGGTGAAAAGCTGGACGTAAGGGCTGTTTCTTATGGCGCCACACAAACGGGGCCGTTACAGTCAAAGGGTCAGGACATGACTCAAATCTACTCTCTTCATCATTGTGGAGTCCCATGTAACATGACTGTAACATATGAGGGGAGTCATACTCTCACTTCCTTTAGTCGACCAGTCAGGTCAGTCACAACCCCTCCTTCCCTACTGAAATTCGGTGTATGGCTGTTAACATGGCGTAAGAACATTTGTACGAAGAACGCAAAGGCCTGGGAATGTATGTTTTCGAAGCTCTCATTCGTATTCAAAAATGTTTAAAAGCAAGTTATCTATGAAGTGAGTCCCACACTGGCAGAAAATAATAGTATTGTGGTCTGGAATAGCCAGTAATGCAGCTTAGAAATATTCAAAACATAGCAAGGGAAATCCATGTAATAGCGAAATACAGTCATTTTTCGTTAAAGCAAGTAGTTTTACTCACAAGTATTTTCTGACATAGCCCATGGCCAAGATGGATGACGGCAGTTTGTGTAAGCTCATGTGCCGAGTAGATGCTTAGCAAATTAATGTGCTGGTGTACGTTCACATGCTGATGCAAGTTATCAATGTCTAGTTGGCATTTGAATGGTGCGCATTCCACAAGCTGCTGATCACTACACCTTGTATTACCATAATTTTCCTATTATGTATTATACATCCGCCTTCTAAAGGCAATTAGCTGTAGCAAACCAATCAAAAACGTAGCTGAAACATCGGTACAAGACTGCAACACTGATGTATAGAATTGCTCAGTCGCTGCTCTTTGACAAGGCTATCAGAATTCTGCTCATTGCTTTAATGCAACAGCGAACGCAAGGGGAGGTAAAGGGCAGGGCGAGTTGTAGGAACCAGAAGCCTCACCGCTTCGCGCCACAATGACGCTTGAAATGACCTCCGGGATGCTGGTACCGGCGGCCAAGAGCGTGATCCCTGCAACGGAATCCGGGATGCCGAGGGTGTAACCGATGATGGTGACCATCCAGACAGCAACGTAGGACACTCCTCCGATCCAGACCACAGAGAGCGTGAAGGTGAGCGGGAACCACTTTCGCATCGATGGCCGGCGGCAGTCCGGCACCGTGAAGTGCAGCAGGAATCGGACAGGCCAGAAGAGCACCCACATGATTTGGCTGAACGAGCCTTCGAGAGGCATGGACCAGAGGCTCTTTCCTCTTCCTCCTGCTTCACCATCCTGTCCACTAAAGGCGGTGGAGAGAGGGGACGATGCCCCATTAGATCAGTAAAGAATTTATGGAATCAAAGCGCTGTTCTGCGCATCAGAGTGGTAGCTTCGGTAAAAGCGACGTCTGTTATGCATACCTCAAGGAAGACTACCGCTTTGGGGGGCCTGAAAACTTTAGTGTACCTTATCTGTCGGTTAAGGTCGGTTTCAAGCCACCCGGGGCATTCCAATACTGCTCTCCCGATATAAATTTTATTAGCAAATAAAACACGGGGATCCTTTAGAGCACTTATCAGTAGTCAAAAATGACAAATAAAAGAGGCATTTTATCTCCAACAGCCAGAGAATGGCGTACAGAATACTGGAATCGTCATCCATCGTATCGTTCATTGGAGTACAAGTTACTACTATGAGTAGATATTGCTAAGGAATTAAAACGCTGAAGAAGTTTTTACATTCTTTTAGATGTTCCAATTTTTAAACATACAATACATATTGTTACACATATTCCAATTCACTTGCATAATAGCTACTGTTGTAAAGGCTGCATTCTAACGTGGCCTCTTGTTTACCTTGATTCATAGGCTGGCGACAATTTTTGAGCAATTTACGCATTACGTCCTGCAGAAAAAAAATCCTCTTCAAAACCTTTTATGTTAATTGTCAGTCTATTAGTTATAGATACATCACCGCAGCTCTTCCTTTCATGGCATCCTGCTTGACATAATAGTTGCTTAAATTTTGAATTAGAGATCAATGGAAAAAAACTAGACAGAAGACTCGGTGTGTAGACCTCCGTTCGATTGTATTGGACACTGATTGGAGTGGAATTGGTTTTATCATATCATGTACTATCGGCGTCAAATGAAACGCGAACACGAAAATAGAAACCAGAACGTGCAAAATTGAAAAATACTGTTCGTAGAGTTCATATAATGGCATGCGATTGGTATGTCTGGAAATCCACTTTTCCCAACTTTGTTTTTGTAACTAATCCACGCGTCATTTTGGCTTGCATGGAAAGAAAATCGCGCTATTTGTGTGTTCAGGTTCATATTTTCGTGTTCGCGTTTCATTTGACGCCGATAGTACAATGTAAAACGAGTTCAGGCAATTCGTTCCACACTTTCGTAGTACGTGCCGAGGTAAGTGACGGCTCGTCTTCCGGTGTACGAAATTTTATTGGTATAAATTGGGTTGGAAAATGTGTATATTTCTATTTTTGACGAGCGTGTTAACCTAGGCGCTGTGAAAATGAGCACGGCAAGCAAACAAGATCGCTGTTAGTTCACAATTTAGAGTACTTCCGTGTGAATTAGCTTAATGAAATTTTGTAGGAATACAGTTCTATCTCAGGAGACAAATATAACACTGTTAACTCAGTTTTACGGTGCTTTTGAAAAGCCATGTGAGGCTGACGAAACGGCTTTGGGAGTCTGTGACTTAGTTATTTATATTAAAGCTGGAGCTGGTAACAATCTGATACTTACGAAATAAATAAATAAATAAATAAATAAACTAAACGTCTGCACTTTTATGGAGTCTTTCAAGCTGTCAAACCCACTGCATGTTGGGTGATAGGCACCAGACTTTCTTGCATTGAACTAGATTTGATTACGATAGTAGGAGAATTGAGTCATGAAGAAACTAGAAGTTACCACAGGTTTAAGCCACACTACCTTTTGTGATTGCTTTGTGTGTCATACGTTTCATGTTTCCTGCACAATAGCCCCTGAAATATTTTGCCAAATTTTCTCCGTCAAGCTGTCATTACATGTTTGGGTTGGGATTTAGGCAAGTACAGAAGAATTGCTTTCAATTTCACTTATCATAATGATGTTCCATGTACCCCGCACTAAACTTCGTCGCACAAAATCGCTTGCCCTGTTTTACGTTTGTTTCCCTCCGTTCCAGCTATGCGCCAAAATGAGCACGCAGAGCACTTCCCGTACCACTTTCTGAGACGAGAATGCTATCCCTCCGTCGCCTCTCAATGGCGGATATGGCTGAGTCTCTTCTCGAACCCATTCCGCCTGTGTAATCGGGATGAGCTGCCTCCTCGTCGTCAGCTCCGTGGTTGCCCAGAAGTGGTGTGGCCTCTTCTGCCTGGTGCTCCGACGTCTTGAGAAGGCCGCCGTTCTTGCGGTCGGAAGAAACAGGTACGCCCTTGGCAGGGAACCACTTCTTCCGAAGTGTCTCCACCTGAGAAGGAAATCACTTTTTGAGTACTCACCCTGGAAAGCGTGAAGCTTATTTTCTACTATAACAATAAGCAGTTTCATTTAATATTTGATGAAACGGAGCATGCCCATGGCATCTAGACCAGTAAAGCTGGGTTGTAAGAAGCAGAAGGTGCCTCACAATACGTGCCGCTAAGATGGCAATGCCAGAGCTTGAAATGGGGCTAGCTTGTTTTTGACTCGGAACATTGCTGGCGCTAGGCGGGACAAGAACGAAGAATTACACATGCTTCACTTGTGTGTGTAATTCTTCGTCCTTGTCCCGCCTAGCCCTAGTAATGTTCCGATAGCAATGCGTCTGGGCACCTCATCCTAAAAAGAATCTCAAAGTCCGAATTAGGATTTTCAGAGTGTGGAGGAAACTAGTTTGCCAATTCCCATACGCTATTACAACTGGTTGCCTAACGGTAATTCGGCATGGGCGTGGAACAGGCCCTACTTTACGCCCCAGTGGGATAAAGTCTTATAGAGCAGCTGTTCGGCCCTGCAAGATGTCCACAATGGATCATATGCCGTGCCTTTGTCAATGGAAGTTTTGACGCCGAGAGCTGTTCACATATTCTTAATGCGTGATAAACATTTACGTATTACTTAGGTCAGCCGAGCGGCGTCCCCACATCCTTGCGGTCAGAAACCTGCCATTCAACTTCTTGGCTGCACGTAACCAGAACCCTTTCATCAAAATACCTCATTGCCTGTTAATGGGTTCTGTGCTAACTTGAGGTCCTCCTTTGTTTAAAAAGACGTTTATGGTTTGGAGGGAAGTGCGCGTATGCCAGACGTGCCATTCGAGTGTATGCGATGGACTGCGTTAGCGTTAACGTTACCCTTAAAGGTACAACGTCATGAACTAATACACACAAATTGACGCACAATGAGTTCGACGTTGATTGGCCTGTCATTAGACTCAGCGCAAAGATCACCTAAAGTTAAGGCTGAATTGACGCCTAACAACACACCCATTCAAGTGGATTCACCAGATTTGGTGATAGCGGTCGACGATGATAGATAGCGATGAGGATGATAGCAGCTCATGGCGGATTCATCATTCCCATTTGGTTGTGAAATAAACATAATCTACAAAAGTGACTAACAGTGGCCGTGATGTGAGACGGGATACAAAAAGGATACACCAGGAAAGCGCTGCTCCTGTGTATTCCTTTCTGCGTTCCGTCGTTTCCAGCGCTGCCACAACGTTTAACTATTAGTCGTCTCAGCAATCTCAGTAGCCGGTCACCGAACTAGCCTCTCAGTTTAGGACAAGCCGTATCAGCGCGACAGCATACTGAGACATGACAAGCAAACAATGATGGCTTCCACTCATGGGTGCTCTGAGTTTAAACATTCCACCCTTCTGCTCTAAAACACGAAGCCGGGATAATCCTAAGCTTGGTGAAATAAATTTTTGTTCTCACATGAGCTCGCCACAACGGCTTTTTTTGTAGAGTTAACTCCCTCTGCTGATTTTTCTTTAGGCGGATATTTTAATCGTTATTATTGCTGAAAATGACAAATATATTGCTACTGCAAAAGTGAACAATTTCTGGGCAAAGGAGTTTAGATAAGAGCAGCCTTTGTGCTATTGTTGGTTCTGTTTTAAATGCCCAGCAACAGTAACAATTTTAAAGAAGGCCAAATGTGTTGCAAAATAAAAGAATACATCGAAAATAAAGTACCTTGCATTTAGAATACTGGAATTTTTCTTCGATCTTAAAACTGCTCTGCCTATGTGGCAGTACTATTGTGACGAGTGCCTGTCATATGCAAGTTTACACGTCGACCCAGCGGCCGCGCTATTTTATCGCGCTTTATCCATCCTAATCCCCTGTAATCCATCGAAACCCGCGTCCTCCCCGTTAAGGTATACTGATTACATAATATATTTTAATCCGCCTTAATTTTATTCTCCACAATCTACTTTCATCCACCAACGCCCACTAGCCATTCTAATCATTCTTATCTATAACTAATCATTCAATATTCGGACCCAATTATTCACTTTAGTCCTACTCGATAAATCCTCATTCATCTGAATCCACCTTAATCTCGCCTCACCTCTATACCACTTTATCCCACTAATCGTCGCTATTTATTGCTTATAAATCCTAGGTAACTTTGGTAATCATTAGTCATCTCTAAAACATGGCTGGCATGCTTTGATTCGTTTCTGGCCTTCCTTGGACCACTCGGGTTTTTGCATCATTCATGTCGTTGCCGGGGTCCCCTGTCAGTCTTCCAATGAGACACATAAGGATTTCAATATAATAATGAAGAAAACTATGCCTGATCTGTTTGGGTTCGATTGGGAAGTCATGGAATGTAATTCAGACAGAAATATCAGTGCCCTTCTGCTCTGAAAAGGATAGCCAGAGAAGCTCGGCGCAGTGCAAGGCCTGCACGAAACACAACCCAGATATGTTTTTTGCGATCGAGCATACTCCCCAGCTGATTAGCTGAATGAAGTTGGGAAGGACTACAGTTTTACTCTAGGGGACAAACATGAGGTCACCCGTTTCTCTCCCGTGGCGTAGGGACCGCACTGTCTGTTTAACACACCACCGCATACTGCTATACCACGGAGACAGCAGTAAGGTCGCATCTGGCCATGAGACGTCCACGTTCAAGTCGCCCCCAGCGAAACGGGTGTGTCAAAGGGTACCGCGTGAAACCTGAGTTCGCGTGCACGCCCTCCTCCCCCAATGCACGCGTAAACATTGCAGGGGAGAGGTGGACGTCGCGCGTGGCAAGCACTATAGGGACCGGGCCACTGGACATGTGGCGCCAGCACTCGGCGCTCCCCTCGTTAGTGGAATGAGCCGGCGCATTGGACTACGCAGCCTCCCGTTATTTTTACCGTGTTTACTTCAGTGCTTTGAATGTTTTGGTGGTGTGCTGTGAGCGGATAAGTGCAGTGAAGCGAAGTCTAGACAGATGTTTTGGGTTCTTAGATGCAATAACGGCTACGTAAACTTGTCGGACGCTTCTAAATTTGGGTATGGGCTACAATGACGTGCGCTTTTGGCAGCGATCTACGCTTGTCTCCACCCATTCTGAGTAGGAATAAAACTACCATTATTAGTATTCATTTCTTCATAAATGCACTAATGGCTACGTAAACTTATTTGACGCTTCTAAGTTTGGGAATGGGCTACATCGACGTGAGCGCTTTTCGCAGAGCTATGCGCCTGGCTCCGCGCGATCTGAGTAGGAATAAAACTACTAATAGTGGTATTCATTTCTGCCACGTTAAATTATCTTCATTGGTTTCAATGGCTATGGTTTTCACGTCAGCCTTAACGATGGGATACCTCGATACTCGTGCTCTCTAGGAAAGGCAATTACGTGCGAGATCTATTACTGTGTGGCCGTGGAAACGTCGCGGCAGTTTACACTTCCTTTCTGTAACCGTGGGCTTTGTGCATTCGGTTTTGGTGCGCGACGCTGTGACAGAATGGGGGCCTGCGAGCGGAAGCGGAACTCCCACATTTGTAGTGGTCATTTTTTTCAAGAGCCAAGGTTATTCAGCCACCCAACAGCCCAAGCTATAAACCACCCTCCCTTCCCTTCCCATTTTACCACCATCGTGGAATAAAGGCTGGCACCGATAGTTAACCTCAGCTTGTATTTTTTAATGTTTAAGCGTTCTTTACCGAGTACCTAAAAATCGTGTATTGCGTTCGGAAGAAACCAAATACGCGCGAGTAGTTGACTCAAAAGGGTGCATCAGCCCGTGTACTCCAGCACAGACGCATTCCCGACAGGCTGGAAGCAGTTAGGATTTGGAGACGGGTGCATGAAAGTGCAAAATTACGCAGCAGAATCATACATTCCTCAGTTTAACGATGACGAAGGTTGAACGCGAAGCTTTCTTCGTCCGAAATCGAATGGGAAATAGTCGAAGTCAAAGACGCTGCTATCAAAAGACCAAACTGCATGCTGGTCAAATTGAAAGCTCAACTAGTAAAAGTTTAAACCAGAAGGCAACCAAGGAAACGCGCACCAGAAAGCTTTGCGATAAACCGTCATCGTCGTTAGACGGAGGAGTGCATGGTTTTTCATGGTAGTTGGGAGCTTTAAAATGACCGCAGCATCAGTTGTGAAACTGAGTACAGGTTTTCGGCACCCTCATTGTCTCTCGTACTTAAGGCACGCAGGAATTGTTTTTTGAAAAACCATTAACCGGCTAGCCAGAAACCATTGCAATTCTTGTAAAGCACTGCTTTTCCCCGACAAGCAATAACGTTCTACTGTCATGCCGTATTGATTCTGTTAACGATTCCCAACGACTGTAATAAAGGTATTTCTGTGAAATTAAACATGTTTCTACCGTAGTTAACGAGTTTACGGAAGCGTCGTCCGTGACAATTTCTGTTTTGGGGTAAATCGTTGAAGGCGCCCCCAAAATTCAACACTATCTTTCGCTTGTGCCCAGTGCACGACGTCGTTTCGTCATGAGCTGCCAAATGCCAGCGCCGCAGCATTTTTCAATCTCTGTATATACCGGTTTTGTAGGAGAATTTATCTACAATTTAGTATTCCTCAATACGCCAAACTGCATGCAGGCAGGGAACATTTGCAAGAAGGAATGGACTTGCACGTCCAGCTGGTCTTCCAGCTTGGCGCATGGAGCGTAGAATGCTATTTGTAATTACTGAGAATGGGCGTAAATCATTGTGGTTATCTACGCTTTGCAAGGTGCACCGCAGCAGAACGACAGAAAGCTATGCACAATACGCTCCGCTACCCGCCACCGGCATTCCAGTGACGGGCGGTTCGCCACAGGCTGCTCTGTTCGCTGAAGCGATGGTGGTGCCAGAAAACGGCCGCCCGGTCCCTGTACTATAGACGTTTCATGTACGAGGCGGCGGTGGTGGAGAGAGGTATGAAGTGGGCTTAACCATACTCCCTTCGTTAACGGCTATGCTCTACTGCGTGACACACTATGTATGAAAGCCAGCTTAGAGAAACCAGGCTTACACCGATCTTTTTAAAGTCGGCTTTTCCTGTAAACAAAAACGCATTGGTAGGAGGACATTTTCTAAATGGAAATACCTAAAATATGCAGGCCCTACGCCGCGTCGTTTTTAACCGCAGAGCTGTTTTCGCTTTCAGTTCCACCGTATAGCGTTACCAGAAAAAATACCAAGAAAAAAGACCGCGCTCTTGTGAGTGCGCGCCTCGTGGGGAGCGCCCGGCGTCGGCCTGGCTTCGCGAGGAGTTACGCCACATGAGGAGCTCGCAAAAAATACCAAGAAAAATACCGAGCTCATGTGACCATGCACCTCGTGAGGAGCGCCTGGAGTCGGCCTGCTCGACCTTCGAAAACACACTGCCCAGTGTTGCAGGCGTCATCTCTCGCGTGCTCTTCTACTTGCCAGTTCTCGTGCTTTCGCGCTTGAGTGCACAGACCCAGAATTCTAGCTACAGGGGCCGAGTTCGCGAAACAGGTGGCCACGAGTTCTAGCGCGGGCTAGCGGGGTCTACTTTGGGAGAGGTGTGAAAGCCTGCGGGCGAAACGATCCGGGCCAGCCAGTCATGGAGAACTTGCAGCGGCAAGTTCGGAAACCTATATGGGGTGCAATAGCCGGGTCCCCGACGAAGAGGGAGGGGCCGACAGCTCTGCTGTTTCTCCAGCCTTGAACCACTACTACAGGCTGCGCGAGTATTTTTAACAGCGGAGCTGTTGTTGTTGGCCGTAATGCGTGCGGCGTCATCTCAAACTCCCGGTCATAGTTACTCCGGTCGTTTACCTATCATTTAAACGCGTTTTATGAGGAGCGCCCGCGTCGTCCAGTCTTGCGCGTGACGCTCGCAAAAATACTTAGAAAACAGTTCACTAGCGTCCGCGGCTCATGGGGGGACCGTAAGACAGCTCGCGTTACAGACGCCCAGTTCGCGAAGCAGGTTGCCGCCGGTTCTAGCGCGTGCTGACGCGTTCCACTTTGGGCGAAATGTGAAATTCGGCGGACAAAACGATCTGGGCCAGCCAGTCATGCATAAGGAAGACGACGATATAGATGGATACGATGGATACGACGGTGGCGAATACTACAATAAGCAACAAAAACAATTTCAAACATAATGCAATGCGGGGTGGTGTGTCCTTCAGTATTTAAATTGAAAGAAATCCTTTCTTATTAATTTTTCACACGCTGAACACAAGCCCCTCAATTTTTAATCCATCCCCGCGATGTTTCCATCGTGCACAAATGGTTTCTGTTAAGATTCAAGCGCTAAAGCTGAGCATAAACTAACGAGGGAAGCATTTGGGTAACGGCAAAAATCCCTTTTCAATTCGCAACTCGCTCCTTTGGGTTGAGTTCCTTAGCTAAAGAAGCCCTGCTGTCCTCAGCATTCCTTCCTCGTTGAGTTAGGCGTCGAAACGTCGCACCTTTGTCGTCGATATGTTCGCCGTGTTCGAAATGGCTTATGTCGCCGGTGTTTTCGTCGTGCCCGGCCTTATGACGAATTGGTCTCTTGCGCAAAAAGGTTACGTTCACTGCTTTTAAACGTGATTGCAGTGAAGGCTGTTAAGTCCTCATAATCTCCTTCGGAATGTTTTCGCTTATCTCGGAGCCTTAGGTGGTCGAGCTCCCGAAATGGTCTCGGCACGGAAACTCGCTCTTGATTTGCCACGTGCAAGTTTGTCGCCGTCCTAATTCGATGTCTAGCGACATAAATTTCGCGTCTCCTTGCAGTGTCCACCCAATACCATTTTCTGGGATGTCTCTGGTTCGTCTGTAGAGCTGGACAAGTCGTCAGTGTTTTGATGGGCCTTTCCAGGTTGGATCGCACAAGGAAGTAACATGATGTCTATTGCAATGCCGACATGGAAGCTTTCTTGCATTCTTGCGCTCCTTCGCGCGGTGGTAGGGCCTGGCGCAGCGAAAGCAACATCCCCGTTTTCGAAATTTGGCTTTCTTTTCTTCTAATGGAAGTTCAGCCGGGCAGTCATCTGTGCGGTGTTCGTCAGATTCACAAAAAAGACATCTATGGCGGGATATCTTGATCGTTAGCGGGGAGAAGAACCTTGAATGCTGTCCTTGACTTCGTTCCTGGTTGGTTCTTTTTTGGCAGATGTGTCTGATCCAGTCATCATTGAAGTTTCTCCCGACTTCGTATTTCAAGGTTCAATAGGTGAAGTAGCGCTGAGACTTCGTCAGGCCGTTCCACTCGGGGTCCTCGTGTTGACGTTTGCTTTAACGTTAGCGGGTTTTGATTTGAGGACGAGTTCAAAGGGCATCTTCTGCAATACCGCTGTTTTCAACATTACCCCGTAGGACTTAATGTGTACCCCATGATTCTCAAGCCATCTGACGTCAGTCTGTATCCGTTCATGGAGCGTCTGGAGGCCGTTCAAGTCGTCGCAGGAGGTCACTTTAGGGAGGTTCAGCAATTTTCTCATATGTTCGTTGATTAACAGGGTTTCATTTCCAAAACGCTGCTGCAGCAGTTCGATGGCCATGGGGTCTCTCGTTGGTTGTTGGTAATCGGTTGATTACGCCTTCCACTTTCCCCTTCAAATAACTGCGCAGGCGTTTGTCAACGTTGGCTAGCGATGAGTTCTTATGTATCGTCGATTCGAACTGGTCCCAAAATGGAGGGCCCCTGAAAAAATTCACCATGAAAAGGCTGGATTTCAAGCTTGGGCAGTCTAACCTGAACTCGTTCTTGGTGTGAGGTTGGAGCCTGTATTGCACTACTCGCCGTTAAAGGGCATGTGTTTGCAAGATGCTTTTCAACGCGAAAAATCATGCGTGCGATAGAGTCACGGTACTGTTCTACGGCTTCCAACTCATCGTCTAATTCCTCATCGGGGACGTGGCCCTCTATTTCTTTGTCATATCGTTTAAAGGAGTCTGTTTCAACTTGAGCATATTTAGCTGTTCCGCCAGCTCACCCGTCGGTCGCGGGGTAGTCTCCATTGTGGCCTTCATTTCGTTGATGATACGTGTAGTTGAGGCACGCAGAGCACCACGCTTCCTTTTGAGATGGTCCATGATGGTACCCGGTACGCGGAGATGCCACGCTAGTAGGTGCTGGGGCAATGCGTCGTTCTTGGCCGGTGCGTCCTCTTCAATGGGTCTGCTGCATCGGTAGGGGTCTTCAACGGTGTAATCCTTCCATCCTGGTCACGGCACCAAATTGTTGAAGACCAGGAAGCAGACGCGGTTAAAGGAGCACCGGTTTATTATGACCTTTGAGCGGTGATTTGGTAAAAAAATTCCCCCGCACCTCCCCGAAGGGAATCGTGCAGAAATGCGAATGCATTGGGTGCGCCGATGAGTGTGTTGCGAGTAATGGCGTAATTAATGACGAGAGTGTGAACGTAATCATTTATTCATCAGCACCTGTTTGTGTTATCGTTGTACCTGACGGCCACAATCACTGCCTTGTGATCGCTAAAGTGCACGGTCAAAGGGTCTTTGAGAAGCATACGCGCGTCACAGTTTCGCGTAAAGACCAGATCAATGCAACTCCCGTGAATGGTAGTGGGGCACGTGTCGAAGCCGGCAGAGAGACAATGCATAGAGTGCCTGGTCTGCATGTACTCGACCAGCCACTCGCCACTCTTCTTGCGCAAGTCAACGTTGAAGTCGCCAACCAAGACTATGGGTCAGAGGGTTTGGAGCGCACGCGCACACTTTCCATAGCCGCGTCCAGAAATGCATTCGCATTTACGACGACGACGACGACGACGACGAAGGCAGAACTACGAGGCGCGAGCGCACGTGCGACGACGACGACGACGGCGAAAGAAATGCATTCGCATTTACGACGACGACGACGACGAAGGCAGAACTACGAGGCGCGAGCGCACGTGCGCGCGCTCACGTGCGCTCGCGCTGGAGGAATGCAGGCGCACGCCGGCCAACGGAGCAAGACAACCCCCGGCTAATAAGTGCATTCGCATTTAAAAAAGATGTCACGAGCCTCGCTGCCCGTGCTGCCGCTGCTGGGCTCATTCCTTCTGCCTCGTCTTCCTTCCAACCAGACCACATTTTATAACAGTGAAAGCCTGCGGGCGAAATGACCCGGGCCTGCCAGGCGGGTCCTTGACGGAGAGAGAGAGCCGACGGCTCTGCTGTTTCTCCAGCCTTGCACCACTACTGCAGGCTGCGCGAGTATTTTTAACAGCGGAGCTGTTGTTGCTGGCTCTAATGCGTGCGGCATCATCCGAAAACTCCCTATCATAGTTACTCCGATCGTTTCCCGCGCGTTTGAGCACGCGTTTTAACGAGGAGCGCCCGCGTCGTCCAGTTTTGCGCGTGACGCTCGCAAAATACTTGAAAACAGTTCACTAGCGTCCGCGGCTCATGGGGGGACCGTAAGAGAGCTCGCGTTACAGACGCCCAGTTCGCGAAGCCGCTTGCCGCCGGTGCTAGCGTGTGCTGACACGTTCCACTTTGGGCGAAATGTGAAATTCGGCGGACAAAACGATCCGGGTCAGCCCGTCATGCATGAGGAAGACGACGATATATATGGATATGACGGTTGCGACTACTACAATAAGGAACAAAAACAATTTCATAAGGCAATGCGGGGTGGTGTGTCCTTCAGTATTTACATTGAAAGAAATCATTTTATTATTAATTTTTTGCATGCTGAACACATGCCCCTGAATTTTTCATTTCACACGCTGAGTTTTCGTTCCACGCGGGCAGGAGAAGGGGGGCGGGAGGGGATAAGAGATATATAGCTGTGCTGTAGAAGGAAATCAGAAACAACACAAACCGCATTAAACGTTGGTTATCTCAGGTGTTCCACGCTTGGTGTTCTACGGTATCAGACAGATTAATGGCGCTGAATTACGTTCATTTCATTGGGCCAATAATATCGATGAAAGGTTAAGTTTGAGCAGTGCATTACTTATTGCTGGCTACCCGGGTGCGTCGCGTTTTAGCGCTGGCGCGTCCAGCTACCCTTGCCGTCTGTTGCAGGCACGCAGGAAGATTTTAGAAGGCTAAGTATGAAAACATAAGCCATATTCAGCTAGCGTATTATTCAAAACCAGTAAGAATGAAAATTAGTTTGAGTGGTAATAGTGGCCGCTGGATAGCACATACAGGCCCGCCCATATTACCTCCATAAAGTGCACGTCACAGGGGAAGGTGGCATCGTGCAGTGTTAGCAGATTAATGTTACCGCAGGGTTCTCCCCAGGCTCAGACGACGGACAGACATGTGCACAGAAAGGTTGGGGGAAATGCCTGTGCCAATAAGGACACAAGACATCGGTTGAAATAGACCCAAGGATAAATAAATAAATGTAGTTATACGAAACAATTTTTGACCGAACACTACTCATCACCCACATTTGGCAGCGTAATGTGTTATCATAACACATGAGAGGATGCGTAGTTAGAACATAAACGGCACCTCCGGCTGGAGTTTTTGCGGCGCCTTCAATCTCCAAATAATGGTGTTGAAGCCCTGCAGTGGAGGGGCAAAAACTTCACCATTCGTTCCAGCAGTGGTACCGAAGGCACAGAGTTTCATACTAATATATACTATAGGGAAATCTACCCCTGCACTCGCGTGCCGACGTGGACGCCGCCATTGCACCTAGCAACTTTCCTCTCCTACTTGGCTTGGCTGGCCACATCGATTCTTCCAACCGTGTAGCCAAAATTCAAAAAGGGTGACTTTTTATGGCTCGTTTTCCATGAAGATTCAAATATTCAGCGGAAAAATTATTCTTTCAAAGCTTCACTTTTTCATCATTAAAACATACTTAAACAATTTTTTGCAATGTGTTCGCTTTTTCGCAGCCACAGGCAAATCTCGAGCTTGTTGGTGAGCCATGCCAAGGACAAGTGGAACGTTTCTACCCGGTACATACCGGCACTCTTGCTGAAAAGCTACTCGCCTAGACAATAGCGCCAATTTCCCTCTAGTATATATCCGTACGAATTAACTCCATGCCGTTAGGGTTAACACAACGTCTCGCAGAGACGCAGACAACAGGCAGACGAGTCGTCTGCAGCGAAAGTTCCATGCGTCGTCTGCAGCCATGCGAGCGCCGTCCCCGCCAGGGGGAGAACCTGCCTTCATGTGCCAAATGTTGAAGTGGTAGTGGTAGGGGTCGTCGATGCAGGACTCGTCGGGGCACGGGATCTCTCCCGGCCCTATGCGGTCGCCGGCGTGCCGATACACAGAGGCGCGAAGCCACGCCTCGCGTACCTGAAGCAGCGCCAGGTACTCCAGCCGCGCGTTGAAGAACAGCACCACGATGTAGGCGACGAACATGAGGATCAGGATTAGGGCTTCGTACCTGCGCGGGGGAAGAGGGCGAAGATGCTGTACAGTAACCGAGCAAGAACCAGCGGCAGTTGAAAAAAAGTGCTTACTTTCCTATGCGAATTTTACTGTTCCGAGAATGGAGACGACAAGTCTCTGAGGGGAAAAAACCGTTAATGACGTTCAAATTATCATTAAGACGAGCTCTGTTAGGGGCAATTTCTCCATCTTTTCCATGAACAACCGCGGGGTTTATCAGGGCAATGTACAATAACTGCAATTAAAGCTCTACCATTACACAAAAAATTTCTCGGTCTCCTGTTCCTCTGAAAAATTAGTCTACCGTAGGTTGGGAACTGCAATACTGAACATGTTCAGCATAAACTGCAAATGCAACACACCGGAAGTCTGATGAAGAAACTCCGTGTAATGCTGGCGTGCCATTATTCTTGGCCTTCACCGTTGCCCTAATTTGTCGGTTATGAGACCGCGTGGTCGCCTCTTTGAGGGTACTAACAAACTTGTTATTTCTCAGTCTGAGCTCTAGTAAAGGAGCTGCCAACGTCCAAAGTGGCAGTATATTCATGCTTTAAAACGATTAAAAATGTCTGTCTTACTTTTGGTTGCCATACACAGACTGCAGAGGGAGTTCTTGTGTGGGAACAACAAGCATTTATGAATAAAAAGAAAATAAACACTCGTACCGATGTTAGTACATTTCTTAAAGTACACTCACCAGAGCTTGGCTTTAGGCATACGAAGGCTTTCATGCTGGCGTATCTAAAATGTGGTTTGCCTCAGAAAAACTGTTAATGACGCTTCCCAGAGGCCGTGACAATTTCGTACGTCGAAAACTAATCAAGGGAGTTGGAGATGCGACATAAAAATACAAGCAGTTCCGATTCTGATTGTAGGGTTTTAACGCGCCGACGCAACGCAGGCGATGAGGCGCGCCGTAGTGGAGGGCTCCGGATTAATTTCGACCACCTGGGGATCTTTAACGTGCGCCGAAATCTCGTACACACGGGCGTTTTTGCTTTTCGCCTCCATCAGAAAAGCGGCCGCCGCGGCCGGGAATCGAACCCGCGACCTCGTGCTCAGCAGCGCAATACAAGCAGTTCCAGTCACGGGAAAAGGCTGCAGAAGCAAATGTGTCACTGCAGGGCTCGCTTTCAGCTTCATAAAAAGGCCCACGTGAATCGAACGCGTCGACGAAAGCAGCGATAGGGCGTCTTAGGTCCTTCGGCATTTTGTCAACTGCAACCGTAGCAGGCGAGAAAAAAAAGTTGCTTCATGCAGTGCCCGTTGTGGCTGCATGGAGCAACTGAATGTTGAATGTGTGGTACTAGATTTTCTGTTTCCGGTGTCTACAAAGGTACTTGTTGCAAGTAATGATAACGCAACTTCCTGCCAGAGAGCAAAGTTCTCGCAGTCAGCTGGCTGCCAGGACGCCGTAAACCCGAGAGGCCGAATGGGAGGTACTTTGCGTTATTCCCCGTTTTGGAGATCGCCATCTGTAAGTAAAGCCGCGTTACCAAAGCTGGCATCAGCCGTGTCGTAGCTGACATTTATTAAGATTTTTTAAACGAGTAACTAATCGGGGTTCAAACTTGCTTTCCTTTAAGGGCGGAAACTTTGGTTTCCGCCCTGTTTTTTTCGCAATGTGCATGTACATTTTTTTGCCTTTCAGGCCAATCGCATAAACATGTGTTTTAAGTGCAGATACGAAGGAGCAGTAGGAGTGCTGCTCTGGGAGCGAAACTGTAGTCTTGCCTATTAAGCAGATAAGGAGAGCTGTATAAACGACGACTAGTAAATGGCGAGACGCGTAATGCAAAAGACCTTACCAGTGACTATAGTACGTTGTTCAACATGAAGGTCGCGACAAATGGACTCATAAAAGGCGGCACAGCAAAATTTCATCCCCAGCAAGAGATTTATCTTCTGTCAAACAGAAAATGAATGTAAATCTTGGTTATGTAGTCTTTTTCACGTGTATTTTAAACTGAATTTGCGTTGAGCACAATATTCGAGCTAGTTATGCCTGCATTGCACAAAGCGTATACTTGCCATTCAACGACATTGTTGCTGATGACTCCGATGAGGGCAAGGACGGTAATGGCGTACATGATGCAATCTCGCGTGATGGGATACCAGTCGATGGGAACGTCCTAGAAAAATAAATTAGTTGGGACTGTAAGAGGTGAAGTAAAAACAGATATTTTTGGCTCACTTGTTTATTTGCCACAGCACTATAAGCTACATTATGGAACATTCTGACATTAACGTCAATGAGACGTGGTGCAGAAAAATGGCCGGCTCGTGTTGAGTTATAAAATCACGTCAGAAAATCTTTCAGTCCCGTCAAATTTCGAAAGGGGGTATTGTTAACAAATGAAGAAGGCATTGAAAAGAAAATGTGTTCCATTTGAGTATAAGTCATAAAGAATTGTATATTCCAATTGGCGGCCGCCTGCCAAGCCACCGCCGCAAAACAGGACTGCGCACAGGTAGTATAAAATCTACTTCAATTTCATCGTGTCATCTTGATGCTAAGTTGTAGGTAACTCGGTGATACTTGGTCTTTTATTTTCCAGTACAGAGCAGGTCCTGGGAAATCCAGAACTGTTCTCGAAATAGAAGTTCTATAGACAAATGAAATACTTGACTGCTCTGGGGCTGTTTCTAGCAAGCCCAAATGACAAATCAAAGAGGCCCAATATTTATTCCATACCGTCATTACTGATGTCATGTAATGAGAAATTTGAAAATTAGAAAAAAAAATATTTTCTATCTTTTTTGGCTAAACACTGATTTCAGAACAGTAAATGAGTAGCTGTGACGCCAAAGCAGAGTTTCTTCAACCTAAACAAAGCGGTGTTTTGTCTTCCTAACCCTCTACAGCATTGCTGAAAAATTCACAGCGCATGCGGACGAGGACAAGAAAAGAAAATGTCAGAGACACCACGGAGCGCTACGGGTCAACTGACGAACACACAGACCTTGATGTGTACGAAATAAAGTTCTCGAGTACGGATTGCTGGGCGAGTTGGTGTTGCATTGCAGATGGTGTGTCTTTTCTTTTCTTATCCTTGTCCGCATGCACTATGAAGTTTTCTGCAATGCAACACCAACTCGCCCAGGAATTCGTACTCCTGACCTTTATAGCAGGTGTCGTAGCTTAAATGAGTTCTTGCACTAAATGTCATGCTGTATAACAGGACACCCGATAAAATAAACAAAGTTTTGGAACGAAAAAGTCAGGCCTTACGTCGCACCACGCAGATGTAAGAATTGGTGGCGTTTTGTCGCACAACGACATCCATAAAAGACAACAAAAAATGTTTATTCCCTTGCAACCTATGCTTAATAAATTAGGCCGTTAGCAGATGACGATGAGTTATGGTTGTCGGGCACTCATTTCTTCTCTAAAATACATCGTTTTCTCCTTATTTAAATCTCAGTTCAAAATCTGTAGATGTATTTGGTCCCTTTTTTCTATTTAACTTTACATGAAAAGCTTTTAGAAAAATACCGAACTCATACATGTAACTGCTAGCTAGATTCCACTCCCACAAGTGTTGCGAGATTCCAATCAAAGGTATCCCGGAATTGTAATTTTGCGTGTTCCTTAATATAGAACCACAAAATCAAATGTCAGTAAAGGACTCCATGGGAGCAATACGCCGCCACATGGGTGATATGAGGGTGTTAGACTAAGTGTTCATTCCAGACCGTAATTTTGGAGCAGAATACCGACATCATTAACATCTTTTTTTGACGCGTGCGTGGAGGAAAGTGTCCCGAATGCATTCCTATCGTAATGCGCGAAATTGGTCCCACGAATCACCTTTATAATGAAGCTCCTAAGCTGGAAATTGCATTTGTATAACGCCTCCTGACAGACGTTTTAGTTGCTATTACAAGGCTTATGATTTCCGCGATAGTGTGAATTCCAGGCTGATTTTCACCAGCGTTCAATATTCAGGTGGAACGCAGAGCTCGTTGCTCATTTTCCTTCGACCTTCGTCATTCTAAGAACGGTTGAGCTAGGATGCGCGCAAAGAATAGGGCTCACATTTTTCCACACAGCGAGACCAGCAACCCCAGTGACACCTAGCACGTTGAAGACGGCCGATCCAACAATGGTGCCGAGGCCGATGTCCCCCTCAGTGATGAAAGAACCTGGAGCCAAAGGGAAAGGTGACAAACGTAAGTGAAACCTCCCCTTAAAGGGGGTCTCGTGAAGCTGTTTTTATCGATACCGAGAATTTTCAGGTCCAACGCTTTCCAGTAACTACGAGACTTGCTCCTCAGCCCCTTTTCACGCGCAAATTGTAAACATTTGTGCTTGATAAAGAAGCGAAAAATTGAAATTTGTATTAACATTTTAGCCTTCAAAGTCAAGTTTTTCCACCGCGCAATAATGAAAACGAATCGCAATGCTGGGTGCGAGGGTAATTCGAGTAATTATAAAGGGGATTAGAGGCCAAATTTGGTCAATTTTATGGTGAGCGCGGCCGCCTACACATTTTTTTTTCAGTATAAATGCATTGCAGACGTTTTTTGCTTTAACGCATTCAGAACTTAAAGCATGCAATAAGCAATCTTGCGCGCGCTTCCTTCAATGTAAATGAGGGTTGTATTGAGCGCTCCATTCTTGCACGCCTATTAAGTATTTGCGACGAAAATGAAAAACAAACGTGGACTTTCGGGGCCTTTATATGTGCGAGTTTTTGCGACGTACCGATCGGCAAAGTCTGGTTAAATGATAGGCCCTATTTCACAGGAACTCAAGCTTGCGCATCCATTTATGTGACGTGAAAAGTAATTCTTCGACGTCCTCAACAAACCTGCCGATACTAGACGCTAATTCATAGTATAGTTTATTATTAGTAGAACATGGAACCACAACATACCTCGTGTTAAGTGATAATTAGAAGCATTTTTCTCCTTAGTACTTCTCCTCAGTGAGTTTCCCCAATAATTACTTGGCTGTAAAGTTCGTGAGGGAACCGAAAAGTTCTTTGAAGTCTGTACTGAGTTATTGCGTCACGCTACGAAACCCTAAAACTTAATATTGTCACAAGACTAAGTGAACTATAACACATAACGCCATGCTTGCCCATCTTCCAAGATGACGAACATGTGTGACATACCCGTGCTGGCGCCATCACGGCTGACGCGCATTAAATTCATCTCATCAGCCACCATGGTTCGTGTCGCCTCCATCCTGCCGCCACTCAAAAATATAACCGCAAAGCTTGAGACATAACAACAAGGGCATGGTAACCCGTGCAAGCATTAAAAACAAACATTACACCAAAGCGATTTTAAACTCAAAACAGACAGCAAATACCGAACCAATGAGTGGATTTGGTTCATAAGTACGAATAAGGGCATAGGTTATGGTTATTGGTTAATAGCTGTAATTAATAGGATTTAATAATTAATAATTATTGGAATAGAATTAATGAGTGTGTTTCAAACGCCGTGTGGGCTTTAAAGAGCTGCAGCTCCGTACAGTGAAAGTGGAAGGGAATGTCGATGTCTGGCGTAGTCCCATGTAAGCTTCCTCGAACCACTTTATTGGTCAGTAACAGAGCCAATCTAAAAACATGTGCCTTTCGTGCAGGCGAAATGATGAAGAGTCCGTACGGCAAAGCCCACTTTCACAGCGGAGCTGCTGATGCGACTAAAAGAGCTTGAGATCTTTACACGAAAGCCTTTCCAGTGTACTGGACCAACGAAATAATGGAGGAACTTCACATTTCGAGTATATGGGGGTAACGTAAAAGGAGATGCTGGGCGAAAGTTTCAGATTTCTCCATTGCTGAAAATTGGGGCTGGGGGAGGAGTTGACCTGTGAAAGCCAGGTTAGAGAAGTGATAAGGAGAGCGTAGAACATATGTTCCATGTCCTAAAAGAGCTAAAGGAGGCAGGCAGTTAAAAGTTGTAGTGAATGAGGGGGGTCATTTGGGGGTTCCTGCTCGGGCATTCTCTAACGTGCGTTTAAAGAAGCTTGAAAAATATACTGCAATCATTTCAAAAGGTTACGCGTATGTCTCCTGGGGCAACTAACCGATGTTCCAGGTTTAAATTACATCGTGTTAAGACTGAATATTTTCATTGGCTAAGCCCCTGTCACCGCAAGAAAAGACGAGGTCTGATTCCCTTTATTGGTCTATATGTAGCAAACACACCAAGTTTCATCCTTTCTAGTATGAAATACCCAATAAACGCCAGTATTCCGGTGGAATGCAATTCTAAGCGACGTTGTTCTATGTGGGGAAAGCGGCGAGCCCCTCATGGCTTATGAAGCGAATTTAACTTCTTTCCACCCTTTCACGGAAATCTTCATCTTGACATGTTTTGTTGTTTGTCCTAATTTCCCGCTTACAACCCGGATATCGCTCTCATCCGCAAAGTACAAAGAATACCAAGACGAATGCCGATTGCGTACCTATTATTGACGAGAAAAGCTCCGGTGCTGAAGTGCCGACAGCCATGAATGTCGCCCCGGCTACGTCACTTGGAACGTTGAGAGCTGTAAGGAAGTTTTAAGCGTTAATACCTGAAACAAGAACACTTTATATATACATCTACTAGATATTGTTTTGCTGATCTTGGTAAGCGTAATGATGGGGCAGGAGCTCAGGAGTTCAGTTGAAAAGATTGTCTGATGGATAAGGCCTATAATTATGCGTTACGGTGCCTTATGCAGTGTCTAAAGCATTCGTTATAGTGTCACGCCATTGTTCAAAGCATCTGAGGCTTCGCATTCGAAGTTTATTTGCTTAGTTTTTGTTTTGTGTTCGTCGTACTTTACAGCGGAGGGAATGTAGCTTAGGGGCGGCAATGCTGCAGAGCCAATTTTGCAGGATAAGCGCGCTATGCATTCGTCAAGAGAAACACAAAAACGTCCTCACATTCAGAGATTAACTCCAACGAGGGGACGAAGTAGTCATCACAGATGTAGCCGAGGAAGCCGCAGAGGTAAAACACGATGATGAAGTGAAGAACCACGCCCCCCTGTCGTCGCTGCTCCTGGGTGAAGAAGTCACCAGGGAAGTCCTCTATGGAAGGCCGCACGCAAGCCGGCCGCCCATCACCGTCTTGTAGAATGTGCCGGCTTGTGTCTACAACAACAAAAACGAAAACATTTGCTCTTTTGTTTTATCGCTCCCTGGGTTTTTTTTTTTTGTTAGCAGCAAAGTCGCGCTAACGCGCAAAATGAAATGGACCCTTTTGACCGTGAAGCTGAAGAACACTACGGGTCAGTAGCTACTTTATGGGGTAACAAGACATCTCAATGACAAGACCAGTGGCGACGCGGTCAGCAAGGCAGAGCACGACCGAGCCAATCTCATTTTTTTAATTCGCATTTTTGCCATGCGGCATATAAAGAAAAGATAAGAACATTCGGTAGAATAAAGAGAACGGGTACCAAAGCACAGGTAGTCAGGAAATTGATGACCCTGTACAAGTCTAAAGGTAGGCATGGAGTCCGGTCTCGTGTAAAAAGTTCAGCAGCGACCTGCAGTAGCGGTCTTCGTGCACCCACCGGCTGAAGTCCCCCGGTTTATCCCACCGAAGACCAACCACTCTTAGCGCATTGTCCCGAGCTGTTCTGGTTCCTGTGCACGTCCACAAGAGATGATTGACATCAGCTTCAGCCGCCGAAGCCGGACACTTGGGACATGTTCCTCGGTCTTCTTGTGCGGGTCTCCAAGTCCAGGTGACTGAAGGTGTGAGAGCCACCCCAGCCCGAAGCCTCCTACTTTTCGCCGAGTTACCACACAGACACATCCGCTATTGCGCTACGGCGGCATTGACTGCTATAGTAGAGCCCCAGCTCTTTAAATGAGCTTTATCTGTGGCAATATTTAAGCGTCTTGAGGTACAGTGTAGTTCAAAGTGGGGAATCAAGAAGAAGCCTTAGAAACTATGGGTGCTATAAAAAGGTGTCTTGTGCGAGGTCAAGAGGGGCATCCTTGGCGCTGATAATGGAAGACTCGTGCGCTAGCCTTCGTCATGCAAATCTCCTTCGAGCGTCAACAAGGTTTTGTCTACACAGTGCTTCCATTTATTTGTCAGTTACGGCGTCAAGACAAACGCGTTGTCAAAGGGCAACAGGTGCCGTTCTTTTGCTTCGAAGGTATGCATTGGGAAGCTACGTTTTGCTGAACTACATTGGGTATTTATTCGCTGTTAATCTCAGAGCTAGGAGGGAAGCTATAGTAGATGCCAAAATAATTCAGAGCGGCTAGGTTTTTCGAGCTGTGAACGCATGGTTTTATAAAAGGGTCTTCGTGGGAACACATAAATCTCATGATTTGAAGCCTGTACCATCCTCGTGACGCACGGTCAAAAAAAAAGAAACATGCAATCATTATCGTCGTAATCATCTATGGTGCGAGGGATCGGAAGGAAAGGAATTTTACACCCTCATCCATAGGGACATCGGCTTCACCGGTGAGGGGATTAGAGATGGGCCATAGGCTTGAAAATGATAGCATTTAACAACCTATCATGATGATTATATTGACTATTTTGCCCATAAGTGCGCGACAGATGGGCTGGACGTTAAATCAAAGCTCATTAGCGTTCCCAACGAACACGTGTTGAGAGGCTGCATGACGCCTGAAATGATTTACCGGAAAGTTGAACGTCAGATAAGATACAGCAGAGAAATTGAGCACGACATCGCAGTGGTGCTCTTGCTCGTAAAGAAAAAAATCATATCGACGCATGCTTTAAATAAAACTTAGGACCAATAACATTCTCAGGCACTAAAGGGAAAATTGATAAGAAGCATTGCTCTGAGTCAGAAGAGAGCCGGTCCTAAGGCAAAAACTCAGGGGCCATTTTTAGTAAACAGAAACTGATGGAACCTGTTCTGGCAAAGAATTTGTGAACAACTTCAAGTTTTACCCAAACCAAGTTCTACAGTGTTCACCAGCGAACTTCTCGCTGCCGAAACACCAACACTGCAGAATCGTGTTATGTACCCGAGTGCGTCAGGAGGCGCCAATACGCCATGCGCGAAGTTGCCTTCGATTTTTTTCTTGAGAAATCCGGGTAGGCTCGCATAGGTAATGCACGAACATCCAGCGTATCAGTGTGTGGTGCTTCATGATTTACCTTATAAATACTGATCAACCGCATTTGAAATTGTTCTATATTTTAATAATTGTGCAACGTTCCTGTTTTGTACGCCTGTTCTCGCATCCAAGTTGCTCTTTAACGTTTGTACTTTGCGTGGCGTTCGCGCAGTGGATATTCTTTGACTCGCGAAAACTTTTAGTTATATTAAGGTACACGCGAACACTTTTAGGTAAGCAGGAACCGCTCAAAGCTTTACTGGGTGAGATACACGCCGAGGACCCGGCATTTCCGGCCACAAAAACACTACATCCCCGCACCAGATTGATTTATACGGTGCTTAAAAGCGCCACATGTGATTCGTTTAAAACGTTTGGCTCTATTCGAGCCACCAAAACGCCACATCGGGGTTTTACGCACCGAAGCTGCACTGGACCTAGAGGCCCGCCTGGGGATCTTGAAGTGCGCCTAAATCGAAATGGTACGTCAGAACGTGAGTGATATTTGCAATGTGTGAAAAACAATGTGTGTGAAAGACAATGTGTAAAACGTTGTGGAAAAACAAATGGAGAAAATTTATTTTTGTGGCTCTAACTATCTGACGCTACCCGTATATAAACTGTCGTCATCGACTGTTTCTATGTGTTATTCTGAGGTATTAGTTTTTTACAGTATCATTGATTTTATGCCTGTATGTTTTGCTGAAAGGATCAACCAAATGTAAACCTTTTCAGTCATGAAACTGCGTGACTTCGCTGTTTGTGATGTCAGAGTGTATTAATGCCAGTAATATGCACACCATGATTACTGAAACCGTTCTGTTATTGTACATCATTATTGTGCGCTGAGCTGCTATGCTTTTAGTACTGACTACCACATTCTGTGATGCGTTTTTTACACTTCAATGTACTTTCCTTTGCCCACCTGCTATGATCTCTCACGAGATTGGCAGTATTTCTAAATACATAAATTAAAAACAGCCGTCGCACGGTAACGATATCAGGAAGCAGTTGCCATGACGCCACCTTCACTTCTTTGGTTTCAGCGTTCTCCTCGCCGCATGAGAGAGCGAGGAACTAAAACTCACGCATCTCCACGAAGTGAATCATGACGAGTGGGCGAAACACTGGGGATCGTTCTTACCGTAAATCACCCGTGAGAGTACTTACGGCTGCTAAAACGATTTCTAATCCAATCCAATACAATTCAATTTAATCCAATCGAATACAATGCTCCTCGCGCATGTGCAGCTCGGATCTCTAGGAGACCTCTCTCTCTCTCTCTCTAACCCTTTGTGAACCTTTTATTATGTTCTTGTTAACCTTTTGTTCACACATGTTTCGATTTACACGGTGCTGTGCCGTGAGCACGGACACCGGACGGACAAGCCTCGGCCTAAGGTGCTTCGCCTCTAAAACAGAAGATAAAACCAGCCGTGTCTATTTTGCTCAACTGCCATCAAAGCGCACGGGGTAGACCCCACTGTTCAAAATTGATTTTATTACTGCACTCCATTCACGGTCACCACCAATATTTGTATTGGGAGCGACATTGGAGTCTAGGTTTGTCCAGATACAACCGCATCGCTATCAATACGACTGCGCCCTCATGGTAAACTCGTGATGCGCCTGCGCAGTCAGGTCTGGAGGGAAACAATCGGTCTATACAACGACAGCTTACGAAACCGTTACGTCGCATCCGGGGCCTTGTCTTGCAAGGCCAGCGTCGACGTACGGCGATAAACAATGAGGGGTCTATTCTCAGAGACCAAGGCAACTCTTTCGCTTTTCCGTACGTCGAAGCCGCTGCCCACGGCCAACGTCCTGCGATAAAAGACTGGTCGGGTCCGGCTTTTGTCCGTGCCATCCGGTTCTTCAACCGTACTCGTGATGATTCGCGATGTTAGATTATGAGCAGTTGCCAATGTTCCTGCTGTTGCAATTATCAGCTTTCCAACTCTGCACGTCCCGTAAAATTGTTGACAGCTTCCTCGGAAACCAGCCATTACCTAACAAAAGCCTCCAGACAAAGAGATGGTAAGTTGGATATGAGTGTGATATCTGGTACGCCTGTGTTAGGGCTCGCCAGATAACATCGCCATCGATTAGAAGAACGCACGAGGAGCTACTTCCGGTGCGTAAAGAATAGAGCCTACTTCATTTCGTGTTGATCCCATGCTGTCCACGTGCAATGAAGCTCGTTATCACTGTTCTTACAGCCCGCAGCCTTTCT
This sequence comes from Haemaphysalis longicornis, assembly GCA_013339765.2. Taxonomy (NCBI): domain Eukaryota; kingdom Metazoa; phylum Arthropoda; class Arachnida; order Ixodida; family Ixodidae; genus Haemaphysalis; species Haemaphysalis longicornis. Next base: position 99,188,348 of record CM023450.1, on the reverse strand, counting down.
GCACAAACGATAACAGAGGGAGCTTGTCTGACCGTGGTATAGGTTTGGTGTTTAGCCAATTGCGAGCTTCAGCATGCATAGACAGACTTTTATAAATGCACCTTGCGTGAGGTTAAGTAGCCAGAAACTCTGAGCGTATGAAAACGCGTTAAGACCATGATATACAAAAGCGTCGAGTCCTACATTCTATTGTCATGAAAGATCCCCTTACTGTTACTGTTCTCTGCACATCAGACAAGCTTGAAACTCATTCGAAAGTTTTTTTTTTGCCCGCAATCCTCGAAGATTTCGACAGCCGCCTTACAGAACAGTGCAACGAAGCCGATGTTCTGAGAACTGTGTATGCTGCTGGTGTCAGCGAGTCCCACCGCTCTATGCTGCCGATAACCATAGCTTCCACAGCAAGGCGTGACGTTGGGCTAGTTGGTATGATTCTGTACTTTGCGTCGTTTCTGTGTTTGTCCTCCGTCAGTTAAAACGCGTTCTCCTGTTGAGGAATGTGGTTTCTTGGGCGAGGTGGTCATCCATTGTAACAAAAACCTCTGGGGGTGGAGGGATGAAGGACACAGCAAGTAGCCCGGACACTGCGCTACTAACGACTCATGCTCACTGCGGCTTGTCCGATTTTATACGGGAACACAGCAAACGGAAAAGAGAAGAAAAGAGGCAGACAACATATAACAGCACTGGGTGAAGAAGGGTGACATGGGAAAAGGTCGCTGTACAGGAACGCACGTGCATGGTAAAACTTACTGGCGTGACAAAAATTGCAGTTATTGCTAGGTCAATGACATTGCGCCAACCATGATTTGTGTATTTGTTGCCTCTACCGCCCGTCTGCGCCGGACTGTGTTATCTGTGTCCTGAGTGAAGCGCATGTTCCATTCTTTCATTTTTATGCCGCACGGATTATTTCATTTGACAGGGAGAATGTTTCGCCCTAACGCCGCTAGCCTAGAACAATCTTATTTACAGTGTGCTCGATGTAATTCGGCGGTTTGAGAAACACCCACGCCGAAAAATAAATGCCCGCGGAGCAGACGCCGCTGCCACTGAGAAAGATGTAACTCTTGCTACGCGGCCGCGGCACCCGATTCACCGACACTCGCCTGCGCACGTCACTTTGTTGACTGCTGCTACGCCGCCTGTGTAGTCTGAGTTGTTAGGGGAGCACAAGTTCGCTTCAATAAACTTGTTTTTTCTTCAAGACAACTGCGCCGTCTTTGGCTTCGGAAAAATATGAAAGCAGTGGTAACGCACTTGTCTTGAATTCAATGAAAGTCTTTTTGGCCTCAATTGTTTCTCTAGTTAGCTGCGCCTTATGTCGTGCTACCATGGTGGTCTTATGAAAGTGTGGAGTACATTTTTGGAGCAAACGCACAATCTCTGCAGCGGTTAACCAAATGTCCCATACCAGTGTGTTCCACGTTATTCCTGTGTTCTCTTAGCCTATCATTAGGGCACCGCCAAGATTGACCGATATACTTCTTGCCACATGATAATGGAATGAGCTTCCGCAGTGCTATCGCACGCTAACATCCGTTGCTTGCAGGGTTAGACTGAAAGGGTGCAAAAATAATATAGGAATACGAGCGCTTCCTGAAACAAAAAAGCATCCTTGCGCCAGAACACCACCTGGATACCATGCTTGAGTATTCGACTAAACCTCCCATACGTGGAGAGGCCTTCCAGCAGTGGAGAAAAATAGGCTGGTGGATTGATTGATTGATTGATTGATTGATTGATTGATTGATTGATTGATTGATTGATTGATTGATTGATGATTGATTGATTGATTGATTGATTGATTGATTGATTGATTGATTGATTGATTGATTGATTGAACGCAAGATCTGTGAGTGAAACGGAAAGATGCCAACAATGTCGAATTGGCCACGCAGAGCATTTGTCATGAAGTTAACCGTAACTTCCACTTGTAGGGATTGCTTACACGCTGTTCTTTTCAGCATCAAGTAACTGTGGACTTTTATATTATGACGGGGTAATGCCTGTGAGCAACACGCATGCAATAGGTACTGCGCCGCTGGTGGAGGAAGGCGAGAACGAAGGTCGGCTCCGGACTTACGCTGCTGGTTACCTCAATGCCTTCCAGCTTATCCTGTCTGGTAAATATTTGTAAATAGACGTCTTCTTGCCACGTAACATAATTATAAGCGAGGGTGCCACAACCTATGTCCCGATGCCATTGAACTCGGCAAACGTTTACACGCCACCGCCTCCAGCAGCGCAGGAATTCAACCAAAAAAGATTATTTCTTTTTACACTTCACTCATGAACGATCCACGGCATTTGTTTCACATATGCTGTGTTAGTAGTACTGTCGTTGAACTATCGCAGACAATGACTGTGGTATTTTGTGCACTAGTACGGTATACCCACTAACCTGAAAAGCGAAACTATTTCCAATTTCGAGTTCCCGGGCACAGGCTAAGATGGCTGGCTTTGACTTATGCGAGACTTATACAAATGAATTCTTGTAATTTACACGCCGTAACTCTACCAGTCATATAAGGCGGGCCGTGATGGAGAGCTACAGATTTATTTTGACTGTCCGTGGATCATAAACGTGCGCGAAAATCTTGACACACGATCGAGGTTATTCGTATTCCGCCTCCAGTATAAGAAGACTGACTGCTTCAAGCTAGATCCTTTTAGTGAATCAAGGAAAAGAAGTCGGGCATGAATTGATATTCTGCAACGGTACAGAAACACTCAGAGAACATTTCACACTGATCCTGGCGATGTAGCAACTACATATATGAATGAATATCTACCTGAACAGCTGAACGTTCTGAGGCAGCGTTTACACAGTTCTAGAGGAGCTGGGTGATGGTGGGGCTGAAGAAATGGAATTCATACCTGTCTTATTCTCTAAGCCCTGAGGCTGTAGAGTAATTAACATCGCGACAAACCCGCCTGGTTTTGAGTTTCAGAACGAAGGTGTCATTTGGGATATACAGTAACGCCTCCTTAACTGCAATTTCTAAAGTCCACAAGAAAAATTTGAGCGAAGCGAAGCTTTGAGTTAAGCGAAATGCCCAACATCGGGGCCAGGTCACTGAAATACGAGTTAGTGCTGGTTATAATAGCTGCACTGCACAGAGAGTTTCCGTAATAAAGACAAAATTATTCGCTGACAAAACGTGGTCCAATTTACCTATAGAGAACCCGTGATCACCCGCGAACAAGTGGCGGCATGCATGGGAGGAACGTTTACGCACAAGGTATCACTACCACAGTTGCTTTTCACGTTGGATAGGCGACTGCCGCGGCGGCGGGAACTTCAAATCTCCCGTTCACGACCGAGTTCCGCGATATGTGGGAGCTAGGCGACCGCGTTCCGCGAGTAGTGGATGTAAGTAGTGGAAGCTAAAGAGCTAATGCCTGTAGCGGACTTTGTCTTTGCTTTCTGTCTTCTGTCTTCTCTGTCAGCTTTTGAGATATCCGTGTCCCCCGAAAAAACGTTTCAAACTAAATGGGGGCAAATAAATAGCACCTGTGGAAGGTAAATGTACGGCGAAAATAAATTTCGACTAAATGGATAATTTGAGATATGCGAATTTGAATTAGCAAGGGTTTACAGCATTTTAAAGAAAGTAGAGAACTCATGCGGAAGAGAAAACGGGCTGTTAGAATTAAGGATTTACTCGGGCTCCCACCGGGTCTTTGACGGGCAGAGGGAAAAGAACCGTACAGTTGGTCAAAAACTGGAACCATCCGATGTTTCCTAACAGGAAGCTTTGCACATGCGCAGTAAGGGCGGGGGATGCAAAGTAGCAAGTAGCAAGCTACACGCGCAGTTTGAAGCTACAGCCAACTAGAATAACGAGGCGGCTCGCCGGTAACTAGGTCGTTATCGCGGCATTAACTGTGGTCGAGAGCCTAAAGTGAAGGAGTTCATCGCACTTTGAAAGCGACATCTTGCAGTATTAGAGGCTATTAACGTAAGTAAAAAGAAAGGGCGACCTAACCGTTGAATACTTTTCTCTTTAATCTCATAGAGAATCGAGGCAGAAGCAAGAGTGGCACGCAGGAACTTGCGCGCAAGAAGATTGCTGCTGCAAGAAACGAGGCCACTGCTGTGAACTTTTTAGTTCTTTTATTTTACGTGTTTCGTACGCAGCACCGTAGGGGAGAACGGCTAGTAAGAGAAAAATAACTTCAAAGGAACGTGAAAAAACGTGCGAGAATTTAGCCCATAGGCCCAAAATTTCCGACGCATTGAAGCGAACAACGAGAATACTAACCGCTGGAAATCTTGAAAACAGGCATAGCCTGTAAGCTGTACCTGCAAGATGCTCCCGTCAAAAGAATAGCGTTACGACACTTCAGTTCCAGGAAATTTCACCTCAGCTCGGGATTGCGCAACATACAGGCTAACAAGGAGTTTTGAGCAACTCGCCGATCCCCTGAAGAGGTTAAAACTTAATGTAAGGTGCGTGGCGCTCAAAGTGGTTTGTGGGCGTTACTCGTAAGGTGAGAAAAAATATTTTGCCCATTAATGACTACCCGAGAGTCGATGACCTGGAGTGAAAGGAAGTATCGAAGCGCAGCACAAGACAAGGGACAAACACAAAGACGAGCCGTCCTGTGCTGCGCTTCGATACCTTCGCTCTGTACCAACTCGCCCAAACCAATACTCTGCTGGAGTGAAACGGGGCAAGAAACGTTTAGCTATGGTCATGGTTTTTTTTTTTTCATGGGCGAATGTATATATTTCAGCCAGGTACCAATCAATTCACGTTGAAGAAGTCCATCGTGGGGGTGAAAGTGATTCTCGTGCTTTTAGATTAAAGAGAATGGTTTACAAAACTATTCAACATTACATGGCCACACGATCTCCATATTGTATGATGTCAGGTGAAATGATACACAAAGAATTCAACGAATGGTTCGTTTCAGAACTGATGCCGCTTACACAAGAAAAGGCTGCACCAAAAGCAGCAATGACCTTTACCAATATTTTTGCTGTGGTCGAGTGTTCCAAGTCATTTATTTCCTCAACAATTCGCACTTTTGCTCGAATTCAAAAAGCGCGTGCAGTCCGGTGGTATCCTAAGACGTGCTGTTATCAAAACTGAAAGTGCATGTACAGTCAAAGGATTTTTAATCGTAGACACAACACCGATGCAGCTCGGTGCATGCAGAGCGCTCTATGTGGGAGGGTGGCGCACTCAATTTTTACGTTTAGCGGTTCCGCTCCCTAATATCCCTCGATCGATCGGTTGCCTGCGCACGTCCCGATATCTAAATGAGAGTGTATTAAGGATATTTTATCATCCAGTCCTGCAGCGAAAAACAAACGCTTCATAATGCCTTTTTACCACATTTTTTTTTAAATTCAAAGTCCGGCGAAATGTGCAGCTCCTATTTTACAAAGGAACAAGGGAGGAAAAGATTAAGACACCATTGTTTTCGAATGTAATCATGACTGATGGAACTTTTACACACGTCATTCACATCACAATATGAATGACGTGATGACATTCATGAACGACCATTTTACTATATAGGCATCCTTTGTGGATGCTCAATGAGACTTTAGCGAGCCCTCAACACTGACTGTATTACTAAGGAGAGCAACGGCGTGTAGCGGAGCGTTACTTGAAGTAATATTTGCAAATATCCATTGCTGAGCTGGCCGGTTAAGGATTGAAGATAGTAAGCAGGATTATATAGGTATAGCGCAATGAAGGTATGTTAAACAATCGTCCTCATCCACTCGACGGCGAGCGACAAACGAAAAGAAAGAAGAGGAATGTCTTCTGGAAATATACGGCGAATGAAGTCAGGGTATTAAAAATATCGACTATCTTCGGGACAACTTAACAAGTTACGTGATGAGTAGCCGGGGCACATAGCTGAAGTGAACCTCTCCTTTTTGTCATGTGATAAACAAGGAACGGCGAATTGTTGTGAGAGAGAGAGAGAGGGAGAGAAACAACTTTTATTGAACGGAGGTACTACGACGTCTTCTCAGACGCCGTATATGGAAGTGGTTCCGTCTTCACGGGACCCATATGCTTCTGTAGCCACCTGGCCCCTGGAGATCAGGACGAGCTGGTCTTCCAGGGCGGGGCTGGTTAACAACGTCTCCCATCGCTCGGTAAGAGAGGATGACGGATGAGGTGGGGTAGTAGGAAAGGTAAGAGGCGGGGGGATTGGCTTGAAGAAATCGCATACTCCAATGACGTGCTGGAGCGTGCCTAGCTGAGTGTTGCGGAAATTACATTCCTTTTCGTGCCTTTCCGGGCTCATCTTGTTTTGAAGGTAAGGATGCGGCAAGGACCCTGCTTATATCTGCGCGAATTGTTGAGGATGGCGCATTATATGACTTTCCCTAGCCAAACAAATTTGAGAGAAGATTGGTATTGATGTGCATGTTTTCACACATGCAGCGCCGCCTGCACGAGGCGGCATTGACAACTCGTCGGATGGCTGCACAAAAGCCGCTCCTCAGCGGCAGCCACAAAGGCAACAGACAGCTGTTGCCGATACAGACATCGCACCATGCCAAAGCTTCGTTGGAACTAGAACATGTTCAGGTGAAGGAGTGGTGAAGGTCACGTGTAGATGTTCGGTGTGAGCATTTTGGTTTGTCTTCACGCCGCGTTCGGCGCCCGTTCATTCGAGCGTTAAGTAATTACGCCACTGCGCTGATGAAAACGGCGCGCGCAGCTCTATTCCTGTAGTTCTTTATTTCGAGCTGAGCGCTCAAGAGACGATGGAAAGACGATTGTCTTCACATATAACGGTTGATCCCGAACTATCGTAACCTGTTATAGCTGCGCATACGCGGCCTGTCGCCAGGATGCGCGGCATGTAATGAAAGCCACGCGCTCCGTAGTTTGTACTTCAATATATCATGATAGTACATTTAGCGGACTCGGTTTCTAGAAGCGATTGGCCACGCGGTTGTTCGTTTACATCACACCATCTGCAAATATACAGCAAATTGTGTCACCGAATTTGAAATATTGATTGCGTTTCGCTGCCTGACTAGGAGATTAATACCGCCTTATCGGCACGTGTCTTTCCCTCGATGATTTACAGATATCGCGAGAAATACCGTATAGGACAACATCGCGATAAAGAGCTCTTATCGGGTTGGTCCGTCCAACGTACAATGAGACTGCGCGAGCGTCTCGATAGAGCGGCCTGCGCTCGCGTGTTCACTGCCATAAAGCTTTTGACTCTACAAAAGCCGCATCCACTTGTATACCTGCCTGACACCGAGGGAACAAATCGTCTGCCCGTGATCCGTCCATTATAATAGCCGGCAGCGCTCCGCCTGCGCAGCGACGAAACGTGAACATTCCGAGCACACCTAACTTCAAAGTACGGCAAAGTATGGGCCTCGTGCGCTGGTATTGTGGCGCCACTTATGTGCTGCGTCCAGCGCTATCTTGAGGACAAAGAAGGCATAACTTCTGAATTCCGGGAGCAGACGACGTCCCGAAGCCTGGCATTCAGCGCAGTATGATTACCAGCAAGAGAAAGAACAAATGACCGCTAGTATATTGCAATGTGATGCGAACATCCAAACGGCACTGTAATGAACAGAAAGTGGTTCGAAAGCGATCAACCACATCAAAACCAGTTGTATACAAGCGTGGGACTGTCTCCGTGCTGCGTGGACACAGTTCATTTCGCAATGGCTTCAACTGAACACCAGCGGTGCCGCTCAAATGAAAGAAAAATAAAAAGACGAAACTCCGCGAACCGAATTCGAGGAGAACGGGAGGTATGCACGAGTGTGAGCGCGCGTCTGTGTGTATACATCACCTCCTGGGAGCGGTATTGTATGTGTGAGAGAAGGCGTGGTCGCTCCACCAATAAACAAACTTTTGTGGGGCCGCCGACCCCTGAAGAGCATGAAATAACGGCATAACGTCCCAACGGCGCGGGAAACGCTTTAGTTACTTTAGTAGATTTGCTTTATTGAGCTTTAAATCCCGGACAGGGCATTTGGCATAACCCAACAGCTGGTGGACAGCTCATTGTCAGAAGAAGACCGGCAACACGACTTGACGGTACTTGTAGAAGCGAGTGTGTCCCGTGTAAACTCCACTGTGCCTTGTCCATGCCTGGAAGTGATTTGATGTTCGTTATGTGTGTGGAGTTGCAGAGAAATTCTCGTGCGTATATTGCGAAACCCAGGATGCACGTCTTCAAAAGCCGAAAATTCGGGGTTTGTGCGGGCAGGTTTCTGAAAATACAATCGCGCAGCGAAGGTAAACCTAAAGCTGCTGGAAGTACTATGAGTGTCACTGGATGGACTAAAAAAAATGTCGCTTGATGATTTTTTTTAAAGCAAAGCTGTAATGAACCTCTACCTGCCAACGGTTTTTTTTTTTTTTATAGCGTGCGTGACAAGAAACTGCCAACGCGTCTGCGAATGGGGAGGGCGCTTTTCACTCACGGAGCATAGTGTAGATGACACGGCGATAGGGCGCTATTACCCAGCGTTCCCCGCACGCAGGCGATTGCTCGCACCGGCGTGCGGGTCGGCGGGACAGCTTTGTCGTCTGCTTTAGCGACAGTTGTTTTGAGCCTGTTTTGGCGCTGCTTCGCGTCCATTGCGCGCTTTCTTCGCATGGCTTGATTAACTTTTTCGACAGCACCTGCTGGGTAACCCGGACCTGACAGAATTAAGTGAGTGCGCGGCAAAGATACGTTAAGGATTGGTTCGCAGGGCGGGAAAACAAAATTAACAGACCACAAACAGGCATCTGGCCGCTAGAGAAACGCTACCTTTTGCGCACTGCTTGCCAGGAATGGGACTCCGTTTTCTAAATTGGTGAATACCAATTCGGTTGTGTTTTAATAGGTATTGCAAAATGCGAAAGAAGCAAGTGGATCTGATAAAGAGCGGTTATAAAAACTCCTTCAGCTTTTTCGCAATTCTCAAGCTTACTGAACTAAGTATTTTAAATTTGTATAAATGGGAATCAGTACGCTCACATGCCAAATTGTTTCGGTGTCTGCACTAGTGTCCCGCTGTGTTGTAGCCCCGAGCTAGCCGATCAGGATGGCTAGGTTCCGCTGTCACCTTTCTAAAGACGCTCCTCTCCGTTTTCTCTCCGCCGACGCATGGCCGGGCTATAGGGGCGGCGTCCGCCGCTCGAGCCCGGCCGTGCCCGACGCTGCTGCGTTCGGGATGCCGCCCCCGAAAATTCCAGGTAACGGCTGGCAGAATCTCTCGTTTCACTCTTTGTAGAGCCACGTGTGTGAATTCAAGTGACGTCGCTGGGGCAATCGTTGTGGGTGTCGTTTAAACTTTTGCTTTCCAACCAACTTCACAGCGTGGATTGGAGCCAATTTTTTAAAGGTGTTCATATATTGATAAACGCATACTTGATATGCGAATATTTTTGGACGTATATGTACATGAGGAAGCTTTCACGAAAGCCTGTGTAAGTTCATTTAACTTATTGTTGACCCTTGTATTATTTGACATCGCCAGGGGCATGGACATGGTAGAGCGCACAACGGTACTTGTGATTTTACACGCATGGTTCCCCTCGTATTCGTATAGTGCCGATGAAAAAACAGCCGTTTGGAATAATAGCGATCGTTTTAAAGCTGATCAAGGTGTACGTGGTTGTTCGTGTAACTGCATGCGAACGTACGTACTTGCACGTGCACGTGCCTGTTATCTATGTCAGCAAAAATATTTCCCACAACAAACTCCACTCCAACTTGTTTCCTGTGGAAAAATCGCAATCTACAAATTGTACAGGACCTAAGTTTGAGATATTTCAAGACAATTCAATGAAGCTGTAAATGCGGGTCTCCGTATTGTGGCTTCTGTGTGTCCATCTGTTTATTGTTGTGCCGCTGCGTAGCGTAATCATCCACGTTCTTTGTGTTTTAGTTTTAAGGCTATCTTTATATTTTGCCGGCATGGAATTTTTTCGGAGCCTTCGCAAAGTAGCGTGCAAATACGGAAATGCAACTATGGTTCTGTTTTTCTGCTATTTGTCCTCGGGTACTGTGTGCCTTGTAGACGTCGGCGTCGCCAGCAGCTCATTCGTGAACTGTCGTCTGCTTGTATTAAAAAAATGTCGGTTTGTAAAATGCTTTCGCATGCATTCACATACAAGTGGTAAGAGGAATGTTTATATCGAAATAACGACTTGGAACGTAACAAAACGTAGTGATGTCTTGTATAATAATTTCCCCGGTTGGTGTTGCGACTGAGCCCCGTAGAAAATCTGCTGTATAGGTGTATTTTCTTTGGAAGAAAACGCCTCCGCCGCTACCAGGTGTCACCACGTGTTTACTTGAAAGTGCGGTGCACGAGGCCCATACCCGAGTAGGGTCTGGAGTCACACCCTTACTGCTAATGGTTCAAGCTTCCAAACGCAACGTCAATCGACACAACGTGTGTCGAAATCCATGCGCGTGTGCAGTAAACTACTTTTTTAATAATACCGCACCAGCGTCGACCAATGGGTGGGTTAGCGCCTCATCACGGTGCAAAGCGGAGAAATCAACGAGAGTAGGTGTATGCGCAGAATGATCAGGCCTGCACGCCTATACAGTTTCTTATTAAGTATACTAGAGAGGAAACTGCACCTGCGATTCCACGTCGTCGCGGAGGGTTATAAAAAGACCACAGCTTCTGGCTTTGGCTTGGCATGATAACTGGATTCGTAAGCGGTTTTGGGGATTTATTTTCTTCACTATGCATTACCACGTCTCCGAGCTACGAGGTAGCCGACATCCTCCCTGTTCTGTGGTAGCCGTGAGCCGTGGCAACTGCGTGTTCGCTGAAAGAGCAGGCAGTGCGTGATCGTACCTTACGTTGGTCATGCCGGCACGAAGGAGAGTATGACTGAGCGGGCAATATGCCGCCGCGAAAGTTGTAGCTGACGAAACAAAAAAACAAAAAACATGCGTACTTAGACGAAGACAAGATACGGCAGATACGGGTGCCTGTGTGCGTCCTATCTTGTCTGCGTCCACAACTGTATAACGCCACGTTTTCTTTTTTTCTTCAGGTATGAACGAACTCGCTCAGCAACAAGTTTTGTTAAACTAGCTGACGGTCGGGGCACCGGTTCACCACAATGGCGACGTTTCATTGGCACGCTCAGAAACAATTCCAAGCTCTTAAACAACTTATAAAAAAATGGTAAAATTAATGAAATAATAAAATAAGAGTATCTAATGAGTTTCCCCCAAAATATTAACAATGTTCTTAACTGCCGGCTTGGCCTGATGATTCATCGATTGTAGGGTTTAACGCGCCGACTCAACGCAGGCGATGAGGCGCGCCGTAGTGGAGGGCTCCGGATTAATTTTGACCACTTGGGGATCTTTAACGTGCGCCGAAATCTCGCACACACGGGCGTTTTGGCTTTTCGCCTCCATCGAAAAGCGGGCGCCGTGGCTGGGAATCGAACCCGCGTCCTCGTGCTCAGCAGCGCAACGCCTTAGCCACTGAGCCACCACGGCGGGTTGCCAGCTTGGCCTGTAGAACAGTAGGCCGAACCGTTCCGGCAAAATACACTTTTACTTCCTTTTTAGTTACCTTTAAAACCACCAGTTTTATTTTCCACTTGTATAATAACACACCATTCTTTGTGTTTTAGCGGCGCTGTGCTCGAACATATGCCATTAACACGTTTCAAACCAAACTAATGACGAAACTCAAGGCGAGCGCAAGCTGTAATGGCTAATGTCGGCCCATGGCGACACAGACGGCCTGGGTATGAGCCGTATAGGCGCTAGCGCCATATTCCTCTCTAGTGTATATAGTAAGAACTCTATGGAGCGCCGTCTTCTAAGCTATTTCTCCAAGTACGACGCATGTCCCTCCACTGTTGATCGGCCTGCTCCGTTTGGTGCCAGAAGGTATCAGCAACAATTCGTGCCTAGAATTGGTAGAACTTGTACTTTACGTGTCTTGATTTCCTTGTCTGTTGTTGCGGAAACGTGCGCTTGCGCAGGTATAACTCATAGGCACAACCAAGTTATCTGTTTTTTCAGTGCCGTAATGCGCATGCCTGCCTGTCTTGCGACCATAATGAAAAAAAAAAAAATCCCGCGCCTTCCCGCGAGGGGAATACGAGTAAATGCAGAGCATTGGGGCCTCAGTACTGATTGAAGGCAGTGTTGCTTCCATCGCTTCTTCCGTGATGCTGGAGTAGCAGACACAGTAAACGTGGGCACGAGCGTCAACCAAGGAAGGAAGGAGCAACGCAGTGACTGAAACACGAGCGACCGCTAGCCGCTATATTTGCAGCGCGCGCAGTAGAGGGAGAGCAGTACGGGGGGGAGAGCGCGCATGCGCAAGCAGCGCGCGCCCTTCCACGACCCACCGCGCTGCTATCAAGCACATGTTAGGCCGAGACCGCGACGGAGCGAACGGGCTGACTACGACGCGTGCGCGCGCCAGCTGCTGTTGAGAGAGATGAGGGAAGGAGAGGCGCACCTGCTGCGGACGCGAAACTGTTGACACCGTCCGACGCAGGAACAGGCGAGGCTAAGAAATGCTCTGCATTTAATAACAGCGAAGGATGCGCACGCAAAATCGCTGTCACCCTTCGCCGATGATCGGAGACGGTTGATTAACGACAGAAAAGTTACGTGTCGTCCTTAGAGACACAGTCTAGTGGACGACAGCTTCGCCTATTGTGATTATTCTGCGTACGCACTATTATCGCTTCGTTCGTAACGCTTTACCGTTATAAGGCGCTGTCTCAGCAGCCGATCTGCGCTCCCGCGATGTTATTAAGTGGCCGCCTGTAGAATATTCGGGTACTTTCCCCGCACTCTTTATATTATTATCCCCCGGTCCCGTCAGGTGTGATAGCATTCATTATTCTCTGTGAAATCTGCCAATTCTTCAACGCTTATAGGCACGTTACTCTGATATTTGCCGCACAAGCTGCAGCGCCATTTTGCATACCCTGGTGGTCCAAGGCGTCATTTCTATTGTAAAAGATGCCACGCTCATCACGACATCTGTTCGTAACATTCAATTTGCGTAAGCGTCACCGCCATTAAAGAGATACCAACAGATGATAATCAGGAGTAAGCCACGGACGGACAGAAGACTCTGGGTAATGTCATAACAGAATCCAAGATGAACGAACAGTTTACACGGTGCAAGTGAAAAGACGTCAGTCGCCGATATTGTGGCAGACAAATCAGGTTACGGATAATGAAATACGCAACGAGGAATCGATGCGTTCAACACGGCTGTCTTTCTTCGCACCTCGTTTCAGTGCCAGCCCCGTAGTGGCACGCTGCAGGCATTGGCTGATAATGGGTCGAAAAATCACCACTTCTTTTTCAATGCCTTAGCGTCGGAACAGGCAACTTTATTAGGAAAAGTGCTGCTTTGAGAGCGGGCTATGTCTGCTGCTGGGTGCCTATAGCACAAAATTGCGGTTCTTGTTAGGCGTGCACGCTCTTTGTGAAAGAAAACAAAATACCTTGTCCGAATTGAAAACATTGCCATTGAAAATAACCCCAGCATCGCCGCTAAGACCAACGTCAAAGGCGCGGTCTTGAACTTAGCACCATAGCAAAGCGGATCGCTTCACCACTTATCCACATTCGGAGCTCAGGTAGAGATCGAACAGTCCACTTCTGGTTGATTGATTGTGGGGTTTAACGCGCCGACGCTACTTAGGCCATGACGAGCACCGGAGTGCTTCGGATTAATTTTGACTACCTGGGCATCCTTAATGTGCACCGAAATCTTGAACCCCCGGGCGTTTTTGCTTTTCACCTCCATCAGAAATTCGGCCACCGCGGTCGGGAATTCAATCTGCGTGTTTGTGCTCAGCAGACAAAAACAGTCCACTTCTAAACTGGCGGTACGTCACGCAACAAAATAATAGGTTGTAGTTGGTTTACGGAACAGTAAGGGTGTCGAAATCGCAAAAAAAGTAGTTATTTCGCAGTAACCACTAGTTCTCGGTGGTGCGCAGTATTTCTTGGTGGTTGACAAGGTGACCGATATAGCATACATCATCAATAAAAGACTCTCGACTTGGGACCATATTACGGAAGCTCGAGCACACGGCTGCGGATCGCTATAAAAGGACTTACATGGAACTTGAAATTCTGAGGCGGCTGGGTCCGCAGCTGCTGCGGGACCATTGTGTCCTTTCTGGAAGAACACAACTTGTACGATCACGAAGATGGGGACCAGCCAGAGAAGCCGTCTACGCCGGCTGTTGAGCTGTAGCGCGCCTCCACCGAGTCTCAGTACTCGTGAAGAGGCCCCAGCTCCGGTTGCGGGCCCTCGTGTCGTGGCGCTTACAACCAGGTCCCGCATGATTGATTCTTGGCCATACGCCGCCGTCAGCAGATGGCTCGTTCGCTTTGCGGGCGGCTGCAGTACGCCGAGCTGAGCGGCGCGCTCACGTGCGTGGTGCTGCTCAGAGCAACTTTCACTGTGACCGCCACTCCTCCAGTCCGTCGGTGCCCGCCCCGCCACGATACGGCAACGGACGTAAGTGCGTCATCGCAGCGACCACCAGATAACGGTACGCTCGTACCATACTCTGCTTCCAGAGCAAACCCCTGTCCCAAAGCAAACAAGAGACCTCATTGTCTGCTTGAGGCCGATTTCGTCCCGTCTGCGGTGGACTTTGCTGTAGATATCGCTCCGCTGCCGTCATCGGCTGGCTCGGCATTTTCATTTTCTTCTCAGTTTTGTTCGCTGCTGTTTTCTTTATCTGAAGATCTGCTAGAAAAGTGATACATTTTGACAGTGAGCACGACCAACGCCAAAAATAGATAGGCTGGCTCGGCAGCAGTTGCAAAGTGTTTTGTGCGAGCGCCTATAAGGCCGGGTTCAGACTGTTGTCGCAACTGTCATAATATCTTTAAACAATGACGTAATTTGGCGTCTCAGCCAACCGAACTGCCTGAAACGCCGTTTTTTTTCGTCCATAGCGCACGATACGCCTGTTACGTCGGTAGTCTGAACATAGCATAACACAGCCGCCTTAGTCGGATGAGGCCGTTGAAATTTTGATCAGCGCGTGAAAACGTCAGACCGCCATTGTCTGTGACACGTTTAACAAAGGGTCAGTTGTCATGCTAACTCGAAGCACTTCATAATGCCTAAAAACTCAAATTCATGGTATTCATGTGTAAAGAGACGTCATAGAAGAAAAAGTGTTTTCGCTTTTTTTTCTATTTCTGGTCAATATTTATGAATGAATTCAGCTTAGGTCACTTTGCCACGATTCCGTCTTTTTTCTAGTCCCGTGGCAAACTGAAACTTGTGAGTTATTGGAGAGGCCGGCCTACAGCGCTGTGGATCTATTTTGCTCAAGATTAGAAAATCTTAAGCCAAGTTTTGGGCTATGGAAGATCGTCCATTCATTGCCGTCTGCCTTTCCTACTTAGGTCGTATGCCATGGCCGAAATTACAGTTTATCTTCTAAGTTTTGTTTGTTTCAGGTGCCCACTTCTAGCAAACCCTCATTGGTTGAGGTTATATGATACGCATGTTACGCAAAAGTGTGGCGTTGGTTTCTGCACAGTGCTTACAGGTTAGAGGCCTTGCAAGTGCAGCGACGTCAAGTGATGAAATGAACGCGAAACACCCAATTTGAAACGACTAAGACGTCAGTGTCATCAACCGTTGAATATTTTCAAGGACTGGCACTATTCAAGCCTGTGTTGAAAGATGCTTAACAACATTTGATGCCTTCCTAATTGGCAGTCTAGGATTTTCATTTTTGGGCTTACCAGATTATCTGTCTGGTCTAAGGTGCCATTTTTCATCCCCGGTATCTGTAAAAAGCCTCATATGGTGCTTACGAGAGTTTAACAACTTGGATTGATGTGCATCAATCAACGGTACGAGGATGCGTCGCATGTCTGTTGACGACTTGGTAACGGTGTGTTCGTTGGCGGCTGCGGTGGCTATTACCTGAAAGGAGCAACTTATCAATATAACCCACAGGACGTCGTCTACCGCAGCCGAACTGGTGTGTTTACGCGAAGAGTTTTGCACCATTTCTTATGAAATCGTGCAACAGAGGACTGCCTTTTGGGGCTCCATAAACCAGCGTTGACAATTAGAAGGTGTCCAGGAAGGGACCTGCATATCAGCAACCAACCGCTAATGTTGCTTCCCAATTCAGAGAGGTGTGAAAAAAGGGCCACACGGTGGGGCTTCAGTGGATACCAAGTCGCTGTGGCATCACATGTCGCATAAGTGCAACGGGCACACTACAAGTAAACTATTCTGAATATACGGATCACAGAACAAGCCACCAACCCCACACTGTGTTGTGCACGTGAACAGGCTGGCGCTTTACATTGCTCCGACCGACACAACCGACACGAACGGCTCTGCAGGCTAGCCCCCGAGCAGAAATCCCAACTTTCTGTACGTTACAGTAGCCGAGATAACTTCTTGCGTAGGCTTCGGCTTGGTGTAGCATTTACCGCACACAACTGGCTATAGTAAAACGGCAAGACAAAGTATACAATGGTGAACGAACATCCATTGAATCGGAATCGCTACGCTTGCACACTTGCTCTCAGTCTGAACAAAATATATTGGGCACATGAACTGCCATTCGGAAATAAATATTAAAGCGAAGATTTATTGGTCTCCCTAATAGCGATATCGCAACCAAAACGTATTGCATGAAATCGAGCTTTGTACAATGGGAGATCACATGATAATGACGATGATGAAGAATATGACGACGATGACAACGACGACGATTATGAAGCAAGAAAAAAAATTGGCCGCGTATCTACTCCTTTCGTTGCAGATGTCGACAAAAGACGATAGTCTTTCGTTGAAATTTGCCCACTAAATGCCTCCCTTCACTTTTCCGCTCACCTCTCATGCTGTTCCTGTTCCGTCCCGCTCCTCCCAAAGTAAAAACGCAAGAGGCTTGCTGAAGTCGATTTAAATTTACCGCGTTCCAAAGACGCACGTGAACCGAGGCGCCCTACTTTAACGTTTATAAAACCACGTTGCCCGACTCCACGTGCGTTCCAAGGGGAACATGGAACCTATCTAGTGGAGCCTAAATTAACTGTGGCAGCTTGCTTTCTTAAATGCCGCCAGATGCTAGAGTGGCGCGGGAAACAGCAGGTGACGGAATGATTTTTTTTGCAGTGGATGTAATACTTTATTTCGCGAAAATCAAGCATCCATGAATTTTATTATAAATGAACACTGCAAATATCACTTATGTATTAATTTTAAGCCTTATATTTGCGTAATGTCATGTTTTTGTTGAACAATGCTGAAAAGTATGAACATTAACACGGGACTTAGACTTTAGATTTGGCTGTGGGTATATAAGACTATTGCGCAGATTTTGTTTCACGTTGGCCGGGTGGCTGAATCGAGTCAGACAGGCAGACCAAAATTTCTGCGTTTAAGTAGCCCAAGAAATACTATCGTCTTCAAAAAACGCTTTTCGTGGTGGGAATCGATCGTAGATCCTTTGCGTTATGAAGACGACGTGTACCCAATTGCGCCATCATCGCATTCTGGTTGCTCAAAATTTCCTTTCAGTTCGTTGTACGGGCGTTGGTTTTGGACCTTGGCAGTTCGGATTTTTCGCTTTGAGGGCGTGGATTTAAAAGCGAAGCAAGGCGTACGTCCTTTATATGTACCGCCTCTTCAATTAAACAACACCACACAATGAACATTTACGCATTTTCTCTTCAAATAAAGTTAAAATCGCATCCGTCTAACGACGCAGGTGGTATAACAAAGACCACGGGTCAGGGGCGGGGGCTCAGCTTTTTCGTGAGGGATTTGTTTGCTGTCGTCCGAGTATGGACTTTGACTCGGAAGCAGTTCATCGCTGGTGTTTGGACTTCGCTTACAGTGCGTTTGACTTTGGCATTTCGTCATTTGATTTTCGCACGGAAGGCAGCTTCGAGTTTCAACGATCGCCGTCGTCAGGCGGAGGAGATTTTAACTTTTTTACTCTAAAGCACTTCTAGTATCCCTGAGAAACACAGCTCTGCGTTTCAGGATCTATGGCCTCGGAAGTGCATATTGCGGGAATTAATTCTTTATATTTCATTTCTTTCGGTTGGGCACCACCAAATGGCGTGAACCAGACGGTGACAGCGGGTGTCCGCACCCCGGTGCATGTTAGACGTGCCTTGAGCATGCATAGTTCACCGGCTGCTTTCATTGCCTTTTACTTTCCTGCCACTTTGTCTTGTTTCCCGCACCCTCGCTTTAGTAAGGTGTAGAAGGTCAAACATTTCCAGTTGAGCCCCCTCCCCTCTCCTCCTCCAGTAAAAATTTATCTCTCAAGTTCCCCTTCAGAATGTTCTACTCCGAGACGCGTCAAAAGGGTTTTCATAAATTATTTCCCGTTATTATTCTCTGCGCAGTTATAAATTTACCAGTAATAAAACCTCTTTAAACCATATCCGCTTTAAGCCGTTTAATAAGAAATCGTATATATATATTGTCATGATTAAGGGGGCAATCCCCCTTGGGAATAAAGATGACGTGTCATAGCGGAGCCAGAGGCCGACGAAGATGAAGACGAAGAAAAAGAATGCGAATTTCCCGCGAAGAGGGCCGACTAATGACGAGGTGACGCGATCGAGGCACGTGGAGAAATAACCAATGTGGTGGTGACCCGTGCGGCGGACACGGGCACAGCGAATGCAACAGTGCCGCGACGGCCGGGCAAAGGCTATTTAATCCCGGGGCACAGGCCGGGAGAGGGAGAGGGTCAGAAGAACGCCACAGCAGGAAGGTCAGGTGGCATGAGTCCAAGGAACAAGCCGGGGGTACGAGGCCATGCCATCGACCAGAGCCACGTCAGCCTGGACCGACGTGGCATCGGCTCCTACTTCCGCGTCGTACCACCAACCTCTGCTTTGGTGGCCCCAGCGGCGACGGTAGGGCGCCTGCGTACAGCGAGCACGCACCGTCAACTAACGCCTTGGCGGTCCCCACGCGGCGACGTTCCCGGAGCTCCCCGGTGCTACCTGCTTCCACGACGACGGCCCCGAGGCCAGGGGTTGCTTCCTGCTACGAGGGCTACCACGAGGGGTAGCTGAAAAGCGGTCCACCGTGTGACTACCTCGCACAACTACGTCGGTAGCACCACCAACGGCACCGCTGCAGCGGACAACTACAACTACCAGCGTGTCACGGCCACGCTATGGGTACGATACATCAGCGCCGGAGGCAGCGGTAGGCCCGTCCGCTAGGGACTTGGTACTATATGACAATTGTTGTTAGGATTGTGAACATGCACGTGTATAGACTGGAACTAGGACGGGTTGCTTTATTAAAGGGACTTCATTGTAGTGACTTTTGGTTTGCTTTTTGTTAGGGATTACTATTTAGGAATTTCTTTGGTTGAGTTCTTTGTTTGCTTTGTTGTTTATTTTGCTTAGGGGTTGGAGTTGTGCATAATAAATGTGTGCTGTGGTGAATGTGCCAACGATTCTCCCGTGTCCATTCTTCTGAGCTGCTCGAGCGTGCCACAAAACGTGGCATATATATATATATATATATATATATATATATATAATATATATAATATATATAAAGGAGTTGGCAGTCAAGAAAACATCTGAAAGCAAAGGGGGGAATGCGGTAGGTCATAGAAAAAGATGAATTTGTTTAGTCAGAAAGTGGTGAAAAAATGCCCGCCGGGTGGGATCCGAACACACGACCTCCAGAATACCGGTCTGGTGCGATGGCCACTACGCTACCGGCGGGGCTGTTTCTCCCATCTTTGGGTATTTATGTTGAGGTATTTTTTGTTGCCTGCACTTGGGGGTGGTAGCCAGCGACACTCGGACTATTCGGGGTGAAGGGGACCTTCTTTTTAACCCCCGGGCCGTGACTCGAATGTCTACGACATGCCGAGAGACCAGGACCCGGCTGTTTTACGCCTTACGTTTACGCTGTTTACGCCTTCCGCCCATTTTGTGTCCGGTATTTTTGCCGACCCACCTTGTTCTGATAACGAGGTTTTGTTTCAGATTATCACCTACTGTAGTCTCCTTTTATCAGCGTCTGCTGTCAATGTCAGAATCGAAGCGCTAGTCACGTATGGCGAAGTTAATGTACGCAGAAAAGAGGACACCTGGCCATTGGTTTCCATGGAAAAACCACACCAACAGAGATGCATGTACAAGTCTCGATAAAGTGGCTAATGGGACCGATAATTTAACCAGTTTTATTTCACAATGATTGATGGCTGGGGTCAGTGATGGCGACGTGGAGAGAGGCAGAAGTTCCAATGGTTGTTGGTGTATTCCAACTGGGAACTGGGTTTTGCAAAATTGTATTCTGGGGTGAACACATTGAATAATAGAGCCAAAGCCTAAAAGCAAACACAAGACAAGAACGAAAAAAGAAGAATGCCGTACGAGCACTGGCGGACAAAAAAAGTTTAGGGTGACATACAGGTATGTGCTAAATGTGTCGGTCCATCTTTATAAGCGCGTGTACGTCCGCAGGAGGTATTCAGTGTCGAGTACTGAGTTGGAAGGTCGTTTCCTAGATTCTATAAGAGTGAATCTTGCTGGTTATATAAGTTCAGGTTTGTAGTGTGGTGATATAGTGTCAGTGGCCAGTGATAACATTTCTCGCCCGTTTGTGTGTCCGCTGATTGTATGAGTTGGCGAACTTTCCAGGCACCTAATTCACCGATACACACATCATTTTGTCACTAAATGCTTATTGCTTGGGAGCTTGGTGGATTGCAATATATATATAGCGTTTTTGTTGTATTTGAACAAGCGGTCTGAATGCTTGTTGGTGGTTGGGGTAATAGCATGGGTATTAAATCCAGGTGGGCTAATTATGCCGGTTTCCGGTGATCACTCCCCCTGTGATCAGACCTGCAGGTTACGCCGTCCGAATGTCATAGATTTAAGCAAATCTGCTGCGGCTATGAACCGAAGAGGTAGATGTTACACTTCTCCCTGAGAAACTCTGAGGCTTCGACTAGCACAAGCATTACCTATTACGTGATTTTAGGGGAGGGGAGGATGCGTGGGAAAGAAAAACATCTGGCAGCGGATGCATTATGTGCGAATGAAAGAAGTCTCGCATGAAGTGAAAATTAGACTAGCGGGGGTCTAACTTTCTGGACGTTGTAGAGCCATTCCCCTTATAAACACAGTTGACATAGTCTCGGAAGCGGCACCTGTCGTTTCTGCACACATCTTTTCGGTAGAAAAAGCTCTGGTACTCTTTTCGGTACGTGGAGATTGTGACACAAAAGAGATGGGCGTGGAAATTATTTAGATTAAGAGAAACCAGGGCACAAAATGGGCGGGTAAATTATTGAAATTTGAAGAAACCGGCGCACAAAAAAGTGGACGAGAAGAGCCGTCCTGTTCATCAGTGGGAAGAAACTCTTTTCTCATAAATTAAAATAAAATGATTGATGCCTACGCTTTAAAAACGTTTATAACTTGAGCTGTCAGCGAGTGTTAGGAACCCTTACTTTGAGAAACTTTCCTCCAGGTTCTTAGGCGATTGGAGTTGTAGCGGCTCACGATAACCTCAAGCCACTGTGGCAATCGGCGTCTTTTCCTCGTTTTCTTGACACACTCAACATGCGAATAAGAGCTTTGCTTGCGGTAGGTTCATATCATATACATGAATCATTCCATGAGTGTTTTTTTATGCACCCTTGGGGCCGTATTCTGTGTGCGTCCTCAACTGCACGTTCTCCCTCGACTCGGCTGAGTTGGAGACCCTACAATGAATTTTAGATGGGAAAATGGCTTCCAAGGATCTCCTACACTGGAGGTTCGAGTGAAGGAGGCATTGAGAATACCAGGGTAGGTCGGTGCAGAAGGTGAAGGAGCAGCAGACGATATTGTCCTCGGATAAGAATAAAACTATAGCCGAACTCTGACCAGTGGTATATTAAAGCGAAGTTTTCTTGGTCTTACTGAGGACGGTGTAGTTACGCATATAGCACTGCAGGAAAGCCAACTTTACACAATAAAGGGGCACGTGACGACGACGACTACGATGATGATGATTACACAAGAAAAATACGCTTTTCGTGATCGGAATCAAGCCTGGGACCCTCGCGTTATGTAGCCAATGTGTATCTGATTGCGAAATTCCGACACGGTCGCCTATGTGGGTAAGGAGGTGGGGCACTCGGTGGGGCACGGACTTTCAGGCAGTTTGTGCTTTCATCGCTGACGTTTGAAATTTGACTCGCCGGCAATATGCACTTTGATCGTTAACGCTTTGACTTCGATTGCAGTGGTTTTGACTTTGGCACTTTGCCATTTGATTTTCACACGCAAGGAAGCTTCCCGTGTCAACCATTCCCGCTGTCAGTAGGAGGGGATTTGAACATTTGTTGCGGAACGACTCTGAAATAAAAAATGAGCATGCCAAAAAATTGTCTCGATTGCCTATGCTGCACAAAGCATTCTGCGTTATTCTAGGAAACATTTAGAACTTTCAAGTTCCAGACAAAAATAAACACACCAAAGGGACGTGTAAACATCAATTACCGTAAAAACCCGCGTATAATACGAGGTTTTTTTCCAAATTTTACTATGTAAAATTTGTGCCTCGTATTATATGTGGATACCAAAGTTTTCAGCCGAAAACTTGACTTTGGTTTGGTTCAGCGGAGTGCGCCATCTTGCGATGGCGTTAGCTGGCTGCTGCTTCTCTCAGCCGGCGCCATTTTGATTGTTTTGACCACGCGAAGGATCGGCACGTTCACCGCAAGTCTATCACGATGTCGGGTGCACGAAGGCAGTATTCGGCTGCGATTAAAAGAAAAGTTATTTTATGTGCCGAGACCATGAGGAATTGCGCCGCAGGACGGCAGTTCGGCGTCACCGAAGGCAGCATTCGCGGGTGGAGAAAGCAACTGGTGCTTGACTGGATAAAATCTGTGTGGTGTCGGCGGCCTTTCGCTGCCACCTGGCCTGACGCCTTTCGCTGCCACCTGGCCGATTCCGTGAAGAAGTTGTTGCGCGAACCCCGCACAGCTGCAACCGCTAGACGTTTGCATCAACAAGCCTTTCAAAGACTGCATCAGGTCCTGCTACCAAGAGTGGATGAGGGGGAACCCGTAAGTGACAGCTACCGGATGGCTGACGCGGGCTTCTCCAGCGGTGCTTTGTGGCTGGATCGCGGATGCGTGGGCCAGCATCCCAGAGGAGCTCCAGTCGCTCTTTTAAGAAATGCGGCATCTCGAACGCCCTTGATAGCGCTGAGGACCACAGAAGACATTTCCGACAAGGCGACTTCAGGAGACAGCGGCAGCGAACCTGACGATGACTGAACGGACGTCGGGAGACAGTGCCAGCGAAAACTGAAAATGACTGAACGGTAACTGCAGTGCAAATAAATGTTTTCTGTGCTCTTTACCTCGCATTATATGCGGATGAAAACTTTTTTTCTGATTTTGCTGTCCCCGAATTACACCTCGTATTATACGCGGGTCCGTATTATACGCGGGTTTTTACGGTAAGCGGGGACGCGTTGATAATTTCTATCGCTGATAGCGCAAACAATATGATAAGAAGTACGTGAATTGAGTTATCGGCATAATACAGGTTACTTATATTCAGCAGGCTATAATGGTAAGTCCTTCTTCCGTGTGTTAAACCAACACAGGTTCTTTTTCCTGAGCTTTACGCCGCTGTTATTACCTATTGCCGTTCCTGAAAATTACCAACAGTAATTCTCCTTTCGCAGATTGTAAAAATAAAGAGTTGAAGATGATAAATCCTCTGAAAATTAGGAGCCAGTCTACTCGTGTATTACTAGCATGGACTATAGCTGTATAATTAAATACACATCCCCCACAGGGTCACAGGATACGAACACATTTATTTTCCTAATCATTTGGTAATGAATTGACTATGACTTTGGGATTACTTAAAGAAACTTGGAAGGACTACAATTTTATCCTAGCAGACAAACATACAGTGCTCCGTATTACTCCCCTAGAAGCGCACGTATCGAGAACAGGTGGGGAATTTCAGAACCTTTGCAACATCACTGCGAACTACTTAACTGCGGAGAGTAAACGAAATCCTCCGTCAGTAAAATATTCGTCTTAGCGCCCAGTGTGATTTAATTGTTTCCTGGAATGTTTTCGTACAACAAGAGTTTCCTGATTTCTGCTGGGAAAGTGTTCTCCTGGGCATTCCCTATAAACTTGCTCTTACCGCAGTGCGCTTTTGGACATGCAGAACAGCAATTCCCGGAACGCTAGCTCATCTCCGTCACGATCTCGCGCCATTTCATCATGTTAGTTACGTAGAATCAATAAATGAAATGCTTTCTTGACGCGTTAGTGCTGTGTGCCGCACTCGAGCCCAAGTCCAGAGAAACTTCCGGGGGGGGGAGGAGGTACATTCCGGTGTGTGCTATAACCGCGGCGGTCAGCATCAAAAGAGAGGAACAAAATATAATTGTTCATTGAATGGCTAGCTCAAAACAACGCAGAAGCTGGCTGCTCCAAAGCTGGAACAAGGGAAATGTACAGTGCTTTATTTTAAGTGGAGTGGATAAACTTTATGTAGATGAGCTTCAGGCGCTGATGGTTGGACGCCCGCCCCGTAGGGGGGCGCCTCCTCTAGTCCGGGAAGCCCTGGTCCGCGCTGGCTGCCCTAGCCCTCTCCACCACGCTACGCTGGACTGAGAGTTCGGAGCTGGCCAGCTGGCGCACCCACTGCTCGTACGTTGGGTGAGGATTTGGGGTAAGGAATGGGGTTTTCTGACACTCCCATACCGTGTGGTAGAGGGTGCCGGGTTGGGGACCGAAATTACACGTAGAGTAGTAGAGGGTGGGGTACATGGCATGGAGGATAGTGGGGTGAGGATAGGAATTTGTCTGAAGTCGGCGAAAGGCAGTCGCCTCTGCTTTGGATAAATGGGGATGTGGTGGCGGAAAGCGTCGTCGTTCGTGGCGGTAATGGCCGAGGGTGTCCGCGTATGAATTGAGAGTAGAGGGCTTGGCGTGACTTCGCCTTCTTGAGAAACGGCCCGGTTTGTATGAACGCGGGCAGCGGCGTGTGCCGCCTCGTTCCCCTCGAAGGAACTCGTGTCCGGGGGTCCAGATGATATGCATTTCCGGGAGTTGGCGCACACTTCGCAGGATTTTTAAGGCCGTGGGTGTTATGCGACCTAGCAGAAAGTTGCGGCAGGCGGCTTGTGAGCCTGCCATTATAGTGAGGTAGTCTTTTCCAGTGGTGGCGGCTAGAGCGACGGCAAATTCTTCTGCTGCCTCAATAGATGTCGTGGGAACTGTAGCAGCCGTCAGTTCTGCACCGTTGGCGTCGGTGACACTCACGGCATGGGCGGGTTGTTTGGGGTTAATGGAGAGGCCATCTGTGTAACGAGTACAGGGAGAGTTGGGGAAGCATTTTCTAAGGGCTCGTATCCGGGATTCTCGGCGGGCCTTGTTATAGTGGTGTGCATATTTCCAGGAATGGGTGCGACTTTGATGTACTGCCGGATGGTTAGAGCGATGCGTTGCCTCTGTTCGCATTTTGGGGGAGGCCTGTAGCCGAGCCGGATAAGTGTAGCCCTGCCGGTTGGCGTGAGCTTAAGTCGCGGGAATAGGGAGTTGCGATGAGCTTAACGCGGCAATAAAAAAAAGCAGCTAACGATTACTACACTCCCTAATGCAAAATTAGTGCGCAGCTCGAACTGCAACCTTCTCGGTCACGGCGCATAGCTCCTGCGTCTGAGGAAGTGATCACGTGATCAGCGAACGCACGGCGACGCGCGCTACTCTGGCGCTACCTCGCAGCGCGTCGCCGCCGCGGAGCATGCTGTTGCAAATCGTGGTTGAACCTCCTGCACAAATGACACGTGGTTTGGAGGAGCGACGCAACGAGGAGGACGCGAAGCACATCCACTGGTTGCCTCACTCGTTGTTCAGCCCTCACTATTGCTGCAGTGCGCTGAGGCAGCACTCACTCGTGAGTTCTCTCGACAGCAGCGGTGGTAAGCCTATGCGTCGTCGGAGCTAACAGCCTCTCAGGAAGTGAACGCGTCAACGTCGACCGCACGCCACGGCCCAGCATATATCACTGCCTCCCCTCACACTTTCGCTATGCGTCGCCGCCGAGGAGCGCCCTCCCCCTCACACTTTCGCCAGACGCCCCTCCTTCGTTTTCCTCAGTCTTCGGTGTCTACTTTGCTCACTCGGTTACCAGGACATCGCCACCGCGAAACTACAGTAGCAGGCGCCTAAGTGGTGCGCACTAAAATTGCAATAGAATGGATTACTACTGGAACATGTCGTGTGCGCCCACTTCACAATACTCTATGTAAGGCATGTACGCTAAATATACATCAACAGTATAGGGCCCGCATATCTTTGTCGCTTTTATAAAGAACTCCTAGAGCGCAAGAAAGTATTTTGTCTGGCTTCTTACATTGCCCCACGGGCCCAATAGTTTCTGCAAAGATAGGGGCGTCGCAGATAAGTTACAAACTGCTTGAAAAATAACCACTCCTTCATATGTGCTAAACATGGCCTGGACACGGATCCCCAATGAAAGAGCGGCCCTGTGCAGTGATAGAATCAATTGGATTTCAGCAGGGGAACTAGCTTTTAGAAGGAGACGAAAACCAGAACGCAGCGCTGAAATGAGGATCTGTAAAATGACCTTGTTAGACATTTCTTCACGATACTGCTGAGCTGGAGTCCTCTCCGGTCGTGTAGATTTTCCTCAGGACTGGCGGATGTGTGTATCCAAGGGTCACTGATGGGATCGATGAAATCATTGGCCTTTGCAACATGATACGCACCCCAGAGGCTCTCCACAGTCAAGTAGAGTCGACGGAGTCAAGGCTGTCTAATACCGCCTTTTTATTTAAAGAGCAAGAACGGTTCTTTTTTTTGCTTTTGAAGGACGACGAAATTGCACTGTACCATGGCCACATAGAGTTCCGCTCGAAAACATTACCTGACGTCAACAACCCAAAACACATACTCTCAGTCTCACAAACTGCTTCTGAAATTTCACCTTATTGCAAGTCAACCAATGCGCTAACCAACATGAAAGAGAGCTCACCCTAACTTGCAAACAATCGCCTCGAAACAGCATCGCCCCGGCACGAGTAGCATGTCTGAACGGGTTGCTACGCAAAGAAAGAAGGAACTTTCAAGAACTACCTTCTCTGTGCAAATAATGAGCTGTCCAACCTGATATTATCCGTCTAGAGAACTCCTCACACAAGTTAATAAATTCAAGGGCACCTTCAAAGAATACTCTCAAACCTGAAGCAGCGACAGAAATTCTTCATTGAGCACGAACACAGTAGATGCAGCAATCTCACAACATGCGTTATGACATTTCACCTTACGGTAAGTGAACAAACGCTAACCAACATATGAGAAAGCTCACCCTAAACTTGTAAACAATCGTCTGGAAACAGCATCCCCCCGGTACGAGTACCATGCCTAAATGAGCTTCTATGCAACAGACAAAAAGGCTTTCCCGGACAATATTTTGTGGACATAAGCTATCCCAGCCCATGCCATCGGCCCACACAACTGGACACACAAACTACTAAATTCAAAGACACCTTCCGAGAATACTCGACAAACTGAAACTTCAGCCCACATTCTTTTCCGAAAATGAGCACAGAGTGCGGCGCACCTGAAGGAAATAAACTAACTTTGCCTTGTCTCATCCTATTCTGCAGAAGGTATACTGAATCCAAGTTGTCTGAAATGGCAAATGCGCAGCACCTGCCCAAACACACCCCTTCGGGCAAATACCTCTTTTCCGCTGTAGCGTTACCCTCCTTCATAAACCCACTACCTACATTGGAAGAGTGGCGCTAGCTCAACTGTTAGGCACAGACATCTAATTATCACTAAAAATTGAGCATATCGCGTCTAAACCATCGCCAACCTCATGGTGACCTGATACGTCAACTCAGGAAAAAGCGACTTAAAGGACGAGTACGGTGGTAACTTCTTGAGGCAGAATACAGTCTCTTACTCTCTGTCTCTCTCAATCATCATACAAGTAACTATCAGTATGCTAAAAGCTCTTGCTACATGAAGAACAAGGCTGAAAAAACGACGACCTTTGGAACAGTAATCTTCGCGTGATTTTCGTACAACTTTGTTATTAGCAAAAGTAATATCGTGTGCTGTTCTGCATTATTCACTGCTGCTCTTAGATACAAGTTCTACACCTTGTGTTGCTCGTTTATGACGAAGAAAATAGCTGACAACGCAAGCTCGTTGTTGACGCGTACGGTACCCGAAGTGATGAGGCTTGTTACCAGAGTAAAACCGAGCATTGAGCCAACAACGAAACTGATCGTTGTGTTTACGCCTTTGTTAACACTGAAAGTTAAAAAAAACGAATTGCTTTCTGAGCAACAACACGTCAGCTGCCTTGTGTGATCACGGAAATGGCAGTTAAGGGAAGCGACATAAAATGTGAGTAAACAAACTTCAGCAAGAGCCACCTCTGACGAGTGTCGATCTGGAGGTATTAGTATTTTAAAGCAAGAGCTTTCTGAGGGAGACTCATCGCGTCGTGTCAAAAACTAATGTATTTCCCTATTGACCGTTTCGTCGACGGAATATCCCTGAGAAGATCTCTCGACACACGAGGCGTGCGTTAAAACCGGTCTTCCATTGTGTCAAAACGAATACTTGAAAATCGCGAAGACGGACCGGTTCTAGGTAACACGATACACGCGTCTATCATGAGGAAGGGGTACAATACTATTCCTTTATTTCATAGACCACGTATCGGTATACATTTAAATCGTTCGTAAATGTGTTTACTTAGTGCGCGAGAAACCGCCGCACGGTGTCGCTCTTCGTTTGCGATTTGGTGCTTTGGAGGTTTGACGATCGATTAGAAGCCCTTTCAGCGAAGGTTGGGTGCACTTTTAGCGAAGGTTTCGGCGCACTTTTGGCGCAGTTTTGATGTTGGAAAGCTTCTGGGTTTCGCTCAATTTTTTTGGGAAGGGATGGGAAGTTCTTTTTGTTTTCGTTTGTGTGACAGATTGGTGGTGAAGAACTGCCCCTCCTTGCTCCACACGAAACCCTCCACCCTCTTCCACTGTCCCAAGTTTGAAGTGACTAAGGCTGACTGGTAGTTTGCATTCATTCTTCCCTTCCTTTTTTTCCTACCTCAATCCCTCACATCACCCCTCCGCTTCTTCGAACCTCTTCAGTTTTGAGGTCAAATCGATGTCTTACTACATCAAATTAGTTAAACAGATACCGACCAGAAGCTTCTGGGAGTATATAATTAACGCCAAAAGTATTAAATAGCTGAGCTCTTACAAACAATGATCTTTTGTCTAACGAACTGTGTTTCTCTTGTCGGACGTAATTATCAACGCAGCTTATCGTTTGAGGGCAAGTACGACAAAAAGCGTTACAGTGGAAAATTTCCATCCGATAGTAACATCACGCGGCCGACAGAATGACCCAGGAGAGAACTACATAAGTGCCTCCTGGTCTTGACGCGTTAACAATGACGTGGCCCAAAGCGCGAAAACAGAAAATCACCCAAAAGCGGATGGCCTTTTCTCAAGCGCTCAACGGAAAGCTTAAAATAGCCTGATTGAGATTTTCTCCTCGTGCTTTTTCTGTCAGATATAGTTTGCGTAACCTTAGCTCTGAAGCAAGGTTAACCAACATAAGTTCACTACTTAATTTCACTCGACATTTGCTATGTGAAAACGTCGGCAATGTACCTTCACAAATACTTTCCTCTGCATCGTTTCCTTGTCTGGAAGTTTTCTTCAGGGCTTGAATAACACTCGTGGGAACAAAACAACCTTAAATGCCTGTCTCGAAACCGGAGTCTCGAACCGAAAAAATACCGGTTCGGTTATGGTTAGGGTTTAAGTAAATTCATTTATTTCGCGCTCATTTCTGCTTCGCCCCGAACTGATTCGTAAACTTGCTTGAAAGCTTGAGCTGGTTCGCAAACCGGTTCAAGGAGTTGAATCATTAACGAAGTGAGAAAAAAAATATTTTAAAATTAGTCTAAAGTCAGCATAAAAATCAAGTACAATTTTTGTTGAATACAAAGACCGTTTTTCAAAAACAAAATGGTGAGCAATTTTAGCCAAACTTAACCAATCAGTCCAGATAATAAGGATAACGTGGCAGCCGCATTTTCTCCCAGCGACTATGTCGTCCAAGGACTAATATAGCTACCGTCAAGAGAAAGGGACTGTGGGATTTATTGGGGGTTTTCGTTCCGTTTTGCCGTACCACTTGAATGCTGATAAAGAGTTAACACACTGATAACTCCGTTTTAACTATTTTCTCATAACATCACTGCGGACATTGTGTAGCAGAAAGTTTGAAAGTTTTTCCGTGTTTTATATTTTTTATAAGAAAAGCAACGTCCTTGAGACCATAATGGAGTTGAGCGAGTTACCAAGGACCTGTTATTTCAAATAGGGAAAGGTTGAACTTTGTCTTCATGGTTCATTGAGGTTCACAAGCCGGGGAATATGAGGAGACGCAGCAGAGAAATAGCGCCGACCTCGGGCGGCGGATTCTTCGGTATCGAGCTTTTTATCACGTCAACCAATAACGCATAGTGTCTGCGTCCCTACACCAAAAGAATCTACAAAAAACTTCCACGCAACACACCCGCCCACACGCACAATATTGCGTTTCATTTGCCTGTGAAGAGCAGCTTTTCCAGTACAAGAAACTAAAGTACTAGAGAATCTAGTGGCAACCAGTGAACTCGAACATCAAGTGCCTAATGCTGGGCCCACCCGTCAAGTTTAAAACACTCCAATCTCTCTGATTTCAAATTTACTCTCGAAATGTTGTGTTTTAAAAGCTTTATTCAGCGTCCGCACTTCACTCTATTTTGCCCCATTTCTTGTTGCATGGGGCTCACCTAACTTGTATAGAGCATATGCCCCGAACCAATAAACACATATACCGTAAAACCTCATAAATTCGGCGCCCCTTAGTTAAAAATTCGGATAATTCAGCATTCCTACTGTCTCCCTTCAAAAACGTATGTTGCCGCATGTCTGGGAACCTTCGTTATTGCGGCGCAAATTTACACGCGCACTGCTTAATTCGGCCAACGCCTTCTCGATACGTGAGCCGCAACGCGCCGTCCTTTGCTCACCTCCTCTCTCCCTCTTGCAGAGCATGTTATTTTGGCTAGAACATGTGAAAACCTAGAATCTACAGGGCCAGAAGACGATGGTGACGAAGGGACATTGATCTGCCCCCCTCTGAAGTTCAGCTTCAGAATCAGAATCAGAAGAAGTGTTTATTCGTTCATTGATAATGCGTCATGAGGGGCAATACAGAAGATGGTCCCAGAGCCAAGAGCTGAAGCCAAGAACTCGCTGACTATGTTGTCATTGATGATGGTGTTGTTGTCTTCAGCGAGTTGAGCGATGACGAGGTCATCAACGATGCCATCGGTGTGGCGGATAAGGTGTCCAATAAAGAGGACCCGTGCGATGTCGGTCGTACTGCAAAAGAAGCAGCGGATGCTCTCGCTGTTCTGAAAGAATTCTGCTGTGATGCTCCACGCAATACTGTCGCTCCACACGTATTGTCGCACGCCCGAACACGTTTTCTTTCCGCCCAGCTATCCGCGAAAAGACAAGCTAGCATCACTGACTTCTTCGCAAAGAAAAAGTACGCATAAAAATTGTAAATGTGCTGTTTTAGTCGTTCTTTCGGTAATTGGACATTCAGATAAATGGCACGTTATTATTTACTCCTGATAGATCCAGATTAAAGAGCTTTCACTGTAAGTGCTACAGGCGGTGTAAGTGCACCTCCTTTACGTGTAAACCCATTTACTGCTTCAGCCGTGGCCCGTACGCAGTGCAGCTATCTCGGCAGCCTAATCGTTCTTCCACAGTCCAAGCGAGGGAAGGGCGAATTTGCTGCTTCAACTTCCTGCAGACCTGCCGAGAGTGTGGCACTTCTTTTGCCCAGCCTTGCACCGTTCTTGCGCGACCCGCAGCAAAATACACCGGCGACCCACACGAAAAAATCCATCAGCACTGAAGCTTCCTTGCGCGGTTGGGAAGGCGAAAGCCTAGCAATTATAAGATTTCTTCACACCAGTGCTGTACGGAACGGCTTTGCTGGAAGTAGTTTGCTGGAACTAGTTTATTTACCCAACTCTTCTCTTCAGGATCGGTAGAACTGTAAC
Organism: Haemaphysalis longicornis; assembly: GCA_013339765.2. Classification (NCBI taxonomy): domain Eukaryota; kingdom Metazoa; phylum Arthropoda; class Arachnida; order Ixodida; family Ixodidae; genus Haemaphysalis; species Haemaphysalis longicornis. The sequence goes on along the minus strand of CM023450.1, from coordinate 99,156,173 downwards.
GGAAACTCGTTAAGTTTACGAAGGAACGGCAGAGGGAACGGCGTTCCGGCTGTAAACGTTCCTTCGCTAGGATTTGGCTGTTTTTGATGCCAATGCTTTAGGGTGCTGACGCTAGTACGAAAAGCCACATTCCGCTACTGTGTTTCTTTTCCTATAAGCTGCCCCATTTGCCCGCCCTTCCGCGGAACGTGCTTCCTCGAAGGTCAAATGCAGAAGCATAACTACGCAGCGGGCCGCAGCCTGACAGCAGGCTGCACGAGGTGCGCAATGCCTTGTCGCTACAGCGGCTACAGACAATGCTACAGCGGCTACAGACAATGCCTTGTCGCTACAGCGGCTACAGCTTTGCGCCACGTTGACTCATCTTCCGCCGCGACCTCTTCTTTTGTACAACCGAAAAACTTGAAGGATGCTTAAGCTCCGCCTTTAAGGGTGGAACGCGAAAGACCAGAAGGAGCGGACGTGGATGCGCCATACGCACTCGTAGAAGACGCCAGCTCGCAAGAGCACCTCGCAAAATTGGACTGCGCCGCATTCATCCCACACGTGTTCTCTTCAGCCAGCCGATGGGTGCCGTACGAGACTGCTCTGCTGCCTGTCAATAGACACCTGGGGCGCGAGCGTTGTGCTCACCACGAATAAAAACAAGGCGCCAAATTCTCAGCTTCGGAATCTTCAAATATTGCCGCTGCAACCCAAGAGATATGCAAGAGGTAGATCTCATACGGAACAGGAACCATGCCTGACAGCTGCAAGCCGAAGCTGGCCTCTGACGTTCGATTGCCCCACGGCATGGAAATGATGTTCGAACGCCCCGCCGTAAACTTTTTCACGCACCTAGCCGACCTACGGTTACGTAATGTTTGCCAGGTTTCCTGGGACGATTGGCTTTCGCATTCTACTGGAACTTCCAGCGCCACCTTCCCTTCCCAACATAGCAGTGGAACGACTTTAGTGTATTGTTACAGACCTGCTCCGACCGGTTTTTCAGCCGGGCACGACTGGCGCCCGAGTCGTGGTAGCGTGTCTGGTGACTGCTGTCGTGCGTAGAGTTGCTCTGTCCCGACGACGACAAGCCAGAGGCCAAGCTTAAACGGACACTGAAGTGAATTTGTCAAGCTCCTGTTTTTGCTTGCACTGCGTAGACTGGCTCTAATAAGCACACTTTTCATTTTTTATCCGGTTGATAAGGCGGTATGTATTTTATAAATCCTGAAAGAAGAAAAACTACCATGCGGGTCTACGGCGGCCGCACCATCTAAAGCAGTGCGTCCATACGAGGTGCTACGTATGGACGTCTGTCTAGGAGCGTTTCTTTGGATTCGTTTAGGTCCAGATAATCCGCTGTCGGAGTTCTTGTGTCCGCATAATATACGTAGTTCGATGTGAGTTTTGCATTGCTCAGTTTATTTCGCCTCAGGATTATCTATAAGACGATGCCCAATATTAGAATCCAAAGCATTTTCGGTTCCGGTTCTGTGAAACAAGATGCTTGGCATATCTGACGCTATCGGTGGTTGGGCATTCTCGGCATCTCAGTTATCGGCCTATCTCGCTTATGCCATGTTGTCGGCTGTAAAGTGCGTCAGATAAGCCTACCAGCATGGCTTCGAATCGTAACAATCTCTAGCCGAGGCGTACGCAGTGGATGAATGCCCTCGGCTTCACCGGTGACGATGAAATGCGATGCGCTTTTCTCCCACCTTTGGAGCTTGCCTGGCTCGTACCTCTGTCGTAGGAGGCCTGTTCGCACCAGGCCAGGCGTCGGCTGATTGGGGACTGTGCCTGCAAGCCCGGTGTTCGAGGCGCTTGTGCTCGGTGCTATATGGCAGCACCACGTCAACGGGAACTCGCCAGTGCGTTAGTGTCATCTGCACGCGTTTTGCGAACTCGCTCGTGGAGCAATGAGCATTACAACTCAAAATGCTGAATTCAGTATAGAAAATATTGCCCAAGAACAAATTAATCAACTTCACAAAAGAAAAATGAGCATGCGCTACCGGGGATTCGAACTTAGAATTGCAAAACGATATACCTAGCGGTCCCGACAACTCGGCCTGAAGCCAGCGCTCCAAGAGACGGAAATATAAACTATATAATTTACAGCGAGTTTGCATTTCTATTCAGTTTTAGTATTTTAAGCTGCTTACATCACTATTTCTTGAATACCGCTCGTGAAGTAAGCATCCTTCCAAATTCAACAAATATCTCATTTCTAGCGGCTGCATTCCTTAGGCGGTAAAGCGTTCGCAGATGTGTGGTCATGCTGCTGACCGCTGTGATAGATCACCCAGTGCAAAAACGAGCTACCAGCACCTTGCTTTTACGCTGTACGATTAATGTGGCGGTTGATTTTAATTCCTTAGTACCTATATTAACTTCGCTGACTCTTCTCGCGCTTTCAATTGGCCTTACATTTCTCTACTAGCGTACAAGCACCGAAGCGTCGCATGTTCGGTGGTGGGGAGCGACTTGGGCTTAGAGCTTGATGAAGTCTACAAAATAGCAAACTAAAGGCACAGACTTCCAAGCATAAATGTGGCGTGGCTTAGTTTCAATTGAGCGGGCGAATCGCGGCGACCCGCCAGCGGCGGGGCCGATTAAACGCTGGGCCAACTGATTCCGCCGGAAGGTCGGTGAGCCGCGCACTAGCGCGGTCAAGCGAAGCCATCTCGTTTTGAAGTCATACGAAACGTAATAGGAAATGGGAAAGAAGTTTGCAGAGAGGAGGACAGTACTTTTGAATTGATTTGTCTACTGAATAAAATGGCGTAAACGCACGGAGTGGCCAAAACATGGCCTAGATTCTCCAGACTACAATTTGCGCTAGTAATCCCGCAATGTTTACAAATCACTTCAGTGTCCCTTTAAAACTGTCTATTGTATGGTTAAGGGGAAAGCATAAAGTTACCGCAGACAAAACTGTAGCCAGAAGTGCAGTATCCTAAGTGCGCATTTGAAGACCAAAGTGGTAAAGCACCGTGTGTTGCACTTGTAACAGACGAGCACCAAAGTTCCAGTTAGGCGTGTCTAGAGTATGTTTGGTGCTCCCCGAAAAAAATCGTTAGGGAGCGTTTCTTTGGATTCTCTTATGTGCAGATAATCCGCTGCCGGTGATGTTCATATCTGCATAATGCATACATAGTTCGGTGTGAGTTTGATATTGTTCCCTTTATTTTGCCTCAGGATTGTCCGAAACTATAAAAAATTAAAAAATTAAATGTAGCGTTAATGTAATGGCCCGTTCCAATGTTCGAAGTGTGACTGGAACGCGTTCATTTTGTATTAAAAGAACTTGTAACGGGAACTCGTTTAAAATAGAGACGGAACGAGGAAGGAGCTTTAGTTCGTGTTTTAGAGGAACATTTACAATACTGTTTCGCAGGTACATAGTCTTTGTGGCTCACCTTTTGTCTTTTTTTTTACGCAAATAATTCCGGCAGGAAAACAGGCCGCACTATGAGGCTGCAGCTTCCGCACCATCCAAGCTCTTCTCCGCTTGCACCCGCTGTACATATACACGTACGCCCACGTGTACCTGTCACGGCGCACGCATCAGCATAATTACGGTTCCGTTCTTCCCTGGTTACCGCTATGGTTAGAGGAGTTGGCTGCTGCACGGCGAACCAAATTCAAGTCCCACACGAACACCAAGTTATTTTCTCTTTACACCGGTGACCATTTTAACATTAGGGCGAAGGTGACGACTACGACTACGGAAGATGAGGAGGAGGGATATACGTCTCTAGGATCACTTTTAGCGTTTGATGAGACACCTAAGGCTCTCGGCATAATATTGGTGCGCAACCCTTCGTACATGTTGTGACCACTACACTCTAAGAACAAAAGGTAGAAAAAGGGAGAAAGCTGCAGGTTTTCTCCCCCAGCCCAGCGAGTTTATCCCCTTAGCTCATTACACCTAGCGCCCTGTGTACGGCCTCTACGAAACACGGACACGGGGGAGCATACATTCTCCCCTGTCGTCTGCAATCTGCCGTCGGCGCTGACTCCGATAACGGAATCATTCTTCGTTGCACAGTGGCTTTCGGGCGTACACGATGACTCTGTGCAACATCGCCCCTGCAGTGTTGTGCTTCCTTGTACTCTCACTGACTTTTTTAGATGCGAAGCATCTCTTGCTCGGGGGGATGTCCCACGTCCGTGCCCCGTCCGGAGTGCCTCTGATGATGATTGTGGCATGATGCCCCTAGGGATTGGCCAACCAAAGAATCCATTACGAGATAGCTTTGCGTTCAACCACCGTCATCTTCCCGTAGGGGAACCGCTGAAGAAGAAAAAGGAGAAGACAAAGCCGCGAAGAGGAGGGCGTGTACGTCGCTATCAGCCGGTGCACCAACGCCAACAATTTTTTCCTCACCGACGCTGACGGAGACTACCGATTCTACCACAGAGACGACAACATCGGCAAGAACATGATGGACGAGTTTCGGCGCCTCGAGAACCACCGCATACTCACCGTAACACAACAGTACTTGCGTGCCTTTGCCACCGGTGTGGACCCGGATGCGGAATTCCCTCTGGCGCTACTAAACACCAGATCACTCAACATAACGGCAACACAATGGAACCACACGGAACCCCAATGATGCTTCGCATCCTCATCGGGTTCCCCACGGGAAGATGGTGTAATTTTTTTATCACCATGTGCTAACCACGCAACGCACGGTTCACCAGCCGTCTGTTTCGCGGATATTCTGTGGTACCCGCTGCATGTTGCTGGGTGCGACTCGCTTGCTCCCAGTTCAACGTTACCACGGCATCTGCGGACGCTTCTTACGGACGCTCAAGGGTAGCGATGATACTAAACGGCCCCTTTCTTCATCAGCAAGCCCGGACAGCAGCATATTTATGCATGAGCTACCCACAACAAAACGACCCATTTAGTAGCATTTCGGGCGGCGATTCTGAATGGTTGCCAGACCAGCGGCTGCGCTCTTCGCTAAAAGAGCGATGGCAAGGCAATGAGTGTCGTTACTCGAACATACGCGCCGTCCTGTTTCGTGACACGTTTTTTTCTTTGAGCTATTCTACTGTTCCTTACAAAATCTGAAACTAATAAAAGGTTGCAGTTGCACGAGTTACATTTGACAAACAACAAACCACAGCTGAAGCTTACGCATTGCTGTGGGGGTTTTGAAACAAACAACAAGCTGTCTGTTTCTACTTGCAAGCTCTGCAATCCGTGTTATCAATACTTTGTAGCCGTTTACGTTTAGTTGTGCTTTGTGATAACGCGGATATGCCAAAAGTGTACTTTGTGTTGTGCAGTGGGTATGTATACGTGTATTATGCTTGCGCTGTTGTCTATTGCATGTATTTTGCGTTTACAAAGGCTCCAATGAAGTGTTTGCCGCTGTGTGTGCTATGGTTCTTCCCAATTTGTGCCCGCCAGCGTGCGGCCTCTCTAATGTAGCCATAGAGGAAACGCCTTTATGTAAGCGCCGCACCCAGGGCTAGTGATGCTTAGTAGCTGCCCCTCCTTCGCCACAACATTTTCTTTGCGTCATCTACCGCCATTTTTAAACGTTTACGACTGCTTTACTTCGAGCTCGCTAGATGGCGAGCAGCGTCATCTCCTCGTTCGGACGAATGCGGCGGATTCGTTTTTCGTGCCCCTTGCACCGTCTTTGCGCTCAGATGCACGATTGCAGACGATCTGCACTTTGATGCATCGGTGTTCGCGAGGTAAGATGACTAACAACTATAGTTGTTCTCTACCGGTCGCATTGGGTGCTTGTGATCTAGTGTGTCGGCGAACGGCGGGATTACGAGCGTTTGGGAAATAAAGGCCGAATTTTGAATGCAAGCGTTATGACTTCTGCTCTGTTTACAGCGACGCGTTCGCGCTAAACGCGTAGACGGAGCGCTTAGCGAGACGAATTCAAGAAGTCGCGCATATACGATTGGCGCCATGGCTTGCTAACCGCAGTTCTAGTGCTCGGTAGGTAATGTTTTTGGTATTTGAGCGCATTCTAAGTGCACACAACCACTGTAACCTTCCTTTTTGCACTTCCTCGATCCTCAAACCGATCAGCTCGCTAGGCCTTTCCCGCATAACAAGCCTTGCTCGGGTAGCGCCGCAAGGGAGGAACTCTCCTCCATTGGCTCACGAAAGGGGGAAATCTTCCGCCACACCTAGGGAGAGAAACGCGCTCCTCCCTCTTAAAAGGAGAATGTTTTACCTTTTAGGGAGCAATATATGATACATTCCTGTTTTACCCTTAAGAAAGAAACTACCACACCCTTTTTTCTTAGAGTGTAAGAGAGTGTTTATAGAGTTTTGATTCACCTCAATGGCAAAAGTCCGTGAGAGAGTGCGACGTTCATGGTGCGTGAAAGTGAAAAGCCCCGAATGACAGTGACACCCATTATGAATGGCGGATGGTGGAACCGTTTTGTTATGAACCGGTAACCGTTATTTTGAAGACGATAGTCTTTCTTGGGCTACTTCAACGCAGAAATTTTTGTCTGTCTGTCGGTGACTCAATTCAGCCACCCGGCCAAAGTGAAACAGAAGCTGCGCGGTAGTCTTATGAACCCACCGCCAAATCTAAAAGTCGAAGTCCATTGTCAATTTTCACATTTGTCAGCATTGTTGAACACGAACAAGACCCTACGCAAATATGCGGCAGAAAATCAATACATAAGGGATATTTACAGAGTGTTTTTGTAAACAAAATCGTGGATACTTGATTTTGCGAAATGAAATGCATCTACTGCAGAAAAAAACTTCCCTCCGTCGCCTGCTGTCGCCCAGCGTATGGTGGCAATTTAAGAAATCACGCGGCAACGAGCAACGAGAGGACCCACTGGATAGATTCCACGTTCTGCTTGGAAAGCACGTGCAGTAAGGCAACGTGGTGCTATAAATTCTGAAGTAGGGCGCCTCGATTCACGCGCGTTTCCGCCGTGCGGCAGCGCTGGCATCGAGGCACCCGGACTGGAGCAGTGGAACGCGGTAAATTTAAATTTACTTGAGCGAACGTCTAGCCTGTTTACCTTCGAGGGAGCACGACGGAAGACAAAGAGCGAGAGGATGAAGCGGGAAAGCTAAGGGAGGCATTTACTTGGTAAATGTCGACGTAAGACTATCGCCTTTTGTCGACATTTGCAACGAAACGAGCCAATTTTTCTTTTTACGGTTCAGTTCAGTTTCGGGCTCAGCGGGCTCCAAGAATAACGGTTCCGGCTCGGGTTCAGTTCCAGCAAGTATTCTGGTTTTGTTCCTATTTTCGCTTAGTTTCGACTCCGGTTCCACGCTCTGCTCGAGACTATCTTCAAATTTTGTGCTGCGGGTGCACGTGCGTGCTTACATGAATATATTTAACAGAGACGTAAAAAAGGCATTTTCATGCTTGTACATTCTCCAGATAGAACGGGGACGCCCCATGGCTTCCGCGGCAGGACCCATACCTTCACAGCCAATAATAACTACAAAGATTTCTATATAAATATTTTAGCCTCTTGAAAGTCCACGTGGCGAAAATTACAGATTTTGAACAAAGTGGTAAACTCTACAACAAAACATGTTTTCTCGAAACAACTTTTTTTGGAAATGCTGGCTGTATGTGTGTTCGTGTGCAGACGTCTGTGTCCTACCCGACGTAGCGTGTGTATATAAGTGAGGGGGTGTTTATTATTAGCGTTGCTTATATTACTTACAACAGTGATGTACATGTACAATCGATAGTCCTGATTCACAAGCCGCGTGGCATGCCCATGCTAAACTGTGTTGAGGAACATCTTTGCTATAATCTTCCAGCTCGTTCTCAACGACTTCACAGTGTTTGTTTATTACGTTTTTTTAAACAAATGTTATGCGCGCCAAACAACACTCGATAAAAAAAAAATACTGAACTCGCCGAAAACGGGGAAAAAAAATTCGGCGAGCCGAGGAATATTCAACGTTTTATATTGAAAGCTGGGGCAACAAAAATAATCAAAGTCGCGTACTGTGCATGCAGCCCAGAAGCTGGGAATAAAATTACATGCGCAGGGGGTTTCCACGTTTTCACGTAACCTTCTGTTACTAGAAGCGCGCTGATCACCATAGTGTCCACGCCAACGTCTGCCTTACCCGCGCTCACACAAAGCGTCCCTTGTCACTTTGCAAGGCAAGCCCTCAAACGGGAATGCCAGTGTTCTGGTTCTATAGCTTGTATTCGTCCCGGCTACAAAAGGAATTTTCGCCGGGTTTTTGTTATACAATTCTCAATTCAATGAGCCTAATGCACCGGTTGTAAAGGTCAGACACCTGAGAGCCTTCTACGTGTTCTGCAGCCCATACGACCATAAGTCTGACGTCCCTTGAAAGGCCAGTCCGGTCACATTGTTTTTTAGTTGATAGAATCACAAGTTAAAAGACAAATTCTTTGTCTCTGACCCAGACACCTGTTTCGGTATTCTGTACCGTGTGCCCACGTGAGAGCAAGATACGTCTTTACTCTTAAACTGTAATTTTCAGGTCGTGTGGAAGTGTCGCAGTGGAGCTTTAAGGCGATTCTCCCAAACTTTGCACTTTGAACTGCGGCATAATGCTTGGCCCTGTATGAATTACAATTTTATCCCTTGTTAATATTTATTCCGTAATTATGCTCTGGGAGAAGGAGCATTCAGGAAACAATCTGGAAAGGTAACTACGAAAACCGGGTAACTAATCAGGAAACGTAAGGGCATAAAAGTATCGACTACCATGGATCATATTGAATTAACGGAGCTGTCGAAAATGATTAACACGAGTAAGACGATGACGCTCGTGCGTACAAAAAGACGGTAATAGATGAAATGTAGGACATAGGAGGAAGCTTAACAGCGGCCATGAAGAAGGTAGCTATTTGTAAAAGCAAAATTTACGTACTCAGGAAGGAGCAGGGTAACATTACGCAACGCTTAGGTGGTATAATAAAAGTGGGAGAATGATACTACACCAGGTTATACGCCAGCGACGTTAGACCAAGAGACACTGCTGAGCGTAGAAGCTAAACTTGCGATGTCCTACTAGTACATAAATAGGAAGTAGAAAAGGCTCTCAATGGCATGAAAAGAGGAAAATCTGAAGGTGATGTCAACATAACCGTGGATATTTTAAAGGAGGGCGCAGATATTACACCGGAAAAGTTTGCTGCACAATTTTCAGAATACTCAATGGCTCTAAAGGTGCCCATAGCCTGGAAAAACACCAACGTAATTCTGATTCAGTAGAAGGAAGATACCAATGACCTAAAAGATTACAGACCCATCAGCCTACTCTCGGTTGTATAAAAGCTCTTTACCAAGGTAAAAGTTAAACATATAAGTGACAACAACCCAAAAAAACAGGCTGGGTTTCGGAAAGGATACTCAACAATGGATCGCATCCATGTCGTTCATCAAACAATGAAAAAATTCGCAGAGTATGTTAAACCCTTATACACGACATGTAGAGACTATGAAAAACCGTTTAATTGGCAGTGCTGAAAGCATTAGGAGACGAGGAAATAGAGGATACTTACGTAAGATTTCTAGACGACACAAGGGTAGGATCATCCTTCACAAACAAAGCGACAAATTCCCAATCTGAAAGGGTGTATGACAAAGAGATACCATCTAGCCAAAACTGTGCAGAGCATGTCTGCAGCGGGTATTCAGGAAAGTTGACTGACTTTGAAAACACAGGTTTAAGAATGAACAGAGAATACTTGAGCCCTTCGAGGTTTTCAGACGACAGAGTCTTGATAAGTGAGTCTGCGGAACACCTGCAAGAAATGCCTGAGGAACTTCATTCAGAGGCATGGCCGTTGGGCTAAAAGTATATGTGAATAAATCTGAAGTAATGATGAATAAACATGCCGCAAGCGCCATCTTCAGCATATGTAACGAAACGCTGGAACAAGTGCAAGAATATAATTACCTCGGACAGGTTGTCAGTGCTGATTCCAACCACTTTAATAAATCCTGCGCCGAATTGGTGTGGGCTGGGTCGCACTCGGAAAACACTTCCAAATAATGAAAAGTAAGCTACGTCTATCATTGAAAAGGAGAATATACAGTTGAACACCGCTATTTTCGGGAAAAAGTTAAAGGAGTACTAACACGAAATTTCTCTCTTTCAGTTTTTATGCTGTAAAGAATACCTATTGGCCCAGTAATTACGAAAATCGAACCGAAAGCCGTCAGCCGCCAACACAGAATTAATTATAGCACGTTTATTGCAACTAATTTCAAATTTGGTCGCCGCGCGGGAAAATGGCCGTTCGAAGGCCAGCCTGCAAGCGGGCCAGTCTTACGTCACGGTCTCACCCGTGACGTCAGGGACGTTTTTCTTTCCTCCATGCGTTCGCCGCAGCGTCTGCTACGATTGCACATGGTCCGCCTTCGCCCGCGCAGTCGACATGTCGTCTGAATCGTCAGACTCGGATGAGTCGCTGCCACCCGACAGACAGAACAACTTTATTTGGCTAGGCGATCAGGCCGGCGATGTCTCCGCCGTCGTCCGTTTTTTAATATCACTGCGGCTCGAACCGGCGCAGACCGTGATAGCAACAGCTTGTCGCCACTCTTCTAACCAATCTGATCGCGAGAAAGACGTTCCACATGCGAGAAAGTAGATGTTAGTGTGTTGAAAAATTGTGCTAGGGGTTGTTATCAGCGCTGAATTTAAAAGGGGCGTCCAGATATTTGCCGCGATGGTAAGCCTACGCTGACCGGCAGCGGAGGTTCGGCGCTCCGACCCAGCACTGCCGGCACAGCGGTGCGGTGAGCGGCCGAAAGATGGCGCCACCTGCGCGCTAGAATCAAAACAGGCCGCGGCAGATGTCTTGGTCACCGATCGCTGAAACGGAGGTTACTGCCAAAATAAAGCTCCATATGCGAAAAAGGGGATGATAGTGTGGTGAAAAGTTGTGTAAGGGTTGGTCATTCGCAGTTGTACAGATACCAGCGATCAAATAGTCGCCACGATACCAACGATACTAAGCCTAAAGTTCCCAACACCCAAGGTGACCCGTGCAACCCCGAGCCCGCTGGCTTGGGCGGACAGTTCTATAGCGGCCGCCGCCGCGCACAAACTCAGTCTACGTTTAGCGCTGCATGTCGTCGCGGGGAAAATAATGCATCTTGGCGTCCGTCGTCGATTTGCTCGGGACAGGCTTCCACGAGCAGTACTTCGAATACCGCGAGCTTGCCATAGCACAACTTGGGCTAGTTGGGCGACGCGCACCGCCGCGTCACCGCGGTGCCCGTCGACATCGCGCCACCGCGCAGTTTTCGGCACCAGTGCAAGGGAATACCATGCGCCGGCCACGAACTGAAGAGCAAAGACGTTCGAACACGCAACGTTTACAAGCATTGCTCACACAGCTACGCCCACGTCTCCTGCCCAAACGAATACCACCGACAACAGCCACGCCGGATATCGTTTCCCTGTTCCGAAAACGACTATATGACGTCACCTGAACCGACCAGACACGCAGGCCGATGTTTCGGTCACGCCGAAAGCGATTTTGCTAGTGCTGCCGATTTGTGAAAACTCGCGGCCTGGGCAATCAAAAATCGGATTTTAGATGTGATCGCCTCGTCGATCGCTGCAAACATTCTGTAGGCATCTGCACAACTACTGAAGCCAATGATATCATTTTTTAGGCGTCAAAATTTGGTGTCAATACTCCTTTAAGAACGGCAATAGCTCATGCACGGTATCACTACGCCTAAGTCGAAGAACCCGGATGTCAACGGGCGCGCGTGTTTTGAAAGGACATTGCTATGAATGCGTGATATAGTCTTCCTTTTCTCGCGTAGTCTGTTTGTCGTCACTGCAGTCATTTATAAGCATATTAGGTTCAAAAGATCACGAAAACGGCTCGTTCTATGTTCAATATGTTCCCAGTAATGCACTACTTGCACCGCGCGGAGCAACATCCGGCTGCGGTGATGAGGCACAGCGGCAACTTCCGTTACCGTACTTAAGTTGTATCCGAGTATACAATAAACGCTTCTTCTACGAAATAGCCTGTACAATGAAGCACGCCATAGGCTCTGGCGAGAGTCTTATGTTTCCTATGTATTGTGAACGCCACTACAGCGAAGACCACTACGATGAATTTGGCCGCTGAACGAAGAAATCCGTGCGTTCCCAATCGCGGAATTGCTGCTTGATAACAAGTTGCTGGCGCAGTGCTGGCTTCGCTGAACCGGACGACGCAGCTGATAACTGTGCCGACGACCGTGAGCCACCACTTCGGCCACGGAGCTGCAGGAATCGGTAAACACGTACAGTGCGTGTCGCGACGCAGCATCGGTTGTGTCGGCCGACCATTGAGTCTCAGTGGACTGCGAGGTCCTGTTTAGCTCTGGCCTGACAGCTGATGACATAATAGAGGCCATCATAGAGAACAGGGACGCAGAAATAATTAGGCGAACAGTATTTGAAGAGCTTGCAGAGAAGCCAAGTGTTACGACGACCCGCAACGCGGCAGCGGCATTTCACGCGCTGCCGATATGTATCTCGTCACTCCCTGACCTTGCGCGGCAGCACACAGTGAACCTTGACAGCATCAGGTCCACGATGGTTGCGCATTCACTGCGTCATACTACTGTGCAGAAGAAAATTGTTGACTCTTTTCCCGCCTATTGCAGTTTAAATCCGATTATTCTTTCTCTCAGTATATTTATATGCTTTATAGAGGGTCAGTGAAGTGCGTGATGCGTATAACCATGTGACGTCTATAACGACCAATTATTGTGGTCCCACACGCTTCGCTATACAGGCGTTTGACTATGCAACCAATGCGTCCTTCCGGTGATGAAAAATGGACCGGAAACCTGGAACCTTACTAAACAACTTGAAAGCAAACGTAGGTCGGCTCAGCGGGCTCTGGAAAGAAGAATTATAGGAGTATCGTTAAAGGAGAGGAAACGAGCTTCTTCGATTAGAGAACAAACTAGAGTGGAGGCTACCATAGTTCAAATTAAAAAAAAAGAAACGAACTTGGCCTGGACACATAGTTAGGCGAAATACCAATCGGTGGACTGCCAGGTGACAGAGTGGACACTGAGAGGAAGGCCTAGAAGAAGGGAAGGCCAATGACTTGGTGGAGGGACGAAATGAGGAATTTCGGGGGCAAAGAATGGACTCGTGGGGCGCGGGACAGGAGCGGTTGGATGTCGATAGGGGGGCCTTTATCCTGCAGTGGAGTTAAATAGGCTGCTGCTTATGATTATGGTGATGGTATTTTTTTCCAAAACATGAATATTTATCAGGAGCGTAACCACATAGAATTCTAGTAAGCCGCGTCCACCTAGCAGTTACTAAAGATGCGAGGTGAGCGTCAACTCCCTTCCTCAGGTGAAGTGTTAGCAACTTTAAACAAGGTATACCATTTATGAATGCCTAACTGGGCTCCGTTTGGCGCAAATAATGCACAAGGTGTCGTCGACGGGGGCGCTATGCTTCTAAAACACTAGGGTCTCGTCTAGCTAAAGAGCCCAGTTTTAACAACGCGCCACATACGGGCTTCGCTTAGCATAATCTTGCTCCCGTGTTGTTATTAATAACGCCATGCACGCTACCGCAAGCGGCCCACGCTACCGTTCCCGGCCTCACATAATGACTTCAGTGTTTTCAGCAAAGTTTGGGATTAGCCGAACTTGGCCGCTGTACTCTTACACACTAAGATAGGCGCAGTTCGGCATTCTTCGTTCTTTTTCATTTTTAGTTGTTCTGGTCGGCATTTTAAACGCGAGTTCTTTTACAAGGGAAAAGGAGCTTTCAGAGATAAATTTAGGCAGAAGTTATCAGCCGCTAATAAATAGTTTGGCGCATTTTAATTCTCTGATTGGGGACATGGTGCTTCTTCAAGCAGCTTCCCGTAAGTCGAATGAGTACGAGTACTGTGAGTGTATCACTGTCTCTTTCTCTAATCTCTGAACAAAGCGAGACATTCATCGGAACTACAGAGACTGTAATGGAGGGTGGAAAATATCTTTCGGTCGTTCCCTTTGCCGATTCGGTAAGCCAGATGAATGCTATTAACGGCATTATCAAACGACCTCCCCACAAGTGCGACATGTTGGCGGTGCCACGCCCCACGCACTCCTTAGCCCTCCTAGCTATGCTCATGCCAGCCGTACTCATGCTCTGCCTTAATGAAGAAAGCTTGGTCATGGAGCTACAAATAAATGCGAATAAATCTAAAGTAATGATAAATAAGGATGCTAAAAGCGCTCTTTTCAGCTTTAGTAACGCAACGCGAGAACAAGTAGAAGTAAATAACTACCTCGGACAAGTTGTCAGTGCTGATCCAAACAACGACAAAGAAATACCACTATTGTTGCGTATGGCTTGCCTCTACAACGGGAGGCGTATTACGAACTCCGGGGTCCTTTTCCAAAGGCTCGTGTTTGTTGAGCGCTCGAGCTCTCGCTGCTCTTCTCGCCTCGTGATGGGTGGGGTTGCATGTTTCTTGGCAGGTGGGTGAATAATTAAAGACTGGGCCAGGAAGCGTTGGTATCGTACCTGCGCGGATCGCGTCGAGGGCCCCGCCCACCCTCTGTTGAGGAGAATTGTTCGTCAATCTTTTATTTCTGCTGAGTCTGGCCTTTGACTTGCTAGATCTGACCTTCGAATCAACGGAGCGGAAACTTGGTGCCTTACTAAACATCACGAAAGAAATCTTAGGTTGGCTCAACGAGCCATGGAATGAATAATGATAGGGTAACAATTAGGCACAGGAAACGCGCCACCAGGACCGGAGAGCAAACACGAGTACACGATATAGTTCAAATTACGAAAAGAAATGTACTTGGGCTGGCCATATAGTGAGGCGAAATCACAAGCGGTGGACAGTTAGGGTTAGAGGGCGGATACCGAGAGACGGAACTAGAAGAAGGGGAAGGCCATTAACTAGATGAAGGGAAGAAATAAGGAAATTTGGAGGCAAGGAACGTACTCGGGAACCGCAGGACAGCAGCGGGTAGAGGTCAATGGGAGAGGCCTTCGTCCTGAAGTGGATTTATTAGGCTAGTTATTATGGTAATGATGCTGCTGCTGCTGAGGATGAAGAAGTATCCCTGTATACTAAAGGGGAACAAAATAATACACTGTGTATGTGTATACTTAGTATAACCTGTTTGGAAGACGGTCGATTCGTAAATCTTGTCAAACAAGCACATTCGGCCAGCTGGTTGACAACTACCAAGCATACAACTTCAACCTGCAACTGACTGCTGTGGCGCACTCAAGTAGCCTGTCTGCCTGACTGTCTGCCTCACTCACTCACTCACTCACTCACTCACTCACTCACTCACTCACTCACTCACTCACTCACTCACTCACTCACTCACTCACTCACTTCACTCACTCACTCACTCACTCACTCACTCACTCACTCACTCAATCACTTACCCATTCACTCACTCACTTACTCACTCCTCTCACTCACTCACTCAGTCCTCTCACTCACTCACTCACTCACTCTAAGAATTTTCGCCTGGCGCATTCTCACGGGAGCGCTTCGCTAATTATCAAACAACTTGGCAAGTAGGTCCCAACACTTTCTCTGAGCGACGATGACATAATGTAATCCTCCAATGCGCACTGAAACGAATTTCTCGTTCACGCCGGGAGATCTATTTTAAGCCCCATCCAAGCACGGCTAGAACATTCATTTCTTCTTATGCAGAGCAGTACCTAATCAGCCCCAATTAAGAGCAGCTTTTTCGTACAACACTCTGACAACACTCCTTTGAGGAAATTGAATTCATGGCGGAGCTTCCTAAACGCGGTTAGCGATCAAAACAAAGGAAATTACTTTCCCTCGGCATAACTATGCACTTATTGTTATTTCCCAACTAACGAGCGGGAAGCACAGCCACAAGAGTGCGGGACGACTAAATTCATCACCGTGTAAAGAACCGTCACTACTGATTGCATGCTAATGCCGTTCACGTGCGACTGCCTAAGCCACCCCTGCTGTAACAAAAGGGTGTAACAAAAGGAAGGCATACCTTCGGTTTGCGCTCCTGTATTAGCAGACTGCTGGCATTGGAAGCAGTCGGCCATCCTGCGCGTAACCGCTATATACGCGTTCGTTGCGGTAAGACGTGGAAAGCGAAGCACATGTGTTCACTATGTTTACTCTCTAGAAAAGCAACACAGACTCTTCTAAAACTATACATCTTCAAGGCCCATAGATGCTTTTGTGTTTTCACAATAAGAAGTTTATGGACTTTCTAACAACCACATTCGATAAGCTGTGAGTTTAGCTAACTTTTTGTTTATGGAAGCACAACAGGCAGTCTGAGAACACTCAAAGTCATTTTCATGAGACCAGAGGCCAAATAAGGAGAGTATGTACATACCTAGCGGTGCTAGTCTTCGCTTCTGAAATTTCCAAGGAATTCATGATTGTCATAGCTACGGCGTCTTTATTATTTTTTACTGTTGTTTATCGCCTCTAGTATTTGCAAGGTTAAGCAACCGGAAGAAACAGATAGATTCTAGTTACGACGGTCAACCACCCGAGAATTCCGGAAGTTGAGCATAGCCTTATGATCAACCCAAGGTCTTCCTTCTCCGACACGGATAGCCAGCATATGCAACTATTGGTTATTTAATCAAGGTGCCGTGCTCCACCGTGATCAGCTGCATAAATTCGTTTTGTTTAGCGTGCACTACGCACTACGCTTCTAGTGCGGACTACGCTGGACATTTTTGTCTACAGAAATGCAGTTTCCGGAATGAAAAAAAAAAACAAACCTGTGTATAGATAGGTCGATATATAACTTTGGTTGGAAATTATTACTAATCATCTTCTCAATTTTTCCTCGGCAATTCTAATTAAAGCACAAAGTAACAGAAGGTAACCTCATTCTTGAAAACTCTTGCGTATGCCAAAATCAATCCATGTTCTGTGATCGTACACCCAATTGAAATTAAAGTTTTAAACGAACAACAAACCGACAATCACAATTCAAGCCTCGTGCTCCCCTCTCGTTCATCAATAACTAATCGCCGGCTGGCACGTCCTCGAAGGATTATGTCGTTCATTAAGCCAGAAATCACTTCTCCACTATGAGTTGGTTCACTCACATGACGCTCTTCACAGCTGAAGAAACGTCTAAACTTTTAATGCTTAACGTCCACTTTGATGGGGGCTAAACCACGCGCAGTGTGTTCGGTTCGAATGGCTGTTCTGTACTTTTCTTCTCTAATTTAAAAGCGTAGTCTTGTGGCCATTCTGCGTTGCGTAATCATTCACGCTCTCACTCCCTTTGCAAGTTAACGATATAGCAACGCTGTTAACTATGAAACCGAGAGAAAAGATGGTGGAATTATGTTATCTTGGCTATGTGGTTCAAAGATTCGGGGTGGATTGCTTTCCCCACTCTGGCACTCCTACAGCGGTGCCATACTTTTCTTTTGTAGGCGGAATCTCGAAGTTGAGAGTACTATCGCACTTAATCGACTCGCAGCTCGTAATCGGTGGCTGGAGCTGCTCCACGGGCTGCGGTGGCACCGCTCCGGCCTTCGAGAACTAACGAGAGGGCGGTTCAGCTCTTCGGATATTCATCAGCACACCCCGTGGGTCACTACTGTTTTTTACCTAGCGAATGAGCAACGCTTAAATGCGCGTGATGCAGTGTCACATACGCCTAGCTTTCCGGAGCGGCCTAAAGTAGCCATGCAAAGAAAGCGCAAGAAAGGATCATTGGAAGGATTGCCTCGTTAGAATCATACTAACACCACTATTAATGTAAACTTCACTCAAATAAGCTATATAATTAGGAAAAAAAGGTAATGGCCATACGGCCCACTAGCTCATTTCCCGCTCTAGCACGTATGACGTAATATGCACCGCTGGGCGATTGGCTGAGGCGGGCAAAAGGGAATGAAAGTTAGGCAGGGTTCATAAGCTTGCAGAAAGGAGTAATCTCGCTTAAATGCAATGCTTATTTATTTTATAGCACTAATAATGGTGGGGTAAATAATGGAAGTTACGATACACGTAAACATTGAAGTACCAGCACGTACTGCTGTTGGCACTGCGCGCACTCTGCTTGTTATAGCTTCATAGCCCTACTTCAGCAAAACTGGGCGCCACTCACTCACATTCACACAGAAAAATATATTTTTCTTCACGCACTCCCTCACACTCACACTCACCAGTCGCCCTAACCACTCACACTCACGCTTACTTTCGCGCCCTCCACCCCTCGCACCAGCTCGGCTCACGCTCACCACTCGCAGCGACCACTCGCGCTCACTTGCGCTCACGGTCGCCACTCGCCGACGCCACTCGCACTCACTCGCGCTCACGCTCACCGCCCGCCATCATCACTCGCGCTTACCATTCACCGTGGCCACTCGCACTGACTCGCGCTTGCACTCACCGCTCGTCGTCTCCCCTCGCACGCAGTGTGTGCAGCAGACCGTCCATGAAACCGAACAGTATTGGTGCATTACGGCGTCAGAAGGCCATCCAAGTCATATTTATAAATCAACACGCCAACAGAGAATTATTTGTAGGGTGCCCCATAGCAGGAGTGCAGTGACGACATTTTCCGAAGCTAAAAGCAATCCCGCCATTGACCACCTTCACAGTGAGCGGCTCCTACGACGAAGGGTAAACAGCGAGTACAAGCACAATAGTGGCGCTCACCGTGGTAAGCCCCGCAAATGGCGCGAGTAGCGCCAGTGCACTCGCGAGTGGTGAGCGAGGCTCCTAGCGAGTTGCTCTCGCACTCGGGAGTGGTAAAGTGGAGCTTGTCGCGAGTGGCGCTCGCAATCACGAGGGGTGTGAGCGGGGCTCACTGCGTGTGCACATGGGCTCGCACTCACTCCCTCTCGCACTCGCCATCCCAAAACGATGGCCAGACTCACTCACCACTCACTCATGAGTGGTGATGGCAGGGTGGGGGGTTGAGTGCACTCGTGAGTGAGCCTGCCGACCTATGTTCACAGCAGAGCGGCGCCTCGCACGACAATGGCCGATTGGAGGAAGCGACTTTGCCTTACGTGACCCTGTTTGTCGAGCGCAGCCCTAGTTTCACGAAATGATTACAACCCACCGTAACAAAAACAAGCCATGTGCAAATACGGTCAGAAACAAAGCAAAGGCGGACAGCGGTCCTGTGCCGTATGGTGGCGCCATCTAGGTGGACTGACGGTAAACAAGGCGTTCCGCAGTCCACTGCAGACTAAACAGCGCAGTAAATTTCGCTTGAAGACGAGTTCTGGTTACGTCGACGTAGACGTCATGAAACAGGGTTTGGCAGGGGAACCAAAATTTTAAGTTAAATAGAATTATTTCTCGGTGAATAAAAAATTGTTTGCTGTGGGCAAGTGCGGGGGGCACTATAAAACAAACTCGTATTTTGTCTGCATGGTCCATTAGGAAGGGTGACGCATGATGCGTTCCTTGCTGTTATCACTGAAGAACTGCGGATCATGCATTTTCATTGCTTGAAGCTGCTTCTTGTGTCTGCTTGGAATCTTTACGATGCTTCTTGCAGTCGAAGGCGTCTTTTATTCCTTTATTATGTCACCGATGGCCCACTATTCGGTTTTTGGTGATGTAGGTTCGCTTCAAGTAATGAAAATAATATAATAGCTGAGCTACAGCTCTTTATGCGACAGTAGCGGTGAAACCTCCATCCCTCACAATTTTTGAGCCGCTGCACAAGGTTCCGCTGAACTTAATCGGGCACATTTTGCGTAGGGCATTCACTAGGTCAAAGGCAGTAGCTTACCAGCGGGGGGTGCTGATAATTATTAGAAGAGCTTAAACCCCCCCTTACCAGTTCTCCATGCCTCGCTGCATTGTGCCAGCGCCGCCCAAGGAGCAGCTCCTGCAATCGCTCGCGTGTTCCGAGTCGGATTGAGCGCGATCGTACTTCTTTCTACCATTAGAAGAGCTTTATGATACTTCGGGTGGGGCCACTCTGTTACGGAAGACGCACGGGTAGGGGTTCCGAGGCAAAGGAGGCAAAATCTGGAGGTGCTTGGCGCTTGGTGATAATTTGCATCGAGCTAAAATGGTCTCACCATGGGACAAATAATCAGGGGCGAAGTAACATGGGAAAGAATAAATAACATTCCAATATTCAAGAAATGCGGTAAACAGCAGTGTATTTCTATACAATGTAACGCTGTCAGGGAATGAAAAAAGAAGCGGCGACGGGCTTCTGTGTAGGCTTCGGGGATACGGTACTTGCTAGAGAAATGAATAGGATTTGCTGAACACTGTTCAGACGTACTCGACACAGGAAATCTATCACCCTTCTTTTTGTAAAAAACGGCATAATAAAGATGTCAGTCGTGCCGAAGAAAAGAAAAAACACACAGGGAAGTGCCACGCCGTCAAGCTAGCGATGAGAAACGAGAAAATACAAAACTATTGCAAACAGACGACACGATTACACCGCAAATCATTTAAGCACATGATGGCGGTGGGGATGGTAATGTGGTTATGCACTTTGGTAGCGGGTCGCCACTACGTACAAACGCGCGGTCTATCAAAAAAAAAAAAAATACGCCCACCTCCCCTTGCGGGAACCCTGGTGTGATGCGACGCTGAGGGGGTTCAAGCGCAAGCAGAGAGCAACCGTCGACCGAAAGGCCGCCGGAGAGCGGCACACCGGTTATATTCTAGGCACTATATATGCGCAGCGCGCCCGAAGGAGAGGAAACCGCGGAGAGAGAGAGTACTGCACATGCGCAGCACCGCGCGCAGCGCCGCCCACCGGCGGAGTGAGAGCGCGCTGGGCCGCACACGCTCTCACCTGGGCACGCGCCGGCGCCAATGCGTCTGCCGCGGCTATGTCGCAACACAATCCAACACAATCCACTTTAATCCAATTCAATCCAAATCTAATCCAATCCAAGTTAAGCCAAGCCAAGCCAATCCAATCGAATCCAATCGAATCCAGTCGAATCCAATCCAATGCCCCTCGCGAGAGAGTGTTCGCTATCGGAGAGGAGAGCGGGAGAGTGGCTGCGGACAACGGACGCACGCCGCGGACAACAACGGACGCACGCAGGAAGGACAGGGCCACCGACAGGAGATGCTCTGAGCGTCGCAAAAACAGCTCCTAACCCAAACGACACCAACCACGCAATGCAAAGGTTACTTACTACATTTAATGGCGAATGAATACCTTTTACGAGCACCGAGTATAACATTCCAGATTGGGGAATTCAGAAAATTGTCATCTGGTGAGGAGCATATAGTACTGAGGGACCGGCACCTGCACAAATGCAGTACCCGGCAGCTTGTTTTCATCAACGCAAGGAGGCTGATAACGATTACAACGAGAACGTTAAGGCCAAGGACACCAGCGAGCTCGTGTGCAGCAACACAGATGGTTAGAACTGGCGACGCCAAGCGTTGCCTACGGTTTAAGCCAAGGGAGAGTCCTTCAATGCTTTGAAGGACTCTGGCCAAGGTAAGGGACGTGATGTTTCGTGTCCACAAATAGGCGGGTTGTTTCCTTAACATTGTATCTGCTTGCTCCCGGCAAAAACTACAATTATTGTGGTATTCAGATCATGCCGTCCGTTGTCGCAAGATACGGTCACGTTTCCTCCGCCCATTCGTAACGGTGGTGCAGGCGCAACCACGGTGACACAGGAGCTCTCTCTGCAATAAAGAAGACGCAAGGACGAATATTTGACAGGCGCAACTGTCAAGTATTTGGGGATAGCGCAACAAGCTTGTTAGCATTCACATTAAGCAAGCAGACGTTTTGTGCTACAAGTTATTACACCAGCATTTCGAAAGCCCCGCGAGTGTAACAAAAGCTGTCCCACAGTACCAGTCCTAAACGTTTTCATGCAGCAAAACAACCCTCCAAAAAAAATGTTCTCCGTCACCCTGGTTGAAATATGCTTTTAGTAATTTACCTGCAGCTAATTTCTCCTGGAGATTAGGTAATTAATTCACTGGTCTAATTGATGTGTCTTCGCGAAAATTTAGCAATGAATGAAACAACCTAAGTGTTTTAAAATTGTTTTTCATTTATTACAATATGATTTTACAGTTTGTAATGAAAATGGACACTTGCATTCCCATATTCTTGTTTGTCTGCAGCGTTGAAGGTGTTGCACAGTACTAAATTAACAAATTCCCCGATGCACGCGGATGAACTCTGGCTCAAAGTGTGACACGACGGTGTCTTTTTTAGAGAGACCTGCATTCTGTACTCGTTACTCATATAGGTGGCTAGCTCTTTGGTTGGATAAACCGGATGACAACAAATACTGAGTGCAGAACAACACCTGCTCCAAGTCACTATTGAAGTTTTCACCGGCACCCATACTGCATGCTATTGCAAAGACCTTCCCTCCAACGAATCCTCTAGAGTACATCCGCGTGAATCGGGCAATTTGTAAATTTAGTTCGGTGCAGCATCTGCAACGCTGCAGAAAAACAAGAATATCTAAATGCAACTGTCCATTATAACTCGTCTTGCTTCCCTTACAATCTGCGATTTTCATAGCCTTGTCCTTCCCTTACTTTCTCATACCCCTTTTCATTTTTTTCCCTTAACGTCTCCTTTCATACGCCGCACGACACCAATAAGAAAAAGGGCTTAACAACAGTACCAAAACAACGGCCTTAAAGGGGGGAAATTTGCGACACAAAAAGAGCAATGATATCTGAGTGCCATGAACAACATAACCAAATATCGAATAAAAATTTTCGGAGGCGAATTAAGAACGAACTATGTGTATGTACGTATATATGGCGAAAAAAATTCTTCGCATTGACGCACGTCTCACTTCAAGATTGAGCATAATGTTTCTACTAAACAATGCGCTTTCGAAACGTCATGAGCAGGAAGAAAGCCTCATCATCTCTATTCGTGTTTCAATTCGGCGCATTTCAGGCCGGCGCATCACGTCTTTGCAGATCCGAAGGATTGCTGCCTAGCGGCCCCTTCCTAATGACATCAATGATAATTTGAAGCGCATGCGCGTATATGCACACCACATTTCCCCCCCGAGAATGGGGTTTGTTGACAGAGGCCGGAAGGAAACCTTTGCTCATGCACTCGACAGCTTAGGCGGTTGACCTACATATTGTGGGATACATGGGGTCGGCCCGATGATGGGCCACTTGAGAGCGATTATTTCCGCGCACCCGTTGATTAACGCTTTCTCCCGGAAGGAAAGACGCATTCGGCCGTACCAAGGAAGCGCGGCATTGCAAAAGAGTGCCATTCTTCAGGGTTGTTTTCCTTTCTATGGCTGTTCTGGGACCGTGCTTGCTTAGTTTTCTCTGGGTAACCTAGCGTGACAGAATTGTTTATATTCACAGGCTATTTTATCTCCCTACTTCCTTCTTGTACAGTAACCATCGCAGGCCTTCTTCTGGAGGATAAAGGAAGGTCAGCCGTATTTTTAAGTACGACGACTGGGAAACCGGAGGGAAGAGCTATGCCATACCCTAATTCAGTTAGTGCATTCGTGGTTTAGCTCTCACCGCCATGGTAAGGAAAAGACATGCCAATGGCTTAATCCTAATTTGTAGTATTCGAAATGTCGCAGTTATGGAGAAGCATATTGCAGTCTATCAATAAGCAACTCCATAAAAATTAGGGCACGGACGAACCAAAGTGGAACAAACCTACCAAGCATGCATGCATGGCGTCATTCCTTCGGCGACACGGTAAGGTCCACACGGCAGTCCTTCTACTGAAGTGCCTTCTCTCTTTAATCCTCTTCTAGTCTTTGAAAATCCTACTAACTAACGCGGGTATGGCTCTGCTGTGCGTGTCATCGGCGTCTAAGAGTTTGGTTAGTGTGGACCTTTCCTCCTAGACTTCCAGGTCAATTACCATTGCTTCATTTGATTTGGAGTGCGACTCTGTTACTTTTCCTTTTGTGCCGTGTTGTATTTTATGGTATAGAAGGTTCTCAAGTATGTGCCTTGCATGGGCCTTGCTTCTAGTTTGCGAACTTGTGGGCTTGTATTTCTACCTGAGTTTTATCGTTACATCGCCGCCGTGATTCTTTCTGCCAGTAGTTCCTATTTTGTGCTCCAAAGTTGTCTCCGGAACTGTTAATATCACTTTTTAGTTTCCACAGTCTGTCCATATTCAAGGAGCTTCCGAATGCCGTGTGAAGGGCAGTTTTATTGAATTCGTGTCCCATATCCGCGTCTTGAAATTGACCCACCTCACCAGGTTTTGTTTTGTCGTTTTTTCCCTTTCAGGTTCCTTGTAGGTACAGATTTCGATACTCACCACCAGGAGTGTGCACTATGTTCCTACATGGTCGCTCGGTATGCCAGTACAGTAGCCCTTTCTTCTTTGGGTACTTCTGCCGGTACAGAATGTGGTCAATTTCAGCCGGTCCTACTCACGCAGTTACTTTGTTAGCTATTACGTTTTATACTCTATAAAGTTAAAAATGACTTGACAAAAACTACTTCAAAAGCCGTCTCAAAGTATATATTTACTCTGTGATTATTTTTTGATAACTGTACACCGCTTTCATTTTTCTCGTTCAGAAATTCTACGGGTTTAGCGGATAAAGTAAGAAAGCCTGGATGAGCACCCGCCTCATATCGTCCTGTGACATGTTTCCACTAGCATAGAAATAGTATTCATTGAATATCCCGACTCAACATGTATAAGTTACGTAGCATTCGGTATTGCTAGGGCACCAGAGCGGGTGTTTCCCTGGCTGAACAACTATTAGCATGCTTTGCAGCCTTTCAAATACCAGTATTCTTGTAGTAACCAGAGGCTGGGCAAAGGTGGAAACCACGCTTTGTTTCTCGAGGCGTGCACTGGCAGCCCCACAACTAAAGAACATGCAGGCAAGCCAGGCTGCCCCAATATATGCACAAAACGTTCCTGCTACGCATGCACCACCAGACAACCAATACGCCCATATCAACACCATCGCGAAGTTATCCTCATCGGAATAGCGGCTTCACCAAGACAATTATGTTTATACATGGTTTCCTTCCTGGCAAAAATCGGTCGTTAGCGTACACCCATATAGTTAGAACGTGATTTTTGTCCCTGTATTACGCACGGCCGAGTGGCGTTTATGAAAACTCAATCCGCCTCACCTGGCTTATAGATATTCTTCACAGCTGCCCCAGCATTCCGACCTCGGTTGGTGACGACTAAGAGTCCCTGTTCTTACAGGGGGTACCTCACGAAATGGCTTGTGAGGTCAGTTGGATGCTATATCCAGAAGCGATGTATACTCACGTTGCATCCTTCCGTTGAGTAGAGACTAGGCGAGATGAAATGAATTCACTTTATCAACACAAATCTTCCACACGAACTTAAGAATGCTACTTCATTGAAGATAGGCTTGGCGTGCACTTTGTAGCCATCTATCCAATCCTTGCCGAAGCACACTGGTTCGGAACCTTAGTGAAACTTCGAAACGCGTTGTGCCATAATATACACCTCGGCCCGCCAAGAGTAGCCGGTATTAAAGCTCCTAAAGTGCACAACTTCTACTTTTAGCCTCAATTCCTACACGTCGAATCTACGACCTCTGGAAGACAGCGCCGGCTCTTTTCGCCAAAGCTGTAATTATTACGTGTTTATGTCGAGCTGCTTTTAAATAGAGCCAGGAACAACGTAGTCAGAACTGTGTCTTTTGCAGCACGCGGCGGTTCGGAAGCACGCAGCGGTTGCGTTTACCCCGATTTCTTGCTCCCCTCGTGCAGTTTTCGTGTTTCTGTGTTACATTTTCAGAAGTTCTATATTCGCTGCGCCTTTCACTTCCCTCTCTCCTTAGTTTTTTGTTATTTTGTGACATTTTTCTTTTTTTCCTGTTTGGTTATCCACCTCCATCTGGAGGAAGAAATCCTGCTATTAGTGGAGCGAATCTTTTTCAGTTCTCAAGTGTATTCTTTCCCTCTCTTTTCTTCCAGCGCGTTCACACCAAAGCCGACTGATTTCAGATACAGCCCTCTTTTCGTCACGAGTTCATCAAAGCTGGAGGCGTGTGGCTCGAGCGAAACGACATGGAGGCTGGTCAACGAAATCAGACCTTACTCCTGTGCCAACTGATCTAATCCCAGCCCTTCATCGCCACCCCAGTGCCGATTATGTAGGCTATTGGACGATGCAGATCACATTCTCTTCTCCTGCCGCGTCACACGAATGTAGCGTTACCTCGGTTCAGTTCGGGCAGCCATTAAGCGGTTCTAACCCTTCCCATTACTGGCTAATTCAGCGCACGAGGCTTTCTGCCTGCAAATTCGGAAGGACAGTCTTCTAGGGAGGGTTCGACTCCCCATCTTGCATCCCGGCTAACCTAACGGGAGCCTAGCTACTATTCTTTAATATCTGACTTTTAGCAGCTGTTCTGACTTTTGAGTGTATGCTTTTACATGCGGGAAGGCGTCCTCGAACCGGGCTCCGTCGCCTCCGTCATGCATGGTAGCGTGGTGAAAAGCGGCCACCAAAAGTTGCTCCCTTCGTTATGACGACAAGAAGCCAAAGGCAAACTTAACTGGCGTACTGCATGGCGAAAGATGAGTCGAAGCAATACAGGAACAATACCTTCGGGGCGAGGTTACAGCGGACTCGACAGGGCGACAGCATTGATTTGCTGCTGCAAAACGAATGCGACTATCCACCGAGAGGGCGGGTTTTATACACAATATGCGTAACCGCTGCGCCGCTTTCAGAGCGCTTCTGTGCACACGGCCCGAAAATAGCACAGACACACACAACACACTTTCCAGAATTCGTGAGGGGCCGGCAGTAGAGGCGCTCGTTGAGTCTAAGAGAGGGGGGAGAGGAGATCTCGGCTTCGGCGTCCGCCTCCCCGGGACACGTCTGTACATGAAAATCTGTTAGCTTCGTGCTTTGTAGTTCCAACGGCTTGAGTCACCGACAGCGAGGCGCCCGCTCGGCGAGCAAACGTAGTGGCAGGCTCTGCCACAAAGCACAAGAGCATAGCACGGAGCTTGCAGCACGCGCGAAAGGAATAGCCTCCCGCTGAATCGTAGCAATGCACAAAAGCAGAGGCGAGGGTTCGGGGAGGGGGGATAGAGGAGGCTGCTCAATTGTTTCAGCACATTTTAAAGTTGTTATTGTAGTAATTTTTTATGATGCTCACAGCAAAAGCGGCGGAGCGATACTTCTTCTCTTTTAAATTTTAGCAAACAGTTGATCGCTTTGTACAAGAAATAGCTGTGGGTGGCCGGCGGCACCGACAGAAGCATCGAGCAACAGCTGCAAGCGGCGGTTACCACCATCGAGCAGCACCTTGAAGGCACCGGCCTAGTGTGCGCGCCCGCAAATCGGAGCTGTTCGTCTTCACACCACTACGACCGGGACGGAAACGCGCTCCACCCTCGAGAGTGCGATCACATCAAGATCGTGACTGCATCGGGGCAACACATTCCCGAAGTTTCCAAAATCAGGGTCCTGGGCCTGCTGCTAAACAAGAGCGGCCGCAACGACGAGACCATCAACAAGTTTACCACCAAGGCAATGGACGCATTCCGTTCATACACCGAGTCTCTACGCGGCGGGCGGGCATGCGTGAAGACAGCCTCGTGCGCCTCGTCCTGTCCTTCGTAATCAGTGCACATCGCATACGTTGCGGCCAACCTCAACTGGCACGTCACCGACAGGACCAAGATCAACACGCTGATCAGACGGGCTTTCAAGACGGCTCTTGGCTAAACGGAGACCACGAGTAGGGCACGGCTCCTGCAGCTCGGCGTCCATAACACGCGAGAGGAAATAGCCGGGGCGCAGCTGACCGCGCAAATGGAGCGCCTCTCTGCCACCAAGACGGGCCGCAGTATCCCGACGTCCCTAGGTTACAACCCGCGAGCTCCCAGCCGGCAACCGTGCGAGATCAGCGAGGAGGCGTGGGCCCTCATCCGCGTGGACCTCATCCCGAAGAACGTGCCCCCCGAGTACAACCAAGAACGGCGGCAGGCGCGGGCCAAGGCCCTCACCGAGCAACACGCCCAAGACCCGCACGCCCGGTACGTAGACGCATCGTACTACCAACGAGAAGGGTTTGCCGCAGTGGTCGTTGCGGTGGCTACCGGCACCGAGACAACGGCAGCGAGCGTGCGGTGCACAGACGCCATAGACGCCGAGGAGGTTGCCATCGCTCTGGCAATCTCTGAGGCCTAGTGTCGCATTGTGCTCAGCGACTCGAGGAACGCCGTGCGCAACTTTGCCAAGGGGCGAGTGTGCGCGACGGCGGCCGCCATCATCGGCAAGTTCAAGCTTCAAGACCGCGGCAGCACCATCCGTATCAAGTGGTTCCCGGCTCACGTGGGCGAGTGTGCATCCTCACCGAACCTTAATGAGACGGCCCATTCGGTGTCGCGAGCGCTTACCCTCCGCTCTCCCAAGAGTGACCGTTCCGTGTGGTGGTTTGAAACCAAGGCCCGAATGACCAGTTATAGCGAAGTCACCAAGTGTTATCGCCTAGCTCGACGGACAATGCCGTCTCCCCACCAGGCACTCAGTCGCGAGGAGGCCGTCATCTTATGGGAGATACAGACCAGGCCACTCCCCGCCCCGGCAGTGCTACACGTGCTTCACCCAGAACTCTATCCGAGTGGTATGTGCAGTGTTTGTGCAGTGGGTTTGGCGGATCAATGGCACATGATGTGGGACTGCGCCAGGTTCCCGACCGAAGCTACCTCCGAGGGCATACCCGCCCGAACTTCAAAGTGAAGTGCAGTCTAAAGACAAGGACACTCAACCATTGGCCGTCCAGCAGGCCCGGGGTGCGCTCAAAAAGCACAAGCCTCACGACCCGCCACAAACGGGCCGAACTGGTTTATTGCACAGTTGGGCATAACCCCGGGTCGACGCTTGGCCAACGTCACGACGCGTTAAACCGTCGGTTCCCGGCATTAATAAAGTTATTCCTACCTACCTACCTAGCCATTAGGATGGGAAGCATTTAGCCAGACAATTAAAGGGGTACCTGGAGAATACCGAAAGGCGGGACTTTTAAAATTAAAGCAAGCGTATTTCTTCGGGCGACAGAACCGCCAGCCTCATCATCATACAGTAGAACCTCATTAATCCGAAGTCGCATAATTCGAAGCAACCGATAATTCGAAATGATTAATTGGTCCCGGCAAAGTGACGTACATTTGAATGGGGGCAACCTCTCGCTAATTGGAGTCTGAAACACGTACCATGATTAACTTGAACAGTATTACCCGTCCGCACAGATTACCTTTCGCGAAATTCGAAGCCGAAGGCTAAAGTTCAATGCGTCGCTAGCCTCCGCAGCTTCCCAAACCCGTAACTGCGTGGTTGCTCCGCGTACATTAAAGCGGCTGTCATAAACCACGCGGCCTCGCATCGCGCGCTTTCGGCTCCTTTTCTTTCTCCCGCGGGCGCTGCATTTTTTTACAGCGAAGCTGTTAGCCTCTCGTTGGTGCGAAAATTTCGTGTCGTAAACAAAAAACCCACGCAGACATCCAGCAGGCCTCAGTAAAGACGCCGACTGCATGCGTCAGGCTAGCCAGGACACAGCATTAGCCGCCAGAGAAGCCAAGTTCAATCTTTTTTTTTTCTTGTGCAATTCAAAGGACGTGAAATACCGTGTACTTTATCGCGCATGCGTTTCAAATACTGGAAGCCTGCGCTGTACCGCCAATCAAAGAGACCCCGCTAGTCCAAACTCCGGGTAACTCGAGCGGATTTTCAATCCCCTCGGATTTGGAATTAATGAGGTTCGATTGTGTATATTCCCTCTATTGACAATCGCTTCATATTCATGGCCCTTGCTGCAGCAAAAATAGAGAAATAGAGACTGACTACAATCAATCCATGTAGATTCTAATAGCTGTAAGATTCTAATCATTTGTTCTGCAGCTCCTTACGTCGTCAGGTTCTAACATGACTGAATAATTGATTCCAAATGCATCCCTATCTGCTATAATGTTCATGTTTCACGAGCTCGCTCATTTTACGAGATCCTGCGCCTAAAGATCCCAGACGGATCTCCTGAACGGTATTAACGGGACGCGGATCATCTCCTGAGCCCTTTTATTAATATTTTCTCTACTTTATCTTTTTTTTTTTTTTTGCTAGCATCGTCGTTTTTTTGAGTCAGACAGCTTGACAAATGTGACACGAGCAACTCCTCTGGCACTGAAGTCGGGAGACCATAAAACTACTCTCATCGCTCATGTAAAGCGAAATGAATGCGCTACGCACTCTATACATAGCTACACACGCTCCTAAAGTAAAAGATTAAAAAGCGGTGAAAAGAGTATTACGGCGTCGTAGGTCGGATTTAATGGACGCGGGCGATGTACGGTGTCGGCGAATTTCGGCGCTTTAGGTCAAACTGAGGATAAATGGTCCGTATGATGGATGGCGTTAAGACATCTGCAGGGTGCTAGAAATAATGCTTGCTTAAAAGTGGCCATCAGCTTTTCAAAGGGCGGAAAAACTACCGACGCTCACAACTCTGCGTGTTTAGGAACGACATTTCGAAATACCGCTTTACTTAGCCATATAGTGAACGTTTCTATGCGACTAGAAATATATGTTGGGGGTGAAAAGGAACCTCTGGCTTCCTCTGTGCAGCGATCATATGCTATATGTTTCATTAATCATTACATAGTGATTTTCTGATATACACGATTTGCTGATTTCCTTTTAGGAAAGAGAGATTCCTGCTTATATTTACCCCCATCCCCTGTTTCTTTCTTTTGTTCTACCTCTATTGCTGCCGTCTTGTCCTTTTCTCCGTCCCTTGCCCTAACCTCTCCTCCGTCCCCTATTCTTAACGAGACAACAACCGGCAAACTGCGGCGGCCCTTGAATTCGCATGAGAAGGCTCTGTGGAAGAAAGGAGTACAATTCCCAGCAATAGAAGGAACAACTCTATTTACATTAGACTGAATCTACTAACCAACCAAACAGCTATACTCGGTTACAACTCAAGAACGGCACCACCTCATGTAGTGTATCACTCCGCCAAAGCGCCGGACCCGTGATGTCAGTGCGCGCGCGTTTTGAAAGGGGTTTGCTATGAATCCGTGATATCGTCTGCCTTGTCTCACGCAGTTTGTTTGTCGTCACTGGAGTCGTTTATAAGCATGACAAGTCCAAAAAATCACGGGAACGGCTCACGCCATGTTCGAAATATTCCCAGTAACGCCCTACTTGCGCCGCACGGAGAAACATCCGGCGACGGTGATGAGGCACAGCGGCAACTTCTGGTGCCGTTCTTAAGTTGTCACCGAGTATACTATAAAGCACCATGGCATCCGCTGATCCTCGTCCTTCTCTTCTTCTTTCTTCCCCAGCATCCTCAAGTCATGTCCTCTTCTTCATCTCGGTTACTTTCCTATGTGCTACAGAATAAAATTCAACAGGTTGTCCACGGAAAACATCTAGAACTTAACAACATGGAAGAATAAAAAAATGAGAAATTCGGCGAAAATGACTAATCGGAGGCCGACCAAACACGAAGAGACAGACGGAACGGGTTTTTGTAACCTAATTTGTTCTTTAATCGGGCTGAGACTATTAGTTCGGCGAATGTTAGTGTTTTTATTTCATCTATGAGTAGGGTAAATTGCTTGACTATTCTGCCGAGATTTCTCACTTAGCGCTTCCCCTTTCATTTCAGTTACGAGTGGTACAAAGCAGCCCTATCGTTACTGAGGAATATCTCTTCAGGTGACTGCTAATTCTATCGTCGTCAGCTTATTAAAATTGGGAACGCTTATTAGAACTCAGAAACACGCTCCACCTGGTACACCAGTTAAATTCCCCAGCAGATCCTCTTGAAGTCACTCAAGTTGTAATTTTGCCAGAGGCTACACGATCATCGGCGAGACACCGACTACAGAATGTATTACCGAGACAAGCATGAGGGATAACACCTAAACACAGAAACGGGCCTAAAACAGCACCTTGTGGAGCACGACTAAGGCTTCCTCCACAGGCCTTCCAGCCACTTCTCCCCGGCGTCATTCAAGTTTATTTTCTGCCTCAAGAATTTCTACCCCAAGCTTACTCGTCAGATTCACTACCTCCGGTTAAGGCCTCGAGCGGCGCCTAAGGGCTTTCGAGTGCCAGATGGCACGACCGTCGCAATAGGCTCCTGTCAGCTCCCTAGGCATTAACGAGAGCTGCTGGCTCTCCGTGTGCAACCATTGCTAAGCTCAGTGGGTTGTCACTTGTCTGTAGAGCAATTAGAGCGGAGATAAGTAACCGGAGTTGAGGCGATTCGTTGGCGACAACTGTTAGGAAGTTTCCGCCGGCATTTAGGTCTCCACGCTTTTGTGGCTGCACTTGGCCGTTTTAAATAAAGCACGGGCTCTAGCCTAATCAAATGTTAGGCTGAGTTTCTGTCTTGGCCGCCTGCGTGTGAAAGTCACGTTTGCAGACAACCTGTTTAATGCGTTACCGATGGTTAGGTTATTGTTCGTGCAGCATTGCTCAATTTGTGTGCCTCGATGCTGCGAGGGTACGAAAATCAAATAAAATTAACACGCTTAATCGGCACAATGTTTCACGATATGTACAGTCATTTGCGACAGCTATTTGCAAAGCAGAAAATTGTTCCCCACACATCAATGAATGCTTCCAGAAGGCCGTTTTTCCTTCTTCCATTTCTTCACTATATTCACTAACCTCGCCCCTGGAATAGAAATGCGCGGCATTGTGACGTGGAATCTTATTCCCACTGGCAGCCGCTTCGAGTGCATGGTACAGCATAGTCCTACAAGCGTAAAGTTGGAGGAAGTTGAACAATCGATCCGACTATGCCTCCAGAAGAATTTCTGGTGTCTGTCTGTCTGTCTGTCTCTCTGTCTGTCTGTCTGTCTGTCAGCGCTGTGGTTTGTCGTTTCTTTCGCTAGTGTCCGTGTTTAAGTGCGCTACCTTCAAGATGTCTGTCTCCTTCTGTCCAATCAGTTCCCCGGAGGTTAAGCTGGTGGAAATACCTTTTGCCCACCTCCCTCGGCAGTGCTCCACTTGCCTTTAAGCTTGAACTTCCGCATCTTTTACTCAGGAAATTGTAGCTTTTCTTGTATCTGTACCGCCGGGGTGACTCAATAGCAAGGGCGTTGTGCTGCTGAGCCAAAGGACGCGGTTTCCATCCCGGTCGCGGTGGCTCCTTTTCTAACGGAGGCGAAAAGCAAAAACGCCCGTGTGTCGAGATTTCGGGCATGTTAAAGATCTCCAGGTGGCCAAAATTAATTTCGAGCCCTCTACTA
Organism: Haemaphysalis longicornis; assembly: GCA_013339765.2. Lineage (NCBI taxonomy): Eukaryota > Metazoa > Arthropoda > Arachnida > Ixodida > Ixodidae > Haemaphysalis > Haemaphysalis longicornis. Next base: position 99,122,964 of record CM023450.1, on the reverse strand, counting down.
CGGCGCGCCTCATAGGCCAGGTGTAGCTTCAATGCATTAAACCCCACACCTATTCATTCATTCATTCATTCATTCATTCATTCATTCATTCATTCATTCATTCATTCATTCATTCAATCAATATCATCAATCAATCAATCAATCAATTTTCAGGTATCTCCTCCACGCCCCACTCCTCCTCTAAAATAGCAAGAGCAGTCTTGGACATTCTCCTGTATTTTATATTACAACCCACTGTTATTTACCTGATATTTCCCAGCGGTATTAACCGTTAACCGCAGTTATCTCTACCAGTATAGAGACACCTGGGTTTTTTATTTCAATAAGCGGTGAAAACTACCTCGTGACTAAAACTGGGCGTCGCACATGGCGCGTTGTGCTTGTAAAGCTGCGGTCGGGGCGGGGTTTCGCGTAATCTTAATTTCCACGAAGTACCGGAATTTCATGGAGCAAATAGGTGTCTCACTGTATGCTTTCCGCTGTATTTGCTATTTCGTGCAGCTACACACGCAATACGTCGGTATGATTCCTGCTCAGAAATTGCACTTAGGAGAGTAAGATAATGAAGAGTCTTACCACACGGCGATCCCTCACACGTAGAGATGCAGCGATGTTGCCATATATGTGCGGAACAATAATCACTAGCGATACGACGTCGAGAGCATGAGGCAAGCTGTGGTTAGGCCTATCAGTGCTTATTATCTCTGACAGAAGGTCATTCGTATGCTTATAAATGACGAAAATCTGTAAGTGTCATTGAGAACAAAATTGCTGCCATAAATATGTTCTAGGGTAACACAATTGTGGAGCATTCACAGCCTAGCGCAGCTTCCGCGCATGGGGAGGAAGAGCAGTAAAGACAAGGAATGCTTCCCATTTTTCATTCCCTCTTCCACTTACCTCCTCACGGGTGAAGGACGGCTGTGTAAGAAGATCTAGTGCCGATAGAAGATTTTCTTTTAGTACACGAAAGGGAAGGCGTCTGCTTGCCAGGTATGTTGTTGCATTCAATATCATCTGTCAGGTTACTCACTCTCGCTGAATGGAAGATGGTACTGAAATATTTCCATACCCGGGCAACGATCCCTCGCTGTCGACTTGTGAAAGTTACGCTCGTGCTTGTGTTTCGACGCTGGTACAGAAAGAAAACGGCATATCAGCATTTCGATCAAGAAATTTTGTGCACATCCCTAAAACTTCCTTGGGAGTCTGTTTTCTATTGAGAATTTATAAAGGGGGCCTATGTAGTTTTTCCATAATGCGTGTATTTACTGAAAAAACGAGGATCACTGCATCCAATATAAGATCGCTTTACATGGGACAAGCCAGCTATTTAGTAGCTGGACAAAAAATCCTTTTATCCAGACAGTCAATCGGAAGTCCTTTACATTTCTGAAATTGTGGTTGAATCGTGCTTTGTGTTATGTGGTTGCACACGTAGTTATTCATTCGTTCCCATAACGTTGATTTGATTGGATTAAACTATTTCCGCAGCTCTCTTGTCGTTTCTAAGCTCGCTATTGAGGGATAGCAGCCATGCGGATAGGATATCCACTCCATGATCAGTTCCCGATACTTTGAAGATCCCGCACCCCGGAGATGAGGAAACGATCACTCACTTTTGCCAACCTTTGTTGTAATCTTTCTGTGTAAGCCCTGCGAAACAGTTTGAGTTAAAAAATGAAACACGGTGAGCTTTTTTTAAGCCATCTCACACGATAAACGCCATCTATCAAAGTGTAATCCTGCTGCCGCCAAGCTCCATTATAAATTTCTACTGCATGTACACCGATGACAACGGCTGCCGATTTAATCTCCTCAAAATGCGGATGCAGCCTGGCTGAGTGTGTTTAATCCCATGTGCCTTTTGCTCGAGACAGTGTAGAAGATCCTTTTCACTCAACGTCTGCCGTCCACTCTTGCCGTAAATGTTCGCGCGCTTATCGCGCTAAAGTCTCAGCTGAGCGCTATAGAGTTAGTGAAAAGTGGGAGGCAAGCTTAGAGAGTGCCCTTGTGTTTTACAAGAGGCGGGGGGCATGACCAAGACGCCTACGGATGATGAAGTGCATCTCAATGCACGCATAAGGCCTAAGAAGGTTAAGCCTTTCTTTTCGTCCTTATATGCCGGCCAGATTGAAAAAGTTCCATGAACTTTAATGCTCTCTCGCACAAAGCAGGGAGGAAGCAGAAAATAAAACGACCCACACCCAGTTCCCTCTCATACAATAAAATCGCGGCGCCCTGTGTGCTGATAAAAGGAGTGTAGTGTACGCAAAAAAAATGTACGAAAGTCAATAAACGCAATAAGCTAACCCACTTCCGAAGCATGGTCTGTCGCTGGCCAACATATTAAACTGTACTTTCTCCGAAACATAGCGATGCATGGAAGGAGCGGGGTGACGGAGTCATACCTCACTGATTTTTTACTTTGAACCGAAATATGGTTCTGCAAGACTTGATCTCGGGTTCTAATAAGAAATGTACAGAGGATCACCCGGGGCTGATGCGGAACACTGCGAACGCTGTGGTCACACAACTATGCGGCGATTTCAACGCTTCCCCGTGGATAATATCTCATGCTTTACGTTGGCGGTAGTAGCTCCGAAAATAAAAAGAAAAGTAAGGGGAGCGGGCATGCGCCGTGCGTCCATATATGGTTACTAAAATGGCACTGATGACCCTCCGATATACTAATAAGACCGTGGCATTGTCATTTTTGGTTATGCCCATGTGGATGGTGCAATTTATCATGTGTGTGTGGGCGTGACCCTGGAACCGAACTGGCGTGTATTTTTAATGTGCCACATTTTAGTTGCACTAAAATATACAAGCCATAATGAATTTTGTTCGTTCTGTTAAGCTGTAAGACAGAACCCAAACATTGTATGCAAAATCCGCAAGTACAAATCTTTATCGCAGGGAGTAGTGTCCGCGCCCTGTTCGCCGACAACTTGCCTGTCCTTCGGACAGGCCACAAAACTTTAATACAAAACCTAAAATTACAACCTATTATCCGTTAGGCTTGGCGTGCGTGGAGAGGAAGATGCTGTTCCGAACAACTGTGTTTTCTCCCTGATCCAAGATGAACCCTTGCATAAGGTTCTTGAACTTTACGGCATTAAAATATTTACAAGATCGTCCTCCCCATTCCTGATATGACACCATTATTCTGAACACTGTTTTCTGCACGTTGCTCTCAAAAACAGCTAATGCGTACCGTGCTCCTGACTTCAGGGATGCTCTAACGCCTATTGTGGATATCATGTCCATTATCAGCATTGTCCAGAATCAACAGGCGTGTACAAATGATAATGAGCCTGAACGTCTTCGCGAAGCAGGAGATTGTGGGCCTCATGACCTGGGACTTCGTTATTACGGAGGTTTACTTATGCGCTCACTAAGTTCAACAGGTGCAGAAATTAAAGCAACAAGCGAGACAAGTTGAGAAAGGTACGGAATAATGACGTGTCTTCGGGTCAGAAAGAAATAGAAAACTGATCCGTGTTTGTGAAGAAACATTAAGCAGTCTCAGATATGATGACAGGCTTCTGTCTCTACTAAACCCATGGGGAGTCTGCGAACCAAAATAGGCGGGAATGGTGCCACAATTCCACTTCCCAGCCACAGCGCAAAACTCCGCTGCGGGCGAACGCTAAACGAAATTGCGGAATAAATGCTTTTGCAGGCACCTTCAGGTGACGTTTGTTCGGTTTCAATTTTTTTTTTACTCCAATGAACAGCTGATCCCACGAAAGGCATACGCGCCGGACCACCTGTTTTGTGTACACCCCATAAACGTGCAGTGCACAGAGGGATAAAATTATTGCTGGAAGTTCGGTTCGTGCTGCAGCCGGAAGCTCTGTTATTTTAGCATGTACACGCTCTGTGTACCGTGTGATGCTTTGCAGAAGCTCTTAGGCGCAGATGGGTAATCTTGAATGCTGACACGGGACACGCCGACCCGACGTGAAGCGTGTAAGCGCTCCAATCCCTCACCATCGTTCATGGCTTTACTCAACCGTGCGATTTCATAAAATCACTGAAAGCTTTGCCGCATTTACACTAACAAGGACTGGTTGTGCACTGTTATGACTTACCGCGCCATAGGGGTGTCAGCCCGTAGTTGAAATGTGGCATCTACGAGCGTAACCGGCTCACCGCAAAATGCATTGGTTTACCCCGCAGAATATTCACGACTTACTAAGGCGTTGTTAGCAAGCTTCATGGGCATGGAATCGCCATTATTGTCGTTCAAACGCCAGCTTTGCCGCGATGGTCTGCGAAACAGACCTCCTAGCGATCGGGCCACATCACAGTCGCATCAGAAATCTTGACGCTCCCGTGTTCAGTCCGACCACTCTCTTTCCCTGCATAAATTTTTATCTCCAACTAGGAAACCGCTGCCGTGAACGTGGCAAAAAGGTACACTGACGATGGGAATCCGGCCAGTACGACCCGCAGCTGCATTTAAAACAAGCCGCTAGGGGGGTGGGTACAGGAAAGGTTATTTCCAAACGCTTCGCTGCACAGCGTCCCAAGTGACATGTCTGTTCGCGCGATGCAAAACGGTTATTAAACGTGGTCATAGGATGCGCCCAGAATCCCGAGCGACCTAAAGTATACCAAATCGCCATTATATCAATACCAAATCCACAAAACGCGTAGAATTGAGTTTAAAAAATTGCAATAAAATATTTAAAAGTCTACCCGCTGGGGTTCGGATCAAGACCCTTAGCGCCAGTACCCAGAACTCCGTGCCGTGGCCACAAAGCCTTGAACGGCAGGCTCCTTTTAGCAGGAGCTTGATAGAGCGCACGCAGTGACATCATACATGTAACGTTGGGCGCTGTGCAACGAAGCGTTTGGAAACACGCGTACAGGAAACACTAATGGCCCTCAGCGAGGTGGTAACGTTGAAGCTTACCGTCTTGAAACGAAATGACACAGTTTAACGCCCACGATTCGTAGGCTTAAAGTTCTGCATCTCCCACCAACATATATAACCTAATAATTTTCATGGAAGAAAACCGAACAAATCTAAATGTAAAAGTTTTAAAACCATGGACTCGTCGCCCTCCATATCAGGCAGAAATAGTGCCAAAAATCAAATCATTCAACAACTTACAAGAAAGCGAGGGGGCGGAATAAACATTTATTGAACTGTATTAGTTTCTTTGTGGGAGGTTTCACTTATTCCAAGAAGCCTTTGTCCTTGGCTGCCCGGCGAGCCCTGTCCACCAGTCGTTTCTAGTCTTGAGGGCATGAGCTGGTCAGCTGGTGTGGTGGGGGGAGAGGAGAGTACAACAACTTATACGAGAAAACAATAGTGCATTCACACTTCCCGCGAAAGTATTAAGGTGTGCAGGCGCCAGCGCCGTCTGCTTTCGCCTGTTGAACTCGGGACGCGGCATGTGTTGCCATCTGTCGTTGCCCGAGCTAGATAACAGAGCGCGGTCGATATAGCGGGAACTTTTGTCTGTTTGCAAGCGAAATGCACCTCATTTTACAGTATAAAGGTTAATTTCCTCGTTAAATACTACATCGGAATACATTTGCGATGCATGCCGGCCTGCAGATTGGGATTTATTCATCGTTTACAATTAGAGTAACCTAATGTTTATTCACAGATTACGAAAACTGGTTTAATTCAGGGGGTACCCCGCAGTAAATGAAGCATCACGAAAGCTGGGAGTAAAGGGGAATTATATACACATCTTGGAGGAACGAATAGCCTTGCACGAGCAAGGCAATGCGGGGAAGTCTCACATACAGCTATATAAGAAACAGATGTAGAACCGGGTCAATTTGTGCGCACAATGCCAGGAAAGAAAAATGAAGGAAACTCACACTAACGCGTAAGACTTGAAGGTAGCGAAGCTGCGCGCAACCTTAACCACCATCAGGACGGTGGAAGTCCACGATTCCACCCGATTTGCTTCTTTTTCGCTGCCGTAACGACCTCCATCATTGTTGCTATAAATGTGAGCTTCCTTCATTATTTTAAAAGTGATAACCATTGGACATCACCTGAGCAAGATCTCAGCAAGTGTTGCCACTATTACGGCTAACGCTGGAGTTTTCTTTTTCTTTTTCTTGGGGGGGGGGAGGGAAATCTTGAAGAATCTTTCTAATTGGGTATGGTAGCCTTGAGAAACATGCGCCAGGGACGCTGGGTGGCTCACGTGCACTCACGTACGCACGGGCTCACATGCGCTCGGCATTTTCTTGCTATTTTCAACTGCGGACACGAAAAACCAATTTGATAAACATATTTGCTGTAATAAAACAGCCTCCAACATTCACCTGAGAAAGTCGGCGATAGCGCGAAATGTGAAAACAGAACTTCGGAATGAGTGAACAAATCCGTGAGCAAGCAAGCCAAACAAAGTCGCATTTATAGTACGTCATCGATGTCAGTCGCAAGAGTACGCATGTGTACATGGGTGAGTGCTTGTTTGCGTGACTGGGGCAGGTGTCACTCCAGATTTTGGTGGCAAAGAATTGCCACTTTCAATTTTCTTTCAATTTTCGGCCAAGTCCCCGCAACAGTACGCGTCATCTTGAAGTGTGTTTGTCAGGATCTACAGCAGCAACAGCTTTTATAATTGGAGGCTTACTGAGCGAAAAGGCCGTTGTGCCAGAAACACCGCACAGATATTCGCGGCAAGGAGGAGGAATAAACATTTAATTGAGGAGTCCTTGTTGTTGGGTTGACCGTCAGGTGGGGTACCTTCTTAGTCCAGGAAGCCCTGGGTCTTGGCAAATAAATTCCGATTAGCTGTGAAACGTTGCATGTCACGTGCCCCCGATATAATACACATAGAAAAGGAGCGCATGCTGCTACGCAGCACCTGGACATGCAGAAAACTACGTGGAAAAGCATAAAAGTGGCGGCCGCCATTCCGCTGCCGCTTTCCTGGCACACGCCTTCGTGTTCCGATCGGCCTGCTGCACTCGCCCAGCGGCCCAGCCGTCATGCTGCTCTGCGCGGAGCAGAACGCTCTGCGTTGTTCAATTTCACACTAAGCCGCGTTCAATTAAACATTGCGCTTTCGCATTTTCAAGTCATGAAAATTAAGCGCTTAGGTGTCCTCCAAGGTCTCTTATCGTTGTTTTGTTGTTGTTGTACAAGCACTGACGAATATTCTTTTCACCTCTGGGACATTAAAGGAACACTGAAAGTAACGAGCGAGCTGTTTTCAAATGAAAGCCTGACCTTCCCATTCCCATTTTAGCATTGATTAGGTACGGAAAGATGTCTTAATTGCTGAGAAATCGCTAATCAACAACGCATTTCCCTTCCTGATTTCCCTAACAACGATAAACCAGAAGAAGTCAAATATACGGGGATGTATGTCGGTATAGAAGCAACCGAATACAACGCTACCAGTACCGAGCGGATTCGTGCTTTCCCGAACTCCCACGTCCTTTGCTGCTCCGGACCACCAAGCAAAATGATTTTTATGGGACTTTAATCAGTATTTTACGCTTTATTGAAGAAAAGCAAATTTTCCTTTTTAGGCAGCGCGGATGTTGGCGTGTTGGCGTCGAACCAACAGCTCGTGCGTAGCTCGCTCTCCCACCCCTCTTGGCATAGCGGAACCGCCCAAAGTGTGGGCGAATAGCGCCATCCATCGGCAGCTAGGGAAGTCGTTGCGTACGCCAGGCGTTGCGTGCACTTGAAAATATTTCCCTTAGCCAAAGTAAGCGTCCCCGTGATTTGTTAGCGCGTACAAAGCACGTATGTCACAATAAAAATTCCCCGCATTTCCCCGAGGGGAAGAATGTGAAAGTGCGAATGCACGAGTTGAATTTGCGCGGTTCGGTATGTTCGCGAAAGAGAGATCACACACACACATACAACTACAAAGAAAGAAAGATGCATTTATTCACAGACACCTATTTGTGTTGTCGTTGTACTTGATTGCTAGAGCGGATCTCAGCTTTGAAATTTCGTGTCAGTACTCCTTTAAGCAGGTGCATTAGCCCTTCTCACGCCCGATTCTTGGCCAATCCCCCACGTGGGTATGTGCCATGTCAGCGGCCAGGCAGCGCGCGCCCATCTCCCCCCGTTGCCAAGGAAAACGAGGAGATTCCTGGCCAATCCCCCACGTGGGTATGTGCCATGTCAGCGGCCAGGCTGCGCGCGCCCATCTCCAAGTGCGCGGACATCGCCGGTGGACGCAGGTTCAGGGTCGCTTAAGAAGTGCATTGCACTTAAAATGTTGGTATGCCCGCAGTGCTCTAAGAGGGTCGCACAGTTATCCGGTCGAGTACTGCATCGAAGCCGAAACAAACCTGTTGGAGTTCGTGGTCGCCGCGTGAGCTGTCGGCTGGGCTCCTGTGATATGGTTTCTAGATTTTGTTGTTCGACGTTCAAACGGACACCACGAAAAACTGCCGAATAGCTTTTTTTACAAACTTTTGAAGGCGTATGGTTAAAATATTTGTCACGCCATTTTAACCACTTCCTGTGTAAGTTGCGCGGTAGAGCTAGCGGGGGCACACCTGTCTTCACGATTTCTGTATCTGCTACCCTATTTCAGAAAAGCTACGCGCAAGAGGGGTGCATTCGTGTTCTCGGTCAGCTGATTTATCGATTTAGTGTAACCGGTATTTTATCCTCAGTGTTCCTGAAGATAAACGATCGCCGTTAAATATTTTTTTTTGTCAAAAATGGAGTTGCACAGGTGTTTTAGAAGGATCCCCGTTTCAGAACGACTGGAACCTGTCTTCAATCACCAGGAATCCTAAAAAGGCAGAAGTGTTTCATTTTTCTGTTGGGTGGTCAATGGGGCCAAGCAAGCATACATGTCGGCACCCTAAAAATCAGCATTATTCTGGACTGCTGAAGCCATTCATGTGTAAGAAACTTAACGCGCGAAGAAAGAATAAGTCGATGACATACAGTATGCCATGGTTCCTGGAGCAACTGTACGTACACAAAATTGTCAACAGCAAAATGCTTCATTTACAATTCTATAATATCTCGCGAATGAATTAAACATTCCTATAGGCAGCAACATTCACATAAGTATACACTCCATGGGTAGGTGTAATCGGAACCAACGCACACTTGGTAGTCGTTGCTGTGCAGCAAAACTTATTTCGTATATGCCACACGTAGTTGGCTGCAATGAGCAAGACCTCCGTGTCGCGGGGACTGGCCATCAGAATCAAAGTAAGCCCGTGGAGAACATCATTAGAAGTGAATTCTCTGTCGCATCGTTGAACCACAAGGTTTGTTAACTTTTGTAGAAAACTAGCGCCGCAAGTTCGTGGCGGAATGTTAAAGAGATGTATGGCACCAGGCATAAGCATCCTGAGTAAGCTCGGCTGTGAAAAAAACCTCACAATAGCTCTTATTCACCGGAATGTTGTAGTGAACCTTGAGGAATCCGTTGAAAAAAGTTCGAGATTGAAAAGTTTGAGCCGATTATACCTGTTGGGTGGCTGACAGTGCCGTGCAAGAGTTGCTGAAATGTGCACTGCCGTTGCAACGTCAGAAGACATGGGTTGAATTTTCGCGTAATAAAGAAGCCGGGCGCCCTCTTAAGGGTGCACACCATCAAGATGGCGCCCTCAACCTCGTTTTCTGCCGCGTCGCACAATGTAGGTGAGCGTAAACGAAGAAAAGGCGATGAGAAGAAATACCAGAAAGGTTTTAGTGAGGGAGATTACAAAAATTGGCGCAGGTTGCACTTGTTGTGTAAGGCTGGAGAAGCAGCAGAGCTGGCGGCCAATCTCCCTTCGTCTGAAACCCCCCATCATAAGCAGCAGCATACTGTGGCCCGATGTCATCTCCCATCAACCTCCAACCGCTTCTTCCCCGCGCCGCTGGAGTCCATTCTTTGCCTCCGAATTTTCTTATTTCCTCTCTCCTCTCCATCCTCTCTCCTCTTCCCTTTTTTCTAGACCCGTCTCTCGGTGTCAATTCTGTCACCCTGGTAGTCCGCCGACAGTCATTTCGTCTAATTAGGTAACCAGCCAAAGTTCCTTTCTTTTTCTTTATTTTAACTATGACATCTTCTACTCCACTTTGTGCTCTGATCCAAGAAGCTCGTTTCCTGTCCCGAAGTGTTCTTTCCTCTTTCTAAGCACTCTTTCCATGGCCCGTTGAGCCCACCTAAGATTGCTTTCAAGTTGATTGGTAACGTGCGAAGTTTCCGCTCCATATGTCATCACCTCACACTTATCTCCAAACTTGCCGCTGAGAGTTCTCCGTGACTGGCAGGCCCGGATCGTTTTGTCCACAGGATTTGAACATAAAACAAACGTTTTCTGTTCAAAAGTTGTGGAAGGAATGCTGAAAGTCGAAAGTTTATATTTTCATTGTAGGGCACTCTTTTTCTTAGCTAGTGTGTCACGCGAAACATGGAAATAAAAGCACGCCGGTGACGGCGCCAGCATTGCGTCAAAGCAATAAGGTAGGACTCTTTCATTAAGTAATATTAGCCCCTATGTCTGCTCGCTTTGATACGTCGCGAGGAGCGCGTTTGCAGTCAGAAACATCAGCGGCGCATGTAAAAGGAAAACCCTTTCAATTCAATAAGAACCTCAATTTGAAGAGCAGCCTGGAATGTCGCTGACCCCTCGAATAGCTGGGATCAACGTAGTCCTAGAAGAGCCCATTTGTCTCTGTGAGTTTTAAACGTGGTGAACACCTTTGGGGGAGGGGGGAACTAGCTCTTAAACTTTTGTATTGACTTTACCGGCCCTAAGAAATTCTACGCTTTCAAGTTATATACCTTGTGAACACCACTGAACTTTTATTGTAGCATTTTTCGTTCCTTTGTATACTTTTTTTATCAATCAAATGAAGCGCCCTTCGGCACCCAAATACTTCCTCGCAAGTGGCCGGTAAGGGTGAATACCCTTCTTAAATTGCTTTTCGAAACTGTCGATGAAACTGACTGATCGGGGTCAGCGCAGTGTGGATGACCGCAAGTGCAGGGCGGCCATTCGCCTTATTTCACCTTAAAAAGCACTTTAGATTAGGGAACCCTAAGCTGGCTATTACAAAAGATATCCTCGTTTTTTTTTGTTGTTGGGCGGGTAAATGGGGGGGGGGGGGGGGCTCAGGCCAAGCTTTAAATCTTTCCATGAACATCTACTGAGACGTAGATGAAACTAAAGCTTAAGAAACGAAAGCTTTAAGAAAAGAAGTGCGACGAACAAGTTCCTGGAGTGCGGGACTAGTTTAGTTGGAATCACGTTCTCTTTTCGTGTTCTTAGGCTGCCCGTGGAATTGGATACAGCGATCATTCCACCGCACTGCAGCTCAAAAACTCTCATTGGAGTCTCGCCGCGCTTGGTGCTGTTCAGCACCAGGCCGTGGTGTGCTTGAGGTGAGGTGAGGTATTTTGAGGTGAGGTATTTTTTATTTCAATTTATCGTTATTACATCGCAAGGCTGACGATAAAAACTGCATAGAAGCAGCTTGAGAAGCCCGTCAGCCCAATCGTCAGTCCAATTCACAACATCGGGAGCTGGGCATCTCTTTGAGGCGAAGAGTGGAAACTATCCAGCGTGCGAGATCCCTAAAAATTCCCTAACTGATCAGTAGCCCTCCGCTACTGTGCGCCTCATGGGCGGTTTCTGCATAACTGAAGGCAGGAGCAATAGCTGATGATTATGGCTCCTTCACGACCTCGGCGGAATATTGAAAGAGCGAACAAGAAGGCTCCCCGTAACAGGCACAGATTTTCAACCAACACAACCAGTTGAGCCATTTAGTGACGGCGAAACCTGAAAGAGACTTTTTTTCTCGTGAAAGCGGCGCTGTTTACGATATGAATAAGACCTCACGAATACCGCCGTTGTTCTGCGGAGCCCAAGGCCGCGGGTAAGATCCCGGACGCTGCGACTTTCTTTTCTGATGCAGGCGGAAAACAAAAACGCCCCTGTGTGGAGATTTCGTCGTTCTTTAAAGGTCCCATGGTAAACATATTAATCCAGAACCCGCTGCTGCGCCTCGTTTCATAGCCCACGTACAGCTTCGCAGCGTAAAGACCCGAAATTTTTGAAGAATGCGCGATGATACCTCAAATGTGGTGTATGTATTTCACGGTTGTTTTCACAGAGGTGTATGTTTTTCATGTGACGTATGTTTTTCCTATTGTTGTCGTGATTAGCAACGCAGCCATTTTCGGAGCGTGCGGGTTATGCAATAACACTATAAATAAATAAATAAATAAATAAATAAATAAATAAATAAATAAATAAATAAATAAATAAATAAATAAATAAATAAATAAATAAATAAATAAATCGGAGGGTCAGTGAGTTATGCAGTGAATAAATATACATCTGTAAAAAAGACTAACACACGACAGTTGGTGCACATTGCCTAAACTGAAAAAAAAAAAAAAAAACAGCGTGAAAGATAGGACCAGCGAAGGGTTGTATGAGTGTAGTCTTTCTTGGTCCTGTCTTTTGCGCTGTTTTTCCGCTAAATAAATGTACATCCATGCACTCAGTTGTTACGAAGATTCCCTGGAGCTGACCACGCTATGCAAGCCACTAAAAGCTGAGCTTACCGTCATGGAGCACTTCAGTTCCTTCCAGCGTGATTTCAAGCCTCGCACAGTGAATCGTTCAAAAGCGAGTTGCTGTTTTATATGAGAACCAGACTGCGCGGTTTAACTTTACGTAGGTTTTATCGATGGAAACATTGGAATTTCTAATTGACTTCGCTTCAACGACCGTAAAACCGCCATTGCCCGGCCGTTATGTTGCCTGTTAGCCCATGATGTCTAGCAACAGCAAAAAGAAATAATAATAATAATAATAAACGGAATGTCGCTCGACACTGGCTGGAGTGATACCATCCGTTGTTTCTCACCCGCATCTTCCTATACCTTATTCTTGAGTGAGCACCGTTTCCGAGGTTCTGTGTTTGAACGGGAGACGGCGTTGGTATACATCTCGGTGACACACACGCCCATGCCGATAGTTAAGACGGCACGAACGTGTAGTGCCCTCGAAATCAGGTTTGTGCAAGAAAGTTCGTGACAGACTACAGCAGTCTTGTATACATCAATTGGTTGCTTTTAAAAAAAGGGGGCAAACTGTATTCTAACTTGCCTCCGGAATGACCACTGGAGTGCAGGCGCATGATTTATAGTCGTCGCCCGCTATCGCAACGTGCACACCGTCTCTTTCGTTGCCATGGAACCCTAGTTTTGGCAAGGTTTAGTTTTGTTAAGGCCCCTGTATCACGATTTTTGTCTCCGCCGAAAGAAGCCCCACCGGATCTCTATGTATTAGACTGCCGCGCTGTGAAGTAGGTATACAGGCGGTGATGCAGTTCCGTTGCTAAACAGATTTCGCATAAAACTATTGAAACGCTTAGCTGCTAAATTTTAAACCCACAGCTGATAAAAACGTTAACATCCGTCAAGCTACACATGCCAACGAAGTTTGTTTCTTGGGTCGAAAGCCTCCCACCTTCAGAGTCAGCTCTACGAAGAACGGTCCGCAACCGTTTCGTTGTTCACGCCATAATATTGCTTAACCCGCCTAAAAAACCAGCCACAAGCAAACAAACAAACAAACAAACAAACAAACCAAATAATAACTAACCAATTACCTAACGAGGTAACTAAATAACTAACTACCTAACAAACTAATTAACTAACTAACCGGAAATGAAGAAAAATGACTGAAACCGCTGACAGGGCAAGAAATTCTTCGACTGTTAAGCCTGCTTATGTGATTTCAGGGTGAGAGCCTGCTATTATAAATTACTTCTTGACCCCCCCTAACCCCACAAGCAGACTGGCCGCAATTCACGTTACGGCTTCCCCAAAGTCTGAGCTCTTCATGTGCGCTTGTTCTACGAAGCTGCCGCAATGTTCACCTGTCAGGTGGAACTCATCAGGCTAATTCTTGTTCCCCTTTGACGGGGTTCCAAGCTAGCGCAGTAATAGGGCACTCCATTCCGGCTCTGGCAAGTCGGTTGAAATGCCAAACGAACCCACAATTGTTTTTAAGGGGAAAGCCCTAAATCTTTGCACTTAAGAGCGCGCTTCGTAAGCTACTGACAATGGGTGGTCCGAAAGAAGTTGAACATGTGTTAGCCCGGTATCTGGCGTCAGGAAAGAGCGCGAAGCGCGGAGTGTGAACCGGGGATTACGCGTCGGGAAAGAGCAACACATTGCGGAAGAGAGTCAAACAAAGGCCCCGAGAAAGTGCAACGCAGCGTGCACCAGGAGAGCGAAACACCAAGTTAAAGGATACCAGGCCGCTGCCGCTCGGGCAATACGAGCCGTCTTGATAGGTGAAGGTACCGACGAGGGTGAACAGGGGGCTCCTGGCGTTGACCAGCAAGTGGAGCGACCTTCGAAGGGTCGTTCCTTTTCTTAGGGTTGACCAGCCCAGGGGGCTGGTCAAGTGGTGACGGACGCGGCCGCAAAGTTCAACGGAAAGCTCAATAGCAGATCATTAGGAGGCTCCTGGTGATGGGGAGCGAACGGAACGAGCCTCAGAGTGTGTTGACCCAGGGGACTGGGCAACTGGTGACGGGCGCGGCCGCAAAGTTTTACAGAGTTTCACAGCAGATCGTCAGAGGCTCTATCAACCGTGAAATTCCGAGAAAGCGTCCCCTCCCCCCTTCCCCGAAACACCGCCCACCCCTTAGAAGTGAAATATCCAGTTTACTAAAAACTAAAACACCCCAAAGATCGCCCACCCCCAAAATCGATGGCTTCAGCGCCGATTATTCAACAAAATAAGCGCGAATCATCTATTCACGTGTTGATGCGGCCCCTTATTTGTCCTTTCCGCACCTGACCCGAAAGATCGCCCATGCCATATTTTTTCCTTGATATAACTGTACTTTGGGTGGGCGTTCTTTCAGAACTTTACGGTGGCGTTCACCTTCACATTGATGGAAAGTTCTCATCATCCCCCATCATTTTATTGCTTATTACGTCTACAGCGGCGGCCATTCGGTACCAGTCGTGTTGACGGATGCCGACGAGGTCTGCGGTCATTTTTGGCGCTTCATGGGACTAGACACCTAATGCTTTTCGCCTTAAAGAAAACAGCCGCTGCGGGAACACGCTGATGCCGCAGCCGCTGAAAATGCTTCAGATCGTTTGTGCGGTTGACAAGAAAAAGAATGTTGCCAACGACGCCTCCACCATACAGTGCATAGCCGCACTACAAGTTCAAAACTAAACCGACACCCATTGCATGACTGCTGTGAACTCCACAAGACGGATCCTCGCACAGGTTAGATTAAGGTGCGTTCGCATAGGATCTCGTGAAGAAAGCTGGCGCAAATTCACACAGTGCTTCTGCCGTGGCATGCAACCATCATTTTATTTATTTTTTCACAAGTGAAATAAGAAAGCTGAGAAAAAGCATCCTCATTATGCACATCCAATGTGCCTGTGAGCCAGCAGGTCTCTAGAAGAGGATCAAGGTAGAATATTTAGCATCGTTTAAATCATTGGCCTGGTTGGTTTGGTTGGCGAAGGCAAGATAACTGTTTCTCATTAAGGGCAACACAGTGGATCCCTAGAAAAGGCAAGCGTGGCAAGGGGAGGCAGAAAGTTAGGTGGGCAGATGAAATCAAGAAGTTTGCGGGGATAAATTGGTCACAGTTAGCACAAGACCGTGACAATTAGAGATCTATTGGAGAGGCCTTTGCCCTGCAGTGGGCGTAGACAAGCTGATGATGATGTGATGATGGAATCGTTGGCCACTATGCTACGCAATGAACACGAAATAATGACGATCATCGCATAGTCTGTCAAGCGCTAGCTATGAACGTATTTATTGTGGAGGATTCAAGAGGGAAGGACGACCCAGACACCCGTTCTCGTAAGACGATAGAACACACTATGAGCGAGGCAGTAGGCGCAGCTTCGTCGTCTTCTTCACCCAAGCTATCGCCCACTGCCTGCACCCATCTCATTTATTTACAACATTTACATCGTATATTAGGAGAAATGTATGGCTACGACATCATAGTTGTAGCTTTTTTTTTGGTAGAAAATTTGTTATATCGAAAGCAAACTCCCCTCAAAATCCGCAACAATCGATTGCATGCAACCATCATTTTACCACCGTGGATATTTTGAGAAGTAATTTGCAAGGCTCTTAAAGTATTCTTTAAAGACTGATAGTTCAAGTGGATTGCTTCGGGGTCCGAAATTATGCTGAGGACAACTTCCGAGTGTGGCCGAAACTTTGTATGCCAGTGACGAAGAACAATGCTTTAACGAGTGTGCGAGCGTGGATCATGCTGGTTTAACTCGAAATTTGCGCTCATCCTTTGGATATTGAAAGCTTGGAAACATTCGACGTTGTCCCTGTGCCTTTGAAGAAGAGCGTACTTAAATAGTTAAACAAATCATTAAAAAACTAGCGTATTGTATCTCTGCTCGACGTTTATGAAGTTGGCGATTTGACATTCCTGCATTTCTAAGATAAACCTGCATGCCTCCCTGTATTTTCGCCAGTAAAGTAAAACAAAGCGAGTAGAAGAGAATAGAAGGCGAGCTTGTTATCTAATTTTATAGGTGCGAGGTCATGAATTTTTTGCGAAAGACAAGTCACTGCACGTCACTCGGCTTAAGTTACACCACAATGCAGAATTCGAGCCACCTCATTTTGAATTTTCTGTCCTCGCCTTGGAGATATTTGTTAGCGAAAAGCTTTGATGCCCAAGTCACAAAGCCCTTGCTGAAATCTCGGCCGACTTCTTGGGAGCCAGGTATTAGATTTCGTCTTCTTTGCACTCGAAACTGGGCTTTGAATAAACTGGCCGCAAATGGTTTCGAGGTGCTGACGCAAAGTAGAGCTCCGATGTCCTTTTGAAAGAATCGACTTCGCTGGATCAGCATCCAGGACCACGAGAACAGTCATTTCTCGGAGTAAAATTGCCTGCGATGCGACGCCTTTTCAAAGTTCGAACAACTTCGGTTAATTTCCTGCTCTAGCTGCCTGCATCAGCCAACCAGTCAACTCATTTACTCCGAACGTATTGTGCTCCGGCAAGTGGTGATATGGCTCAGTTTCGGGACCACTGTATGCAGATCCAGACAGATTTTAAGCTGCCTCTAGTACTTACTAATTCCCCTATCTCCCCACTCGATCGAGTTCCGACGTGGCTAGACTTAAGTATGCAGCGTAGGCGAAAATACCACGCCTTAACACTTCCCGGCTCCTATCTATTTTTTTAATTGTTTCGAGCAACTGTAATTGTTTATTCGCTTTCCTGTCCGAGCTGTGCAGTTCAGTGAATGTCTGTTGCTTGATATGCGTTACCAACCGTCCTTCATGCCGTTCTTCCCACACTCATTTTTCTTTTTACTGCTTCGTCTCAATTCGATAAAAAGAGGCCTAACCACAAAAGCTAAACTTCCCTTCGTGTCCTATTTCTCACGTTTGTTTATTCGTGGTAACAAGGCCGAACATTCCTATGTATTTTTTAACCCTACAGCGAGATTGTTACAATTCTGCTGTGCTGAGGGTTAGCGCGCGTGACCATTTAGAATACATGCTTGTATAGAGCGCTCTTTCTGGGAAGTAATTGGAAGCCTTGATTGAACGAAGCGAAGACGAAAAAATCTGCTGGAGTGAGTGTGGTTGCGTTACTCGAGTTCTTCCCGCTGTTATTGCTTTCCTTGCTGGCTTCTTACTTAGCGTTGTTGCTCGACGTTTCTCCGCACGTGAAATACTAGTACAGGTTATCTGTAAACCCTTGCCTTTTTTGAAAGCCTTGCAATCTTTCACCGCGTTTCAAAGTTGCTGACAAACGGCCTTCCAAGGCTTTACCTTAGTTAAGCAGAATTTCGCTGCTACTGTTACTGGAACAACGCAAACATACTACATACGGATGTAATTTGTTGTCGCTAATTAGCAAAACACCTTTTCTGAAGAGCCACCTTTTTTTCTGTTATCGTGGCATTTGTAGGCGCAATGCTTTCACAACAAAAGTGCCCACGTATTTGCTCGTTGTGCTGCCAATTACGTCTAAAGGCGATATGGTGTCGTGTTGAGATGGATGAACAACGCTGCAGTTGTGTCCGGTAAACAAGCACGAGAAATGAAGTTGCTAAATGGTAAAACTAAGGATTTCCCACCCAAGGCACGTGACCATCCTTTTAGCATGAACACCGGCAGCATAAGGTACACCTTATTCTAGCTCTGCCGCTCTTAGGATTCCCGAAGCACTGACCGCCAAGGTAGGGAGGGAGTGGTGGTAAAGAGGCGAGTGCCTTGGAATACGCACGCCAACTTCCCATTGGTGCCTGTGCCCCAGCCGTCTCACAGGTAGGCAGTCACAGCCACTCTGCAACCGTGCGAGCAGTAAAGCCGTCCAAACTGCAGCGCACATTGCGTCTTTCTTCCCCCATATAAACCCCTTCTGACGCTGGAATAAGCAAGGTCTATTTACATATGCGGAACATTTTGGTAAGTGACGGTGCAGGCTACACGGTCTTTTTTGTCCTCACAAATGCGGAAGTAGGAAGAAAAAAAGGATAGCGCCCCGGGACGGGGTCTTGTCTGCTGAGCTTTTCTGTTCGCCGTTGTCTTATTTACGCTGTGAGGAAAATGCGTTTTTATATTTGGCGCCAAATACTTTCAAAGTACAGCTGAAGGAGCCCTTCTGGGACTAAGAACCCTCCAACGGATTGAACTCAACACACTCGTGCTTCTCGACTCACCTCAGGTCATCTGAAGCGGCATACGTTCACTCCCCACCATCAGGTCGCTCCCGAAACATGCCCGCGCAACTTTCCATCAAGCCTGACGAAAAGCAATGCCGAGAATCACAGCCCACACTCCCCACCCCTGTGTACGTGGACGCAGCGCAATACCCCACCAAGGGCGGCTTCACTGAAGTATTACTTATCTAACTTGCGCAACCACAAACCGTTCCCCTAACCATCCTCACCTACAAGTTGGTGACAGCGGCGGAATCGGAAGTGACCCTCGCCCTCATGCCACCTCCATTGAAAATTCTAACGGACTCCCAACAAGCACTCGGCAACTTCGTAACGGGCACTATATCTAAAGCTGCGCTGCCAATCCTGCGGAACACCCCTCCACCCCCTCTTCTCTTGTATCGGTGCTGTGGACTTCAGCCGACACCGGCATAGGCGCAAATGGCAAAGGCATAGCCCACCATGATACTCGAGAACTGATGGCCCAAGCAGGTCCTTCTTCTACTTCTAACCATGGCGTCCGAATGGCCTCACGCTACGCACTTTTAACATATCGAGAAGTCGCCCAATACATCGATTCCTCCGCATGCAGTTCCCCTCACGGTATCGGTTGCTCGGGCACGCTGTTGCCCACATATGGTGCCTCCTGCAACGCACTCTCCCCCACGGAAACAAGCTCACACACACACGCACAACTTCCCAGCACCACAATGCCTGCATTGCCCCCCCCCCCCCCCCTATGATACTCACTTTTCCTCCCGTCTCGTCTTGGTGTGTTCGGACCTTGCGGTTCAGGAAACTCTAACCGCACGGTCCCTCGCAGTCACTGAAACCATATAAGAACCCGGCCAACTCTCCCCCTTAATCCTAGTTGCCACAAATAAGTGTCTCTATCTTTCCTTCTCTAATCATTCCTGACCTCTGTAAAACTAGAATCGTGTCGGGGCGTGGCGGCTTAATTAACGCGCGCGATTCAGCACAACACCAGGAAGGGTGTCGCTGATCCATTAGTCAGCGTCTGGCCATTCGATGGGCTGGACTTCGATTTTATTCACCGCATCTTCTCGGAGGCTACAATGTAGCACTAGTGCACACGGCACGTATACAGCAAGCAAGGCGCAATGGCTCGGTTAATATTGGGGTCCCCACTAAATCTCTCCCTTCGCATATCGGTGTTATACTGGCAATAAGAAAGCTAGAAATATACCTAGCAATCTAGATGCCCTCTACACTTTAAACTTTCTGACAACGTGCTACACGCCCAGACATTTAAAACCCGAAATTGATAGTGTCATGCATACGCGATACGCCCAGCAGTCCTGCGCGGTTGCGTTGTGAGTCAGGTGTTAGTATATATTGGTTAGATGAACGTAATTATGACCATGATTCTGACTTAATGCTGAATTAAAAGAACATAAGGTCCTAGAAAACCCCTGGTAACTTAGTATCTAGTCGACATCGAAATTCAATATAGCCAATCCCACCACTTCCACGGCTACACTAGTTACCGCCATACATTGCGCCCTTTCACAGCATTGAGCAAACCTCATACCGGAGACGGGCGATTTTATGCTACTCAAAACAGGTGCTCCAATCGCTTCAGCCAGCCCTGGGTCGTGGACCTCATGGATAGTTGCTGGCTGAGATTGACTATTGTACGACTGCGCCGCCCAGGCAGGTCATGAAATTGCCTTGCAGTGGCTTCCCAGTCACTGGGGCATTGTCGGCAACCAAAGTGCATACTCTGCCGACCGCTTGGCACACACACACAAAAAAAGAGAACGTAGAGCATATTCATTCCATTATCAAGAACGGATGAAGCTATGACTCTCCGCAAAGTTGCCCGGGAGACCACGACAGCCATATGGACTACCCAAGAGTTCACTAGCACTCGTACTAATTGTGCCTTGGACCCGCATCTATAAGTATCCTCTTCAATTAAACCTCCTACTGTCTCACTCAACCATTTTTATCGTCTCTGGCTGAGAGTCGCCTTCACAAATGCTTACTCTTATTTTATCGGAATGAATGCCAGTGGGCGTGGGAAGTCTGACACCGGCGACCATACGACAAGCAGTGTCCCCGTTTGCGAGTGTCCCCGTTTTCAATCGGTCTGATTCTGATTGTAGGGTTTAATTAACGCGCCGACGCAACGCAGGCGATGACGCGCGCCGTAGTGAAGGGCTCGGGATTAATTTTGACCACCTGGGGATCTTTAACGTGCGCCGAAATCTCGTACACACGGGCGTTTTTGCTTTTCGCCTCCATCGGAAAAGCGGCCGCCGTAGCCTGGAAACGAACCCGCGACCTCGTGCTCAGCAGCGTAACACCTTAGCCACTGAGCCACCGCGGCGGGTGTTTTCAATCGGAAAGAGGGAAACTATCCTCAACGTTAGCAAGCTGGATTCTCGGCGGCCGTTCTCCGAGGGGAAAATCCTGGGCTACTTGCCTTCCCCATCATCTACGCATAAGGCAACAAAAGCGCTCTTGCGCTTCCTAAAAACGATGAACGTGTGCGGAAAACTAGCACAAAAGACTACTCTCTATGAACTCACTGAACTCTTTTGTCTATAGTGTCCTAACGCTTAGCACACCTCTGTACGCTCTGTCCTTATCTTCTTTGTGTTTTTTTCTTCTTTACCATTGTTCCCCTTTCCCACGTGTAGGATAGCAAACTAGACACGGTTGAAATTTATGCCTTTCCTTTAACATTATTTCTCCCTACCTTGGTATCTAGTGGACGTTTCTCGCAAAAAAAAAAAAAAAAACCTGCAAATTCAGCCACAGCGAAGCCACTGCTGCCGTTGCAAAGAAGTGTGGCAGCTTAGCAGAACAGCCTTGTAATCGCCATATCTTGCATACGGCAAGATTATATCTTCAACCCAAACTTAGCGCGATAACCCATGGGGGGAGTAAAGATCGTTTCCCCGAAGTCCGGTGTCGATCAGGAACCCAATCGCCCGGGCTCCGGTTGATTTGGCAGGAGGCTGGCTGGGCGATGGTGTTGAAGTTCTTGGAGATGGCGGTCGGGTTGACGAACTCGAGGCGTTGAAGTTGATTAAGTGAAACGGAAGTTTATGTACAGCTATTTACAGTAGGATAACTGGGTACATGAGTAATGAAGAGAAAAACTTCCAACTGCAGCTAGACGCTAGCTACGAGTGCGCACAAATCACTCGAGCTCCCCAACTTCGTCTAACTCTTCCTATTCTCGGAGCGTACACAAAACCGCTCGAGAAACAACGGCCGAGACCCTGTCTCGCCGCAAGATCCGTCTAGTTGCCCGGTGCGGCGCTGCACCCTAAACCTCCGACGCGATCTTAACCTCGACTAGGGGCTCCCAATCCCAACCTAGCTTTTAACGGTCGAGACTCCTTGTCCCGCCGGGAACTGCCAGCTCAGCGCTCAGACAAGAACGATTTCAACGGCCAAGTTCGGCCTTATAAAACCTCTAGATCACCCTCTCTCTGGAACGGCCCTGTAGCGTTCGTACACGCGCAAGGGAGTGCCTAAATTCACGTAGACAGCTGTCACTCAGCACGCCACGGAATATTCAATGAGGCGCCGCCATCTTCGGGTCAATGGCACGCTCGCAAACGAGCAGGTCGTGCGACCCCGCGGGGTGAAAGCGAAAGACGGCGACAGTGCGTCATGCTGACCAGGGCGCGACAACAATGGAGAGACTCGAGCGGCACTCGCCCTGACGCCGGTAATCCCACCACCTCCGCGCGTCAGGCAGACGTTCCTGGAATCCGGCGCCGCTGTTTGGTTTCTCAATGGGGGATTATCCTTGAGGTATGCGGTGGGCCAGACGATCCGTCTCCCGTGCGCGCCGTGACGAATTAGCGGTGGTTGCAGCGCAGTGTTGGCAGTGCTACGTCGCCAGACAGAGCGGCGGGTTCTCACGCTGCTAATCTCATAAGTGGACCTTACAGGGGGTATTCACCACAATGCTCCAGAATGATCAATAAAAGTGGCTTATTGTTCAAATTCGGCGAATGACGTGGCCGAGGGTTCAATTTGAGTGTAAAAGGGCATATACGCAAGGACATTGCGCAACGCAAAACGCCATTCACGCCTTGCGTGTTATTCCAGCGCAAATGCTCTTTTTTTTAGTGGACTCGTGTTGGGCGTCATCTTTCTCCGGACCTGCACACTTGCTCACTTAAATTGGTTATTCTTCAGGACTTCTATAACGAAACGTCAAAAAATTGCTGTCCGTACAGCTGCGCAGTCTGGTTTCCGTTTGCGTAGAATTGAGTAAATCAACATGATACCAGACTCCAATCAAGGCCTTACCTTCAATGCTAACTACACAAAGAGTTAGACGGAACACACCAGCTTTCTGCAGCAACTAGGTATGTGAACATAGACATGCACTCATATGCTGAACATATTGCCGTCTTGGAATAATATAGGTTTCGGTCCGATTAATGGATCAAAAACACATTACCCGGTGCTCCACCGCTAACATGGTTCTGTATTCATTCAGGGTGCAGTTTTGTTTAAAATTATCCTCTTTTTAAAACTACTCAATCATATTTAAAAGGCCGTTAACTCCAACGCTTATTTTGCATTATTTTTGGGTACGTGATATCGTTTGTGTAAAGGTATTTAAAGGATTTAGTAGCGTCTGTTTACTATACAAATTTGCGGCACCTTACCAGAAACAAAAGTATAGACCTACCACAATTTCTTCGCCTATTCTGTTGGAAGTGTGCTGTATCGTAGTGTGAAACGACGATAATTTAGTGCATTCGATACAATTCGTTAGGATATTTGGTGGTAGTTTTTTATGGTCACCTGGTAGCTTCAGTCGTAATTTGGAAGATTTTATTCCCGCTTCCGAAAAATGCGTATGTTTACTTATGGACGAAAACTCTGTAATTATGTACCGTAGAGACTGATACCATCAAAAATTTTGTGTAACATCACGGGACCAGCCCCGCCTGCATCCTATATCGTGAGCCTTGTTAAATGAGATATTGTTCGTATAACGCATCTACACAACCATTGAGGTCTATCGAATAGGTTGTTTCGATCAAGCTACTTTTGTGGACCAGAGCGACGTTTGTGGACTACTGCACAGACAGACAGACAGACAGACAGACAGACAGACAGACATGACAGTACAGACGAGAGCAGGACAGGACAGGACAGACAGACAGACAGACAGACAGACCCAACGACCGGACCGACTGGTCCGACCTACCGGTATTCCGTAGAGTAGTACGGTAGGCAAAAACACTATTGCCTATAACACTCCGTGCCGGACCTGCCTCCACGTACGACTGTACGGGGGCGTCATCTGTTGTTAGCGCCTGGTTTTAGACCAAAAACCTGCGAGCGTGCGCGGCCGAATCCCCGCGATTGCAGTCTCTTTTCTCGCTTCGCCGTTTGCATCAGCTTCGGAATTGAATTTCACCGTGAGAAGCGTTGTGTGCAATGTTGGGACGGGAAAAAAATGATGGGACAACCCGCCTCAGCGCCCACTGCGCGAATTTCTCGCGTGCATTATCTTTGCTACGCGGCCAATCATTGTGTAATCATCCCGCCAACCGATGCGTGTGTATCGCGCGCACTTAAGCCGTTTCTGCGCAGGATTCGGCTGTTACTTTCTGAGTTCCGCCTCATTCTCTATAATGAAAGGGCTCCTTGTTTCTGATTCGGGAGGATCAATGGCGCATTACTTGGCACAGTTACCGAAGAAAGCAGCGTCTCCACATCCCCAGTGGCGCAACCTGTAGTGAATGTAGTGAGAAACCTCTTCTTGAAGTTGCCATTGGTAGTTGGAAAGCTAATGTGCCACCCTAGCATCTCCATCGGCTGCTGACGGCAGCCACTACAGGCTCATGGACAAATAAGTAGTTCCTAACGGCAGCGAGACTAACCCACCACATTAACACATTTTCTGCGGCAACTACGCGGAATGTGACGCTTTAAGAGAAAGCTTAGGTGACCCCGTGACTTTGTATTTGTTGGCGTCATGTATACGACATTTTCTTGCATTTTTCAACACATTTCTGACATATTCGGGGGACGGAGGAAATATTTGAAGACGCAATTTCAATTTCAAATGCCCCCCTTACTCTATGCCCTCCAATGTGGCCAGTAAGGTTTCTATGAATAAATAAACAGCTTTGTTTCTTTTTTTGTCAGAAAGAGCAACAACAATCATTATAAACCATTGCTCAAGTTGCTCGCATGTTAATGAGTACTAGTTAATGACACTTAATAAACGAAAATGCTTTTATTGTATGCGCTAGAGGGAGGTAAGCATCCAGGCACTGCCATTAATCGTAGCAGCGGGGCATGGGACAATGACGCCAAGATTGGCTGTTCAGCAAAGATAATGCATGCAAATATTCACTGAGCGCCGGCTACGCAGACTTATATTTTATGTTATTTCCAGGCCAGGCACCGCGGGCAGCGCTTCTCCCGGTGAAATTAGGTTCCAAACCAAGGCGAAGGGCGAAGCGCGAAAATAGACGGCAATCGCAGTGATTGGGGCACGCATGCTCACAACGCTACCGGTCTCAATCCAGCCGCTATCAGCAGATGTCGCCCTTCAAGTCCATAGCAGGCTGATCGTTAGTTATACACAAGCATTTTTAGGTGCGAAGCACCTTAGGACCGCACAATGTCCATCCGCGTCCGTGCGCATAGCATTTACAATCGCAAAAAATCACACAGGCACCGCCAAGGTTCGAGCCTGTGTCTGGTAGACCCGACAGAGTTAGTGTCAGTCGTCTTACCTATTGGGCTACGACTGTGAGTTAGTACCCGAGAGTCAAAGGGCGTACTCCCTCGCCTGTAATGGTGCGGAGTACCTTAGGGCCTCCCAATGTCCGTCCGCGTCCATCCGTGCGCACACCATCACCAAGCAGAAAATCAAGCGAAATTCGATATGAGCCGTGAGTTGCAGTTTCATTTAGGGAATAATCAAGCTGCAACTCACGGCTCAAATCGAATGACGGTCGGGACGCCAATAGGATGTCACTCGGGGCGCAACTTGGATGTCATTTTGAGTCCCCGTACTCCGCACCCTCGCCATCATCCACGGAGTGGAGGATGCTGCCATTTTTTTCGTCTGTACGTCCCTGTAAATGTAGCTGCCTAAAAATATACACATCACTAGCTAACAGTAGTTCTCTGACTGCAACTTCCGCATCGGAAAAGAAATACGGCAAACAGTAGATGTACAATCATGGACAAATGAAAATGCGAACACAAAATAATGAACCAGACAACCCAAAATTGAAAAATAACGGTTCGTTGCAGGTTCAGTGATGGTGGGCTATCGGTTTATTTGGAAAGCCACATTTCTCAACTTTGTTTTTATAACTAAGCCACGCAACATTTTGACTTCATGGAAAGAAATCGCGCTATTTGCGTGTTCTGGTTCAAATGTTCGCGCTCGCGTTGCATTTGTCCATGACTGAATGTCTCCGTGTGCGGCCTCAACAGACGTCTACGACTTCCCCGATATTTTGCTGGATAATCATGTCAGCACACAATTTGTGCTAGCTAATGTGTAAAGGACATCAAATTTTATCTACCCATTAAAACAATACTTTAGCAGCTCTTGCATTGTCTTTCCCTCCACAGTGCATGACGACGGCTCCATGAGTCACCTCGAAGAAACTAAGATGGTTAAGGATAGTAACTTTTTGTTCTATTCAATAACAGAACGACTATTTTTTGATAAACGCAAAGGCAAGCACGTAACCTAATTTGGGGAAACATTTTACGTACTCGGCACACTGGCTATGCTTAACCAAAATGTATTCTTGTTAGTCTGTGTGAACCTGAACACCCGCATTGTTCCCCAGGGAACCAAAATGTGCTTCTTGAGCGGCGCCATTTCAGAAAAGTGGTTTCCGGCTCACGAATAAAGGTCTTCCTAAACTTGTACGAAGTGGCTAAATTTTACAGCTGTGTTGTCTTTGTTGCTAGTTTCTGTGCGGTATGGTGCTGCCAGCAGTGCTGTTACCATCAAATGTGGAGACCTCCGCCGTCCAGGAATATCAGAAACGAGGCGCAACAGCATCAAAGTTGGCGTGTACAACGAAGGTGCGACGATGGGTAAATAAATTACGGTCACTTCCTTCACCTCACCTTCCTGAAAGAGTTAGCTCCACTTCCTCTTGCAACGACATATATAGTGCGTCTTGCCGGCGTTGAAACTACTTTAAGGGAAAGGTCGTAAACTCGTAGCAGGAGTGGAAGAACACACTGTTCTAGTCTGTTCATATAAATGAGATAAGTTTTGTTTTCTTTCATGTCATCTTGAAGTTCCTTTCTAAGGGATAAGCATGCAGCGTCCATTGCAGGTTTCATTACTGCAAGCAGCGCCGTATAAACTCAGGAATAATTTATGTATAAACAAAGTACAGTAGCAGTGTTTTTACGCGATAAATCTTCCAGGACTGCGTCGCGAAGTAAGCGTCTTTTGATGAACACGAGGAAAACACGGAGGAATAAACTGAGGCTACAAGCATAGGGAATCTAGGAAATAAGAACTGGCGAATCCTGTGATATAGTTCATACTAAACATACAAATGTGACTGCAATGAATTATTGCGGGAGTGTTGTGCAGCCGACCTCATGGTGGGAAGCGAGTATTAATTTGCCGGTGCGTTAAAAGCTCTAGCCCCTTGTTTTGATTGAATCGTCAACATTCATTTGGCATTCGACCCTACGGCAGACAACAGCATATTTAGTTTTTCGTGTATTTGAATGCACCGTTTTTACCACTGCTTTGTGACCCCTTTACGGTTCTACCTTAAGTGTATTTTCGTTGTTCTTTGACGTAGTTAAATGTATACAGGAGACGTACTTCGTTGTGGGCTTTTGAGAGTCGGCGGTGGAGAGCATTAAAAATTTCTGATAGTTAAAGATGTGTTTCCTGAGCAACGATTGATTCTGAACATCAAAGCCGTGTTATGGCTGGCGTGGAACTTCAGTACTCTCGGGGTCTTGTATAGATTGTGTAGCAGATCCGTCCCTCTTCCATCTGTACGTCGTGCATGTCGAGTGGATATAGAGGAGAGCATCATTAAGATAGGAAATACAAAAAGGAATCCCAAAGGAATTTAGAATAATTGCGCATTCTTCAGCAAACTCACCTCTATGTAAGTGGGTGTGATCACCTCTTAAACAGTGGTGCATTCGCGCACAGTATATAGTCCAGTCAATGCTTCCTCATATGTTTACGTATGACCTGAAATATTCATCACCACCGCGATATCCGCATGGTCATACAAATTGCAGTAGTGGGCCACGAGTTAGATTTCTTCACTGCCGAAACAAATCATCCACGATAGCACCGACGTCACTTATAGACCTAATAAAATGCGTATCTTTCATAACTTACTCAGCGTGAACACTTCGGACCAAACATCAACTTCGTTCTTTGCTACAGACCCCGTGACCTGCCTGGTAATGGCCATAAAACCACGTTTAAATTTAGCGAGAATGTGCTCATTGTTGAGGCCATGATGCAAACAGTTGACTGGGGTGTATGCCGATCGTGACGTTGACGATTTGTCCATACCCGCTGAAATGCTCATACGTGTGCTAGAAACGTCGAAGTTTACGGAGATCAGTAGTCGTGAAAGTAGACGTCATGTCAGGGTGTTTCAAAGCAGAGTGTAATGAATAGGTAATCGCGAGCCTGGAGAATATGGGCGCTTGGACAACGTGAAGATCGCTTAGGTTAGTGGCGCGTGAAGCTCAGTTATGCCAGCGGTGCTTGGAAATAAAAGCAAAAAGGGAAGAACTGGCCAAAACGAAGCAAAGAGTGCCTGTCTTGTGACTGCAGCGAAGAAAAAGATAGTGTCAGTGCTTACAGAAGAATAATGAAAGTAAAATCGCACTCTTGTTTCACCAACGTAAGCACGCGTAGGGGAACGCTAAACACTATACCGCTCCGCATTGTTTGGCGGCACACAAATTTCGTGAGTAAAGCGGCAAAATATGTCATTTCGCCTTATCCAACCGACTACTTCCATAAAATGTTCCAGAACTTTGCCATGTTGACAGTTATAAGAGGTGACTCGTACACTTGCGTGATAATTGAGGCACAAGGGTGCCCTTCATGCAGTATGTTACATTTCAAAGAGTAACCGATGTGGTGCGAGGTACGAGTGGCGAAATGTATGGGATCAAATACCGGCGAGTAGGCATTGTTATCAGTTTCATGGCCGAGGAGCTACAGTCAGTTCAACATCACACGCAGCTTGGCAACTCTGGTCTGTGACACTTATGGTGCATATACACCCATCGCATAGCGCAATGCAGTCGTGTCACAAAGATTTGCACTCTCATAACTACCGTGCTCTTTGCGAACACTGTCAGGGAATGATGTACGTATCGGTTTCTGAACACGTAGAAACGGTAAACCACAGATGTGAACGTAGACGATAGTAGCACTGAAAATGGGATCCGGTCGAGATGCCAGATGACTTCCAGTGGTGCCGCTACAGGCAGCGTTTATTGCCTATATGGTGGAGTTGAGAGTTGCTTCAGACAGGCTGGCGTTTTTTTTTTCTTTTTTTTGACGAACGGAAAATACAGTTTCAGTAAAAATTCGCCATTCCATTAAGTGAAACGGTAGAAAAAAACCAAAACCAAGAAAATCAAGCGATCACATTAAACACTGCACTTTCACTGCATTGATTTAATATAAGGCGACCTGCTCCGCTACCACGACTTCAGCAGACTTTCATGATTTGTTATGGACATACGCTGGAATCCAGGACCTGCGAAGAAAGCCTGTGATGGCAGGGGGCCTGGATTTTCGGAAAGATGCACACTATCATTACTGGTTCCAGGGTCTTGCCCTCCCGCCTTACTGAACATTATTCGGGATGTTTCCTTGATGTAATCCGAATTCGCTCCTCATGAACCAAGCCCTCAGGCTACAGAATAAACGTAATCACGATAACAAGAAACCAAAAATGCACCAAAAAGAACAGATGCATGTTAGAAAACCGGCTTACGAATACTGAAGCATCTACGTGCTTACTGCAAGAAGTTTAGATAAAGAGGGGTGGCAGCCGCCATTTTCCTATTTATGGGTGAAATTTTTTGGTTGCGACCCCCGGCTTCTGCGTCAGCTTTGAAACTCGCGCCGCTGTCGTCTGCTACACTCCGTTTGTGAGGAGTAGCAGTGCCTGAGCTTGAAATCGCCCGTTTTGTTGCTTTAGTGCATTACAAAGCGTATTTCCAGTAATTCAGGTATTTTGCTCTGACACCTCTGAATAATTTCAAGCTGTATCACGCACAAGACTGCAAAATAAGAGGGGATGGAGAATAACTTTTTAAGAGAATTGATAAGAAGATCATGTGTAACTCGTCTTCTTGAGCTGATTTGCGATTTTCAGTGCTCAGAGCTCCTCGATGAATATTCAAAATGTGTAGGCTTCCCTAAAATATTTTTGGGGTGCTCTTTGAAGACCCAACAATCTGTAATGCTACGCACCAACCAGTGGGCCCCTACACGCAGATCGCACAGAAGGAAATAAAACGGCTATCTTCTATTTCTTTCATTATTTTTGAGTTCTATCCGATGAATGTTTTAGGGGCAAAACCCCGTAGGGACCCGGGCTGTCGGCGTCTCCTTTCGTCGTCGTTTTATGTAGTCACGGTACTAAAACACCACTACACTCGTTTTCCAACGCCTCGCGCTAGAACGTAACTCGTACTCACCGCCCAACGCGCCGCGCTAGAACGTTTCATCTCCTTGGGCAAAGACGCGTTCTAAAAGAACACATCTGGGCACTCGCTTTCCAAGGCCTCGCGATAGAACGCTTCCGGCTTCCAAGACACCAGACTTTTCCAGCAAAGCTGTATACCTGTACCCCCCAACGGTTTCATCTCCGTTGGCAAAAACACCTAAGCGCCAAGAATACATTTATACACTGCATGCTTCGCCCCTCCCCAGGTTTCACGTTAGTGACGGTGGCCCGGTTTTTCATGCCGAGCACACCCACAGCCAGGACCGTGTAACGCCCTGCAGTTTCACAAAAATGCAGATATCGCGGAGGTTTCACCTATAATCGCTATTATGGCGTAAATGGAGATAATTGGTCGCACGAAATTTTCGAAAAATAAAGAGAAGAAAAATATAAAAGAAATTACGGAAAATGGCGAAACCTGTAACGCCCTGGCCTCCATTTCCACAATAATGCAGATATCGCGAAATCCCCCCCCCCCCCCTAATCGTAATTGGTAACTCTTTATAATCATCATCGTGGCACCGATTCAATTATCATCATCGGTGCCCGTCATTACTCGTGAGAAGCTCTCCCTCGAGCTGCTTCGTCTTCCCCTAATCGCCATCTTGTAAAATAAACACCACCGCATCACACGGACGTCATGGCCTTTGGTCTTTCACTTATTTTATATGGTGCCGATAAACCCGGGAAGAAGGCCCTCTGAGATTCGGAGTCATCCGAACTTTGGCCTATTAGAAGGACGACCCCTAGATACCGACGACGGACCATGGTGATGGACAGATCGACGGTGGTGCTACCCAAAGCCGAACAACGCGATGGGCGGATGAGACGACGATGACTCCTCACCTGTGACGATTTTCCCCGATGACCTCTGGCAGCGATGTTCTAAACGGTGAGGAGAACTCCGCTGCTCATCAGCGCAATGGAAGACTCAGCACCTTTGATGCACGAAGAAAGTATTCCTCTGCCTGCGATCCGCCTTGGCGAACTGAATATGCAAGGAGAAAAAACGCGGTTAATCGCTTGAGATCTGGGCCGAGACGCGAAAGCAACGTTAGACTTCCCCATACAGATCAGTGATGTTCGCGATGTGTTGACGAGCTTTCTGTGCAAGCTACGAAAAACTGAAGTTGAAATGAGATTTTTGAAAGAGTTAATCGAACAGTTCATTGACATCGGACACTTAGACCAGGAATTATTTACCAACATCGAACATGAAGAGGAAATTATGCATGTGATGATCCGATTGCACTACCGATTGTAATAGAGGGTCTGACACCATCGAACAGTGCCAAATCATGGAGTCATTGCATTCATCAACAAACCTCAATGAGTTTTTTACAATGACTGAGCAGTGCTACGACACATGCGATTTGGAGACCACCGCGGAACATGCCTTCTTCCCAGAAATCTCACCTCAGTGAGATTTGCAATCGCAAACAGGACTTGAAAATGTGACACCTTAATTGTCTGCACTAGACCTTCAAACTCAAGGCGCCTTACTCTGGCGAGCATTGAAAGAGTCTGCCGAGATGTCCAGGAACAAGACAGGCGGCAGGTCATCGAATCTCATGACAACAGCAGAATCTCCATATGCCGAATAGTATATCAAGCGGGAGACCATGGATTTCGAACTTGGAGAACTTCAAGGGAAAGACAAGACACGAAAAGGAAAAGTGATGCACGACGCTGAAGAGCGGGATGCTGACGTTTTCGAGAGATATCCCAAGAGGATTGCTGCTGAACCTACCAGACAACCCAGTGTACGAAAGAAAGTTCGCGGAAAGCACGCTTTAAAGAAACAGAGAGAATCTGATATCTGCAGCCGAATTGTCAATGCACAAAGCTCCAGAAAGAAGCAGAAGTCTCCGGGAAACTGTTTTCAGACCGGGGAATCTACATTAGAAGAACTCACATCTGAGTACAAAAGCGTCGAAGATTGTCTACGAATTTCGCCCTGGCTGCATCGTCTGCACCGACACTCCCGGCATGTGCTCAGTAGGCGGGCCCTGTGACAGTTTCGCCTTCCGATTGCCTCAGCGGAACTTAAAGGAACGTACTTCATGTACCCACTGGACGCGGACTCACCAAGCCTTTGCTGTGGTCGGGGAATATGTTAAATCTTTATAATCATCATGGCGGCACCGATTCAATTATCATCATCGGTGCCTATCATTACTCGTGAGCAGCTCTCCCTCGAGCTGCTTCGTCTTCCTCTAATCACCATCTTGTAAAACAGAACACCACCGCATCACCCGTATGACGCGGCCTTTGGTCTTTCCTCGTATTTTATAGTTACAGTTGCGTAAATGGAAAAAATTGGGCGAACGAAATAAAAAAAAACTAAAAAAAAGAAAAATACAAAATTACAGAAAATGGCGAACCGTGTAACGCCCTGGATGTCCACAATAATGCAGATTTCGCGAAAGTTCCAAATGTACTAGTTATAATAGCGTAAATGGAGGTAATTGGTCGAACGAAATTTTGAAAAACTAAAAAGATAAGACCAATACAAAATAATTACGAAAAATGGCGAACCGTGCTCCCGCAAAGGTGGAAACATGTTATGGCGGCGCACATGGAGAACTGTTGGAAACGCACTAGCCGTACTTCCTCTCCGTACAGAAGAAATTACCACAGCGAGCCCCAATTTCTCAACCGGAAGGCGACTCGCTCCATTTCTGAGGTTTGTGCCTGCTGGACAGGGGTTTTTATAAGCCGCGGTTCGCACCATCGCACTTACGCCCTAAGCACACAGCTCCTGTTTCTCGGAGTGTAAAAGTTTGCTTGCAGAAGCCCTCGAAAGCCTCTAAGCAGGCTTTTAGGCCACTCGACCGAAAGGAAAGTGGGAGAAGGCGGAAAAAGGAGGTCATCGCGTGCTGGACTTCGGCTGACTCTAAGAGGTATACTTCTCCATTTCAGCCTACTCGTATTGAATTTTAGGAAGAAAAAATGGGGAGAATGGAAAAGGTAGAAACTATGTAAACATCGGTACTGAAGGATTGTCCAAGCCTGGATGCGCACATTGGCGTCTGTGTTGACGGCATGTTTTTGCACCGAGTGTATAAAACAAAAAATAACGTATTTGATACAGAGTTTACGTAATAGGCAAAGGTTGCGCAAGGTCAGAATACGTAAACAGATTGAAGGAATTAAAGACAGGGGGGAAAACTTCTTTATCCCGAAGCACGGAGAGATGACTCGAGGTGAATATACGCTATCTATACCGAAACAGTTGGGTTGAGTAAGCCATGAGGACGCCTGATAACTGATGGTTCACTAGGGTGGCATTATGGCTACAGAAAGACGGAACTAGAACTATAAGACCGATGAATTGCTAACTCGAGACCTATAACTGCTCGTCGCCACAGTATCTCACTACAAGAAGTGAACAAAATTGGTTGAAAGCATTTTCGCTCTCTATCGCAAGGCTGCGCATGCAATTGAGATTGGCCCCGTATACCAATGTTCATGCCCTTGCAGGGGCTTAGTTCTTATGTGTCCATTTCAGAAAGGCCAGTTCTAAATGTGAGAAACTACAGCCTCGGTGGGATGATACAAACGCCGGAAGTAGCCCCATAAATTACGGCGTTTATTGAAACTGGAGCACTCGAAATTCGCGCCGAGTCTGAAAGCGTCCCTGAGCGCCACTGTCACGGAAACAGCGCTGAACTGGCCCCGAAATAATGTTTGCGGTATCGTGACTTCTTCATTATGAGCAAATGCGGCTCTATCCGTGTTTTATTAAAATCAGAGTAACACACATAGAGAGAAGAAGAGAGAGAGAGAGAGAGAGGAAGAGAGAGAGAGAAGAGAGAGAGATAGAGGAATAGAGAGAAGAGAGAGAAGAGAACGATGGGAGAAGTAGGAGGAGGAGAAGGAATAAACGTTTTATAGCCCTAAAGGGAAAGACAGAAAGAAGACAGCAGAAAGAAGAAGAGAAGAGAGAGAAGGCTCTTCATTCGAGTAAAGCAGAGAGGTCTGCCGGCATGTCGCCTTCATGCGACTCTTCGGTGATTGAACAACCTCCAGTGAGGATTGACGGTCGCTGAACAAATTTTACAACAGAGCCAGGAAATCCCGCTATCGAAATCCGTCTTCTACTGCTCGGAGCCACTTCCTAATACTCCCACTGCCACTAGCGAGGCCTACGTTCGGAGGAGGGGAACATTTTCTTAATCTCTATTCTTCTTTTTTCACAGCAGCCATATTACGGCAAAAAATTGGGGAAGCTTGCATTAAGTCGCGCAAGGCTTGAACCGTAGCGAAGCTGCCGGATTTTTTTATAAGTGAGCAGTGGGGGACACAACACCACGCATTTGTAGAAGTTTGTTTATTTACCTGTTCCGTCGTCGCTTTGGACCGTGGTGGTAGCAGTCATCGTCATATTTGTCGATATCGTCGTATTCCTCATGGAAACCGCCTCATTGTCACCGCGACGCATGCGCTCCAGAGCAGTCGGCATTTTCTCCCTCCGCAAAGTTTTCGCCAGTTCTTTTTTTTTTTTTGCGAAAGCCACTGCACGTGTCGGGGACCTTCGGCGGTCACCGCGAGGCACGCGCTCCTGAGCGCTCATCGTTTTCTCAGTCTTTTACGGGTTACGCGTTACGCGCCGCACATTACGGCCAGCCACAACGGCTCCGCTGTCTTTTAAAAACAGACTAAATATACGACTACCCGCCGGGGTCCCCATCGCCATGAGTGACATCGCGCTCTGCAGATCGAAACGTCAGCAACAGATCCACCACGGAGTGCAGTTTTAGCCCGTTCAATGGGCGCCAGAAGCGCGAGCTATATATCCAGTTTCATGCACACATGCTCTATCATCCATTCCTGTCCTGAGTCTGCTAACGACTTACTAAAACCAGCGCACAACATTAGCGGTGGCTAGTGTGCGCTTGACGCATCCGTAACAAATGGATCTGGGTCAGAAGAAGAGGACGCACGGGCCTAATGGTTTCGCATTATGGCAAAGTTGCTCACGGCAGGGTAGAAAGTTCAAAGGTTGTAGTGTATAGGCTCTGGTCGCCAATGGGGAATGAAGCAGCTAAGGCAAAGATGATTGGATCTTGTCACGCATTTTGCTAGTACATAAGTTTACAAAAGATTGTATGGTCTACCAACGTTTGGGGGGGGGGGGGGGCGGGCACTAGTTACTCTTGCATGTTGTGTACCGGGTGCTTTAAGTGTAAGTGTAAGTATGTTGCTTAGCCAAGGAGGTTAGTTTGGATACGTGACGATGCCCTTCCGACGACAGAAAGTCTCTTTCATGTAGAAATATATACAGAAATTCCGGTTTATGCAAGGAGTCAATCTTTGATTTCCCGTCATCCTGCTTTTCCAAATCATACAGAAGGACAGCCGGAAGAGTTCATAATCATACATGGTGGTGAGACAGTGCAGCCCTTAACCATTACACAAGGAGGGAACGAACAGGACTAGCGCTCATCCTGTTCGTTTCTTCATAAAAACCGACAATTGGGCTAGCTAGCAGTGGTTTTTGAACGTCTGGAGATGAGGCAAACTTGCCATATAGCGGTGTGGTCTATGAACTTCTTTCTTCTTGTGTCCGGGTCAAGTTTGCGCTACTTCAAAACGTTGAAGTTAGTTTCCTTATTCTTGTGCATTTGGTAATAGCTGCTCTGTTTTGCCACCATGTGTCCAAATCACACCCATGGAGGATTTTGCTGCTTCCGGGTACTACAAAAAATCAGGGAAGCCTTCCACGAAGTTATTTCGCAGTGCATGTGAGAATAGTTTCGTTCATTTCTCTCGTTATTGCCTATCTAATTATAATCAAGTCTGGGGGAGATACGCCGACATGAAATTTTAAAATCGCTTAAGTTTAATGCGAATGGTAGCGTTCGAGCGGGGAGAGCGCCTCTTGTTAGTGCACTGTAGCAGACGACGCGCTTTCAAAGCTCCCGTCTCCAGCGTCACACACCGACTATCATGGGGGAACCTAGTACTACAACTTTTTGTTCACGCAGCTATCTTTCCCTCTATGACTTTGATTGGGCGGTTCAAACTCGATGGAAAGACGTCGCCTATGGGTGATGTCGACAATGACGGTAGTAATCACTGAAGCGTCCTTCCGACCGCTTCGTGTTCCGACGAAATTTTGTCTTTCGTCAATCCTCTCTTCATTTGCTCAAGGTCAGAGTAAGCGAGCTTCTCTGCGGTAATTTATGGCTAGTTCTTGTAAGTCTTGCGGGCGGCAAGAAATAACAAGAGATAAAATAAAAGCACTCGGCTAAAAGTAAACTTAGATTGACCCTGGATATTCCCAAATGCTATAGTGGATGTAACGAAGTTGACCTGGATGTAACCTGGATGTAACGAAGTTGACAAAGTTTGAACTTTTTCTTTACATACAGGTTTTCGTTACATGCAGGTTTCGAGTTAAGGCTCGCGGGAATGTAGCAGAAACGAAGCCAGAATGCTGGACATCAGTTAAGGTGAACTCACCCTTCATGGATTCATTTCACAGCAAAAAACTGAATGAGTTGCGCCTCCTGCTTTCGCACGAGTTTAGTCACTACACGGCGCTCCAAAGAAGCAATGTCACTTACCCCCGTATTAACGAACGTACGTTAAGTATCACTATTGCCTTTTGACACTTTGCTGCTCCTGAACGCGTTACGGGAGCCAAACTTATGATGAAAGGGCGCCTTTTTGCGAAGTTAATGCGCTTTACCGCACCTCAAGATTGTTGAGAGGGGGCTTAGCTGTGATACTATACCAGGCGGTAACATTTTTCTTTATCGCCAGCGGAGACTGCATTTAAAATTGCGAGCTTTTCTTGAAAACACACAAGCGTTCCTTCATGCCGAACATAAGGTCATCCTACACACCTTCATCACACTCAACCTTGGTAGCAGAACATGCGCCTATATCTAAAACTTCCTCACAAATCGCACCGCTTCCCTTCGCCTAGATACAAGTAAGATTCGTTCACTAGGCCCAACCGCGGAACTCCACAAGGAGCCCTTCTCTCTCCGCTACTTCTCAACTTAGCCGTTCTTCCACTTGCACGTGCTCCCAACAGCATTCTCTGGTTTAGCATCACCAAGTATGCGGACGACATCACACTCTGGGTCCCACAACGTAGCGGCGCAGTTATATAGAGTAAAATCTTTGAAGCAGCTAGTACGGTCTCACGGCTAGCGCAACAAGCCGGTCTCACCTGTTTTTCCAACAAATCCCAGCTCCTCATACTCCCTCCCCCGCGAGATCGCAAGCCCCTAGCATTCCCATAGACATCCAAGTTCATGACCAACGTGTCCCCAAACTCAACAGCCGCGCGTCTTGCACCTGCGCATAAACACCAAACACACCAAAACAAACACTTCTAATCTACTTCGCGCACCGACTATTCAGACAATGGGCCTCTTGAAACGTATGTCCACGCGCAGAAAAAGCCCCATGGAACTCGAACGCCTACGGCTTTTAGAGAATTCTTGTCAGTAGTTTCTTGCTACCACCCTCCATACACCCCAGTTACCAACACGCAAACAGAGTTCTTGGACACCGTGCCCCCCAGCACGTACACGTCGGCACTACAACCACCTCCAGACACACCCTCCCAACGACTCGGCTTCCTAGGCTTACATAGCATCATCTCAGAACTTATCGAAGCGCATGGAAACTCCCAATACATTCGCCTCTCTCAATCACCTACGGGCCAACACATACTCCACAATATAAACATGCACCACCTTCTTCCTCTTGAAGATGGCACACACATCCCGGACCACCTGCGTCCGGGCCACCTGCGCGCGCGTCGCGCGAGAGAGAGAAAGAGAGAGAGAGAGAGAGAGAGAGAGAGAGAGAGAGAGAGAGAGAGAGAGAGAGAGAGAGAGAGAGAGAGAGAGAGAGAGAGAGAAACGTTTATTGCCAGAACATTCATGGTGTTGCAGAAGTGGTTTCCTCTTCCCAAAAACCCATGAGCTGCCTTAGCACCGGCTGCCCTCTCGGTGAGCAGGAGCTGGTAAGAGAGGCAGGGGCTCCACAGCCGTGTATCCAACTTCTCTTGTGGATTTGGGATGCAGGGAAGGGGTGGTGGGTGCTTGTTTTTTCTACACTCTAGGATAATATGTCTCAGTGTACCTGGTTGTTGGCAGTATTTGCATTCTGCTGGATACTGCGCGAGGATATCCGGTGTAGCCTATATGGATGCGGGAATGTGTTTTTTGTGGGAGTCTGAGTTTTGTTTCTTGAGATTTCGTGAGGTTGGGTGAAATAGCGCTAAAGTCCGTCGATTAGCTTGTAATGTGTTATTCCGTGTATGTTACAAGAGGTATCGGCTTCTCCAGAGTACCCAAACACGGCAAAGCGTCCAAACCGCTCGCTTTCGCCCTCATCGTCACAGGTACATCCATTATGCAACCAATGACATCCGCCGACATAAAGTCACCAACCACTACGGAGGAGGCGGCCATTGCCCTCGCCCTCGCACATTGACTAACCCCCTCTTCGTGCTATCAGATTCGCTGATGGCGATATGGAACTTCTCCAAAGGCATTATTTCCAAACCCGCCTTCACAATTCTTTCACCTTCCGCCTCTCCCAACCCGTAACAATAGTACGGACTCCAGCCCATACTGGGATAGGGGCTAATGAGGCGGCACATCAACATGCTCGAGATGCAGTTCTCCGCGCCCCCGTTTCTTTTAATCCTATAAAGGGCTGACACGATCAGCCTTTCGAACTCATCGGGACATTGCAAGACATTACTGCCTTCTCCAAAGAAGCCTACCACCTACTTATCACACACTCACACCGCAGGGCGCGCACATAAGGCGCCTGCAGTCGAGACACACTTTCCCCCCACAGACAACTGGGACACTCACACCCACAATAATTCTCCTCCTCTACTGGCCTCCATGCGGCGCAATGGCCAGTCCCTATCACTCCTTATGTGAATGCCCAAACGCCCCCTTTCCCTCCTCCTCTCTACCCCTTCCAAATGGGAGCAGGCCCTGGGGAGCTCGGATCTAGCCGCCCAGGAGGTGGCGACCACCCGGCCCTGGAAGTAGCGGAGGCCCTGTGGACTCTCCCCCCCCCCCCCCCCCCCCCTTCCTTGAGCCCTCCGGTTTCAATGTTTCAATAAAGTGTTTTCGCCGAGCAGTGCAAAACACGAAGGTACAAAGAACGAAGCAGGAGACAGGCGCTCTAACTGTCCCGAGTGCACGCAGTGGTAACGCACTCTGCTTTTGTTCTGGGCACTCCGGTTAAGATCCCACGAAATCCTAAATGTATTTTTATTGCCTTTACCACGGCGGCGATTTTGGTACCATTCGTGTTTACGGCGCCGACAACCAGAGTCACTTTTAGCCCTTGGTGATCCATGTAAGGCTTTCCCCATCAAATGTCGTCGGAACTCCCGCGTGATAGTTTGCAGATAGTGCGTAAGCATTCTTTGCAGCTGCTCGTCTCTCCAGATGCACTTCCTACCAGGAGCGACACGCATTTCTACGGCGTCGCTACTGATCCGTGAGGTGGGGCGGAACTCTGAGTTATCGCCGTTTCAAAAATTTCCATTTCTCGTTCATCTCAATCGTGACGTAGTTGCACTTGAGAGGAATCCATCTGCCTTCGCCAATTTTCTACACCCTTTCCTTCTCTTTCAATCAATCCTTTCCCCCTTCCCATGTGCAGGGCATCCAACCGGACTTTTCTCTGCGTAACCTTCCTGCCTTTCCTGCCCTGTCATATCCTTCCTTCCTCCATCTAAATAATGATATGCACTGAAACCGTTCACCGCCTGCCTTGACTGTGCCGCACCCCACCCGGACGTCTGCGTTCAGCCTATTAGGGCTTGCTCAAAATGAACACAGTGAAATTGACACGAAACCGATAAAACTGAGAATTCTACCCCTGCTCTTACCTTGAAGGCCTCACATCCTGAAACACGTCCGCATGGCATCACACCTTCCTCCAAACTGCCTTGCCATCACGTGACCGGACATGCTGAAGCTTTGTGCGGCGTCTACACCACAACAAGCACTTGCGTGACCCATATGACCCATGGCATCGTGGCATGCTTAAGACGGATGAGCGGACGGAAAAGTTTTGGGGTGAAGTAGCCTAATAATGCTCATGCATTAAACCAACTTTTCGTGGGAAAGTACTTCTGCCATGCACGACTGAGGACGTGGATGGAAAATGAAGGGATAGATAACCTTTCATCGTTGCTTAAGACGGATGAGCAGACGGAAAGATTTTGGGGTGAAGTAGCCTAATAATGTTCATGCATTAAACCAACTTTTCGTGGGAAAGTACTTCTGCCATGCACGACTGAGGACGTGGATGGAAAATGAAGGGATAGATAACCTTTCATTGTTGCTAACGGCGCAGCGCGAGTTAGTGAGACGTGGGTCTGCGTCATCCTGGCCTTTGGACAAGCGTCAGTCTTTGATCTCTAACATCCTCATACGCTACCCGCAGTTTGGCCTGCAAGTTTGTTGTTGCTGGCAAGGCCGTTAAGATTATCTTGAGGGCTACCAAACGTTAAGCGTAAACATAAACCTAAACGGGCGATTGGCCAATGCTCTTCCCCATGGTAACAGAGAGAAAGAAAGAGGATGAGAAAAGCGTTATGATAACGCCTCATACCGGGCTAAATGTCATTTGCAAGTCCAATAAATCTCGCTGACAATGTATATTTACCCGAAGTGGTGTATTGAAAACCGCTTGATAAAAAGGCCAGTAAACCAAATCATTTCAATCAATCAATCAATCAATCAATCAATCAATCAATCAATCAATCAATCAATCATCAATCAATCAATCAATCAATCAATCAATCAATCAATCAATCAATCATCAGTCCAGTCCAGTCAGTCAGTCAGTCAGTCATCAGTCAGTCAGTCAGTCATCAGTCAGTCAATCAATCAATCAATCAATCACAATCAATCAATCAATCAATCAATCAAACAACCACTCAATTTCCTAGAGCCCAAGCACTGACAGGGTCGACCAAAAGCAATTGCGCGTTTTTGAATCCTTCGTCCGTATGAGGCGTAACAAAGGGTTACGTACCGACAGAATAGCACATACCGCATTAGTGTAATAAACAGATGTTTTTATAAAAAAAAGCGAAGGCTGCTTTCCATCAATATTCCGCTGTTGGTGTAGCCAAATTATCTCTCGTTTTTTCTCTTGATTTTTAAGCCATTTGGGCACCCCCTGACATCGCTTAACCAAATAATTTCTGAGCCAAGCTTGTCGAACAATTTAAAACGCACGAGATGAAACAAAATAGGTGCTACAAGATGTAATCTACGTCATGCCCTGTCCCCAGCCAAATCGAAGGCATTTTCAGGACACCATCAAAACCCGCCTTTCTTTCCTGTATTACAAACGTACAGGCTCTTTCGGCCCAACACTCTCGCTTCTAGCGGTCCGGGGTTTGACTTCATCCTCCTGAAACAAACAAACAAACAAACAAACAAACAAACAAACAAACAAACAAACAAATGAACGAACGAACGCAAACAAGTGGGGACCTCGCGCATGGTACGCCTTGTGGTTCACATACAAACGCACATACGCGAACGTCTTTGCCCTACGTTACCTAATGCCTAAGGCTTTGGCATCAAATTGGGGAGCTGACCTTTCAGACACTCATATTTGTCGACGGGTACATCAAGTACACAAAGAACCAGCCGCACAGAACTTCGCCTTGAAATGTAACTACCACAAGAAGGAAAAAATACTCACGGGAATCAAACATCCGATTTGTTTTGCCCCCTACCCTTCTATTTCAGTCACCCTCCATGGCGGAAAGGACTGCGCAAGGAGACACGCTCCGGCGATCTAAAAGGAAGTCCGACGAAAGAGTTCTCGGTTCCATTGTCATGTTCCCAGCTTGTGCAATCGTTCATTCCTACTTCGCTCGGGTATCGAGCAGCGTAGAAAGCACGAAGCAGGCGCAAATGTCTGCATTGAAACTCGAAGGGGCTTGAGCGATGCCTGAGTGTCTCCTGGCCATGCATGGGCTTCCGCGTCGGTTTCTTATCTCGGGTCGCGCTCCCATTTCCTGTTTCGGTCCATCTCTAAAGGACGGAGGGGTGCGGAAGCGCACTTCCTCTAATACAACTTCATGGCTGGGCCTAGCTCCTGATTTATTTGCTGTGATTCTGCAACCTGAATAAAATATTCCTGTTGCAGCAGTGAAAAGGCAATGCCTCGAACTCGTACTTTTTTCTTGCCGAACTTTCAAACATTACAGAAAACAATCACAAATTACAGCAACGAGGGACAGAACATGACAGAGGATGTGATAGGCACTTTATTTTTAAACCGGACACACAGTGGTTTCGCGGAGCTCATAATATACTTGTGTTTTAAGTGACGGAGAGATTAGGTTTTAAAGCGAAACTTTATTGTCCTCACTGATGTCCTTGCACGCCAATACGCCGTGCAAGAAAGCTTTCTCTGACGATGATGAGGAATGGTCGTGGGTGAAGGGAAAGAAAAAAACAATTCCCGTCGCCGGAGCCGAACCTGGGTTCCTCGCATCATGAAGCAGCCGTCTGTTTCGACTGTTCTGTCTCGACGTGGTCGAAGCGAACGCCAAGCAGCACGTACCGATTCGCGCTGTACACCCCAAACCCAAACGTTAGTCCTACGGAATGCCCACCCGAGAGTTGCTGCGAGTATTCAAGGGGTGCGCTCCTCCAGAGTAGCATATACTCACAGTGTGGTATTGGCCAACCAAAGAATCTATCCCGAGAAAGCTTCGGGTTCAACCATCGTCGTCGTTAGATGAAGGGGTGCATGATTTTTGTTAGTTCAGCTGTCACTTATACCACAAAGTTCTTTGTAAGCTTGGTGATAAAGCCAAAGTAGGAGCTTTAGCATATCCCTCCGGCGTAGTTATTGGTTCACCTCGAACAAAGCAAGCGATGAATTTAATTTTGGAGGGACAGAAGTTATTGTCTTTATTCGTCCGTCCGTCCACTTGGAGACAACGGATATCGTGCAGGAGTCGCCTGTTGCGTACAATTGTATCATGGATGTTAGTACCCCTGCACAACTCCGAAAAAGAAACAATTCTAGCCAGGTCACACTGCAATGTAAAATACATCAAGAGCAACAGGAAATATACGGAATGCAACATACCCCAGAGCACAGCCCGTCTGCCCACAAAGCTCTAAGGCGAGCTTATAAATCCTCTTGTACTACGTATGCAAAGAAAAGTAGTAAACTTTTTTTGAGTACTAATAAAAAGGAGTCTACCAACTTACCTACAATCTCATAGCCACCAGGGCCCCACGCGCAACACTTACACTCAACTACATTCACAACTAATCATGAACGTAAGAGCAAAATGTACCAAAATGAAAGTGCACATGGTTCTGTAAGCATCGAGCTCT
This sequence comes from Haemaphysalis longicornis, assembly GCA_013339765.2. Lineage (NCBI taxonomy): Eukaryota > Metazoa > Arthropoda > Arachnida > Ixodida > Ixodidae > Haemaphysalis > Haemaphysalis longicornis. Next base: position 99,079,158 of record CM023450.1, on the reverse strand, counting down.
CCTACACTAAGGCATTCAACTGAAAAACTGTTAATACGGGCTTGTTGGTACATGCTTAGTTTGATAACAGCGTTAGGACAGGCCACACAGAAGGCGACACGAAACTGGGCGCTCACTAACAGTATTCAAGGCGCTGCCTAGAGGTATTCAATCTAACCAACCCGCACCATACATACATTATACTCTTGCTGGAGCATTGAATAAATCCACGCCTGATAATGTACAAGAGTTACCGAAAATGTCGCCGTGGTAGCCAAATGTCTGAATGTGGGCTCATTCTTCATTTAAATGGACCCCGCACGCACACGCGCACACACGCACACACGCGCACACACACACACAAGCACACGAATGCACACACGCACACGCACACACTAAAAAGCAAGTGATATCTTTCGAGTGCCCAGGGTGCGACATTAATTGTCCTTGTTTGTTTCACATAGAAGGTACTACATCCCAACTTTCAGGAGTGACATTCAGAACATTTACCAACAATTAATAGACGCGCTCTGTGAAGGGCATGAGTCGGTTTCTTCTTATGTAGATCGCTGTTAAAATAATGAATAACTGACACATAAACGATAGCAGGATAATTAGCAATCTCAGTGTGGATACCTTAATAATTACATTCCTGTCCTACGCATTTCTACGGCTTATTAGGCACATGGAAGCGCACACACACACAAAAAAGATCACGTACCTTTCCGATATTCCCCAGTGAGAAACTTGAGCTCAGCTATTGAGGTATCTGAATTTTGTAATATATTGAGGCAAATGTTTAGTGAATAATGGGCTAGCCTTGTTGTCCGGCACATTGGAAACTGACCGGCGTGTTGTGCGACTGACTCTCTAATCGGGAAATCGCGTGAGTGGGCGTGTCGCTGGATGCATACGAACGCCTCTGAGTACTCGCCGCGAATATCATACACGGCTTCGTAAACGGATGATGGCGCATTACCTTGGGGCCATCTCTTCCTACGGACACAGACCCCCTTTCATGCAGAGCAGTGTTGCCTCAATTTCTGAAGTCCTCCATCGCTTTCCCATTCATATTTACTCTGTACGTTCACTGGCTTCTTCCTCTGGCTTTTTTTGCTCTCATCGTCATTTATTTCCCGCCGTGCTTAGCATTCGCTCTCTTTCAAACTCCTTTCTGGTTCCCTTTCGCTCGGTTACGACGCCACTGAACCACAGGAACGGAAGCTTAAGATGCCATTCTAAAATAAATCGAGAAAGGGAACAGGTGAAGCACTACAAAGTCCCAAATTTTCAGGGCCTGGTAGCCATATCACAGTAGACAAAAAAATAAATAAGCCAGCGAGCCGAAGGATTATGGGCAACAAATGTCGTGCGCCAATAGACTGCGAAAACAAGTGCCACACGCTTGATAGTCATAATCCGAGAATCCACTCTGCGCGCACATAATCGACGAGCTTAAGAAAAAGAAATCATTCTCAGCAAGGATGAGCCAGTTGGCTTAGTATAAGGGTATTTTTGATTTCGACTGAAGGCCGACCTTGCGACTGGTTTACTTCCATGTAGTTCATTTCCCGGTGCCCAAAAATCCTTAAGCTGGAATGTCCGTCGCTACAACGTGATACGGCTGCCCGGTCACAAAGACTTCAGAGTGGACGGTGTTACGTGAGCAACTTCGTAAGGTATGAAACATTTCGTATTGCGGCAAGTTCCAGTGATGGGAGTAGAACTGTATCTTTGATTCCCTCATTTCAGTAATGATGCGACAAAGGTCGCATTCTACATTCGCTTTTTGTGCGCTGTGTATTTCCTATCAACAAAAAAACAGCATGACTTTACGTATTCCTAGGGATGTAACGAGGTTAAAGCTATGGTATTACGGTGGTTCTTTAGTGACAGTGTGATCCTGATAGTTGATTGATACCAAAAAACATCGCAATTTTCAGAATAGTGAGAACCATTGACGCAAGAATCGAAGAGAAAAGGTCATAATTCCCAACAGAATCTAGCGCTGGACAATGCATGGTGGGATCTCAAACTTTTTTCGAAATACAAGGTCGTGCTGACCATTTCAAAGCTGTTCATAAATTTTGATCTGTTTAGAGGGCGATTATCTTCACCGCCCCCGCTTCTCGCTTGAACTTAAGGCTCAAACACTCTTTACTACTCCATACCGTTATTTTCGTGCTTGCAGCAAATTCTTCACGAAAAAAAAACAATAGACTGCACTCTCACACCAACACGCAAAAAAAAATGTTGAATGCTAAAAAAAGAGTAAAAACAATTTCCGCACGGTAGCAAGATATTGCGACCGCCTATGCTTTTACAAGTCGATTCAGGAATCTCTAAGAATCAAAATCCAGGGTTTATAATTTGGGCCTATTTGGTACTTTATTAACCAGGGAGAAATATCGTTTTTCTAACGCCTTTCAAAAATGATGTTTTAATGTTTACGGAGAAGATAATACTATCCAGTCATTTAGGATGCAAAAACATTTCCTGTAGTGTTGTGTACGCCACAAAATTTGGTCAGAAAGGGGTTTATCCTTTCTCCCAACCTCTGCAATTGGTCATGGGGCTTGGGGCTTGAGAAACCCTCTCATTTGGTAATTCAGGGTGAATTATGCATGTGAATGCGAATGAATGTGAATGGGGATGTGAGTGAATGTGGATGGGACGTAATCAATGGAGTGACAAAGGGGCGTGTTGCCACAGGAGCGAACACATTTCTTTTTAAACTGCATGCTAGTACCCTCAACGTCAAAAATTCGATTAAAGATCATAATATTCTAATTTGAAGAAAACTGCACGCATACTGTCATTTTGTGGGACATTTTAAAAAACTACCGAGAAAGCACTTAGCTATCCCACCGTTCTCAATTTTTGTCCTGGCGAGCTTCACGATTCCGTGCACGTTTTATATTGTACATATATAGTGGACTCTGTTTCGACCTAGCTGCAACACAGGAGGTGATTCTATATCACAGTCACGATTGTTGACATCGGAATGCTGATCCTAAAAACAGGGCCATGTAAAGAAAAGCATCACTCGGCCATACCTTCGCGAGAAAGAATTAACTTTGATAGTGCGTCATTGGCAATTGGGCGCGTGCGCGCGCATGTGTGTGTGCGTGTGTGCGTGTACGTGTGCCTGTTTATGTCTGCTTGCGTGTGCGTGTGCGTGTGTGATTGTGTGACCATGTGCGCGGGTGCGCGTATGAGTGTGCGCGCGTGAGCGTGTGTGCGTGTGTGTGTGTGAGTGTGTGCGCGTGCGCATGTGCGTGTGCATTGAGTGTGTGCGTGTGTGAGTGTGTGAGCGTGTGAGTGCGTGAGAGTGTGCGCGTGTGCGCGTGTGAGTGTGCGCGCGTGTTGCATGTGCGAGTGTGCGCGTGTGCGTGCATGCGCATGTGCGTGCATGCGCATGTGCGTGCGTGCGTGCTCATGTGTGAGTGTGCGCGTGTGCGTGTGCTTATGCGTGTGCGTGGGTGTGTGTGTGTTTATGCGTGTGTGCGTGTGCGTGGGTGTGTCTGCGCGTGCGTGTGCGTGCGTGCGTGCGCGTGTTGCGTGTTCGTGTTCGTGGGTGCATGCGTGTGGTGGTGTGCATGTGCGTGTGCGCGCACGCGCGCGTGTGTGTGCGTGCGTGCGTGGGTGCGCGTGTGTGCGTGCGTGTGTGCTTGTGTGCGTGCGTGTGCGTGTGTGTGCATGCGCGTGTGTGTGCGTGTGTGCGTGTGTGCGTCTGCGTGTGTGTGCGTGCGTGTGCATGTGTGCGTGTGCGTGTGTGCGTGTGTGTATGCATGCGTGCATGCGTGTGCGCGCGTGTGCGTGTGTGCGTGGGGGGGTGTGCGTGTGCGTGTGTGGGTGTGTGCGTATGCGTGTGTGTGTGGGTGTGTGCGTGCGCGTGCGTGTGTGCGTGTGTGTGAGTGTGTGCGCGTGTGCGTGTGCGTGTGCGTGTGTGTGTGCGTGTGTGTGTGTCTGTGTGTATGTGTGTCTGTGTGTGTGTGAGTATGCGTGTGCGTGTGCATGTACGTGTGCGTGTGCGCGAACGCGCGCGCGTGTGTGCGTGTGTGTGTTGCTGCTTAGTATTCTATCGATTACGAACTGGAAACAGCCGAGAGGCACCGGAAAAAAAATCATTGAAGGTCAGATATACCCCCTAATGCGAAAAAAACCAAACAGTTAAGGCAAAATTTTCATAGCCTGGGAGAGGGAAAGGGTAAGCAATGTCTGATGGCGGCCCCTTCCAGGCTATCGTAAGCACGCGCTACGGATGAAAGCACCCACCGCTGTGTCACGTCGCCGTTATCAAAAGCTAAGCGGAAATTACGATTATTTTCAGGCCGTTATTTGAGCTTCACCTAAGTCCGAGAACGCCGTTCAGGAACACTGAGCAATTCTAAAACTAAACAAAAAAAAACTTTGCCGCGTGACCTGCATTTCGCTCTGTGCTACTAATTTGCCATGCAATGTATTCAATATCAGGCAGTTCTGGTACACGCACAAATACGCTCAAAAGGAATGTTGGGGGCCGGTATAACAACATTCCAGGAAATGTATTTAAGATACGGCGTTGTTGCGAAATCCCTTGACCCGAAACACGGTTTTCGCCATGACCCAACAATGGTGCTGCCTCCTATCTAATTGTTGCTGAACCACGTAGTTTACAAGCCAAACACGCGTTTTTTTTTACAGATTATTCATGGGTGCGTGAAGAGCCACCGAGAAACACAAAAGTTTAGTAACGAATTTCTCGTCTGCCAACAGCAGGAGGATCTGGTAATTACGTGGAGGGTTATCATACCCGTGCATCCTTTATATAACTCTTTGAGTAGCCTTAGGTAGGCGTCCTTTATTCCCTGGTCTTTTAGTGTTTCTAAAACGGCTGCTGTGAGCACAGAGTCAAACGCTCTGTCGTAACCTATAAATGCCATGTAAAGGGTTTAGTGTACTTTGCGGATTTTTCTATCACTCGGTTGACGACATGGGTGGTATCCATGGTTGAGTGCCCTTTCCTAAACACAGCCATCTCTCTGTGTTGATGGAAATCCGGGCTGTAACCTATGCGGCCATCTATGACTTTGTAAAACAGCTTGTAAACAACTGCGAGTAGACTGATGTGTCTGTAATTCTTGGGGTCCTCGGGATCTCCCTTCTTATGAATCAGAATAGTGTTGGCGTTTTTTCAGGCTTTGGGCACTTTTGCAGTGTTCAAGCATTCCGAAAATAGGACACCAAGCTTTTCCCGTACAATATATATACTACCTCCTCCCTCCTTCAAAAGATCTACCGTTATGCCGTCGTGACCTGCAGCTTTTTCCATTTTTACGCCTTTGAGAGCCTTTCCACCTTCCTGTGTTCACTAGCGAGACATCGCAAGTTGAGCTTTTGACGCGTAATCTTAGCAAATTCAAATTAGTTTCCTACCACTGCCGCAAAAATCCACCTCTACTTTCCTAAGAAGTTGCAAACATACCAGTCAAAACAATCGTATCTTTCAAGTGTCTTGGTCTAACATTAACTTCTGATCTTTCCTGGCGCACGCATATCACTATTATCCTTTATAGACCAGATTTAGGGGAACTCCCCAAGGTGGAGTAAGTTTCTGTAAAGGAAAGTTTGACATCCACCTAAATGCAGCCATACTCCTTCAAAGGAAAGCTATACAGCTTTCTCGGAAACTTCGCAGTTGAAGAAAAATCCTCCTGGACCAGGACGAATTTTTCTTCAACTGAGAAGTTTCCGAGAAAGCTGTATGGCTTTCCTTTGTAGCCGTATGGCTGCATTTAGGTGGATGTCAAAATTATCCTTTATCAGCGAACCGATCATTAGGATTCCTGAAACGTCACCTCGGACACTCAGTGTACCAAATGAGGCTTTTGGCAACCAATCGCTAATTAGGTCCAAACTTGAACACGCATCTCCCATCTGGAGCTCTCGTGAAGTTTATTTAATCAACGCTATGAAAGCAGTTCAAAATCATGCCGCTTTCTCCATTTATTCTTCTTATTCTTACGATATCAGTGTGTCATCCCTTAAAAATGCATCCCGTCTGTCCATGCTTTCTTGTCGCCGCAGGATCGCTACCCTGTCTCTCTCCCAGAAGTCTTATGAGTTAACTTCGCCAACCACCTTGCATATCTCCCACGGCACGTATTTCCCCCGCGCACGCTTCAAGTCTTCCGACCCCGTTCTGGAAAAACAATATTTTCTGCTTCATTGTTTTGCCGCACTGCCTCAGAATGGAATGGCCTTCCCCACGACATTGTTTTAATTACCTGTCCATCAGGTTTTATTTAAAGTATGTCCATGAACCTGCAATGTTAACTCGTGGCTATTGTAACTATGTTGTACAAATGTGTGGTTTTTAAGGAAATAAAGTGAAGTGCCGTGAAGTATATGCTCACGTGTAAGAGAAAGGAAGTAGGCTAACCTGGCGGTTGTGAGTGGGATGAACCTGTATAGATATCGATGTACTCTTGAACTGGTGCCTTACAAAGCTGTTGCTCAAGGACACCCGTTTAAAGGTATAATCAAACATCGTGATTATTTTTAAAATTTTAGCGCTTAAATAAAGATGATATTAAAAAAATAAGTTTAGGCAATTGCGTAGCCGTCTTGTTCACACACTTTACTGTTAATCGGGTGGTCGTTTTTGCAGCCGTACAGTTCCTTCAAGTGAAAAGTAAACTCTGTAAAAGAGATCGACGCTGTTAAAATTTTTGGGTTCCGTAAGGTATGTGCTTTGCATACACGCATGGCTCAATCAGGGAGTGAAACAAACTAACAACGCCTGCTAGTAGGAGCAAGTCGCCGCATCTGCTAGCACCACCTACGCCGATTATCCTTTTTCCGTGTCGAGGCCCGAATTCCTCGCTCCTTCCCACAGGTGCTCTCTATCCAACCCCCAGCCGCATCATCAACCATGGCAGCCAAAAGTCTGAAATTCATTTGATATAACCCCTGTTTCCCGCGCAACCAAAAACAATGCGAATGCTGTCATCGGTCAAACGATATGAATGAGCAGTATATAACGATGCCTACACGAGAACGATGCTCAAAATTCTAAAACGCTGCCTTGCATGCAGAATCACCATCGACATTTGACATTTTGCATTTCGGATATGTAAAATCCACCACAGGGTGGTACACATCCTCACATTGAAATTCTCCGCGTTGTCACGAATTTGTACTTTGCGGACGAATTCACAACAGGGACGAAGAGTCCGGACGGAATACAAAGCAGTGCGGGCGTGGTATAATGCGCAGGCATATTTGGGCACGGCGAGAATACGAATAGGATTCCTTTATTTTTCGCTCGTTGTTTTTTATCACGCAAGCAACATTAGTCGTGGCGCTAGGTATGTAGATTTAGCTCCATATAGGTGCATGAGTTTTTTTGAGTAGCCAAGTATTGCTATAGGAATAAAACGTTCACATAGTGCCCCTCTTCTTCCCACTGTCCGAAATCCTGAAGAATAAAATATTCGTCGCCTCCTCGAAAACGCCGACAAGAGCCTGCAGAAGTGCAGTGCGCGATACTCGCTAAGTACACATGCGCAACCGAAGTCGGGCTTGTCGCAAGGACGAAGGGCCTGAGCCTTTGAACATTAACGTAGCCTGTGGGCCCGTTGCCTGACCATGGCTCTCATTTCGAAATTCTATCGTGAATAAAAATGCATAAAATATTTACAATATTTACGTTCCCAAACTCTGTCGCTGTCTTCCACTAAAATTTGGAAGGTGAGCTCCCCTGCGTGTGTTGTAATACGCAGGGTATTGAATATTCCTTTCGATTTTCGCAGCGCTTCAGTGGCATTTGAGAGATCATGAGAAACACACTTAAAAACGCAAAAACGTACTAGTATCCTTGTATCGTGGGATGCCTTATACACACTATCCGTCGAAGCAGGGAGGAAGACGCGTTGATAGCAAAATTTCAATTCCTACCGCAATCGCAAACGCTTACACGCATGTAGCACATGCTCCGCCAAAGATGATAAATATGTTATAAGGCATTTTCTGATGATAAACAGCTAACAATAAATCATTTTCTGATGCATAACAAATGTAGGTATGGAGTTCTGCCTGCTCCGGAAGTGACCATCGTCTTAGATACCCAAGAGGCTACACAAATTAAACCATGCTAGGAAGGCTCTTACCAAGATAAACAGCACTCTCACCCTAGAGAAAGATCTGGCCACCCAGGTGTAGTAGATGGCCGCCACCTCCAATGACCAGCCAACTCAACTGTAGGCCCCCTGTCCCAGCAGTTGTAGAGGACATGCACTCGGCCATGGTCATAACAGCGATACAGCAGATGGTGCTAAGAATCTCTGGGTCGGGACAGGCCACCATTGGAACTTGACCCTGGCAACGTTCAACGCATCCACTCTGTATAGCGAGGGAAGCTTGTCTGTACTACTAGAGGAGCTCTCCGACATTAAGTGGAATATTATAGGGTTAAGCGAAGTTAGAACGACAGGAGAAGGCTTCGTGGAGCTCCCTAGCGGGCATATTCTGTGCTACAGAGGACCCCAAGAGAATAAAGAACACGGGGTGGGATTTTTAATACACAGAGAAATAGCAGGAAACATGGAGCAGTTTTTCAGCATTAGCGAGAAAGCCTCGTCTGTCGTGATCAAGTTATAGAAGCGATACAGGTTAAAGATAGTACAGGCCTATGCGCCAACAGACAACTATGATGATGAAGCCATAGCCAGCTTCTACAAGGATGTAGAATGAGTAATGAAGAAGGCAACAACACAGTTCACCATTGTGGTAGGAGACGTTAGCGAAAAGGTTGGTAAGAAGTAAATGGGAGAAATGTCAGTGGGAAACTTCGAAGCAGCCAATCGGAACAGTCGGGAAGATATATTGGTGGGATTTGCTGAGGGAAATCACCTGAGGTTGACCAAAACATTCTTGTGCAAACAAAGAAAATAGGAAATGGACATGTAAAAGTCCCGATAGCACAACAAAAAACAAAATTGGCTTCATTTTACGTCACAACCCGGGTATCGTGCAAGACGTCGAGGTGCTAAGTAAGCCTCGGAGCAGCGATAATAGGGTGTTTAAATGCAAGCTGAGGCTGAATCTCAAAAAAGAAAGAAGCTCATCAAAACTAGGAAACCCCGCCTGGAGTCAGTCACAGCGAGATCGCAGTAGTTTAAAATAACTTCACAATAAATTTGCGCTTCTGAACGAGCAGAACAAGGTCAGCATAGACCAGCTAAATGGCCACCTAACGTCACCACTCAGTGAATCAGCAGCAGCTGGGCAGAAACAACATGTAGGGAACAAACTGGAAAATAACTAAGAAAAGGAAGGAACTAATTGGTTAACGTAAGAACTTCAAAGTGTCCAGTACAGCGGATCGGATTTCATTAGCCGAGATTTCGGAACTGATTAATAAAACAAACGACATCCGTGCATATAACATGACAGTGATCGAGGAAACGCTTCAAATAGGAGGAAGCTTGAAAGCAACTATAGCCACTGACAAAGACAGGATGTACGCACTCAGAGACGAACAGGCTAACATTACGCACAATTTGGACGAGACAACAAAGGTAGCAGAACGATTCTGCACCAGGCCCTATGTCAGCAAAGTTAGAGCAGGGGAAACTACTGAGAGTACAAGCTCAACTTGGGATGTCCCACTAGTAACTAAAGAGAAATTTGGAAAAGCTCTCAAAGGCATGAAAAGACTATAATCTACAGGTCACGATGGCATAACCGTGGATCTTTGAAGGAGGGAGGAGATATTGTACAGGAAAAGCTTGCTGAACTATTCTTGGAATGTTGGAAACACATAAACAAGCCTATAGCATCGGAAAACGCCAACAGTTTTCTGATTCACAAGAACGGAGATCCCAAAGACCTCAAGAATTGCAGATCCATCCGCCTACTCTCAGTTGTTTACAAGCTGTTTACAAAAGTTATAGTTTGCCGCATATTTGACAGCCTAGATTTCCAACAACCCAGAGAGCAGGTAGGGTTTAGGAAAGGGTACTGAACCATGGAGCACATCGATGTCGTCAACGAAGTGATAGAAAAACCCGCAGAGAACGCTAAGCCCCTTTACATGGTATTTATAAATTATGAGAAATCATTTGGTTCCGTACTCACCGCAGCCGTGCTAGATGCACTAAAACACCAGGGATTAGAGGAGACCTACATAAGAATTCCTGAAGACATAAATAAAGAATGCACCGTTGCGATAGCCCTCCACAAGCAACGCGATAAAGTCTCGATCCCGAAGGGAGTAAGACAGGGAGGTACCATCTCTCCAAATCTACTAACAGCATGTTTGGAGGGGGTGTTTAGAAAGCTTGGTAGGGAAAACACACGATTAAGGATAAATGGGGAATACTTGAGCCATTTGATGTTTTGAACGACATTGTATAGCTGAGTGAGACTGCAGAACACCTGCAAACAATGCTTGAGGAACTGCAATCTCGAAGCATGACCATGGGACTAAAAATAAATATGAATAAATCTAAAGTAATGAGAAACAAGCATGCAAAAAACGTCCTCTTGAGCTTAGGATACGAAACGCTAAAGAATACACTATTTCGGGCAGATGGTTAGTGCTGACCCCAACCACGAAAGAGAAATCCGGCGCAGGAGACGTGTTGGCGAGCACTAGGCAAGGACTCCCAAAAATGAAAGTAAGCTAGCTCTGCCATTCAAAAGAAAAGTCTACAACCAGTCAATACTGCTCGTTATGGGCCCCTTACTAAACAACTAGACTTGGCGTCTTACTAAAGAACTAAAAAGTAAACTTAGGTCGGCTCAACGGGCCATGGAACGGATAATGCTACGAGTAACACTTAGGTACAGGAAACGAGCTACCTGGATCAGAGAGCAAACTTTAGTAGAAGATATCATAGTTGAAATAAAGAAAAAGAAATGTACTTGGGCTGGGCATGTAGTGAGGTGAACCGACAACCCGTGGACAATTAGGATGAGAGAGTGGATACCAAGACATGGGTCTAGAAGAAGGGGAAGGCCAATAATTCGATCGAGAGAATAAAGGAATTCGGGGGTAAACTGGGGACTCGAGTGGCGCAGGACAGGAGCGGTTGGAGGTCAATGGCAGAGCCCTTCGTGCTGCAGTGGGCCTGAGTAGGCTGATGATTATGATTGATCCGATGATGGTGGTCACCTGGATAACGAAGACGATTTCTGTCGAGATTTCGGTAGGCGATAAACAGCAAGTTTGGTCAGAATTATTCAGCAGCCCTCCACAACAGCACACCTCATCAGGTGTGTACGTTCGGAATGTAAAACCTTAAATATGAATTTTAATTGAAACCAGATGGTAGTCGTATAAAGATCAGCCTTTAAAATGTGAGATTGTGTGCTTATTTTTGTGCAATATCGAGAGAAGGGGAAGGTTGTGTTTGTGCTGCGCAAAAAATGGCTCATCTGGATGGATGAGCAGAAACAATACCAAAAAAATTACAAAACACCAGAAGGCATTAGGCGGGAGAAATTCCAGATTAAAAAATTCCCACACGGAATAAATACGAGAAGGGAAAGGCATGCAAGTAGAACCGTTTATAAAAGAACTTTGATTGCTTCTTACAAGAGATTTATTTCCGGGATAAAATAATAGCGGGGGATGTCTGCGGGGAGCAACCGGAGTTCACCTCAAATTTCCCGAATTCCCAAGGCGCAGGCTTAGCGAATTCCACAGTGACATTACCACTTCGCCATAGCATCGGGATGGTTTGAAGACAGCGCGAGGAGATACGGGCGTGAATCACACGATGTACGGCGCGAGGCCAGAAAGTGCCCATCGTAGTGAACGCCCTGCCCAGCCCGTCATTGGCCCTCCCCGACAATAAGATTTAATTGCGCCGCACGAGAGGGCCGCCGCAGTTTGAATGATCACGGTGCAGTCTGACAATGTGTCTGTAATGGGCACGCCTTGAATAAGTGCATGTATTCAGTGAGAGTTTCCTTTTCACATGGTAACAGCAAAAAAGGAAAAAAAAATTCCGATCTATCTACTAATGTCTAGGTGTTCCTACGCTGCTTGGATTTATGTTGCTATTTTAAAGGCGATAGACATTAGGTGAATATTATAAAGTTAGCCGAAGTAAGAGAAAGAAAGAATACGTTTATTGGAAAACGGCGATGGTAGTCGAGCCGTCGCGCTGGCTTTCTACGCTAGATTATAGAAGAAAACGGAAAAATAAATAAGTAAATAGGAAATGAAAAGATCTGGGATGATGTGCACTCTGCATTACTCACAGTCACATAGAAAAAGCTTTTCACCAAGCTCTGTCCCGTTTTGGGGTCGGAAGAAACACCAAGAGAGCTTTGGTTGCTCGTGCAGCCTCATAGACCCGACCAAGGACCGAAACCGGTCTCACCTCAAGTCTCGCACCAAGCGGCCTGCACAAAGCTAATGTTAATTTATGCCTTTGTACGACGTACTTTGACACACGCATATAAAATTATGAATGCCTTTTCAGGTGTCACATACGTGGAGCAAAAAGATGAAAACGACCGCTGAATTTTATAGACGCAATGTCCTGCGTAGGCCACATTCAAGCTCAGTCTATGGAGAATGGCTTCCTTGCACTTGCTAAGCCCTGGTGGCTTCCTGAAGGTGCACTTGAACTCAGTCAGGTGAAGAGGTGCGTAGTGCTGCCTTGCGTCAATCTAGACAGCCATGCGCGCTTTACATGCGCTTGATGGGGTGAGTATTGCCGCTTCCTTTCTCGTGAATAGGATCGGCAGAGCTTGAGTACAGATACTGTGACCAGATTAAGCGGCTTTGTCAGCTTTGTCATGGTCGTCAACTCCACCGTTGACGGGAAGTCACTGTAGTCTTACGCTATTCCCCCTTTGTGTTTCTTGTAGGAGGAAAAGATTGATTTCCCGGGCCAGCTGTTCTTTTGGTGGCAGTTCTTAGCTCTCGAGTGCTGACCTGGTGCCTGTAAAGACAGCCTATTCATTGGCCGGCTGCTTTCGAATATACTGCAACGCCGCGTGCTATCCAACCAACTCAGTAACTGTCGTAAAGGACTTGTGGATTAGTGGGGTGCAGTGGTAGTGAGCGACGAAGGGATCGAGATCCCAATCGCCAACGATGTAGCCGTCACAGAGCCATCAGTGTACACGTGAGTGTCGTTGTGTATTTCTCGTTAATAAGCTCCAAACAAAAATCTTTAGAGCCTGGGCTGGTATATCCGCCTTCCGCCTAAATCCAGGTACACGGCTGACAATTTTCATTTGAGCAAACCGCCACGGAGGGTGAGGACAAGAGGCTGAAGGCCGATATTGGGAAGCAGATCGTGCTGTACTTTAGAGACACAGCCCACGCTGCCTTGCCACAATGCGCAGTCGCGTGAGAAGTTGTTCGATTGCCTGCAAAGCAGTGTGCGGAATCCGCCTGCTTTCTGACATGGTTCCCACTGTCAAGGTAGCCTTCAGAACACCAAGGCATATTCTCACTATTTTGGCCTCCAGCCCCACTAGTGCTTTAAAAGTTCCTTTGGAGCGAGAAATTACGGCTGGGGAGCTATAGCGAAGTAACCTTCGCCAAGGGCGTCGTAAGTCCTTAAAAGAGAGATGACTCTAAATCCATCAGTGGTATTGGAAAGCACGCCGAAAATGTGCGCAAGTGACGTTAGCTTCAATTTTAGGGTTTGGATATGCGGCGTACATGTCAGATGGGTGGTCAGCCGGTCACAGTTGACGTAAAATATCGGTACTTCTGCGGCCGTTTGCACGTAATTTGGGACGTCCCGCTTTGTGAAGGCAATTGCGGCGCACTTGGTCGGTGATATATCAAGGCACCGTGTCGCGAGAAAGTTTAACGGAAACTTCTAAGACGGACTATTGTACTAACTCCTAGCGCTTGCGAATGACGAACGCACAGCCCTCTATAGTGGGTGAAGCCACAACTAGCGACTGACGTGAGCAGCGTCATCGCGATAGCGAAAGTAGTGCCACTATTACGGTGATCGCTGGAGTTTTTACTGCGAAACAGTATATGTCTAACCTCCCAGTTTTCGCTCCGGTGAAGCCGCTTTACTCGGTGCCACTCCGGGGCTCCTCCTCGCCACAACTCGGATGCCTCTTTCACAAGTTGCGCGATCGGCTTACAGCCGTGGTAGCGCCTTTATCAGATGACTGCGGAGAATCTAATGATGCGCGGTTGGGCGTAAAAACGACCAAAAGCCGCGTTGCCGAAAATATAACCGCCGCCGTTGCCGCCTCAAATTCCACCTAGCCAAGTAGCTGCGAATTACTCCGGGTTGAAGAGCAAGCACCTTGCGCAATTGAAATGTCGGAGTGAGCCCATAATCCTTCTCCAGCTTGAAAGGTTGATTGATTGATTGATTGTAGGGTTTAACGCGCCGACGCAACGCAGGCGATGAGGCGCGCAGTAGTGGAGGCCTCCGGATTAATTTTTACCACCTGGGGATCTTTAACGTGCGCCGAAATCTTTAGCAGCGCAACGCCTTAGCCACTGAGCCACTCTCGGAGCGACACTTTCTCCAGTGTATTTCTGGCCTGAGTAGGCGCATGTCACCGGTTCCCGGTTTGTGTGCACGATTGAGTGGAGGAAAAAGGGGGCGTGAACGTACAGATAGGCATCATGCCGGTACCTAAGACATGCCCGTTGTGCTGGCGACAAATTTAAACGTCAAAGTCTTACGGCTCAATGCAACCTGTCAGCTGCACTCCGTAATCCAGAGTTTTGTGCCTAAGTTGGTGGGTTACACGGAGAGTAACGTGCCTACGACAGGAGAGGGAAACGTGGTCAGATATTTGTCCGTTAGAATAAAGCTTGAGGCCTTCTTGTTTGAACTCGCTATTATATGGACGCATGTCGTTCGCTTGGAGGAAGAATAGGGGGAACTGAAGTAACGTCAGCGCGAACAGTAGCGCGAATGGGCGCAAAAACACGAAAAGCCGCTACCGCCACCGTTTCCGCGGCACGTTATAGCTCATCGAGAAGCTGCGAATTATTCACCCATGTGCAGTGACGACCGCTTGGAATGCCGGCGTAAGCCAATATAACCTGTTCAGCTTAAAGGGTTTACTGTTGTCTTTCACTTCTAACCACGTGCATATAACCAGTCGCCGGTTTATAAATGGACGGGCTGGGAGTGGAGGTAGCGGGGGGAAGGGGGGGGGGGGGGGGCCGTGCACGCGCCGCAGTAGGTTTCGTGTTCTTACTAGTGGCTTGTCCATTGTGCTGGCGGGAGGTATAAACGCGTACGTCAAACGGCTCAATGCGACCTGCCAAAATTTTTCAGTGGCCGAGCGGATTGGGTTGCGTGTTACACAGACGGAAACACGAATACGACACGGGAAGGAAACAGCCAGGTTCCCGTATGCCCGTTAGAATAAAGCTCGGGTCCTTCCAAGTTTCATTCGGCTGTTTGGCTAGGAAGTACGTTCAATCGCAAATTACAAACAGACGTGTTTTGTTTTGTGCACTCCGTGGATGCCTTCCAGCTTCGCAGGTCATCCTTCTTCACAGAGTGGAAGGGCAGTGATATTTTCTTTTTTTGAGGGGGGGGGGGGTGATCTCGGCCAATCCCCAAAGTGGGTATGTTTGGCTTGACAAACGTGCGCTACGGACGCTGGGGGGTCACCGCGTCACTCACACGCACACGCGAGCGCTCGTCATTTTCTTGGATTTCTTAACTGTCGGGCAATCGCCGCGAGGCACTCGCTCAAGAGCATGCGCTCACGTGCCCTCGGCATTATCTGGATATTTTTAACTGCGGGCACGAATGTCGAACGGTTTGCTGAACAGCTCCCCTGTTAAAAGAGTCGGGTCCCGTAACCCACACTGAGGGACACCACGGGCCACGTTATGGGACGATGCTATAGACACAGAGATGCTCTTATCAGAGAGGTAATTAGACAGTCGTACATGCGTCCCCCCCCCAGATGCAGCGATGGCGTAGAGGTAGAACACCCGCCTCGCGTGCAGACGGACCGTGGTTCGAATCCCGGTGCCAGACAATTCCCACCGGATAAAAAAAAATCCGCGTATTGATGGAATTGCACAAGGGGCTTGGGGTGCAGCCTGACCCCGGCGACCATCGCCGGTAATGCACTCCCTCACCAGAGCAGGATTGGCCACCCTGGTGCAGTAACGGCCACAACCTCCCATGAAAACGCCAATTAACCCTCGGCCCTCAGTCCCCAGCGGCTGCGAAGCAACTGACCACGGCGGCGGTCAGACCTGTGACGCAGCAGAGGGTGCTAAGAATCCCTGGATCCGGACAGGCCGCCAATGAAATCTGAACCTGGCAACGTTTAACGCGCGAACCTTATCTAGCGAAGCAAGTCTCAAGGTGTTGTTCGAGGAATTAGAGGGCATTAAATGGGATGTAATAGGGCTTAGCGAAGTTAGGAGGGCAGGCGAAGACTTTACGGTGCTGCAAAATAGACACGTCCTATGTTACCGTGGTCTAGAGGACAGAAGAGAACTGGGAGTGGGATTTCTAGTCAATAAAAGCATAGCTGGCAACATAGACGAATACTATAGCATTAACGAAAGGGCAGCAGGTCTTGTAATTAGGCTCAATAAGAGGTACAAGATCAAGGTGGTGCAAGGCTACGCGCCCACATCCAGCCACGACGACCAAGTAGTGGAACGCTTCTATGAAGATGTGGAATCGGCAATGGCTAAAGTAAAAACACAGTATACCGTAGTTATGGGGGACTTCAATGCTAAAGTAGGCAAGAATCAGGCTGGAGACAAGGCAGTTGGGGACTATGGTCTGGGCTGTAGAAATAGCAGGGGGGACCTACTAGTTGAGTTTGCAGAACGGAATAACCTACGCATAATGAATACCTTCTTCTGTAAACGGGAGAGTCGGAAGTGGATCTGGAGGAGCCCGAATGGGGAGCCCAAAAATTAAATAGACTTCATATTATGCGATACCCCTGGCGTCGTGCAGGATGTGGAAGTGCTCGGAAGGGTAAGGTGCAGTGACTACCGTATGGTAAGATCTCAAATTAGGCTAGATTTGAGGAGGGACCGCAACAAGCTAGTACGAAAGAAGCCGATAAAGGAGCTAACAGTAAGACGTAAAGTAGAAGAATTCAGGATCGCGCTTCAGAACCGATATTCCGCCCTTAACGAGGAAGCCGAGTTTACGACACAGGAAGCCAGCGACAACCTTACACGCATTATCACGGAGTGTGCAGTAGAAGTCGGGGGCACTATGGCTAGACAGGATACTGGTAAACTTTCACAGGAGACGAAAGATCTAATCAGGAAACGGCAAACCATGAGAATCTCCACCGCAGCTGACAGAATAGAACTAGCCGAGCTCTCGAAGTTAATCAATAAGCGTAAGACAGCTGACATACGGAAGTATAATATGGAGAGGATCGAATACGCTGTAAAGAACGGAGGTAGCCTGAAAGCAGTGAAGAGACGTCTTGGCGTGGGGAAAAATCAGATGTATGCACCTAAGGATAAGCAAGGCAATGTCATCACAAATAGGGATAAAATAGTCACAGTGGCCGAGGAGTTCTATAGGGATCTGTACAGTAGCCGAGACATACAGGATAATGCCGAACGAGACAGTAGCTCAGAGGAGATAGACATCCCACCAGTACCGACCGAAGAAGTAAGGAAGGCTTTGAAAGAAATGAAAGGGGGCAAAGCACCTGGTGAGGATCAGATAACAGCAGACCTCTTGAAGGATGGCGGAGAAATTGTACTTGAAAAACTGGCAAACCTGTATACGCAATGCCTAATGACCGCAATGGTACCGGAATCTTGGAAGAACGCGAAAATCATCCTAATGCATAAGAAAGGCGACATGAAGGACTTGAAAAATTACAGGCCGATCAGCTTAATGTCAGTCGTCTACAAGGTATTTACCAAGGTAATCGCTAACCGAATCTCTGCAACCTTAGATTTCAGTCAACCTAAAGAACAAGCAGGGTTCCGTAAAGGTTATTCAACAATGTACCATATTCACACGATCAATCAGGTGATAGAGAAGTGCGCTGAGTATACTGAACCCCTATACATAGCCCTCATAGACTATGAGAAAGCATTTGACTCGGTCGAAACCCTAGCAGTCATTCAGGCATTACGGAACCAGGGGGTAGATGAGCATTATGTAAGAATACTAGAGGATATCTACAATGGGTCCACAGCTACCATAATCCTCCATAGGGAGAGCAGTAAAATACCTATAAGGAAGGGTGTCAGACAAGGAGACACAATCTCTCCAATGTTATTCACAGCATGCTTACAAGAAGTATTCAGAACGTTGGATTGGGAACAGGTGGGAGTAAGGGTTATTGGAGAATACCTCAGTAACCTCAGATTTGCGGATGACGTTGCTTTGCTAAGTAACTCGGGGGACGAATTGCAAAGGATGCTTTCCGCACTGGGCGAACAGAGTAGAACCGTGGGCCTGAAAATTAATATGCAGAAAACTAAAGTAATGATCAATAACCTCGGGACAGCACAGCAGTTTGAGATAGGGGGCGAGGCAGTGGAAGTGGTAAGCGAATATATCTACTTAGGCCAAGTTGTGACCCCAGATCCCAACCATGAGGCAGAGATAATTAGAAGGATCAAAATGGGGTGGGGTGCATATGGCAGACATACTCAGATAATGAATAGCAGCCTACCATTGTCGCTGAAGAAGAAAGTGTATGACAGCTGCATCTTACCGGTACTCACCTACGGGGCAGAAACTTGGAGGCTCACTAAGAGGGTTCAACTTAAATTGAGAACGACTCAGCGGGCAATGGAGCGGAAAATGATAGGTGTAACATTAAGGGACAAGAAGAGAGCGGAGTGGGTCAGGGAGCAAACTGGTGTTAAAGACATATTAGTAGAAATTAAGAAAAAGAAATGGACGTGGGCAGGGCATGTAATGCGAAGGCAAGATAACCGCTGGTCATTAAGGGCTACAGAGTGGATCCCTAGAGAAGGCAAGCGTTGCAGGGGGCGGCAGAAAGTTAGATGGGCAGATGAGATCAAGAAGTTTGCGGGGATAAATTGGTCACAGTTGGCACAGGACCGAGATAATTGGAGAATAATGGGAGAGGCATTTTCCCTGCAGTGGGCGTAGATAGGCTGGTGATGATGATGATGATGACATGCGTCCCGCGATGCCTGATGACCTCATGGCTGTCCGGACAGCTTCATCAAGAACACTGTCTTATGCCAATTTGATGCCAATGAGCACTGCGATAGAAATGCGCCGACGTATCTTTGCGTGCTTCACATGTGTTGCAAGGGCAATGCATGACATTGTCAATGCTGCTCCGGCTCTTGCGCAAGCCCAAAATCTGCGGCGGAAATGTGCTTCTGTCAGTCAGATCCCACTCTAAGCGCAGTTCTACCATCTTCTCCATGAGCTTACCAATGCAGTTTAGAAGCACAGTAAGCTGATACGAATCAATATTCGTATGCTCTTCCCAGGTTTCAATACTGGCACGATATGAGCGCGCTTCCACTCAGAACCACGTCAGGCGGTCTGACAGGACCGGTTGAATATTGAGAAGACCCATCGCTTCGCAATGGCGCCTAGACGACATAAAACCGTATAACTTATTTTAACAGGTCCTGGAGGAGAGGCTTTGCTAAATAATAACAGAGCAGCTTCACGTTCTGCCATGAACAATGGTTCGTCTATATATGGTGTGATTGGTGATGCGTTCGCTGCCCTGGAAATATTCGAAGGTAGGTACCCCGGTGTGGCAGTAATTTCAGCACAGAAGGATTCAGCGACGTCTAAGCCACCTGCCTTCATTCTGAAAGTTAGAAGCGAAGTAAGAAGAACATGGGAATGCTTCATGAAGCTAACTAGCGGGCACATTCTGTGCTACAGTGACCGCAAGCTTTAACATTTCGGTTTCGGGCCCACTGCACATGCGCAAACAGGTTGCAAGAACCCAAGCTATATACCAGCAAGCCAACATCAAAGAACAAGGCCAGCGGCACCGCAGTAGATCCAAAGGGGCATGCAGCAATCACTGCCATCCCCCATCGTACACCGAATGCCTATCGGCTCAAGCAGGAAAGAGCTGGTCGTTATACAAAAAGGCTGACGGCACAACGCGAAGAGCAATGACGGAAAGATTGATGCCCACCTTTTACGGTCTGGATCCTGGCCTTGACACACATATATGCCTCCTGCTTTCTATGTACGTTCTGTGGTTATGGATGCTGTTTTGAGCCTTTTTTTGTTGTGCCATTGGACCGCCATTTCCTTGTACCTAAAGAGAACGGCGGCGTGCTCAGTCCCAGATTGTGTGATGACGTCGGTGCTTGCTCCACCGCAAAAGTAATTAATTGTGGTCACGTCAGGCAGACTCGAGGACGGGCCACGAAAGGACGAGCTGGAGTCGCGTACCCGTGAATGGAATCTATCCGTCTACGAGATGGCGAGATTGCGAACGGAACGCGAAAAAATGGAAAGCTATAACAAACCAACGAAGTAAAGTGGGGTGGTGTAAGTATAATAAAGAAAAACACACATAGAGAGGTATGGCTTTCCATGATTTTAACCTTTATGATCTTACAGCAGTGCACTGTTGCCTATGAACCTTTTTGTATTACTGATGGCAGAATTCCCACCAGGAAGTCAAACCCCCTTTCAGAATAATGAAATATGAAATAAATGTGTGACCTGTTGATATAGAGCTTCTCCATAAAACCTGTAGAAGTATCCGCAGCTAGTGTCCACGCGACTTTAAGAGCCTTGTAATGCCATAGGAGTTCTTTGTACTGCATAGTTCAGCATTTGCGTGGCCCGAAACGGCCTTTCGGTTCGGAAATTAAGTTTCTGTCCTCTGCAAAAAACTTTGACGATAATAAATCGTACTCTGCCGGCAGAAATGTCCATAAGAGCCACTGAATGTTCAAAATGAACTACGTATTTTGGAGAAAGTTAATCTCCAGAAATTCAGAGAATTTTCTGCTAATGCGTAGGAATACTATGATGCTTTCCTTCGTTTTATTATTAGTGTGTGACACATAGCCTCCATCCGCACTTTTATAACGAATAAATGTGTTAACGTCGCCATTGTGTATTCAGTGCAGGTAGGGCGATAAGCGACTGGTGCTTTTGAAGATTTGTTTTGTTTAGGCTTGTTTGTGTTTCTGGGCTTTATTATATGTGTCTTCGTCGTGTGAGCCCGGTCTTTAAGATATAGTCATTTCAGGTGTATTAGCTTTTTTGCTTTCTATCCATTTTTTTTTTCATTTCCTTCGACCAATTATCCCCCGTTACACCACCGAAAAAAATTATGGGCTATAACTTCACCACATGGGTATTTCTATGCACATTCTGGACGTAACACCTTTGGTGACATTCTTATTCCCGTCGGGTGAACCAGATAACAATATCGGCTGTTTTGTTGAATGATTAACTACAGTTTATGGCACTGTTATGGTAATGCTGCGGACGCCAACAAGTGTAATTCATTATGGGTGTGTCCCTATGCAGTCCATTTCTTGTATTGCCGATTCGGACTATGACAGATTGGTTTTATTTGTTTTTTTTGTAGAGTATTGTATTGTCATTTCTTTATTTATTTATTTAGACACGTTAAAGGATCCGAAGGACATCACATAGGAGGGGATCAGAAAAGGGAAACTTGAGGGAGGTTCCCATTTGAACCCGTTTCCCATTTGAACCTTCTTGCTTGTTCCCTGCCACTTCAACCCGGTACAAAACGCCCTTCCCATTTCGTATTTTCCCAATTAGCACCTTCCCGGAATAACGAACCTGCAGTTTCGACCCGGGTGAATCGGACCAACGCGTGCGATTTTTTGAAATTAAAGTTGCGTCAGACTGTATTTTAACCTCATGTTTTGAGTTTCGTCCGACGCAACCGAAAGTCAAAAATACTTGCGTCCGCCATAACCTAAAAATTAAATTGAAGTAACGTCAAACGTATTTCACAGTAAAAAACGCTACGGCTGGCAGAGCCAAAGTAGCGCTTGTCCCTCCCGTCCACTCCTCGTCCTGTGTTTTTATTTAGCGCTTGTTTTCCGTCTGACGATGAACCAACACGCCCAAACCTTTTCCCTTCTGAAGAGCCAAAGTATGCAGACGTTTTGTTAACCTGCAACTTTTTTGCAATGGTCCGTTTTATGATACGCGGCGCCAATTAAAAATGGCCGCGTATCTGCTCCTTTCGTTGCAAATGTCGTCAAAAGACGATAGTCTTTATCGAATTTTGCCAAGTAAATGCCTGCCTGCGCTTTCCCACTCACCTCTCATGTTCCTCTTGCGCCGCGCTCCTCCCAAGGTAAAGACGCCAAAGGTTTGCGTAAATCATTTTAAATTTCCCGCGTTCCACTGCTCCAAACCGGGTGTCTCGATGCCAACGCTACCGTACGGCGAAGACGCGCGTGAATCGAGGGGCCCTACTTCAACGGTTATAGAACGGCGTTTCGCTACTCCACGTGCGTTGCAAGCAGAACGTGGAACCTATCTAGTGGAACCTTTCGTAACTGTTGCCGGTTGATTTCTTAAAATGGCGCCAGAAGCTACAGTAGCGCGGGCGACAGCAGGCGACGGCGGAGTGAATTCTTTTTCTGCAGTTGATGAAGTATTTAATTTCGCAAAAGTCAAGCCTGTTTGATTTTTTATAAAGGAACACTGCAAATATCCCTTCTGTATTAATTTGTTGTCTGATATTTGCGTAATGTCTTGTTCTTCTTCAGCAATTTTGACAAGTATGAATACATTACACCGGAACTTAGACGGGCAGATTTAGCTGTGACTATATAAGACTACTAGCGGCAGTACCCGGCGGTGCCCGGGTGGGCCATTATATTAAGGACAGCAATGGGCATACCATTAGTACGTTTATGTGTTAGTCGTCATATTAGCCTACTTCATTGGGAAGTGGTACACACTCGGGAGCGCATGCCTGCTGTCAGTACATGGGCTCCAACAACAGGCGCGTCGTGGTAATGTGAAACGACTGGCACTCGTGTTTTACAACAACTCTCGCTAAACAAATTGCACCAAGATGGTGCACTCGAGCGAGTGAGTCAGTGAGGGACAAAAGTTTTATTGAGCCGGTGAAGTGGGAGTGCTTCCCAATTTCAGAAAGCCATGTGATGAGCGGGCAGCCATCGCTCTGGAGGAAGTATTGTCTGGACATCCAGATCGCTGTTAGTCACCAAGTTCTCCCACAGCTCAAGGGTGGGAAAAGTGGATGGAAGAAGGAGGAGCTTGGTTTGCTTGCACTCTTAGAGATTGCACTGGGGAAAAAACTATGGAGGCCGGCTGGGTGAGGGGTATCCTTCCTCGTAGGAAGTGCAATCTCAGAAGATATGAACGATGCTCATCGGTACAGTTTTATCATAGGTCACATGGGCTCCCTACGGGAGGCGCGGGGTTGCAGGAAGTCCCAACAGATGCCGATGGCTAACCTTTGCGCTTTTTACTGGTACATCTTCTCTTTTACATTTATGTCACCGGCTCCTACGGGAGACGCGTAGTTGCCGAAGGTGTTAACAGATAGCGACCGCTAAACGAACACGGGAAAACTCAACTGAATTTTACGTCCACGTGGATGCAGATTAAACAATCTCGCTGGCCTTCTTGGGCGCATGTTAGGACAAAATCCTCAAATTGGTTTTTGGGCAATTAAATGGGCAGCATTTTCAAGAAAAAAACGAATGGGAGATATCAACTGGCTGTGTGGTTATTTAAGAATGTGTAAAAACACAGGGTTTTTCCGAAATCCTGCTTGCCTCTATTGTTAGGGTGTCATTGAAAAATGTTGTAGAACAGTGTTTAGATAGCTGAGTAAGTTGCCTATCTCATCAAAGACCACTTCGATATCTCAAATGGCGGGCTGTAAAAAAATTAATATCTGAAAAACTATTTTACCGCTTTTCACTCTCCTCATGGTGGAATTTTTAAAATTTTCAGAAATATTGACCTCCAACACCGTAATCAGAATGTGCCCTTGAAATCTGTAGCCCTTTGAAAGAGCAGTTTGGCTAGGCATGTACATAACCTGATAGGCCTTTTTGGCTCGTCAGCCGTGTCATTTGCAAAAAAACAATTTGGCCTTTTTAGCGGCGTCGCAGGGCGAAATCCTTAAAAGTGGTTCTGTGCATTTGTATGAGTAACATATGCCAGCAAAAATCAGTTGTATAACTGAATGGGTGAAAGATTTATATGAGAATATTTAGGAACACCATTTTATTTCCGGAATGCGGGATCACCTCTCTAGTGTAGGTTAGGGCGAAATCCAAAAACTAATTTTTAGATATTATTAAGGGCTACATATATCAGCAAAAAGCGCTTGGATATGTGAATGGGTGACCGAGAAAATGACGAAATCGCGAAACCACAATTTCACCCTTTTCCTAAGTTTAGGAGCTGCAAATTCCTGAAAAACCCGCCTTAGTGAGCACCTACTCAATAACCTGAGCGACCTACTTAGTGAGCACCTACTCAATAAACTCGCGAAATTTCAAGTCTCTACATCTAACAGTTTTGGCTGGGCGTTGATGAGTCAGTCATTCAGTCAGTCAGTCAGTCAGTCAGTCAGTCATTCAGTCAGTCAGTCAGTCAGTCAGTCAGTCGGGCACTTCTTTTTATAGGTATAGATTGACGCAGTAACATTATTTTACTTTGGCCGGGGTGGCTGAATCGAGTCACAGACAGACAGACAGCAGAGCAGACAGACAGACCAGACAGACAGACAGACAGACAGACAGACAGGACAGACGACCAGACAGACAGACAGACCAAAAATTTCTGCGTTTATAGTAGCCAAGAAAGACTACCGTCTGCCTAAAAGAAAAACTTACGAATGAAATGAAACAAAATACAGTCATAGAGGCGTGCCACCGCACACTACCAGGATTCGTCGCACGCATGCGCCCTTGCAAGAAGCTTAGCTCTTGCCGCAAGAGCGATGGAAGACACGCTGATACAGTTATCTGCCTCCCTGTGAATACAAAAGCTAGGCCTCATAAATCTCTTTTCACATAGTCGCGCCCGCTGCCTAAAACACGTGTGGCATCAAATGCTTTTCTCTAGGTCCGTCTCTTTTTTTGCTGGTAGAATGGTTCGAGCACAGTTGACCGACTAAAACGAATAAACGTCAAAATGGCGGCGCCCTTGAACCGCGGCTGGGTAAACAAGTGTCACTTAATGAGTACTGAACAATAATCACGGCGGAGGTACGGAACAATAGGGGAAAGAGTGTTGATACTCTGTTCCCTTACCTAGTGACATTTGCCATACAATTTTTGTTTACGGCGGTGCTTAGTTCCAATTTTTGTACGGTGGAGCCACACATGCATCGCAGGCTGCTCATTTACGTTTAAAGTAGGCTTGTCTGCTTTTTCTCGGAGGCCATAAAATCTTGCACTTTATTCCTTCACCGTATGATTGATTGATTGTGGGGTTTAACGCGCCGACGCAACGCAGGCGATGAGGGGCGCCGTAGTGGAGGGCTCCGGATTAATTTTGACCACCTGGGGATCTTTAACGTGCGCCGAAATCTGGTACACACGGGCGTTTTTGCTTTTCGCCTCCATCAGAAAAGCGGCCGCCGCGGCCGGGAATCGAACCCGCGTCCTCGTGCTCAGCAGCGCAACGCCTTAGCCACTGAGCCACCGCGGCGGGTTCCTTCACCGTATACACAATACCGTTCTAATTTCTCAAGCTCAATTTTTTACCCTTGTTGCGGCATGGCTAGAGTATCTGCTGCATTGAGAAAGGCCTTTTAAACAGTATATTTGAAATAATCCACTGCGGCCGGCAAGACGGAATTCCAAACTCGATACAAATGAAACGTGAAAAAGCCGTTTTTTACACATAGATTTATTATCACTTCAAGAGATAAAATAACGCGAATAAAAATTTCTACAGTAACGGTTGTAACGTCCTGAATTTCTGCAATGTAGACTGATATCCTTGTGTTTTAAGATATGATGATGAACTGACAAGTTCGGTATGGTTCAGTGCAGCACACAAATGCAAAGAGATGCGCGGGATCCCCCAGAGAGGGATGAGTCAATGCATAATAAAACCACGAATAAGTTTACAATTTCCACCAAGCACAAATTCTAATGATTCAACTAATCAGTTTAGTCAACCAATATTTCTCGCCAGCGCAGCTGCAAAACAGGATGCTGAAATTTCCCCACTTGCTTGCCTGGTTCATCATTCAACACCACAAGGTAGCGCACAACAACATACGTAACTTTGTAAGAGATGAGCAAATGTAGCACTCTAATAACTTACAGACATCATTTACAAGTGCTAAGCAATGCGTGCTAGAAAATTGGTGTTGACCGATCATGAGAATAAGAAATACTTTCATTCTACGCTGGAAATTGAAGCACACCCGCACGGTGGCGTCATGAGTTGGCTAGTTCAAAGCACGCGCTTGCTCAATCGCTGTTGGGTGCACTGCTAAACTGACTATCTTTCCACATTTACAATGGCATCTCGAATCTGTATACCCCACACAATCCGAGGCAGCAAGAGGTCACAAATGACAACCCGTCACAGCATATAGCAAGGCAGAGAAGACCGCTGGAGAAACACTTCCAGTGGGCGACGTGATCGCGGCCCTCTCTGCGGACATCAAAAGCAGGTACGATGCCATCTCCGCAGTTGGTTAAAACCATGTGCGGTGCCCCCAAACAAGCCGCGAAATAACGCTGCGGTGCACGTAACGACGTTTCTCCGCTAGAAATTTTAAGACCTGGAGGGCCAGGACACCACTGTACGTACCCACTGCTAGCGTCTTCCGCTCGCTCTGAAAGGAGAGCGCGCAAGCGTTGTTATTGTCGTGACCGGTAGGAGAGTCTACCTGTATTCTCGGAAAAGTGGCGACCACCTGTTCCGTCCCGGTGTGCAAGACATACACGTTATCGGCGCCCGTGGCCACCAGCTCTCCCCTAACGTCCAGGGATGTGACCCGGCTTTCATGGATTCGGTTGGGACCGCTCATGTCGTGCAACAAGCACGCCCGTTTGAGGTCCCAAATGCAGACGGAACCGTCGTCGTAGACCGTAGCCGCACGCCGGCCATCTACGAGAACGCGCCCATCGTCGCAAGTGGTGAATGAGCCCTGCATGGTCTTGCACTCACCACCAGGCACTTTCCACATCCACACGATGCCATCGACTGTTCCGGTGAGCAGCGCGTTGTCCACAGGGTTCCAGTGAACCCACTTTATGAAGCCGAAGGTGACAAACTCACACACGACACGGGGGCCGTCGATTCTCCATACATGGACACAGTCACTAGTGCCACCCGTGCACAGCAGCGTCGAGTCGGGGCTGAAGGCTGCGCACGACACTCGCTCCTCAGCAATCGCGACGCTCCTGCGGCATAGAAATACCTGCACGCTCGTTCCTTAACGCCAAACAAAGGCCTTGCCGTATCTATCGAGGGTCACGACATGGCGACTATCTCTTGACACATCCAACACGAAGACCACTCCCACGACATGGAGTAAACAAAAGGACTGTTTCCGTCCTTTTGTTTACAAGCCTGTGACAAGTCTACCGGGGCGCTACCAGAACTTTCATCACTCGTGTCACTTCCATCTTCCTCGGAAACGTTAGCCATGTTAGCGTCCGCTTCGTCCGGCACATCATCGTCGGCGGCTTCCAAGAAGACGGCGGATAAAGCCTTATCGTTGGTGGGAACGTCGCGCCGCATATTGGGCTTCTTCGAGTGTCCCAAGCTGCGTCCCAGTGGAAACTGGTAATGTATCCGGGGGCCTTTTTTAGCGTCCTATCTTTTATTTTTTGACACCCCGCATTTGATATGCTACAGATAGCTTTGCCCAGCTAATGAATATGTTTGAACAATCGACACAGTAGTAGTGGAACGTTCCTACTACTTTTATCAAAGCATACGCTTGCAGGCGGTGAAATTACTTCCGACGGATCGTTCCTATCGAATTCAAGGCTTTTGTCGGATGCGGCAGGCACGCCGGGCCTAACTTTAAGTAGAAAATGTTTGGCATCCCATTGCCACTGCCTAAGTGCATCGTCATCGGTCGGTCAATCACCAGTAACGTCGTACGTTCTGCAAAAAAAAAAAGAAAAAAGAAACCTATCTATCGCATTTTCGCGAACTTCATCCCCGATGCGCAGCGGCACTTCGTATCCGCGTTAACCCGCATTTATGCCCGAGTTAATATTTTGGTAACTAAAGAGCCCTTGAAGTTTCTTTGCCGTTGGTCAAACACAAGGCCGGTGCCCGATAATCCACTAGTCAGCATTCGTGATGCAGTGCATTCTAAAATCACATAAAACATTGTTCTAACAGCCGACCTGGCTAAGATTTTATTTTCGCCTTGGAGTGTCACCGGAAAACTGAGCCCAGCCGACCGTATGTGAGCGTGCGTCCCGTGACAAACGGCCGGCATCGACGAGCCCGACTTTCGAGAACACTCAGCGAAGCGTTCGTGGCATGACATCTCACGTGCTGTTCTCCTCGCTAGTTCACGTGCGTTTGCGACTGAAGTGGGGAGCACAGACGCCTAGAACGCGTGCCGGTTGCAGCGGGTTCTAGCGCGTGCTAACGCGGTCCACTTTGGGAGAGGTGTTAAAGCTTGCAAGAAAAGGATTCGGCCAGGAAGTTATGAAGGTCTTTAAGCAGCAAGCTCAGAAATCCATGTGAGGCGCTGCAGCCTAGTCACCGACGAAGACAGAGGGGCCGCCAGGGACCGAATTCTCCAAAAAATGGGCGTCGTTTTGAAGCGACGCGGTGTTTGCATGCAAATGCATGTATTCCTGGTTTGGGGCGTCGCTTTGCGAGGTGGGAAAGTGTGAAAAACACTAGGGGAAACCCCCTGATTGACTGCGTGACCAGAAGGCAAAGCGACGCTCCTGTCGCGTGTCGCTTTTGCACTCCGTCATAATATGCCGCATGGTTTCTGTCTCCCTGCCGCAACCTGCGCACAGGTCTTCCTGTGCCAGCTTGCGGATAAGCGTTTTTCTCCGCAAGCAACCCGACCAGGCTTCAAAAAGCAATGCACTCCATCTGGTATTACCAAAGAACTTTTCGCTCGCGATCGATCCGGCTTCCCGATTCTGTAGACTTCTTTGCGTGCATCCTCTTTTTCCAGAACGTTATGTCTTATTCTTTCCGCTTTATTTTTTATTTCCTTGGTCGTTTCCCCTGCACTTCCAGGTTTCATATACTTTGTCCTGAGCCTTCTGGTTCATCTCCTCCACTGTGTGTCCACGCTTTTTATGTAAAGATGCCGTAGCACCCTGGCCACCCATCTCTGGACATCAATAATCCTAAGTCGTTCTATAAAAGATTTGAGGCCGCCAGGGGGCGCCGACTAGTACGAACGAGCAAACATCGGCTCCTGCTTCTTTGAATGATTGCGTTTCTGGAAATTGTACTGCCAGTTGCTGATTTATGTGCTATCTCATGCGGAAGGTCACGAGGATCACGCCGATACCAAATATTAGTCGGTGAGTGGTTCTTTAGTTAATTTTTTAAGACTTGTCGGCTGGACCATGCCGCTGGGCCGCCAGGCCTAACCGGCTAGGCCTACTTCTACGTCGAAGGCGCGGCGGGGGAGCGTCTCCCCGCGCTAGTGTGTCTGCTATCCTGAAGATGCCCATGCAAGTGACCATGGAGGGGGAGGATATCACCCCGAAGAGTGCCTGGAGTCCGGGTGGAATACGGTGTTTTCAAAGCGCAAGATGCAAGGGTCGCCCGCGCCGGGCGGGAAGACAAGTTCAGCACAACGTGGAGGCGACACCGGCGGGACCCGCATTATTCCTGCCTAAGTCAAGAAGCGTATCGTCGCAGCGTCGAGGCTTCCTCACCTGCCGAGGGAGCACTACAGAATCATCGTTAGGCCCAGGGGAGGCCTAAACGTCAAGAACGTGAGTCAAATCAAGGTGGCCCAAGCTCTCGCGTTAGCGGCGCAGCTCGCTCCTGCCGAGATCGCCGACGACATCGTCTGTTCCAACGTCATGCAAAACATTTTTGTCGTGAGTACGCCGACGCAGAAGACCGCACGGGCATACTATAGAGTGGAGTCAATCACGGTTGGAGTGGCAAACTACGAGGTCAGCTCCTACTTGGCAGTGCCGGACAACACATGCAAAGGGGTCGTCAGGGGCGTCGCCCTCGACTTCGACGCAGGACAGCTCAAAGACATGATTGTGCAGCCTACGGTCGTCGTCCTTTTTGATGGCCTAAAGGTACCAAATTACGTCATGTGTGGACAAAGCATGCTTCGCTGCACGCTCTACCGCAGACAAACGGACATTTGATACGCCTGCGGCAGGTTGGGGCACCGGGCCGACGTTTGTCCGATGCCCGAAAAGACGATCTGCACGGGGTGTGGCATTGCATCCCCGCCCGAGGACCACGTTTGTAAGCCAAAATGCGCCCTATGTGGGAGGCCCTCATCCCACGGCGGACAAGCAGTGTAAGCAGCGGTTTCAACTGCCGTACGTCGTTCGCAGAAGAAGAAGGGAGCGCCAGCGAGCCAAGTCGCCTGTGTCGCCAGACAGAAAACGTGACCTGAGCAGGTCACCCTCGAGGGGACGCTTCGAGGCGCCACGTTCTTGCTCCAAAACCGGACACTCCCGTTCCACGGAACGTTCGCGATCCAGAAGACGTTCCCGCTCCAAGGGGCCACCAGCCGTGCGCATCCAGGAGCCACCCGAGGCTGAACAGACCACGTGGGTCGATCGAGTCAAGGGACTTACACCAAGGGTAATGGGGGTTTCGTCAACACCGCCAGAGCGTAGCGCGGCTAGTATTGTACAGCTAGAACGCGAGAACGCTTTGCTGAGGAACGCTTTCGAGCAGCTGAAGGCTGAAATAGCCGAGATGAAAAGGGCAGGAAAGGCCCTACCGGCTCAACGGCCTTTACCACCCGAAACCGAGAATGTGGCAACGCCAATGGAACCCGAGGCGCCCGTTATCGGAAACCCGCCAAAAAAAGGTCTAAACCCATACGAGACGAGGGTTTCGACGAGCTTAGAGCCGAATTAAGAGAATTCCAGTCCGAATTGAGGACCACGCTCCAAGCCCTCAGCGAAGCGGTCTCTGCCCTGAACGCGAGAGTCAATTCGGTCGAATCTAATGTGAGGATAAGGGCTTACTTGCCTCGTTCCTTCGTGCCAGACGCATCTTCATCGACAGATGGCTGTAGAGTCATGGCGGCCCTGCACGGCGGCCGGTCACGATCACGGTCACGGTGGCCTGCGCGCAGCATTTAGCACGACGGGGTAATCGAGGATCCTAACCATGCCGGGACACGATAGCGAGATAGTCAATTGGCAGTGGAACTGTTGCGGCTCCCAACGTAAAAAGGCAGTCATACGTCAGTTCGTCATATCCCATCCTAATAAACCGCACATCATTTTACTCCATGAGACATTGGCTCAGTCCGTCTCATTTTCTGGCTTTTAATCTTATACGGTATACGCAGAAGGCAAGATAGGCATTTGTACTCTCATCTCGAAAAAGTTCACTTTCACCGTTCACAATCTCTTCATGAATCACAGTAAAACGGAGCACTCGCTAATCGAGATCATTCCGAGCGGCCAGCTCAGGGATAGCCTTTTAAATACTTAACATTTACAGCTCTCCGCGAGACATGAGGCAGCGTTTTACTTCTCTCATTTCCAAGGCGGTTAGAAAGGCGGCAGGATCTCCGGTTGTAGTTGCTGGAGACTTCAACGCTCCGCATCACGATGTGGGGATATCACCGCGTCACTGGCCAAGGGGCCGGGACCTCTGACGGGCGGCATCCTGACTATTGGTCTCACCCTGATTACGGACCCGTCCTTTCCAACTAGGACGGGAAACTCTTGCGCCAGGCGACACCAGCGCCGGACCTTACCTTCGTTGCGAACGTTGTGCGCGCCGGGTGGTGCAATATCAATGAGAGCATGGGCAGCGATCACTGTGTGCTGGCTACGTCGTTAGTGGTACGCAAGAGGCCACCGAAGGAGTTTAGAATGACGGATTGGGATCTTTTTTCGTAAAATCAGGGAAGAGAGGAAAACCGAAACCCCGACGTCCCTAGATAGTTCGGTAGCGCAGCTTAAGGAGGATGTAGCGTCCCCACCAAGTCGTTGTCACCGACCTGAATGTGGATAGGATGGACAGCCGATTGCCAAACCTTTTGGAGGCGAAAAGAGCCCTCGTCGATAGATGGAAGGGCCAGCGGCTGAACCGCAAATTCCGAAAAAAGATTGCGGAACTACTTCGCACAATAGAGCCACACTGTCAGTCGCTGTCCAAGCAGCAATGGGACGAGGTGTGTAATTCGGTTGATCGGGAAGATGAGATCAGGTGGAAAGTGGAAACTGCTCAAGCAGTTGCTAAGTGAATCCAATTCCCGGGCTAATCAGAGGCGCGCTACTGATAAGCTACTATACGCAGCCCGTCAGGCCAATTCTGATTCGGAAAAACTAGAGTCGCTAGCCAACAGATATCTACCTATAGCCACTTCGGATGATGCGGACTACCCGCCTTACAGAGGTCCTCCAATGGCCGCTCTGGACGAGCCCTTTAGCGTCCCCGAGGTAAGGAAGGCCCTCGCGGCCCTCAACGGACGTTCTGCTCCGGTCCGGACGAAATTTCAAACAGACTTCTTCGCAACTTGGATGACGAGTCGATCACATTCCCTTACGGAGGAGATAAATCGCATCTGGGAACGGGGCGCGGTTCCGGAGTCGTGGAAGCTGGCGTCGGTCGTCCTGATCCAGAAGCCGGGGCAGCGCTCCAGACATGACTAATCTGAGACCGATCTCGGCTCACATCGTGCATAGGCAAAGTGGCGGAACATGTTATTACAACCACATCTCCAAGCACATCAAGTACCGCGGTCTCTTTCCGTATAACATGATCGGCTTTCGACGCGTCCCTTTCGACTCAGACGCCATGAAGCTGATCAAGTCTCAGATCAATCGATAGGGACACGAGGGACGTTACAGCCATCCTAGGCTTAGATCTAGAGAAAGACTTCGATACGTCTCGCACCCCACATACTCGATTCCATCTTGGAGCTGGGCCTTGGCCAGAACTTTCACGCGTTTATCAGCTCGTTTCCGTAGACATAGAAAGGCCACTCTAAGATTGGGGACCTCAGGTCAGAGCCCATCGAGCTGGGCACGAGGGGGGACGCCGCAGGTTTCGGTGGTATCCCCGCTCCTGTTTAACATTACCATGTGTAAATTGTCATCAGAGACTCTCGGAGGTCAAGGGCATTAACCACAGATTCTACGCTGACGACATTACCGTATGGTGCGTCGAAGGCTGCGAGGGTAAGGTAGAGGAAGCACTTCAGGAAGCGCTAGATCCTACTGAGGCTTTCCTCGCTGGGATGGGGCTTCGCCTCTCCTCGAGCAAGTCGGAGCTCCTATTGTACAGACCTAGTAGGAAGAGGGGTTAAGTACAAGGGCTGGGTCCCACTGTCAGAGGTGAACCTGGCGCTCCGCAAGAGCGAGGGACACCCCATTCCCAGAGTTGAAGTTATCTGGGTTCTCGGTATGCTCATCGAGTCGAACGGTTGTAAGCAGGCACACCATCGCCAAAATCACCGCTAAGACTGATAGTATGATACGGTTAATTACTCCGGTGTCGAACAGTCGAGGAGGTATCAAGGAGGACAATCTCTTGAGGCTCTTCCATGCATTCTTGATGAGCCACATCACGTACGTGGCGGCCATGCACTGCTGGCAGAATCACGAAAAGGCTAAGCTCAATTTACTAATTCGTAAAAGCATCAAGCGCGTGCTGGGTACCCCGATGAATGCCAGTACAGAGAGGCTCATGCAGCTCGGGGTGCACAACACTTTAGAGGAAATATTCGAAGCGCAGCACACGGCTCAGACTGCCAGGTTGTCGTCTTCGCCCGCTGGCAGGGAGATTCTGGCGGTTCTAGGCTGTAATCCATCCCTAGAGGAGGAGCGCAAGGTTGGCCTTACTAAGGAGCAGAGAGCTGCTATAACTATCTCCCCGTTTCCCCGCAACGTGCACCGGCAGCACAATGCAGGCAGGCGAAGGGCCAGAGGCGAGGCCCTACTAAAACAAGTTCGCGACGACCCGCACTCCACGTGCTTTGTGGACGCCGCGCAGTACGACCGATCGTCAAACTTCTCGGCAGTTATGGTGGATCACAGTGGCACAGTTCTAAATTCTGCGTCTTTCAAGAACACCACCCCGGCTAGAGCCGAGCAGGCCGCGGTGGCTCTTGCTTTACTTGACGGCAGCCGGCATCGAAATTACACCGATTTCCGCACGGCCGTATAGGGCCTTTGCTTCAGGTTCCGTTTCGGCCGAGGTAGCTCGCATCATAGGAAATAAGGTCATATCCTCACACAACATCACCTGGTTTCCCGCTCACCTAGGGTCGCACTTGTCCTGTTTAACTAACCTCAACGAAGGTCGCCCACACCCGCGAGCGCGAGATAACCCACCGCGCCAGGTCGGACGGATGCGGTTCCTCGGGGATTGGTTGGGAGGACTTCAGAGACACTTTATTCACGTTCAATGAGATTATTCAGCACTATAAGCTGGCAGGCGAACGTTTCCTCTTCCGCACGAGAAACTCTCGAGGCCGCAGGCAGCCACGCTCAGAATGTTGCATACCAGGCATTATCCTAGTCTATCTACTCTCAGCTTCTACACGGACACTTTTGAACCGGACTGCCCGTATTGTGGCCAACGTAGCAATTTAGATCATATGCTCTGGCAGTGTCCTTCACTTCGGGGCCCTCCACGCATAACCGAGGAAGAGTGGCGCTCCGACTTCGAGAGCCCCGATCTACTACACCAGCTAAGGGCCGTCCAGAGGGCCCACGACGCGGCGGAGAGGCTCGGCCTCCCCGTCCCCACGTGGGAGCGGCCCGCAGCGCTGCCGCCCTGAACGGCGGCGGTGCTCCTCAGGACCTTCAATAAAGTTCATTGTCTGTCTGTCTGTCTGTCTGCTGTCTGTCTTCTGTCTGGCTCTGTCCGTCCCCTCCATACGTCCGTCCGTCCGACTGCCTCGTTGTTGTTTTCTCCGTCGTCCCGTGATTCAGCCATCAGGCCTAAAAATTCTTCAGAGACGTTTATATTGCAAAACACTTCAAAACTACCAAATATGGTGGCATTGTTCTGACTTCTAACATTGTTGAGCAAAAACAGCGTAAGCATATTCAAGGCAAAGCAGCAATATATAGGCGATATTTTTTACTGTTCTTTTATTTGAAATACATGGTACTTAGTTTTTGTGCATAGCAATAGAAAATACGTTTTGACAAAACAATGGTTCGCCCCAAAATACAAACAAAGCTCGCACGCGACACAAGCCCTCCTGGCGACATTCCAACAGGCCCCACTGTAACCACGGTCTCCTAGCAGTGTCGCGCAAGCACTGCAACACGCTGGAATGAAATTGAATACAGCCTACCAATCCGTGTTTTTTTGTGGGAGGAGCGAGACGGGATGGGAGAAAGCGTGATAGGCGTTGGGGGGGGGGGGGCGGAAGACCAGTTACGGTGGCAGCGGCGGAGCAACACTTTCGAAGACTTTCGACTACATTTGCAACGAAATAAGCAGACATTCCGCCATTCTTTTCTCAAGCGCGTCGCCAGAACCAAGCTATCCCTGCCAAACTCGTCTTTAAGTTTACCAGGCTAAATAAACTGAATTCTTCAGACTTTATATCGGCAAAACACTTCAAAACTACCAAATATGGTGGCAGTGTTCAGACTTCTAACATTGTTTGAGCAAAAACAAAGCATTAAGCATATTCAAGGCAACGCAGCAATATATAGGCGATATTTTTTACTGTTCTTTTATTTGATATACATGGTACTTAGTTTTTGCGATAGCAATAGAAAATACGTTCTGACAAAACAATGGTTCGTCCCAAAATACAAAAAAGCTCGCACGCGACACAGGCCCTCCTGGCGACATTCCAACAGGTCCCACTGTAACCACGGCCTCCAGCAGTTGGCACGCGAGCACTGTACCACGCTGGAATGGAATTGAACACAGCCTACCACATCCGTGTTTTTTGTGGGAGGAGCGAGACGGGATGGGAAAAGCGTGATGAGCGGTTGGGGGGGGGGGGGGGGAGATATTTAGGTGGCAGCGGCGGCACAACACTTTCGAAGACTTTCGACTACATTTGCAACGAAATAAGCAGACATTCCGCAATTCTTTTCTCAAGCGCGACGCCAGAACCAAGCTATCCCTGGGCAAACTCTGTTTAACGGTGTTTAATCAGGGTAAATTATTTGAGGCTACATTTACTAATCATCCTGCGCCAGTGTGACACTGATTCAAATTAGCCGGCTGTACTTTTATTTGGATTTATACTCTGGAACACTGAGCTGAAGTCGTCAGTCAGCTCCAACATTCTTCACTGCATGGTGTTTCAGTACTGGCACCTTCGTATTCGACATTTAGTAGCATAAACATTCTTCTCATACCAAGAATAGAACCTTAGCAAACGAAGTATGGCCTCCTTTTTTTACGACCTTCAAAATACTGCGTACCATGGGAGATTCAATGATTGCGGGCGTAATATAACGCATGTACAGGTATTGAGAACTCTTACTAATACTATTGCTAGCCACCTGACTGCCAGAGCGCGCAAGTGCCTAAACAGCTCACAGGTGTTCAATTTACCGTAACGCGCGAACCCGTTTGCAGTTTTGCAAAGCCTTAAGCGACCATAAAGGCAAGTACAAGTTTGGTCACTCGAGCGATTGCAGCGTCAAACTATCAATCGTGCCAAATTTACCAACTAACAATAGTGCAAGTGCCAACTAACAATCGCGCCACTCGTGCCGAATCTTGCGAATCCGTGTAAGCCAGCTCCGAAACAAAGCAAAGCTTGTAAAACACCCGAGGAACAGTCCCAACTAGCACACCTAAAGCACACTTCTACTCGTGTTGTCTTTTCGGCGCTTAGCAAGCTACACAAGTTGTGTAAGCGTGTAAATTCGGTAGAAATTACACACGCGGGGTGCCGGAAAAGACACGAGAAGAGCTTTGTTGACTGCCAAGCATGCGTCGTTTACAAAATCCCTTCTGTGTCTCTATTGAGCACCGATATCGCGTATCTTTACAGGAGTCTTGGGGGTGATTTTTAGTGCCCTTGGACTGCCACGGCTGCCACGGCCCTCGCCTTGTTACCTTTTGTTTATTTAACGAAGCGATCGCGTATGCCTAGCGTCAAGTTCCTTGCTTCCCCGTGTTGCGCTGTTTCAGGTGCGAAGCACCTTAGGCACTCACAATGTCCGTCCGCGTCCGTGCACATAGCATTTACAATCGCAAAAAATCACACGGCACCGGTAGGATTCCGGCTTGTGTCTGGTTGACCAGACAGAGTTAGTGTCAGTCGTCTTACCCACTGTGCTACTGACCGTGAGTTAGTACCCGAGAGTCAAACGGCTTACTCCCTCGTCTGTAACGGTGCTGAGTACATTAGGACATCCCAATGTCCGTCCGTTTGCATTCGTGCGCACACCACCATCAAGCAAAAATCTGTGCGGAAACTACCTAAACGGGTACAAGAACACAGAAAAACACTCGTAAAACAGGCACAAACATTACCTAGCAACTAGAAAATGCTGCAAAAACACCGTTGTAGTCAGGTTGTGATCAAGTTGTAATACACAGTGACTGCATCGAACTACGCTAGATGGCGCTACACGTAAACACAAGATGGCGCCGCGGCGCACCGCGTATATAAGCGGGTTCCGGAAATCACACACCCTCTTCCCATGAGCTGCAGCCGTGAGTTGTAGTTTCATTTGGTAATAATAAAGGTGCAACTCACGGGTCAAATCGAATGATGGTCGGGGCGCAAATCGGACGTCATTTCGAGTCCCCGTACTCCGCACCCTCACCATCATCCACGGAGTGGACATACTGCCATTTTTTTCTGTGTTTTTGGTTCGTTATCTTCGTGCTGTTGCCCGAAGTTATCACACAGGAGTGGAAGGCATTTTCCTTCATAATGTGTTTCTTTACTCACATAAAAATCAGTTGCTAGTCTGCGCCCAGCTTTTCTAGTCGTCTTCTATTGTGTCCTTGTTTCATGCGGAGTTTTCCTTTCCGTAATATAGCAACTAAGGCAAGTTTGTATTCTACTTAAGTGATGTCGTTAGTTGTGGCTACGGCTGGCGACTATCTACTGCGTATTTTACCCCACACAGAACTTGATTATGATGTTTGGAGTTTAATGGTGCAAGGCCGACTAAGGGCAAAGAGCGCCAAACAATAAAGATTACATGAAAGTGGCATGGAAGTAAAAGTATGATGATGGTTTAAGTTTAATGGTGCAAGGCCGACATGGGCAAATAGCGCCAAATACAAAGTTATTTGATGAGGAGGGAAATCGAATAAAGTCAGTTAATGACTATGAGCACGGCTGCTGTAAAGTGCCAGGGTGAAGAACGTGAGTGGTTAAAAGATAAATAAGGTGGCTGGTGTATAGGACCAGGGTTAAACTATGGGTGATATGAGATGAGTTGTAAGAAATGAACGTCAGATAGGAACTTAAAGGTGCACTGAACAGAGAACATGGCATCATCTCCTAAGAAGTATGACGGGTGTGGTGGAATATGTCGTGTGTGTAGTTGTGGGAAGTGTTTGCGTCGTGTAATGTCGAGTGCCTTACATTGTATGAGGATGTGGATCACGGATAGGGCCTCTCCGCACCTGCTGCACAGAGGTCTTGGAGATCCAGTGAGCAGGTGCGAGTGCGTTGCATGTGTGTGCCCTATTCGTAATCGAGCCAAGGCGACTTCAGTGTATCTATTACGTGTGTCGGTGGTGTATGGTCCTAAGAGTGGTTTTATTACGTGTAACTTGTTGTCTGTTTGTTCGCTCCAGTGTGTTTGCCATGTTTTGCGAAGTTGTTGTCTGATGTGTGGTTTCACGTCGGTGTAGGGTAATGTGGTTATGTCTACTGTATTCAAGAGTGTAGCAGCAGCAGCCAATTCGATCCGCTGCTTCGTTCCCGGCGATACCACAGTGGCCAGGGACCCAGCAAAGGACTAGTTCAAATTTGTGGACATACACAGACATAATACCCTTGACTGTTAAATTTATAACGTGATTTTTTTAAGACTTTGTTGACGACAACGCCCGCACAACACTGAGAGAATCTGTATATATAATGGATTGTGGGATGTGGCTTTGAAGGATATGATTAACAACCAGAAGTACACCATAAGCCTCTGCCGTAAAGATACTTGTATTACTGTTTAAAGTTCTAGTGAGACTAAGGCCGGGCCCATGCGCCGCGCAGGACACCGAGGTGGAAGTTTTAGAGGCGTCCGTATAAAATTCAGAACATTGGTACTTCTGCTGCAAGTACAAGAAGTGCTGCAGAATTGCACATGTGGGAGCTCGGTTTTTATCTACATGTGTGAATGATGTGTCGCATGACACAGGGCGGAGATGCCATGGTGCTATAAAATCCGTTAGAGAACCTTGGATTGTATCTAAAAAGGAGACAGCAAGCTCTGACGCTTCCTCTCTAACTCTGTAAGAGAAGGACGCAGAGAACGATGGTCGATTTAGGAGTTCAGTCATGGAGGTATCATGAAAAACTGATTTAAAAGGATGGTGAGGCATGGATGAAATTTTAAAAGCATAAAGGAGGTCTGTGTATGCTCGCTGACGTTGTAGGTTCCATTTGTTGCACTCAATATACAGGCTTTCGACCGGACTAGTTCGGAAGGCACCACACGACAAGCGGAGCCCTAGATGAAGCACAGGGTCCAGAAATCTGAGGGATGTT
The DNA here is from genome assembly GCA_013339765.2 of Haemaphysalis longicornis. NCBI lineage: Eukaryota > Metazoa > Arthropoda > Arachnida > Ixodida > Ixodidae > Haemaphysalis > Haemaphysalis longicornis. Next base: position 99,039,417 of record CM023450.1, on the reverse strand, counting down.
TTAGTGGCTGACCCATAGACAACGCTACCATAGTCCAGTCGTGAACCTATTAGGCTGGTAAAACACGTAAAAGAAGTTGTTTGTCAGCACCAAAAGAGATGTGCGACAGAACCTTCAGGATATACATTGTTTTTAAGCATTTATGTTTTAGTTGTTTTATGTGTGGGATGAATGTGAGCTTTTCGTCAAAGATTATACCTAAAAACTTGTGTTCCTTTTTTACAGGAATAGAGACACCATGGAGTCGAATGTCTGGATCCGGCCGAATGCCACGCCTCTTGGAAAACAGAACACAAGTGCACTTTCCTGGATTAAATTTAAACCGTTGCTATCTGCCCAGCCGGCTAGCTTGTTCACACCAAGCTGCACTTGGCGCTCGCAGATAGACAAGTTACACGATTTGAAGGAGAGTTGAACGTCGTCTACATAGACTGAACAGGAGATCGATGGTGGCAGTGCCTTCTGAAGAGAATTTATTTTTACAATAAACAAAGTGCAACTAAAAACACCACCTTGCGGCACGCCGTTTTCCTGCACATGAACCCTAGAGAGTGCAGCTCCAACTCGCACGCGAAACGTGCTTTCAGACAGGTAACTAACAAGGGTATTCGTCATGTTACCCGACATGCCAAAGGACTTCAAATCGCTGAGGATGCCGTACCGCCAAGCAGTGTCGTACGCCTTTTCAAGATCAAAGAATACTGTCATACAGTACTGCTTATGGAGGAAAGCAACTTTAATATATGACTCTAGCGCAACGAGTTGATCGTTCGTAGATCGCCCCGCCCTAAAGCCCGCCTGGCAGCTCTCGAGAAGACCGTTGTACTCTAAGAAGTACACGAGTCTCCTGTTTATCATCTTTTCGAAGAGCTTACACAGGCAGCTTGTCAGGGCAATGGACGATAACTGGCGGGAGAGGAAGGGTCCTTCCCTTCCTTTAGGAAAGCCACTACTATGGCCTCCCTCCAAGAGCGTGGAATGTGCCCCGAAAGCCATGTTTTATTGTATAGGTGTAAGAGTGTTTCAAGAGTGTCTGGGTGTAGGTGCTGTATCATGGTGTATGTAATCTTATCTGCGCCTGGAGCTGAAGGTTTGCACGTGCTCAGGGCAGCCCTCAACTCATAGAGAGTGAATTCAGAGTTGTAAGAAGTTTTTGATTTGTCTTTGTCGTGTAAGGGCTTTTTTTCTGCAGATGTTTTGTGTTTCATGAAAGTGTTTGTGTAGTGTGCTGAACTAGACACGTGTTCGAAGTGTTGGGCAAGTGTGTTAGCCTGGTCTTCCAGTGTGTCCCCTGTTGTGCTAACCAGGGGCAGGCTGTGTGTCTGTTGTCCTGTGAGCTTGCGTATACGTGTCCAGACTTTGTGTGTGTCTGTGAATGAATTAATGGATGTCAAGAAGGTGTGCCAACTCTCTCGTTTTGCCTCACGGCGCAGACGTTTTCCAAACGCCTTGGCCCGTTTGAACAAAATAAGGTTACCCGACGTGGGCTACCGACGAAGACTACCCCACGCCTTGTTCTGGGCCTCTCGCGCCCGCCTACAGTCCTCATTTCACCACGGCCTCCTCTGGTTGCGCGGGGCACCAGAGGCGTGGGGAATGGACTTTTCGGCGGCGTCGAGGATGTGCGCCGTGAGCAGTTGGGTAGCTTCTTCAACGTGTAGGTGTCCTATGGATGTGTGGTGTAGTTTGGATGTCTCTGTAAATGTATTCCAGTTAGCTCTTGCTTCATTAAACCTTTTATGGGAAGATGGACTGCATGGGCCTTTACCTATTTATGTTAGTGAGGTGGGAAAGTGGTCACTGCCATATGGGTCAGTGCCCACACCCCACTCAAGACATGGAAAGAGAATTGCCGAACCAATAGCCAAGTCAAGATTTGAGTATGTATTGTGTCCTATGTTATGGTATGTAGGCTGTTTCTTGTTGAAAAGGCATGCTCCAGAGGATGTTAAAAACTTCTCTATCAGGCGACCTCGGGCATCCGTGCGAGAAGAGCCCAAAGAGAATTATGTGCATTGAAGTCGCCTGTTAAGATGTACGGCTCAGGAAGCTGGTCTACCAGCGACTCAAAGTCAGAGCTCAGAAGTGCAAGATCAGGAGAGATGTAGATGGAGCATACCGTTATCAACCTATTAAAAATTATTGTGCGGACGGCTACAGCCTCAAGGACGGTGTTCAAGGTGACAGGGTGGCATCCTAAAGATTTGCGGACGATTATGGCCACACCGCCAGAAGAGTGTGTGCAGCCATCCCTGTCTTTCCTGTATACCAGGTAACTATTCAAAACATTTGTGTGTTTAGAATTCAGATGTGTTTCCTGGACACACATTGAACTTGGCTGGTTGCCATGCAGAATCTCATGCACGTCGTCAAGATTATTCAGAAGGCCTTTGCAGTTCCATTGAACTATGTTTTCTCTTCCCATTATGATGTGTTAGAGCTACTGGAGTGTGATTATTTATGTAGGGTCTTTCGGGGCTTGGACTCTTGGGAGGGGCTTTCTGGCCTTCTCTACTGACCTGGACGTCGCAGCCCGTTCCTTCCGCTGCGATGAAAGCCGGAAGGGCTCGACGTCCATGTCGTCATCTGAAGGCAAGGGGGTGCCCAGCGGACTGGGGCCCCCTTGACGTGGTACCCTTTCGGGTGTTCTTTGCCTGCGCTGCCAGTGCCGAAGGCGTGGGGAGCACCACAGATGGCACAGGCAGTGAGGCGGGGGAGGGGGTCGCTGCGACTGCCTGCGTCTCCATCTCCGTGCCCTTGCGTGTGCTTCGGGCCGGTGGAGAGGAAGCAGTGGATGCAGCGGCATCCCCAACAGACGTTGTTGCCACCACAGCCGCTGCTGGGTGAGCAAACGGTGCGGACGCGGGTTGGGCTGCCAGGGGCAACCCAGGGGGGGGGGGGGGGGGGGGGGGGCGGGACCAAGTCTGACTCGCAGTACTGGGTCCCCGCCGAAACCAGACGCCGCTCCGCCCCCCGGCGAGCTGCGTCGGCGTACCTCCCCAAGGGGAAAGAGGCGAACCTCTTTCGCGCCTCTGGGATGGTGATGTTTTCAGTGACTTTGATGTTGATTATTTTCTTTTCTAAATGAAACTTTTCACATTTTCTGGAGTAGGCCGCATGTGGACCCTGGAAGTTTACGCAAAGAAATTGTTGAACGTTACAATTGTCGGACGGGTGGTCGTGCTGGGCGCATTTTGCGCAGGTAAGTCGGCCGCAACAGGAGTTTGTGCCGTGCCCAAACCGTTGCCACTTGAAACAGCGCCGCGGGTTCGGGATGTACGGCCGGACTGAACATCGGATGTAACCTGCGTTGATGAATTCTGGAAGGGTGGACTTGTCAAAGGTTAGGATGAGGTGCTTTGTCGGTATTTGTTTATCGTCTCTGCGGATGGTTATGCGCCTGACCGCTGTTACGCCCTGACTACAAAGGCCCTCCAGCAGGTCAGCTTCTGATTCATTTAGTAGGTCATACTCGGAAATCACGCCCTGGGAGCTGTTTAGGCTGCGGTGGGGCGTGACTCGGATTGGCAGATCGGCGATGCTGGTTTGAGCAAGGAGTTTATTGGCCTGATCGTGGCTACTGACCTGGACAAGAATTTCACCGGTTCGTTGTTTTTTGGCCTTATACGACCCTCCAACAACAGCGTCAAGAAACTTTGAAATGAGAAATACCGACTGTGAAGCAAGAGGTTTTGATTGGTCTACAGATTCCATCACGATGAAGCGAGGATAGTTGTTCGGTTTCGGAGGACTCAAGTCAGGAAGTGGTGGAAAAGAAACTTTGGTGCGGCCCCTTTTCGGGATGCCGATCACGTCTGGGGGGAGGTTTTGAAAATGCCATATAGCATAGTATAAAAGCAGGGAGACGGGGGTACTTTCTTCTTTGACCTTACCCTGGTAGCCAAAGAGGTCCCGGAGCTCCCTGCCTGGTAGACAGGCAGGGAGCCCATCGGCCGGAGCTTGACCAAGGCTCCGACGGCCACCGTTTACGGCTTCTAACCCTTCACCTTTCAACTTCTAGCCACGGTAGGTAACAACTTAAGTATGGGGGGCTCGGGGTACGCGGTGTCGCCACTCATCGTCACCAAGATTACTCGAGGTGCCCCGTGCGGGGCCACACAGAACTTAGAACGGCCTTTACACCACAGGCGCGGGGCCTAGTTTATTCAAGTACGTTTCTTTCGGTTAAGCCGTATTATCATTGTCCTTCTTTCCCCATATCATCTGGGGCTGCGCGTATTTCAGGTTCAGGTGAGCCTTCGCATCTGCCTGCGTCAGTCGTATTTTCCAGTTCGTAGCAGGGGCGTATGGGCGCAGCAAAAACACCGAAATAATTTCTTTTATCAAACTTGCAAATCGCCTACTTTATGGGCAGCGGAGAGCGAGCTGAAATATATGGTCAGTGGACAAATTACAAAATAAACAAGGTAAATAAAGGTTCGCTATTCAACAGCTGGCATTTATTCGTCGGTAGAGCGGTACCGTGAGACTGTGCTTCGTACGCGCTTCACTCGGGGATGCCGTTCGCAAGCCGCTAGTCTCATCGTCATTACACGATAAAGCACAAAACAAACAAAGAAAACATTCCGCGCAAGTGTTTATCAGGACGCGAGGAGCACTTGCGCCAAAGCCCTCGCAATCGTCACGCTAGGCCCCAAATGTGCCATCGGGAAGAAAGGAATGCTACAAAGGCTTCGCTATGCGGTGCTTGAGTGACCATTGCAGCACCGCTGCAGGAAGTGAGAAAATCGGCGTGCCTGCGAGTAAAACAGGACGCGCATGCGCGCCGCGCCGGTCTCGACAACAGGCGCTGGGCCTCCAGAGCGCGCATCGGTGGCTTTTGCCACGCGCTCGCGTTGTCTCCAAAATTAAGTCCCCGACTGTACCTGCGCTTCGAAGAAAGATCTTGACTGCAGCTGATTATTCATTGAGGGAGCACAACGACCTTCCCAGCTCTTCACAACACCGATGAATCCCATGGATAGTACAGTGAAGGGCAATAATTCTCTAGAAATTACTGAGCCATTCTGTTCATTAGGGAAGCTGCGGGAATAACGCTATTCAGTGACTGTGCACTATATGCCGATTATCAACAGTACACAGCACGCAAGATTCTTTGGAACTAATTCCTTTAACGCCAGGTTTCCAAACGCACTTATGGATTACCCGGGACGAGAGATGACGGGTGTCACCACTAGATTACTTGTAAAGTGCTGAAATCCCCATTCCGAAGCTCAGTCTTTCGTTCATTCTTCGTGCTACACGCACTGCATCTTGCCAGCCGGTGGTGTACCTGTTGTCGAAGCTGATAGTGCACGTGTTCGTGGCGTAACCTTAAACATTGGTGTCTGATATTTGCACGTGGATACCCCAGCAGGTGTCTTTCACCTTCACCGGTGTGTACGCGGCTGCTTCGCGTTCGTATTCTTGGCTACTGTTTATTGCGTTAGTAATAGATAGGGACCGGCAGAAGTTTTCGCTGTTGCTCTGCGGGCACAGTGCGTCAGAAGCACATAGAAAAGATTTCGTGTGGAAAGGGGTGACGTCGGTGGGCTTGGCTGCGGTGTAGATGCGCACGGGTTTTCCTAGCGGTTCGGTCGAGGTGGCAAGTTCGAGGTGGTTGCGGTTCGGGCACGGTTTGCGCATCTCAGCGTGTTTGGCCCGACGCCCGAAATTATCGTGCAAATGGCGTCAAACAAACACCCCGTAGCAGGCTTCTGAGGTGAGAATAGTCCCTGCAGGACAGCGACTCAAACTACCCGAAAATGCATGTATAATACAAAAAACGCATTTATAGCCGCCAAAAAGTCCATATAGCAAAAAATAGGCACTAAAAAGCTGGTATAGTCAGAATAGGCACGATAGGCGCAATAAACTAATGTATAAAATGCTCCCCTTGCCTTAGTTCGTACTTATATGTTAAATAGGCTTGATATGGACTGAAGGAAAAAATACGCATTTTGCCTACAGTTCCGGTCTCTACTCATGTGTTGCAGCTGTGCGTTATTTCGATTTTGAGTGGGGGAGGGGTGGCGAGGGCGAAGCCTCGAACTCGGTCATTATACACACTACCCCCTATATACCTGCCGAAAACGCTCTGGCCTAGTTTAAGCCTGGCTGGTTGCTCTGTTGTATCGAGGCAAGTCCTTTTTATCATCCCGTTTGAAAGAATTCGCGGAAGCAGGCCAGCAAAATGTTCTCCACTTGCACTACCAACGAAACCCGACGGAAGCCATTGTTGTGGACACGGTTCTATTTATTATCACGTCAAGCGATAAAAGAAACAATGTTTTACAGTTACAGCTGTAACGTCCATGAATTTCTGCAATCTGGTCAGATTGCTTCGTCGGATTTTTTAAGGACTATCAAACAAATGAAGATGTTGGGAATTGTTTAGTGATACATACATAAGAATATACATCAGTGTGTCAGTGGAAAGAGATTGGCAAAGGCATGATAGAACCGCAAGCAAGGTAAAAGTTCAGCGAAGGAGCTATACTAATTAATCAAGAAATCCCTTAGTGAACGAATGCATTTCCCGTCAGAACAGCTGACAAACCAATGCCTGAAATTCACAACCTGCCTGGATGATCGCCATGCAATACCACAGAGCACACAAACGTATGGTAATTCGTCAGAAAATGGTAAAAGTAGTAATCGACTAAAAGACAGAACAAGGCAACCTACAAATCTCATGACGAAACATGCTAATCAAAAATAGCCATCAGTTGACGCTCAAAGCAGGGGCACCCCAGCGTAGTGTTGCTCACATTTTGCTCAGTTCCATGGATGCTAGCAATACAGTTTCAATTCGCCGCTTGATACACTGTTGCAGCGACTGCCTTTAAGCGTTCAAGCTAGCATCGCAAATCTGTATATCCTACACCCGCCGCGGGAAGAAGTCACAAATGACAATCCGTCAGGGGTCAGAGCAAGACTGTTAACACCGCTTGTCGAACACTTCCAGCGTGCGACGGGGTCGCGGCCCTCAGCACGGATGTCAAAAACACGCACAAAGCCATCCAGACAGCCGGTGAAAACTAAGTGCTGTCCCCCCCAAACAGCTCGCGAAATAGCGCCGGGGTGCACGTAGCGTTGCTTCTCCGAAAGGGATGGCAAGTCCATGACTGCCAGTACACCGCTGTACGTTCCCGCTGCTATCGTTTCCTGCTGGCTCTCCAACGAGAGCGTTCCAACGTAGTTATCGTCGCCATCAGTGGAAGGCGCCCGCTCGATGCGAGGAAAAGTGGCAACCACCCGTCCCGTTCCGGCGTGAAAGACGTGCACGGTATCTGCGCCCGTGGCCACCAGCTCTCCACGAACGTCCAGCGATGTGACGGGACACTCGTGCACTCGGCTTGGTCCCATCATGCCGTGCAATAGCCGCGCCCGTTGGAGGTCCCAAATGCCCACAGAGCCGTCGTCGTAGACCGCAGCTGCACGTCGACCATCCGCCAAGATGCGCCCATCGCCGCACGTGGTGAACGAGCCCTGCATTGTCTTGCACTCGCCTCCAGGAAGCTCCCACCGCCACACGATACCGTCCACTGTTCCGCCGACAAGCAGAGTGTCTTGAGGGCTCCAGGCAACCCATTTCATGTAGGCGAAGGTGACAAACTCGCACTCAACCTGATGGCTCCATACCCCCCACACAGTGACCCTGCCCCTGAGGTTACCCGTACACAGCAGCATCGCATCGTTGCTGAAAGCTCCGCACGTCACTTCATCCCTCTGGATAGCGCCCGATTTGTGACACCGAAATACCATCTTTCCCGTGAATAAACTCCAAACAAAAACCCAGCCGCGACCACTCACGGTCGCGACATGGCGACCGTCATTTGACACATCCAACACGTAATTAGTTTCGGGGTGGCCAGGCAAACAAAAAGCGGGAATGGCCACAGAAACGTCAACGGGAGGGTTATCAAAACCTTCACCACTCGTGTCACTTGCGTCCGCTATTGTCACTGCTGCCATCTTCATCGGAAATACTGGCCGCATCCGCGTTCACTTCGACCAGGGCGTTACCGTCCACTTCGGCCGGCTCGTCATCGTTGGCGGCGTCCATGAAGATGGCGGATATAGGACTCTCGTGAACGAGGGCGTCGCGACGCATCTGCGGGCTTCTTCAAGTGTTGCAAGCGCGACGCTCGGCGCCAGAAGGGAGCGTTAATGTATGCGGCAGCTTTCTTAAGTTCCTTATCTGTTATCCTTTCGCGAAGCCCCGCCTTTCACACCATGTAGATTAGCTTTGCCCAACCGACAAATGTGCTCGGGCTGTGAAGATAGTGGCGATTGAGTGTAACACATGTATGGTTCGTCCGCATTCCCTCCCCTAGTTCAACAAAAACAAACGTGTTTTGAACGATGCTTTTTTTAAGCATTGCTTCATCGACTCTCTGCTGAAGCACCCCTTTTTATGAGTAAAAACTGCAGTCGTCCCCGCTATCAAATAAACAAGAAACAGAACCTTGAGTGTTTTCCAATTTGGATTAAACCGGTAAAATCGCGCATGTGTCAAACGTAACGGCCAAAACTATCCACATTTACTGCACTCAGTTTCAAATGTCCAGCTATGCCAGTCAAAATGCTGTACTCTTAACAAGATCGTTATGTCGTGCATTACGTGAACTTCATTGTCCAATGCGCAGTTGATTGATTGTAGAGTTTAACGCGGCGACGCAACGCAGGAGATGAGGGGCGCCGTAGTTGAGGGCTCAGGATTAATTTTGACCATCCGGGAATATTTAGCGTGTGCAGAAATCTCATACACACAGGCGTTTTTGCTTTTCGCCTCCATCAGAAAAGCGGCCGCCGCGGCCGGGAATCGAACCGGCGACCTCCAATACGCAGTACTAGCCTGCTCGGCGTTAACGCGCATCTCATTCTGCGTTACCTTTTGCTTTTTAAAACGGACAGTTAAGCTTTGCGGCTGTGCCAGGCGACAAATAGAGGACCGGCGTTCGGTAAGATTCCATGGCCAGCTTTCTTAACACGAGGCTTTCACAAATCAAACATTTTTTTTTCTCGCTTCTTCGAAGGGATTCCGGAAAAAGCTGCACGACTTGCGATTGACGGCGGGCCATTCCCTCTCCCATGCAAGCCTACAAATTGGAGCAGAGGGTGTTTTGAATTTGAAGCTGCTCCTACTGCTCTCTGAGCGTTTGCCATGCATCATGCGAGATAGCAATCTGTCTTGATTTTTTTCAGTCTCCTCTGATTCTGGTATATTTCGCCCCTCCATGCCGTGACATACTGATCAGCCGTCAATGCGACCTTGGATTCACTTGACCCAGATTTGTTTTTAAATTTGGGGGGTTTACGCACCAAAGCTGCCCCCGTGCTTTGAGGCGCGCCATGGTGGGGGTGTGTTACGGCTGAGTTATCTGGGCCCAACCTACACGTGGTAATCATGTATGGGCCATCTTAATTTCGGTGTGGGGGAACACGAGAATCCGCGTGCTGGCACCTCCAGATCATCTCAGCGCCATAGGCAGCAACTTGCGCGCATGCGTGGCGGTAAAAGAACATAAGCTTCCCGATTCCGCACACTTCGAGTCACAGGAGCGCTTATGCGTGGTCCGCTTTACAGCAACGCAAGGGTGCAATTGTGGGGCGCTGACTCAAAGTATTCGAACTCGAACGCTGTGAATGTTGCTCAGACGCACTACTCAGCCTTGGCCGGCTCTTCTAGCGTGTAGCCTGATGAAAAATACAGCGAGATGCTCAGCAAAATGAACCAAACGGTATATAATTCATTTCCTCCCGACCGAATACGTTCTTTGCATGCCAGAAAACAACTAAAAAAGAAACCAGAATACGCCTTACGCTGAACACTTATTTTAGAATTTGCTGAAATAGATACACCGACCCTGGAAGCCTGGTATTACTTAGCGCAGAACCCTAGTAACAGGATGCCAATTAAAGACAAAACAATTCCTTATGGTATACGAGTTGATCTGATTCAGTGCACTACGGCCCACCGCTCGTCACATAGGACCGAATATATACAGTGCCCATGGCTGGACCCCAGTTATGCGAACCCACACGCTCAAATGAACATCGCGGTTTGACTTCGTTTCGAACTTAGTGCAGCTGTTCTAGCAGCTTAAAAATGCTTCTAAAGTACCTTACCGTGTGCAGAGTGGAAAGATCCAGTTGAAGAAAGTCGTTTGAAAACTCAGAAAAACTTCAAGCAAAAACGGCGCACTACCCCTCCACTATTTGATTGGAAGAAGCCGCCGATGTCGCACTGGCCTTGGGGAGGAGGACACCGAGGTCATGATGGTAGGCAGAGCTTCACTCGTTCACACGCGATGAGTTATCGTTTATAAAAGGTGTTAAATGCGTTCGTTCTCCCCAAGTTGACATCGGGTCACGCCACCTCTCCGGTGTAAACGAAATGGAGACTTCCATGGCTTTCATCTAGACCTCAAAACACGATCACGCGATTACAATAAGATGGCTCAAAGTCGGTACTACGCACAAAAAACATGGACTAGTGAGGAAAAACACACATAGCAGACAACAAGGCACAGAGTGAAAGAACGTTTTTGCCTGTCTAGTGCTGTTTTTTGTGAGGAGTCCCAAATATTAAGCGCTTTCAACTAGCCCGTCTCCCCACAGGGATATGGTCCTCTGAGCGCTGGCGTATAAAAGTGTGTTTGCGTGTGTGTGTGTGTGTGTGTTTGGAGGGGGGGGGCGACTTCATTTTATTTTTCCGGGAAGTGTATGAGCTCACGGCGGCTGTAGGACGGGGAGCGGGCAGGCATGGCAACTAAGTCTACTGATCTGGAAATAACGAATGCCGAGATGTCGAGAACTGCTTTTTGTGTTTCAAGGTTACCACCAGCCTATCCATTCATGCGTCTGTCTCGATGAAATAAACTTTAGCCTTTGGGACACCATAAACTGTAGCATACGTGCGCTCGCGCAGAGTTAGCCTACCGAAAGCCACACCCTTTCAAGCTACGCACTCCGAACTGAAATCTTGTGTTGCAGTATACAGTCGAGCTATCCGTCCCGTCATCATTACGGGGCACTTAAGCGCAGATTTCCTTTCTTTGTCGCCAGCGACCACCCTCCCCTGAGCTACAACCGCTAAATAGACACAGCACATTCGCTAGGGCTGTGTGAAGACCACTGGGCCGGTCGCAAGGTGTACCCTTCAGCTGTCACCGGTGGATGCCTCCTGCGCTACGCAGTTGGGTGGCCCCTACCGGCAGTCCGTTGGCTGGCGGGTAACGTGCACGCCACCGACCTGCTGCTCCGTCGTCCTGAGGGCCAGGCATGAGAGTTCTGTACCGACACTAAGATAGTGATACAGGGGACATGGTGTAAGCAAACAATTTCGGACTCCAAAGAAGGCCCTTTCACTCGGTGCCTCAAAGACTGGCAAAGGAAGCCGCCGAGGAATGCGCGATGAGAGCCTCCGGGCTTCTTATACCCGGGAAGTTCGTTGGGGCCCCGAAGTTAATAGCTCCAATCAGGCTCGCTGTGAGAGGTATTGCAGTCCTTTTGATTCAACTGCGAAGCGTGCAAGTCGATCTAGCCGCAATCGGTGGAAAGGGAGGGCGTGTCCCCGCGTCGCCGTGACTCGCTCCGGCTGTAGCGACAAGCCCTTATTTGGCGTTCTGAGTCGGGATTCGGCCGGCCGCAGCGTTCGAGATGCGGGATTCGGCGCGCCGCAGCGACGAAAGGGAGGCCTGACTCAGCTGCTGTCGCGCTGTGCTGGCGTCGCCTCGTGCAACGCATTTGGGCCAGGCGCTCTGGTACAACAGGGCGTGCTCGTGAGAGCAGCAGTGCCGCGCGTTCAGTAGTAGCCCCTGAAGTCACTGTTCGCTAGCGATAGCGATTGCTCACTAGCGACACGCAGATATAGGTTTCAGGCCCTAACTGATGACATGTCCGTTGTGCTGGCTGGAGGCTTAAACGTGCACGTCCACCGACCCAATGCGAACTTTCCGGTGTCCTGAGTGGTCCCACGGATTTGGTTGTTCTGTTACGCAGACACTAAGATAGTGGACTACGACGCGGGAGGATGTTGTTAGTCCACTAAAATCAATTTCGAGAACTTCAAAGTTTCAATGGGCTAAATGCTAATTGTTCGACCGCAAATTACAGACAAACATGTTTTGTTTCGTTCATTTTGTGCACTGCGTCGAGCTACGCAGCTCATCCTTCTTCACAGATTGGAAGGGCATTAATTTTTTTGCATATTCAAAACCATCTACACAGCTGCGCATTAGGAAGTATGGTAATCGCCAGCCCATTTTTTTCTTACAACTGTGCACAGTTGCAATTTTCGTATCGAAAACATCATTTACGTTTATAGTAGGCTTCGCTCGTTTTGCCCAGAGGCGATGAATTATTGCACATAATTTTGTCGCCATGTACACAATGCCTTCCTAATTTTTCAACCGCAATGTTCTGGCCTGGAAGCATGGCTCGAGTATCTTCGGCATTGATCAAGGCCGCTTAAATACAGTAGAATCTCGATTAAAGGAAATCGCTTAAACGTAATTGCCGGTCAAACGGACCAGTAGCCTGTACGTTGGTTGGTTTTGTATTCACATGATGTAAGAAAAAAAAAAAGCTCTCCGTAATCGGAACTAAAATTTCCGCGCCACCGTGTAAATGGTACCAGAAATGGAACTTCTTGTAAAACGCATTGGCGTGAGAATCAGCTTTTTACGGTTCCGGTCGTTTCGTTTTTTTTTGTTTTTTTTTCTTCCTCCACGTATTTCAGCCTCGTTGGCCTCGTCAGCATCGTCTCGTTAGTGGTGAACCGCGTTGGCGCAACGAATGCAACATCGCAGTTCTTGTTCTGATCGAGACTGAACGACTGTTCGGTCTCGATTCAAGACGCCGAGGTTACAGGGCTCAGCTCCTGCCGCCTCGCTCGTGCCATCGTCGCGCTATTCGTGCTTCATTACCGCGTTGCCGTCCTATAAATTCGGTGGCTCGTAAGAACTCGCGAAGTTGAGGCCTCCAGCCTCCGTGAAGATGCAGTTGCAAGGACTCAAACAAAAATAATTCATGCATTTTGTAGTGCACAGCGACTCATTCTTGCCAGATTAACTTTGTAAATGCTGTGCCTAAACCTCTTGTAGTTTCCTTGCTTTATGAAAAACTGTCAGCTACATTTACCTTGTAGGGCTTAGAGTCACACGAAATGTATTTAGAGTGTGTACGAACATAAATTTGCACTTTTACACATCCATCTCAGTAAACGGAACTCCTGTTAAACGGAACTATTTTTTTCGGTCCTTTGAGGTTCCGTTTATCGAGAGTCTACTGTAGTAGTATGACGGTCACACTTAGAGAGAACACGGGAGAGCGTGGCGCGAGCTACTACTAGAGCATCCTAACAGCGCCTCGCCGAAACTGCGCGTTGAGGGGGCAAGGAGAGCCCAGATCTCGTCGCGCGCATCGCGTCGTCAGGCGGCAGCGTGTCGTCTGCTTTTTGCGAGCTGCCCGCGCTCAAGATGCAGTCGACGTTGCCAGCGGCCGCATCAACGGCAAAAATAAATACTGCGGATCTGGAAAAAAGTTTAGAAATTTCTTTTACACGCAAAGAAAACAGTTGATGCAGGGAAGCAAGAACGAATCGCGGTCCTTTCTTACGACGCGCATCGTCATTCGGCAGCCGTGAAGATCGCTAGCACGGGCCGTCACTGCGATCCGCGAGACAAGTCCCAGCCGCATAGGCGTAGCAATTACTTCAACCAACGTGGTTTTGAAATTACAGCGCAGTTTCTCGACGGTACATTTGGGAGCAAAAAAAGCACCACTAAAGCAGCCGTTGGTGCCTCAAGTGCACTATAATTTGTCCTAATAGTTTATGTAAGTCACGTATGGAACGACGACCGGTCCCGCGATTTGTTGCTTGCGTAGACTTGTGTATCCTAACCCGATATTTTAAAAGGCACCCCGACATTCGTTGTATTCTTCACGCTGAAGGAGACGTGCGCTGCACGTGGGTTGGATGTTGGTACCAGATCGTTTGCCAGATATCGGGTGCAGCAATAGGTCTGTGGTGCTATTATACAGTGCTGCTGCTGACCCCGGGAGCATATAAACAGTGCAAAAATATTTAGAATTGCAGCTATGCGAAAAACTTAAGATTTATTCTTAGCTGCCACGCCACCCCTTTCAAGAAATTTCGCGGGTGAGAGCGGAAAACATCCAGGTCGGCTTCACTCCACAACTGATAATACTTTCACTGCCGGCCAGTCTAGGAAGTCGCATGTGTGTTTTGCCAGGAGACAAAGAACGGGACACTGCCACATCGTTGGGGTTGTATCCCGATATAAGCTATGCTAGACCGTGAAATAAAATTTCATTGAAATCGAGAAGCTAGCTTTCCCTCAATGCTCCTGGGATGAGGGGCTTCACTGCACAACTTATTATTGCAGGTTAGCTACCTTCTCCAATTTAACAAAGACCTTCCACAACCTGCAGTTAGGAGAGTTATGCAGCGATACATACCTCATCATCATCATCATCACCACCATCACCATCATCATCACAAGCCTATCTACTCCCACTGCAGGGCAAATGCCTCTCCTATTAATCTCCAATTTCCCCGGTCCTGCACTAACTGCGACCAATTTCTCCCCGCAAACTTCTTGATCTCATCTGCCCATCTAACATTCTGCCGCCCCCTGCCACGCTTGCCTTCTCTAGGGATCGACTCAGTTACCCTTAATGACCAACGGTTACCTTGCCTTCGCATTACATACCCTGCCCACGTCCATTTCTTCTTCTTAATTTCTACTAATATGTCCTTAACACGCGTTTGTTCCCTGACCCACTCCGCTCTCTTCTTGTCACTTAATACCTAGCAGATGAGAAAATGTACGCAAATTAGGAGGCAAACTGGGAGCTACTGTTATTGTCAACACTGCACAAAATGCGCGAAGATACAAAAAAAATCATAAGGAACAGAAGCATCGCAAGGCCGAGACTCGCTTTTTTGGTTTCAAACAAGGTTCATAATCAGCTGAGATTCGTCCTTATTTAGGCCCCAGAGATGAAAGTTCTGTAGATTTCGACGCCCGCTGCAGGCAATGAGCGTGGTGGTCGCGCGTCGTCAGGCCGGTCGAGCATTGAAAACTTTCCACAGCTCTCGGTGACGGCTCGTGCTAGCGATCTTCACGGCTGCAGAATCACGACGCGCGTCGTAGGAAAAGACCGCGATTCGTTCTTGCTTCCCTGCATGAACCCTTTTGTTCTCGCGTAAGATAAATCTTTTTTCCAGCGCCGAAGTATTTACCTTAGGGGCGAAGCACCTTAGGGCCGAGGCTTGTCCGTCCGGCATCCGTCCAGCGTCATGCTCACGGCACAGCACCATGTAAATCGAAACATCTGTGAACAAAAGGTTCACAGAAGGTTAGAGAGAGAGAGAGAGAGAGAGAGAGAGAGAGAGAGAGAGAGAGAGAGAGAGAGAGAGAGAGAGAGCGCTGCGGTGCAAATTCGTATATAAGCGCGTTCTAGACCGCCCATACTCTTTCTGCCATCGATGAAAACGAACGTTGCCGCGGCATGCGGCTGCTCAACGTCTAAGCAGACAACAAGCTACCCCGGAGTTGAGTGCTCGAGAGCAGCAGCTCAACGGCAACGCCGACATCAAGCTACCGCGGAGTAAATACAGTACACACACTTTTTCACTCATTCACATGCGGGAGTGGGCAATGTCACAGGTGATTTACGGTAACAACAATCCCCAGTGCTTCGCCCACTCGTCATGATTCACTTCGTGGAGATGCGTGAATTTTCTGGCGTTCACGGCGGCCACTGAGCCCATGAGGAGGCAACCTGTTAAGGCGCCAATACAGGCCGATGGTTAGTCTTCGGTAGAGGGGTCCATGGACATCCCAGGAGCGACTCGATCCAGGTCCCGGACACTCCCGGTGGTCCCCTGGGCGCTGCTCCTAGTGGGCTCCTCCTGGCGTTGACTTGACGGCCGTTGTAGCTCCAGTGCTGCGATGATAGTGTTGACCGCCTGAAGCTGTGTGTCTAGGTTAGCGCTGCACTTGGCGTCTTCTATTTCCTCACGAAGCGTTGTTCCCGTTGCTGCGTTGTTGCATTGCCATAAGATGCGAGCCAGTGTAGCTCTCTGGTCTTGACATAGGCGGCAGATGTCCGTTTCGTACACCTCGGGGCATACGTATCGGGCAAGGGTTGGTGTAAGGACAGAGTATGTTTGTAGTTGTCGGTAGAGGACTGCTTCCGCTCGAGTTAGGCCAACACCATCTAATGGTTAGGCCCGGGTGTGGAGGAGGCACGGTCCGCCTGCTGAGTCCGTACCAGGTGACAATCTCACTGTAGGTAGTCATGGGTTCCTTGCCCGCGTTGTACGACTCCGAAGTATCAGTGTCGACTTCTGCTGCAGTGCGGTTCGTAAGATCTCGCGCTGCAGCATGGGCAGTCTCGTTATGGTTGGTGTTCCCCTTCCCAGAGATGTGGGGTCCCATGTGGGCGGGAAACCACTTGAGGTAGATGGCAAGGTTGCGTTCCCGTATTTGAGAGAGAATATGGGCAGCAGCCGCGCACACATTTCCCCGGACCAGTATCACACGACGCGCCGCCGCCTGATACCGCGATGCGCGCGACGAGATTTCTTTCGGCCCCCACAACGCGCAAGCGCGCTGTTTCCGAGAGGCGCCGTTAGATGCTCTAGTAGTAGCTCGCGCCACGCTCTCCCGGGTGGTGGTGGTGGTGGTAAAAACTTTATTTATCCAGACCTGTGAAGAAAGAGGCACCGGCTGGGAGCACCGGCACACTACAGTCCCCTAGTCGACGGCTAGGAGCCCGTGGGCCCTAGCGGCGAGTTCGGCCAGCTGAATCATACACTCTTGAACTTGTTGGTCGGGGCTGAGCAGAGTAGCCTCCCATTGCTCTACCGTGGTAAGGGGCAGGGACAGAGTAGGCTGGGGGGTGGGTCGCGAGGGGCACGCGCTTACTGTGTGGTGGAGGGAAGCAAAAGGCGTGCCGCACCACGTGCACGTGTGGCAGTATCACGTGGGGAAGTGGAGGTGGCACAATGCGGGATGCGGGAGCGTGTTAGTCTGCAGTCGACGCGACTGAACAGATTGCCTGCGTTTTAAAGTGGGAGCGGGGCCGGGGAAGTGCATCCGACTAAGGCGGTAGTGCTGCGTTATTTCCCGATACGTAACCAGGCGATCCCTCCCTCCCGCCCGAGGTGGAGAGGCAGCATCCGAGGCATCCCGGCAGCAGAAATCTCGGGCTACCTCGTTAGCCAGCTCGTTACCCGGAAGGGACGAATGGGCCGGAGTCCATATCAGGCGTGGACAATGTGTAGGCGGAGTCTGTGCAGTCTGCAGGATACGTGCGGTGATGGGGGATACACGACCCGTCGCAAAGTTCCGCAGAGCCGTCTGCGAGTCGGAGATTATTGCGGTGGCCGGGGCAGCTGTAAGGGCCAGGGCAATGGCGACTTCTTCACCAACTTCAGGGTGAGGCGTGGAGACCGAACACGAAGCTACAGAGTCTCCTCGAGAGTTGACCACTACGGCGACGCAGGCTGCACGGTCGGGATATTCCGCTGCGTCGGCGTATAGGGTAGTGGGATGCGAAGCGTGGGCTTTGTGTAAGGCCTTGGCCCGGGCAAGGCGGCGTTCTTGATGGAAGGCACGGTTCATATTCCGTGGGATGGGGGCCACACTGTAGCGGGATCGTAGAGAGTCACTCAAACTGACCTTATCTCCGTGCTGCGTAGCAAAGGAGATGCCCAGTTTGGTTAGGATGGAGCGACCCGTCGGTGTAGAGGCCAGACTGTGGAGTTGACCAACACGCTGCGCTTCAACCAGCTCCTCGAAGGTGTTGTATGTCCCGGTGTTGAGAAGCTTTTCAGTAGAGGTATGACGAGGGAGACCCATGGCCAGCTTGACCGCCTTGCGGATGGTGCATTGGAGGCGTCCAATTTCGGTCTGGGTGGCGTATGTGATGCGGCTGGTAATGAATGCGTGCACCAAGCGAAGGAGGTTGGCTTCTTTGAGACCATGGTTGCGGTTGGCTATGCGGGCGATGAGTCTGCCAATCTGGTCGGTGGTGTTTTCGAGACGGCGGATAATTTCAGTGTTAGCCCCATTTTCTTGAATTCGGTGTCCGAGAATGCGAATGGAGGGCACGTGCGAAATGAGGTTACCTTGTAGCGTGACCTGAATATCAGGGGCACAGGCATCACGATGGCGACGCTTCGAGTGATAGAAGAAGAGGTCCGACTTTTGTGATGAGCAACTGAGCCCCCGTTCATGGGCGTAAGTGGCGATAATGTTGGCAGCTTGCTGAAGGCGGTCTTGAATTTCACCATCGCTGCCCCCAGCTGTCCAAACGGTGATGTCATCCGCGTAGATGCTGTGGTGCAGGCCCGGGATGCACTCCAAGAGGGGAGGGAGCTTGAACATAGCCACATTGAATAGAAAAGGGGAAATGACTGACCCCTGAGGTGTGCCTTTACTGCCCAAGGGCATGGGGTCCGATTCAAGGCCTTGGACCGAGAGGGATGCTGTGCGACCAGTGAGAAAGTTGGCGATGTACTGGTAGGTGCGGGGTCCCACGTGAAGTTGGTTAAGCCCGGTCAGTCTACTTTGATGAGTGACATTATCGAATGCCTTAGTCTAATCGACGCCCATGATGACTTTAGTGTCTTGCCGGGAGATAAAGGGGTTATCCAAAATTTGATGCTGAAGCTGCAGCATAACGTCTTGGGCAGACAGTTTAGGACGAAAGCCCACCATGGTGTGTGGGAACAGACCCTGATCATCCATATAGGATTGGAGACGCGCCAGGATGACGTGTTCAAGTAACTTGCCCAGACAAGATGTTAGGGAAATGGGTCTGAGATTTGTAATAGCCAATTCCTTGCCTGGTTTGGGTATAAGAGAGATCTTCGCTGTTTTCCAGGAGGCAGGAAGATGGCCCGACGTCCACACTGTGTTCATGTAGTCAGTGAGCGCCTGTTCTGCGGATCCAGTGAGGTTCCGAAGAAGCTTGTTGGTGATGCCGTCAGGACCCGGGGCTGATCAAACGTTGACACGTGTAAGGGCAGCCCTTACTTCGGCAACCGTGATGGGGCGATCTAAGGTCTCGTTGGGGCCGCCGGTGTAATCCGGGGGAGGAACGGAGGCAGCGGACGGAATATAGAGCTCCTGAAGCTGTCGAAGAAGCTCCTGCGCAGAACCCGACGACTTGTGGAGGAGGGTGATCATCTCATTCTGCGTGTGCTCTCTTTTCTTCTCCGGATTTAGCAGGCCACGGAGAATGTTCCAGGTCTGCGGAACATTCATGTTGCCCTCCATGCGGTCACAAAGGGCATTCCAATGCTGGTTGGTCAAGTTTGTTGCATGTCTGCTAATGTCCTGGTTGAGCTTAGCCAGGCGGCGACGGAGAGGGCGGTTGTGTTTCTGCCTCTGGAGTCGACGCACTAGGCCCTCCTTGGCTTCCCATAAGTGGAGGAGACGAGAATCAACCACGTCAAGGTGAGCTTGTTCAGGGACAGTTTTGGCTGCACCATCACGTTGTTCGAGGAGTTTGGCAGTCCAGTCATCCAAATCTTCTAAGGTGTCAGGTAAGTTAGCATCACAGAGGGATCGGAAGACGTCCCAGTCAACCAGCTTGTGGGAACGGGTGCTCGGCTGTGGGGGTCCATCCTGAACGAGGGTTTCAACCACATAGTGGTCACTTCCCAAATCATGACCAGTGTTGCGCCAGACTGAGTTGGCGATGTTATGGGTGATGGTCAGATCAGGAGTGGTGTCTCTCTGGACGCTGTTGCCTTGTCGAGTGGGGTGTGCCGGGTCTGTAAGGAGGCGCATCTGATGCGAGAGGATCGTAGAGAGCACTCCACGGCCTTTGCGTGACACATGCGGATACCCCCATTCAGGGTGCGGGGCGTTGAAATCGCCGACAATAAGCAGCGGCTGGCCCTGGGCGTAGGACCAGGCCTTTTGCAGAAGTAACGTGAGATTCTGCGACTGCTTGACGGCACTATAAATATTCAGTATGTGGAGGCATTGTTGCTTTTTCTTCTTGGGGGCAGGTAAGATTAAGGCAGAGGTAAGAGGTAAGGTCACCTCTAAGTGTGACCGCCATAGTACCGGCGCTCCAGCAGTTAAAAGGAGTGCGAGAGCGGTGAACGGGGCGGGCGAAAGTGCATGCCAGCGCGATCTATTAATATATGCGCCGCGATAGCGAGAGTGCGTGGGTACGTGCGGCTGGCCCATCTCGATACGCTGACGCCACAGCTGACGCTCGCCTTATTGCCGGCTCAAGCGAAGCTGTGCTGCTGTCATCCCTGCTAGCTAGGTGCGCTTCAAAAGCTTAATGCACGAATATCTTTACCCGCTTCTGGAAGAAAACTGATCTTCAGCGACGCACGGGTTCCGTTTTGTTAAGAACGCCACCACTTTTTTTTCACGCCCCTGCCAACATTCGCGATTACACCGGGGGTAAGTTTGTTGTGCCATGAGGCTTAACCGATCGCGAATCATGCAGCAACTGCGGTTTTAACCATGCTGGCTTCAAGGAAACGTATGAAAACTGAATAAAAACGTGCAGTTTATGCATGTATTGGCGGCATTGCTTCCATGGTTTTAATGGGCCCTCAAGAGAATTAAGGATGTGAGCCTATCGGACGCCAGCGGCTTCTAAACAAATTGACGTTATTACACAAACTTAAGTAAGTTATGTTCGGAGAGAGAGAGAGAGAGAGAGAGAGAGAGAGAGAGAGAGAGAGAGAGAGAGAGAGAGAGAGAGAGAGAGAGAGAGATAGCCTTATTGCAGCAGGAAGAAGCGAATTCAAGTGGGGGAAGCGGGAGTAGACGGTGCGGTGTTTGTAGCTTATGATATCTTGAAAATGGACAGTTCGATGGGTATCCCAGCTTAACTCGTATGCATTGGAAGCGTCACTGGCGAGCAGGGATGGCGTCAGGGCGGCGTCGCTTGAGCCGGCGATGAGGCGAGCGTCAGCGGGTCGCGGGCGACCAGCCTAATGGATGTGCCCACGCACGCTCGCTATTTGCGGCGTATCAATTCATAGATCGCGTTGGGATGCAGCTTTGCCCGCTTCGCCCACCGCTCTCTTTTGGAGCACCTGTATATTCGAAATAATCCGCAGCAGCAGGCAACGCGCAAGTCCAAATTCGCTACGAATGAAACGTAAAGAGCCCTTTTTAACGCATAGATTTATTATCGCGTCAAGTCATAGAAAGATACGAATAAAAAGTCCTACAGTTGTGGCTGTAACGTCTCGAAATTCAGCAATATAGACTGCTTCGTTGGTTTATTTGGCATGAACTGCCAGGTTAGATATGGGTCAGGGTAGTACATAAATGCAAATATATGTTAGCGGGTCCTACAGAGGGATGAGTCAATGCATAAATAAACGCAAATAAATTCACAATTTCCACCAAGCCCCAATTTCAATTAACTAATCAGTTTAGTCAACCAGCATTTCCGGTAAGTACAGCTGCAAAACACGAGGCTGAAAATTTCCCACTTCCTTGTCCGGTCACCCTTAAATAATACAAAGTGCCTCACACCAACTTATGGAAATTTCTAAAAGATGAACAAAAGTAGTAATCGAGTAACTTACAGAAATCATTTACATACACTAGGCAATGGAAGTTGTAAAATTTCTGTTGACCAATCATGGAAATAAAAATACTTTAATTTGACGCCAGAAGTCAAAGCATACATGTACGTTGGTCCTCGTGATTTTCCAATACAATTCACGCTAACCGCGCCTTTTCAATCGCCGTTGGGTACACTGCCGCGGCGACTACGTCCCCGCATTCACAAGGGCGTCTGAAATCTGTATACCCCACACATTCCGAGGCAGCAAGAGGTCACAAAGGACAACCCGTCACGGCACATTGCCAGACTCATAAGGCCTCTCGAGGCACATTTCCAGCGGGCGACTGGTTCAGAGCCCTCTGTGCGGACATCGAAAGCACGCACTATGCCATCTCCGCAGCTAGTTAAAACCGTGTGCGGTCCCCTCCAAACAACTCGCGAAATTGCGTAGGGGTGCACGTAGCGACGCCTCTCTGCACAGGATGACAAGTCCAGGAGGGCCAGGACACCGCTGTGCGTACCCGCTGCTAGCGTCTCCTGCTGGCTTTGAAAGGAGAGCGTGCAAACTTTGTTATCGTCGTCACCAGGAGGAAGGTCTAGCAGGATTCGCGGAAACGTGGCAACCACATGTCCCGTGCCGGAGTGCAAGACATGCACGGTATAGGCGCCCGTGGCTACCAGCTCTCCACCAACGTCCAGGGATGTGACCCGGCTGTCATGGATTCGGTTGGGACCGCTCAAGTCGTGCAACAAGCGCGCCCGTTTGAGGTCCCAAATGCAGACGGAACCGTCGTCGTAGACCGTAGCCGCACGCCGGCCATCCGCCAGAACGCGCCCATCACCGCAAGTGGTGAATGAGCCCTGCATGATCTTGCACTCACCACCAGGTACTTTCCACATCCACACGATGCCATCGACTGTCCCGGCGAGCAGCGCGTTGTCCACATGATTCCAGCGAACCCACTTTATGAAGCCAAAAGTGACAAACTCACACACGACACGGGGGACGTCGATTCTCCATACACGGACACAGCCACTCGTGTCACCCGTGCACAGCAGCGTCGAGTCGGGGCTGAAGGCTGCGCACCACACCCGCTCTTCAGCAATCGCAACACTCCTGCGGCACACAAACGCCAGCACGCCCATGTCTAAACGCCAAACAAAGGCCACGCCGCAGTGGTCGAGGGTCACGACGTGGCGGCTGTCTCTTGACACATCCAACACCAAGACCGGTCCTTCGACGTGGAGTAAACAAAGGGCGGGAACAGCGAGGGACAGGTCCATCGGGGTGCTACCACAACTTTCATCACTCGTGTCACTTCCATCTTCCTCGGAAACGTTGGCCATGTTAGCGTCCGCTTCGTCCTGCACATCATCGCCGGCGGCTTCCAAGAAGACGGCGGATAAAGCCTTCTCGTCGGTGGGAACGTCGCGACGCATATTGGGTTTCTTCGAGTGTCCCAAGCTTGGTCCCAGTGGAAACTGCTAATGTATCCGGGGGCCTGTTTTAGCGCCCTATCTTTTATTTTTTGAAGCCCCACCTTTGACATGCTAGAGATTGCTTTGCCCCGCCAATAAATATGCTGGAACAATCGACACAGTAGTAGTGGAAATTTCCTACTACTTTTATCAACGCATACGCTTGCAGGCGGTGAAATTACTTCCGATGGATCGTTACTATCGAAGTCAAGGCTTTTGTCGGATGCGGCATGCACGCCGGCATGCGGCATGTTTGGCATCCCATTGCCACTGCCTAAGTGCATTGTCATCGTTCGGTCAATCACCAGTAACGTCGTACTTTTTGAAAAAAAAAAAAACCTTTTTATCTTGCATTTTCGCGAACTTCATGCCCCTATGCGCAGCAGCACTTCGTATCCGCGTTAACGCGCATTTATGCCCGACTTAATATTTTAGCAACTAAACAGCCCTTCAAGTTTCCCGGCCACAGGTCAAACACAAGGCTAGTGCCCGATAATCCACTAGTCAGCATTCGTAATGCAGTGCATTCTAAAATCACATAAAACATTGTTCTAACAGCCGACCTGGCTAAGATTTTATTTTCGCCTTGGAGTGTCACCGGAAAACTGAGCCCAGCCGACCGTATGTGAGCGTGCGTCCCGTGACGAACGCCCGGCATCGACCAGCCCGACTTTCGAGAACACTCTGCGAAGCGTTCGTGGCATGATATCTCGCGTGCTGTTCTCCTCGCTAGTTCACGTGCGTTCGCGCCTGAAGTGGGGAGCCCAGACGCCTAGAACGCGTGCCGGTTGCAGCGGGTTCTAGCGCGTGCTAACGCGGTCCACTTTGGGAGAGGTGTGAAAGCTTGCAAGAAAATGATTCGGCCAGGCAGTTATGAAGGACTTTAAGCGGCAAGCTCAGAAATCCGTGTGAGGTGCAGCAGCCAAGTCACCGACGAAGACAGAGGGGCCGCCAGGGACCGAATTCTCCAAAAAAGGGGCGTCGGTTTGAAGCAACGCGGTGTTTGCATGCAAATGCATGTATTCCTGGGCCCGCTTGCACGAACACACGTGCTTATTGGCAGTCTTATTCACAGTCTAGTCTTATTCACGGACTTCAATAAGTCCGCGAATGAGATTCGGGCTAGTGAGCTTGCTCGAAAGCACTCAGGCCAGGCTACAGAGCGGTCTTATTGAAGACTACAGGGACAGCCGGTACCTAGATGAGCACGAGAGAGGCCCCTAGGGAAAAGCGGGGAATACGCTGCAAAACTGCTTGTTGCCGTCGCCGGCGTTGGGCAAGCATTTATTTTGAACCATGATTGGATAAATTCAAGAAATGCTGACCATCAGACGGCCGATTTGGGCCTTGTCACAAATACGTAACAATGATCCGCCATCCTTGGTATGCCAACTCACGCCGCCAGGCCTCGGTCGCCCTGCCGCGTAAACGAAGTCATAAACAAAGATCGTCTGCTGCGAAGCGTGGGCCCAGAAACCCTCTGGGCTCACGCTAAAAGCATCAACGTTGTCTCACGTTGTCGCAGCACGAGTCGTGCTTTTCATCTCGCCGTGAATTAGAAAGTTGCGAATTGGCTTCGGGTTCATCGTCGTAGAGTCGGATGCAACGAGCACTCCAGCGGCTCACGCCGCCTGGAACGGCGACACGATCGCAATAACCAGCTGCCTAGCCGGCAGCTCGCTCACCGAGGGCTGCAGGCTGTAAACAATCGCGGTGTAGAATATAGCCGAATGTTGATATCCTGCATGCTGCTTTTACGCGCAAAAGATCCCAATTGCTCAAGCAGAATGCGTTTTGCTGTTGTGTATAATTTGGTGTCACATTGCAGTTCTATTGCAAACGACTATTTGTTGTTTCTAAGTTAATGGGCATGATTTTATAAAACAATATATTTGTTCCGTCATTTCCGTGCCGCCTTTTCCTATCTACTGCGGCAACAGCCGACTTAGCAGACGATCACACATTCCCACCAGGCGCTCGGCCGCCCGATATCTGCTCGGGACAAATATCGGGCCGCAGACGATCATTCCTGTCCATTCTTGATTGACGTGAGGGAGAAAAAAAAAGCCGCGCTACCCGGGGGAAACAAGCACACGCTCATAGCGCACAGCGAAAGTTGAAACCTGTGGTCGGCTGCATAGAAACTCTATGGTCGGCTGCAGCCGTCGCTGCCTCATCAAAGTAAGTAGTCCTTGCGTCTTCCCTCGCCCGGCGTTGCCTGGCCCTTTCCACCTTCTCTCCCTACGGCGTTTCCAACGGCGTCGAATTCCGCGGGACAGGCATTTATTTGTTTGAAGCCGACGGTCAAGCGGCCACCTTTGGCATCGTTCGCCACTTCTACGGTTTGCTCACTCGTTTTTCGCGGTATGGAGGCCGATCTTGAATATGAAATGACCGACCACGTCAGCATAAGACTGTGAATAAGGCTGCTCGGAGCAGGATTATTCACAGTCTTATTGCGTTCTTATTTAGAGTCTTATTCGCTGTCTTGTAAGTTTCTGGAAAATGTCTTATAGACTAGGGAACATAAGAACCGAATAAGAAGACTGCCAATAAGATTAGACTGCGAAGAAGACTGTCTTATTGGGCTTCCAGCAAGCGGGCCCTGGTTTGGGGCTTCGCTTTGCGAGGTGAGAAAGTGTGGAAAACGCACCGATAGACGCACTGATTGCCCGCCTGACCAGAATCGACTCTCGTGTTGCGTGTGGCTTTTGCGCTCCGTCATAATATGCCGCATGGTTTCTGTCGCCCTGCCGCAACCTGCGCACAGGTCTTCCTGTGCCGGCTTGCGGATAAGTGTTTTTGTCCGAAAGCAACCCGACCGGGCTTCAAAAAGCAATGCACTACCTTTGGTATTACCGAAGAACTTTTCGCTCGCGATCTCCGGCTTCCCGATTCTGTATATATCTATGGACTTCTTTGCGTGCATCCTACTCTTCTTCTTCCATTTACTTCCGTTGTTTCCTTCTCTCCCCCTCGCCACAGAGTATCATGTCGGCGAATTCATGCTGGGAAACCTCTCTGCTTTATCTGTAATAAAGAGTTTCTCTCTCCCTCCCTCCTCCCTCTCTCTCTCTCTCTCTCTCTCTCTCTCTCTTCTCTCTCTCTCTCTTTTTCCAGAACGTTGTCTCTGATTCTTTTCGCTTTATTTTTTATTGCCTTGGTCGTTTCCCCTGCGCTTCCAGGTTTCATATACTTTGTCCTGAGCCTTCTGGTTATTTTCCTCCACTGTGTGTCCACGCTTGTTATGTAAAGATGCCGTAGCACCCTGGCCACCTATCTCAAGACATCGACATTGCTAGGTCGTTCTTTAAAACATATTTGGCTCTGAAATTCTCCCACTTCAAACGAGGCCCATCAGATGTCTGCTTGCACTGCCTCATTTGTTGTTTTACTGCGTGCTCCTTATGCCAATCGACCTATCGCCCTCTGATTTACTTCTAGCCCTGATTGAATTTCTTATTTGACACACCCTAATGCGTTTGAAAAGGTGATTCCGGTACCATTACACCCCCACAGATTCATCTCTAACCTTTTGCAGGCGAATGAAAGCGCCCGAGCTGTGAATAGGAAAAGCACAGTTTGTGGACTCTTCCAACCATGGTTGCCGCTGACGCTGTTGTTTAATATTGCTAATCACGTGGTGCGCCGATAATGATAGCTAAAAGGATTGCGGTGCATGCACACCGCGCTGCTCTTTTTTTACTTCATAAGCAAAGGCCGCTCTTTGGGTGCGCTGTTGCGCAATTTCGTACGTTTTGCAATGCCGATGATTGGCTGTCCGATGACTTACCGCTTCTGCAGCCTCCCCCGAACGCCAACCAGGGTCTATTTAGAGTCGACCCGGCGTCCGTCTCTACGGCGTACCTCAAAAACGGTATCTGCAATAAGAGAGAGCTACCAAAAGTAAAGGCGGCGCCTGCAAGCGCGTGCGCAAATAGAGTTCGTGGAAAAATTCCTGTGGAGAAACGAACGCCGGCCAAGCACAGCCACTGGTTATGTCGAGAGACAAGTATGTCAGCAATTTAAAACGGCACATAGGGGCGAAAAAGCCGGCAATAAACCCGCGCTTAACGAGCGTGTACGCAGAGAGCGTTCATGTTTGAGGCTTATTTTCGCGTTGAGGCTACTCAAACGGGAAAATTATGGTCGGCCTGTCTGTCTGTCTGTCTGTCTGTCTGTCTGTCTTCTGTCTGTCTGTCTGTCCGTCCGTCGTCGTCTGATCTCTCCGTGATTCAGCCATCCGGCCTAAAGTAAACTGAATTCTTCAGAGACGTTTATATCGGCAAAACACTTCAAAACTACCAAATATGGTGGCAGTGTTCAGACTTCTAACATTGTTGAGCAAAAACAAAGCATTAAGCATATTCAAGGCAAAGCATCAATATATAGGTGATATTTTTTACTGTTCTTTTATTTGATATACATGGTACTTAGTTTTTGCGATAGCAAATAGAAAATACGTTTTGATAAAACGATGGTTCGTCCCAAAATACAAAAAAAGCTTGCACGCGACACAAGCCTTCTTGGCGACATTCCAACAGGTCCCACTGTAACGACAGTCTCCAGCAGTTGGCGCGCGAGCACTGTAACACGCTGGAATCGCGCTACTCGTGCCGTATCTTGCGAATCCATGTACGCCAGCTCCGTAAACCAAAACACTTGTAAAACACCCGAGGAACAGTCCGAACTTGCACACCTAAAGCACACTCCTACTCGTGTTGTCTTTTCGGCGCCTAACAAGCTACACAAGTTATGTAAGCGTGTAAATTCCGTAGAAATTACACACGCGGGGTGCTGGAAAAGACACGAGAAGAGCTTTGTTGACTGCCAAGCATGCGTCGTTCAGAAAATCCCCTTGTCCTGTGGGCGACCGTACATTGGGTAAACGGGCCGATGCATTGATGATCGACGGAGGGAACACGCCAACAGCCTCCACACCTTTACCGTCAACAAGCTGGCCACCCATTGCAAAGCCAGCAAAGTCAGTGCGCCACGCTTCGAAGCATGCGAAGTTATAAGGCGTTACAGGTGTGCGCTCACGAGGGAGATTTTTGAAGCGTACTCGATCCCCAAAAAAGGCTAAGAGCGCGCCAGTTCAGAGTCTGAGTCTCTACTGAGCACCGAGATCGCGTATCTTTACAGGATTCATCTTGACAATTGACGCGGAAAGACGTTGACTAAGAATAGAAATACACAGGACAGAGAAATACACTTAGTCGACGTCTTTACGCGTCAATTTTCAAGATGAATCAACACCAACTCGCCCAACTTGCCAGCCTGTTAATCTTTAGAGGAGTTTTGGGGGTGATTTTAGTGCCCTTTGACGGCCACGGCTCTCGCCTTGTTATGTTTTGTTTATGTACGAAGCGATTGCGCATACGTAGCGTCAAGTTCCTTGCTCTCCGTGTTGCGCTGTTTTTTTTTTCAGCGTTTTTGGTTCTTTTTTGTTTTTTATCTTTGTGCTGTTGCCCGGGGTTATGGCACATTAGTAGAAGGCGTTTTCGTTCATAATGTGTTCCTTTACTCACATAAAACTCAGTTGGTAGTCTGCGCCCAGCGTTTCTAGTCGTCTTCTCTTGTGTCCTCGTTTTATGCGCAGTTTTCCTTTTCGTGATGTAGCAACTGGGCCACGTTTGTATTCTACTTAAGTGATGTCGTTAGTTGATGGCTACGGCTGGCGACTATCTACTGCGTATTTTACCCCACACAGAACTTAGAACAGACTTTACACCGCAGGCGCGGCGCCTAGTTTATCATGCACGATGAACAAGGGCCCTATTCTCGACTGCACAAATTGCCGGCAATTCGCCATGTTTTTTTTTTTTTGCGTAAGCACGACCTAAGCAATCAATGACGTGCTGCACCTATAGCTATGACGACATGCAGTGTAATTTGACGGTTCACTCGTAAAGATCGCAACCAAGGTATCAAATATTGTGCAAGAAAGATATAAAAACACTTGGCAATTACTATAAAAATTAAGACGGTAGCTGAGGCTGACAAGAAAAACACATTTCTGGAGGTCAAAATTAGGCGTCAACACCACAAGGCGATCGAGTAACGTTGATCCAAAAGCGAGCGGAAGGCGGATGTCAAGCTGAAGAACATCACAGAATTTTTTTACCGTATCTATTTATTTCTTTCAATCGCATTTTAATAACATAGCTGGGCTCTCTGCTTCAATGCAAGCTTTGTTGCGTTATCACCTTCCCTGCCGCCACCGCCGCCACGCCATCGTCTGCTGCTATGTTACAAGTTGATGGCGTGATCACAGAAAAAGACGGCCGCGACCATCGCTTCTATGACACATAAGAGCAGCGAAGCGCTACGCCTGATAACCGCGGAGCGCACCGATGTCGCCGATTCACTCATTCGTCAATCTCGACTTCAATCAGCGCTGTAATGAACCAAAGAGTCACTTTTCTTTGTTATTTTTCTCTTGAGTTCGATCATGTGACCCATCAGCTTACTAGGACGAGGGTGGACAAATGCCATGCATTGGGTTTTCTTTGTCGTGGAGAGGCTTATACTGCCCTCTTATGTTGCGGTTACGCCAAACAAATAATTTTTATTTTATTGTCAAACATAAAAGCAAAATTCTGCACGTTATTTGTATGCTCCATGATCGCTGACTTGAAAGCAGTTGAAACTATAATTTGTTTCGGTAGGAAACATGCTTTAAACAGCGTGCATGCGAAACTGCGGCTGCTGCAAATTGGCGGACATTTCACGGCGCCGAAAGCCGGGGCAATTTTTTGCCCTATTTTGCTTGTATTTTGCGACGAAAACAGCCGCCATTTTCAAGCTGTTACGTAGCATTACGTCACTTTTACGCAGGCTGAAGTTGTCCAATGCATGACGTAATCGTTCCCGCCAACTGTTTACATTACGTCATGCCTTCTCAGCCAATCACAGAGGGGGGTGTATTACAGGCATTATTGTTGTTTAATAGCAAACGCAGGCCTACGCTGTCATGTCTAGTGCTTTTAGTCTGGTTTTTCATTGCCGGCCAAGAATTATGCGCTTTCAGTAAAGACAAATTAGGCAAACTTTAGAACTGGTGCCCGTAAGCGTCATAAAACGTGGAAATGACGACAGCACACACAACCGCTTTGTCAACCGGAAGCACGTGACCAAAATTGAAAGTCAATCAGAAAAGACTTCCGGCGAATTGCCGGCAAACATGGCGAATTGCCGGCAATTTGTGCAGTCGAGAATAGGGGCCCAAAAAAGAAAAACAATGTTGACGTTTTGGCTTCGAGACAAAAAGGCAGCCATATGGGTAGCTACGCCAAGTTGGTGACGAACGTCGCTAGCTGCAAAGGCGCACGGCGGCTCGCGATCGCAGCACCAGATTTCCCTATAGTATATATTAGGATGACACACTATGTTTTCAAGACGCGCATCCCTGAACTCCAACTTCATCGTTGGGCTGTCAGTCGTCGTTACTGTGCACGATGATGTGGATTTATTTCTCTTTGTCGTGAGCGCACACTTACTCTTGAGCTCCAAACGACGAATGGCCCTGGCACCAGGGTGTCGAACCGGAATTTTTTCGGGTTCGGTTCGGGACCTGGTTCAGGCCTTTCGGGTTCGGTTCCGGGTTAGGTTCCGAAGCACCAATCCGTTCCGGTTCGAATTGGTTCGAACCGGTTCAAACGAGTTCAAACGGGTTCGGAGAAAAAAAAAGCAGGCGTGTGTTTTTTGTGTAATTTTTTTGTGCTCGGTTTTCGTTTCCTTGTCAAGTAGGTATACAAAACAAAGTAATAATGTAGGTTTCCTTTAGCAGATGTTTTGTCTTGGCCCAATTAAGTGACCCTGCAACACTTTTAAAGATGATAGTCTTTCTCGGGCTACTTAAACCCAGAAATTTTGGTCTGTCTGTCTGTCTGTCTGTCTGTCTGCCTGTCTGTCTGTCCTGTCTGTCTGTCTGTCCTGTCTGTTTATGTCGTCTGTCTGTGCGGACTACCCCCTGGTGCGTAGAACGAATTCAACTGAGCAGGCCCGGCGCCTTCTTAAATCGCGAATCTTTTCTTTCGTCTCTGTCGTTTTCACAACACTCCTCCTTTTCACAATCTAGTTGCCACTGCTTCCAATTCGGGTGAGCCCTTGTATCTGGGTGCCTTACTTGTAGCATCGATGACGCCCTTCCGCCGACGCTTGGAGAGCACAGATTAGCGGACGGCTAGCATGCACCGAACAACCGAAAAATGAGCCTAACAACGCTTGCATGGGCGGAAGCTTGGGCGAATTGGTGAAACACCACAGTGTAGGAAAGCGCAAATTAACACAAACACTAGAGAAGACGCCAATAACGTAGACACCACGAAGCGCATTAGTGTCGCATATGCTTCTGTTGTCCTCTTTAGTCCCCTGAGTTTGCGCTTCCTACCACCCCTAATAACGCTATCGCTTTAAAACTGAAAGCACCGGTCTGTCGATATTTAGGGGTACGTTAAATGTCATAAATGTCAAATGTCTGAAGTATTCCGTAGGCCTCCACGGCGGAGCTTCTCAGGGAACGGGTGCAGGTTTGGCGCGTAACCACTCCAAAATTTGAAAACAAAGCTGGGCTAAACGCAGCGAGCCATTTTGCCGACCAATCAGTGTGTCGGAAAGGTAGCACTGCATGGAGAGTTGAAATAGACGGGAATCAATAGATCCTGTTCTCATGAAAATCAAGCTGAGCACGAGGGCTGGGGTTCGATTCCCGGCCGTGGAGGCCGCTTTTCTGATGGAGGCGAAACGCAAAAATGCCCGTTGTGTACGAGATCTAGGCGCACGTAAAGATCACCAGGTGGTCAAATTAATCCGGCGCCCACCACTATCGGCGCGCCTCATCGCCTACGTTGCATCGTGGCGTTAAACTGTACAATAAATCAATCAATTTATCATGAAAACCAAGATAGATTGCTCTGTTGCAATACGCGTGGCTTCTTCACATGGAGCAGTAGCAGTAACATGAAATACAACCTCCCCCCCCCCTCTCATAAGCCGGAGGATCACACTGCTCTACTATGCGTGGAAGTAATAATCTCGCAAGCTACGGAAGTCATCAGAAGTTTATGTGAGGTTTCTATTATCGTTCCATCGCTAGGAGGTCACGCAGGAGGTATCTGGCCACCATATGCACATGTTGAACTGGTATGGGCTATCTTACGTTCTGTAAAAGGGAGCATGGTAGCACGTATGATGGTGCTACCAGAAAATCTTTAGGCATTGGAGAGCGATGTTTGCGCACCTTAGCGGGGTACAGAACGCAGGTTTCTCAATTCCGCACTCTTTGCGTCACTCATGCGTAGTGTGCTGTGCAGTACGCATTCGTTCAACTGTGGAGCCGTGCCGCACAGCATCCGCGTTCGAACACAGTAAATTGGCTCAGATGCCCTACTCAGCCTTGGCCAGCTCATCTTGTATGGAGAGTAATTTTAACACACCGAGATGGTCAGCAAAATAAACACGACACACAATTAAACCGAACGGCAGAATTTCTTTCCACTGCAGTGAAAACTTACTTTGCGAGGTCGAAAGAGCAACAAAAAAGATAATAGAGTCAAACCCGATTATAACGAACCCGGATACAGCGAATTATGCTCTAGTATATCGAACAAAACCAAATCCGTTACGAAAATGCATGCTAAACATATTCCTTTTGACGAAGTTAACATCGGATATATCGAACTCGGTTCACCTACAATTGCCACCGAAATGCATGGGATCTCGGAGCGGTCATTGAGGTGTTGAGACCCGCATGGCGTGACGTAACGCCCGACACCTCCTGTAACTGTTTCCCATGCACGGGATTCACGACGGAGCCCATCCAGGCAGTCAATATTTCTTCGATATTGAAGGACATGAACTTGAAGTGGTGCTAACGATGTCTCCGCCCAAAAGAGAGTGAATACGAAAATCACAGCTCTTTTGCGAAGTAGGCAGTTAAGACGGAAATTAGCTTTATTGCATGCAATAAATGCATTGTTTTGCATAAGGTAATGACATACTTTATGTGTTCGTTTCTCTATGCGAGATTGGCAGCCGGGGTCCGTGTATTGCGAACTCGTAACAAAAAAAAATCGTTATACACTGGTTCGCGTATATCGAATTATTGGATATATCGAAATAATCGCGGCGCATATTAGAGTTCGCTATAACCGGGTTTGACTGTACGTCGTACACTGTACAAGGGGAATTAGAAGCAATACAAACAAGTTGGGCTAAGCATCTGACAAAAAAGATGCCTCGAAATAAATGACCGGCGTCGCTGTTTGATCAAATACTTCCCCTAAGAGTAGCGTACACTCGCAAGATACCAGTTAGAACGGTGCATTTGCGCAGTTTACAGAATTTACAGTCATACAGTACAATATACGTCGGAGGCTGTGCGTTTTCTTGTGCGTATTTCTTTCAATCCCCCCTGTACACTGTGTGTCATTTCAGCCTTTACACCGATAACTACGCCGACCCTCGAAGCAGCGTTTCCAGTAAAGCGGAAATAATTCCTGATCTGCTCCGGTTCACTCCCACTCAGTTAACTGTAGCCCACAGCTCGTCAGGTGTGGCCGAATACATACGGTGTCACGCCATGACCCCTTTATTGATTGATTGATTATAGGGTTTAACGCGCCGACGCAACGCAGGCGATGAGGCGCGCCGTAGGGAAGGGCTCCGGATTAATTTTGACCACCTGGGGATCTTTAACGTGCGCCTAAATCTCGTACACACGGGCCATGACCCCCTTATGCCAATCCACACGTTAACATTACCAGTACGGTTTGCGTTATTTTGGAACTTACTGAAGCAGTTCTACTGCGCTGGTAAGTGCTACCCAACTGACTTGCCGAGTGCAGATAGGCAAGGTCCAGTTGAAGTAAGTCGTTTAAGTTTCGGGAATGACCAGTTCAAGCTAAATGTTCAAATAAGGGCTCTACTTCCGTTATTGGGCTCTGAGGAGCCGGTAATGGGGAATCGCTGGTCATTGACGTATGGACATTGATATTGCCTGTTAGGCATTTTCGCTCGGAGGTGTAATTAAAAAAAAAAAAAACCTAACCCCTTTTTTGCGCCGTCTTTGGGCGGAATCCTTAAGTTTGTTTCTCCGCATTTTTACTGTAACATTTGTCAGCAAAAACCAATAAGATATAGTCAAACATCGAATTAACACACATTCATCATCATCACCAGCCTATCTACGCCCACTGCAGGGCAAAGGCCTCTCCCATTATTCTCCAATTATCTCGGTCCTGTGCCAACTGTGACCAATTTATCCCCGCAAACGTCTTGATCTCATCTGCCCATCTAACTTTCTGCCGCCCCCTGCAACGCTTGCCTTCTCTAGGGATCCACTCTGTTACCCTTAATGACCAGCGGTTATCTTGCCTTCGCATTACATGCCTTGCCCACGTCCATTTCTTCTTCTTAATTTCTACTAATATGTCTTTAACACCAGTTTGCTCCCTGACCCACTCCGCTCTCTTCTTGTCCCTTAATGTTACACCTATCATTTTCCGCTCCATTGCCCGCTGAGTCGTTCTCAATTTAAGTTGAACCCTCTTAGTGAGCCTCCAGGTTTCTGCCCCGTAGGTGAGTACCGGTAAGATGCAGCTGTCATGCACTTTCTTCTTCAGCGACAATGGTAGGCTGCTATTCATTATCTGAGAATGTCTGCCATATGCACCCCACCCAATACTGATCCTTCTAATTATCTCTGCCTCATGGTTGGGATCTGGGGTTACAACTTGGCCTAAGTAGATATATTCGTTTACCACTTCCACTGCCTCGCCACCTATTTCAAACTGCTGTGCTGTCCCGAGGTTATTGATCATTACTTTAGTTTTCTGCATATTAATTTTCAGGCCCACGGTTCTACTCTGTTCCCCCAGTGCGGAAAGCATGCTTTGCAATTCGTCCCCCGAGTTACTTAGCAAGGCAACGTCATCAGCAAATCTGAGGTTACTGAGGTATTCTCCATTAACCCTTACTCCCACCTGTTCCCAATCCAACGTTCTGAATACTTCTTGTAAGCATGCTGTGAATAACATTGGATAGATTGTGTCTCCTTGTCTGACACCCTTCCTTATAGGTATTTTACTGCTCTCCCTATGGAGGATGATGGTAGCTGTAGACCCATTGTAGATATCCTCTAGTATTCTTACATAATGCTCATCTACCCCCTGGTTCCGTAATGCCTGAATGACTGCTAGGGTTTCGACCGAGTCAAACACACATTGATGAATCCTTAAATAAACCCAATTTACTTACACAGCCAGACTCGCGCCACAAGGATTTATTTATTTATTTATTTATTTATTTATTTATTTATTTATTTATTTATTTATTTATATATATAAATACCCTCACGGTCAGAAGGCATTGCCGAGGGGAGTGATTACAAAACGATCCCACAAGTTTGACAAAATGTAACTGTAAGCATTACATCCAGTAGCAGCTCATAATGATGCAGTTTTACCTGACAGGCTTTATAGCAAACAAAATACGGGATGAATGAAATGAGAATGAGAACGTGAAAAGAAACACGAGAAGAAGACAAACAGTGTGCAGTAACAACACAGTAGAAGGTAGTACAATACTTTGGTGACGGAAATTATACATAATACGCTAGCGCACGTTTGAAATGGTGATTTTCAATAATTGCCCCTGATTCGGGAAGGTGGTTCCAATCCCCAGAGGTGCGTGGTATTTTCGAAAGAGTGCGAGAAAGTGTAAGGCCTGAAAAAGGCAATGCGCCATTGCGAGAAACTGCGACCGGCAGGCAGGTTCGTACGCTTTAATCTCCTAGAGCTCCCGCTTCCTTCTCTCCTTCCCCGCTTCGCTTCGGTTGCACCACCTTCGTGGGCGATTGCCCGCTGAACCTAACCTAACCTAACCTAACCTAACCTAACCTAACCTTTCTTTAATCTTGCCCGCGAGCTTATTCCCGTCGGCACCGTCTGCCTTCCAGAACCCTGTTGGCTGGCTCTTCCCACCTTGGATTCTCTTATACCAATGTCATGAAGACCAGGCACCAGGATGAGAAGTCGCCACCGGGGCCGCTGAATCCTGGTCGCACGGTTCTCTCCATTATCTGGGCCTAATAAAGTGCTCTCTCTCTCTCTCTCTCTCTCTTGTATGCTCCCTTCCATAGCCAGTCAAATGTTGGGGTATGCTGTAAGTGCATCTTGACAGTGTGGCGTGGTTGGTGAGGCATCGGTTTTACAACCGATACCTCGCAAGTGCCTGTCAAATCAATTCAAATCAAATAAATCAAATGAAGTTTATTATTTCAACACAACAATACCGGGGGTTATGTTTTGCAGACAAGGGTCCCAAAATCCAGGGACTGCGACGTGACCCTCGATAAGTAAAGGCAAGGCAAGCAGTCAATATGCAGGGTAGCAGAAGAGCTGAATGGAGAAAATAAAACACTCTTCAAATGTATTTTTATACAAAAAACGCCTAAGAACTCACAAAGACAATATCAATAAAATATACAAGGAAAAAGCGTTGCAAGGGTTCAGACGTTGAGTGAATGTCAGCTAGCTAACAAACAACTAAACAAAGTTCGTCGGCCGGGATGAACAGTAAAAAGGATAAAAGGCATAAACACCGAAAAACAAACAATCAACAGTCGGGTAATTGACAGCAAAGAAAAAACGCAAAATGACAAACAAAACGAAAGGAAGCAAAAAAAACAAGGAACCACACAGTTAACGTGGTTGGGGCGAGCACGGGGAAAGAATTGCAACAATGCAAACCACAGTTACAAATAATAGAGAGTTTTAGCAGTCCGTCTGTTCCGTTCGTTATGTTTTTACCGGGTTGGCCGCGACCGGTCTGCGCCTGCGCGCGTGGAAGGGCGAGGAGGCGCGGACATGGCGAAGGCAGGCCGGCGGAACTAATCCCCCTACCATGACGAATGCCCAAGTGCCCAGACGGGCCCCGGTCAACACGCTAGCTACGTACGCGACGGAACGGACCCGGCCAACCCGGTAACAACTGTTGCGTCTTGTTGCGAGTTGTAGCGACCGCAGTCTGCTGGTAGCGGGGCCGGTCGCCGTCGTTCCGTCGAGCCAGGACTAGGGGAGAGCTTAGAACAAACTCAACGGGTTTATTTACATTTTTACAGTGAGTTGTCGTGATGAAGACCGACCTTGGCGGGCCGCAGCACGCCCTTTTTATTGACCCTCGATCCCTAGTTCCCTAGGTTAGGGATCTCCATACAAAACAATGCGGACCAATGGTGATGTGTAAGTTCCTCGCTGTGAAGCACCGCCCTCGGGTAAGGACACGCATTTTAGGTATGTCGGCAGATGCACAGCACACACACACACACACACCCTTGCCACTCGTCAGGAGCCTGTAGTAGAGGGGAAGAACGGAAGACGCGCGGGCGCCGCGTATCCTTTTGGTGTCCGC
This sequence comes from Haemaphysalis longicornis, assembly GCA_013339765.2. NCBI lineage: Eukaryota > Metazoa > Arthropoda > Arachnida > Ixodida > Ixodidae > Haemaphysalis > Haemaphysalis longicornis. The sequence goes on along the minus strand of CM023450.1, from coordinate 99,001,923 downwards.
CGCGCGAGGCGTTCCCACGGTGGGGTTCTTCTCGCACGTACTTCCCAGGGAGCCTAACAGCACAGATTAACAAGGTTCGTGGAATCACTCCGGAAAGGTTAATGGCTTGACCATTGCCACTGCCTTCTTCGCGGTGCTCCCGCCGCCACTGGGGTCCCATTGTCCGGTCGTCGCCGTCTGGGCTTTCACGCGCACACGCGTTCAGTTGCTTAGGCAGGGGGAAGAGCGGCGGCTCCTTAATCCCTGTGGGGCAACAACACTCAACACCGCTCAAAAGCCGCTGTCAATCAGTGGCCGCCGCCGCGACTTGTCGGCCTCCTTTCGTTTCCGTCGACAAGCGGTGGGGTGGTCGACCGGCGGGCGACTGACCCGCGCAAACATGGCGCCAGTGAGTCATAACAGCTCCTCCGCCGACGGGAAGATCTCGGACGTCGTGTAGTATCAGCTGCTCGACGGGAGAGATCACAGTAGCAGCATTCTTCCAGCACCATTGAAACCACAAAGACCAACCTCCCCGAACCAGCAAGCCCCGGCAATGAGTTTTCGGCAACCAGGCTGCTGTTTCAAAGGTGCTACAATGCACCTACGCTTTTAATTTTTGCATATGGCAACCACACTAATACTTTTGCTCACAGCTAAAAGCTTAGACTGAGTTACTCAAAACACTACTCAAACCCATTACTGAAAAACGTTCCTCAACTGAAAACAAAAGAAAGCGAAAGAAGAGCTAGAAGGCTCTGCTTAATGTGTCAACATTGGCGATGGCAGAACCCTGCTTATACTTCACAGTGAAGTTAAGCTCCTGAAGCGCAAGGCTCCAGCGTAGTAGTCGCGGATTCTTTCCCGACATTTGCGATAGCGACGTCAGCGGGCAGTGGTCGGTGACGAAGACAAAAGAAGTTCCGTAGAGGTAGCAGGCCAATTTTTGGGTGGCCCATTCTTTTTCTGACGCACTGTAGGCCTCCTCGCGAACTGAGAGTTTGCTGCTGGCGTACAGCACAGGGTGCTCGTTCCCGTTCTCATCCTCCTGGCAGCTGAGTATCACTCCTAAGCCTCTGTTGCGGGCATCGCATTGCACAATAAAGGGGCGATCATAGTTCGGTGCATGTAGTACGGGCGAGCTAACAAGAGCCGCTTTGAGGCCTTGGAAAGCACCCTCCATTTCCGGGCTCCAAACTACCTTTTCTGGGGCCTTCTTGCGCAGTGCATCCGTTAACGGAGCGGCTACTTCCGAGTACTGAGGAATGTAGCGCTGATAATACCCCGTCAGTCCCAAAAAAGAGCGGATAACAGTCTTGGTCTGGCTGCGGGAATTCGCTAACCGCCTCTACTTTAAACTCGTCAGGTCGCCTCCTGCCCTGCCCTACCACGTGCCCTAGGTACCGTACTTCGGGGCGAGCTAGCTGGCACTTAGCCGGCTTCGCTGTCAGTCCAGCGTGTGTCAAACGTCTAAGGACATCGCTAAGATGGTACAGGTGGTGTTCCCATGTATTATAGTACATAGCAAGGTCGACTAAGTAGGGAACAGCGTATTCTTCAGCCACCTGCAGAACTCTGGTCATCAGCCTTATCCCGCACTTCTCCAGGAAGCCCGCAGTCAGAACGCTGCTGAACACTGAACCCTGGTAGCACTGTATCTCCTTAGGAAAGCCCACTCTAGAAAAAATAGACAGTAGTGCGTTGACTACTTCTACCGAGCTTTGCTCCTTCATTGGGATCGCCTCTGGAAATTTGGTTGGTGGACAAACAGCGGTAAGCAAATACCGGTAGCCTGATTTTGTCGCTGGGAGTGGTCCCACAACGTCTATTAACAGCCGGCGAGAAGGCTCCGAAATGAGCGGAACAAGCTTAAGTGGTGCCTTTCCCTTCTCGTGCGGTTTTCCCACTCTCTGACAGGTGTCACACGCTCTTACGTGGTTCTCAACTTCTTTGAAGCATCCTGGCCAGTAAAACTCCGTTAGGAGCCTATCTTTGGTCTTCCGAGTTCCTAAATGCCCCGACCAACCAACTCCGTGACAGAGATCAACAATGTCATGCGGATATTTAGCCGGAACTACAATCTGGTCAAACGTGCGACCTTTTGCATCCCGGTAGTGGCGGTACAAGATGCTATTTTTGACGGGAAAACTGACATTCTTCCTCGCCACCCCTTCCCTGACGGTGTTACAAATCTCCTTAAAGGAGCCATGAAGACAAAATACAAGTTTGGTTTATTAGAAAGATTGCTTAGTCCCGATAACAATGACACCAATACCATCGCAATCTTCGAACAAATAACGGAGATATTAAAGAAAACGTGTGAAGCAGTCGCGACCCCCCTAGCCAATTTCCCGCATCTATGACGTCACGGAACCTTGTTTGTGCGATTGGCGGCCGCCTAACTGACCTGCGGCGACGAGACATGACTGGACGTCTGTAATGGGGCCTCTAGTTACATTTGACCGCATCACTTGAATGCTGACGTGCAGTTAACGCACTGAAAATTATGTTTTATTGTTGGCCCGTATGACGTCATTCTTGCTCATAACACGTCACTGTGGCGCAAAATTTGAACGTTTTTAAATACTTCTTGCTTTTTTTCGTTAAAAAAACATCTTTTGTGGCTGTAATGGAGCTGAGTGAGATACTGAATCCTAGTTCTTTCAAATTAAACGAAGTTGTATTTTCTCTTCATGGCTCCTTTAAGGCTGGGATCGCTTTTCTGCTGCTCGATGAGCTCGTCTCCTGTCACTTTCCCCTGTACATTGCCTAGTGATTTTGATACAGGCAACACGAGCAGCACCTCTTCCGATTCCCCTTCAGCTATTCAGCGCTAGTCTCCTGCTCTGACCCCTCTCTCGTTTTTTCAGTAGGCGACGGGATAGTAGACTCTGCTGAGCTGACTCCAGCTGGTGTTGCTGTACTTCCGGTGAAACTCGGTTCTTTCCGCTCTAGTTCGGCTGCTAAGCGCGCGTGCTTTAGCTCTGTTCAAGGCTTGGACTGTTCCCTCGTGAAAACTTTTCCCTTGTTCTCTAAGCAGACGGTCGGTCTGATTCGAGAACAAGTAGGAGTACTGCGAGGGCAGCTTGTCTGACACCGCCGCTTCCGTCTCCACTTCTCCGAATGACCCAGTGATGACTACTCGAGCTAGCGGGAGACAAATGCTTCCCTCTTGCAAAACCGGTTTAATCCATGCGCACTTGCCGTTGTAATCTGCTTGTGTCACGTAGTCCGGGTGCACCAGATCAATGGTTGCCCCACTGTCTCGTAAGACGCGGCATGGCTTTCCGTTCACTGTTAGGTTAAAAAGGTACGGACAAAGTAGCTCCTCGCTAGTAGCAGAGTCAAAAGTATACGAAAGGGCTGGCCTGGGCCTACGACAGCCTGTGGCAATGTGACCGACCTCTTTGCATTTGTAGCAGGTAGGTGGTTGCCGCGCGTCAAAAGCACTCGTTTTGGAAGAAGCCTCTGAGGCCTTTCCCTCCTGTTTGTTTTGTGATCCTTAACTACTTGCAGCGAAGTCCGCCTTTTTCTGTGCCGTCATAGCTGCGCCAACCCCCTGCTTCGCCGTCCAAGGTTTTCCTTTATCTCCCGCTTTTGCGGGATGAACCTCGTCCCTTTCGCCCCGGCGTGACTCGTACTCATCAGCCAAGTCGGCAGCTGCCTGTACTGTTACTACCCCGGCCCTATCCTCGATCCAGAGCTTCATTGGCTCTGAAAGCTTAGAAAAAAACTGTTCGAGAGTCACTACTTCAAGAGCCTTTTCGAAATTCCCAAAAGCGCTGGCTCCCTTCATCCATTCTACCAAGTTGACCTTCAACTCGTAGGCAAACTCTGAATACGTGCTGCCCTGCTTCTTTGTCAGATTGCGAAACCGCTGCCGGAACGCATCTGAAGAAAGCCGGAACCTCTTTAGTAGGCTATCCTTCACCTTGTCATAATTGTCCGCATCCTCCACCAGAAGCCGCGCGATCACATCCGCTGCTTCACATGGCAGCAAACTTAACAAATTGCGAGCCCATGTGCTACGGCCAAGCTTCGCTTTTTCACAGGTTCTCTCGAAGTTCACAAGAAAGAGGCCCACATCTTGCCCTACTTTGAAGGGTTGCATTAGCTTAGATAAATCACAAAGATTTTGTCTTCTTGCTACCTCTACTCCTTGAACCTCAGCCATCTTCCTCACTTCCACCTCCAGGCGCAGCCGTTCTACTTCCAGTTCTTTTTGCTTTAGCTGGCACTCCTGTTGCTCACGCTTGCTCTCACGCTCCTGCTACTGTTGCTTTTGAATCTCGTTCCACGTTTCTGTAATATCTTCACTGCTCAGATTCAAGCCCTCCATAGCGTGAACAATTGCGTCTTTCTTCATCCCCGAATCTACTTCTGCTCCTAGCTCCTCCCCCCGAATCAGCAGCTGATTCTTCAACAAACGCTTCCAATCCATGACAGAGAACTAGTGTGGTGCGGCTCACTCTCTACCCAGAAGTTCCGGAAACAACTGCTTCTGTGGTAGCCTCTACCAGCGAAAAGATTGCACTTCTATCTTATCAGCCTGGCAACCAAAAAATCAAAGCCAGCACTCACCAGTCCACAGCTGTCAGTCTCCATGATCTCAGCGCGTTGTTGATTCTCCGTCCTCCAGGCTCAGATCCAACCGCTTGCCATCCAGTTGTTGCGTCTTGTTGCGAGTTGTAGCAACCGCAGTCTGCTGGTAGCGGGGCCGGTCGCCGTCGTTCCGTCGAGCCAGGACTAGGGGAGAGCTTAGAGCAAACTCAACGGGTTTATTTACATTTTTACAGTGAGTTGTCGAGATGAAGACCGACCTTGGCGGGCTGCAGCACGCCCTTTTTATTGACCCTCGATCCCTAGTTCTCTAGGTTAGGGATCGCCATACAAAACAATGCGGACCAATGGTGATGTGTAAGTTCCTGGCTGTGAAGCACCGCCCTCGGGTAGGGACACGCCTTTCAGGTATGTCGGCAGATGCACAGCACACACACACACACACACACCCTTGCCACTCGTCAGGAGCCTGTAGTAGAGGGGAAGAACGGAAGACGCGCGGGCGCCGCGTATCCTTTTGGTGTCCGCCGCGCGCGGCGTTCCCATGGTGGGGTTCTTCTCGCACGTACTTCCCAGGGAGCCTAACAGCACAGATTAATAAGGTTCGTGGAATCACTCCGGGAAGAGTTAATGGCTTTCCCATTGCCACTGCCTTCTTCGCGGTGCTCCCGCCGCCACTGGGGTCCCATTGTCCGGTCGTCGCCATCTGGGCTTGCACGCGCACACGCGTTCAATTGCTTAGGCAGGGGGAAGAGCGGCGGCTCCTTAATTCCTGTGGGGCAACAACACTCAACACCGCTCAAAAGCCGCTGTCAATCAGTGGCCGCCACCGCGACTTGTCGGCCTCCTTTCGTTTCCGTCGACAAGCGGTGGGGTGGTCGACCTGCGGGCGACTGACCCGCGCAAACATGGCGCCAGTGAGTCATAACACAACGTAACGAACGGAACGGACGGACTGCTAAAACTCTCTAGTAATAACAGGACGTAAAATACTGAGCAACACGCCTGTGTGCTGTATATTGTTGTTACGTTAAAAATAATTTATTAACAGATCTTTTAAAAGAAGACAATGCGTAGCAGATTCGACAGTTGGTGGTAAAGAATTCCAGGATGAAACAGCAGCAAAGTTTGACGCTTGCTTTCCGTAATTAGAGTTAACAAAGGGCAGTAGAATATTTCGGTTAAAGGCAAACCTGGTGGAGTTGGGGTTAAGCAGAAAGGGTGAATCAGTGAAGCTAATCGGCAAATGAGCACTAAGCAACTTGAAAAACAGAAGTATGGTGTTTCGTGAGCGCTACATTCTTGCAACCAGAATGACCACATCTTCGTCGCTGTATCAACTAAAGTTCACACTCTGCGCCTTTCTAAAGTCTTTGCGGACGGAGCATTTCCGCGCGCTTTTTTGCTTCATTCAATCGCTTCCTGCTTCAGTGTCAATTAGTTATGCACTGACTGCTGCTTTACTGCACTACGCTGTCCTGACGTCATTGTTGACGACGTCACTGGATCACACGACCGTTTCCGATGCTGGCTGCATTGCACGTTCCTTTTACAATGCGTTAACCGTGCTGAGATGTAGACCCGTATTAAGAGGAGTGAAAGCAGAAGAGACGGTAGAAAGGGGGCTTTGCCAGTAAAACGAGGCGACACTGACGAGTAACGTAGCTTTCTATGTTCTGCGTTAATAGGAGTACGTATTAAGGAACGCCTTCTTTTTGTAGTAGCTTGATATTAACAGCAGCTAAACAATCTGCTGCGCCATCTATACGCGCCGAACACGGCGCCACAACTTCCTGGAATGCATGAGTGAGGAGCAACTGAATCCCTCTTCTCTGCATTAAAAAGAAAGTTTAAAGTGACTGACAGAGAGAGAGAGCCACACAGCAGAAACTAGATTTTAAAAACATCAAAAACACTTTCTACGCTGTACCCAGCGCCCATCTGATAGGTACTTCGCGATGGACGAAGACCGCATACAGTGGCGCAAGGTAATGCTGAAACAGACCAGACGCGTATAAGTTTACGAACCTGTTGTTGGGAAAGGTGAGATTGATAAGCGTGCAGAGGGGCATCGCCTGCTGTGACAGGCGAGAAAAATACAAAGTACAGAGACGACGCGCCCTTCCCGAAGTGCACACCAACATCGCGAGAAAGTCCTGAAGCAGGCCGCATGCTGCTTGGACTGACGGATCAGCGCCGTCTTCACTTTGCGGGCCGCTAAATGAGCGATGACCCGATCCAGCTGAAAATCTCTACGAAGCCCTGCGCGCATTTCGGGTCGGCTAAGGTTGCGAAAAGCTAAGTGGCAATGCACTTTTGTTTTCGTTTTGTGTTCTCGTTTCCTCTGATTTTGTTTCTTTTGTCGCAATACAAACAAATCCTGCATTTGCGGCACTCGGCATTCGTAAAAATACAAATAAAACCGTCCGAGTTGTTTCAGGAGCTATTTTTCTTCTCTGCGGGTATCGAACCGGTCACTGGACTCCACTGGGAAAACCGAAATAAACGTTACGGTGCACGCCCACAAAACTTCGCGTCGGGAGAAGACCAAAGGGATTCTGGGCGAGAACCAAAACGCAAAAAAAATTACACCATCTTCCCGTAGGGGAACCTTGAGTAGTATGCAAAGCAGCCATGGGTCGATTCAAGTGCCCATTAGTTTTCAGTTCGTCGTTTCTGTTAGGTTGGGGTACGTAGCTACCGTTATATTTACATTTTGGTTTCCATGGTAACTACGAAATGGGAAATTGCGTTGAGCCCATGGCTGTTTCGCATACTACTCAGGGTTCCCCTACGGGAAGATGGTGCAATTTTATTAGATGCGACGGGGCTACGTTCCTCCCTTGTCGTTTTTGCGCCGTCCACACCCCCACTGCGCATGCTCGATTTGCTGAACGCCCGGTGGTGTCTTATTCTTTAACGGCTCCTGGAGCGACAGTGTTACCGGTGTCTTCTTGGGCCTGCCCGAGATGAGCCGAGCATGCGCAGTTGGGGTGTGGACGGCGCCACAACATAGCCCCGAAGATGAGATGCTGGTGCGACAGTGTTGCCAGTGCCTTCCTGGGCCCGTACGAGACGAGCACGCTTCCCATTTAAGGGCTCCTCGAGCGGCAGAGTGGCCGGTGTCTTCTTGGGCCGGTGGATGGACGGACGACAGACGACGGAGCCGAGAGCAAGAGATGCTTTGCATCTAAAACACCTGCCATATACTGTAGTTACGAATGAAGAGTCCCGTGTGTCATAAAACACCTGCTACAGCGATATACATCGTTCAAAAATTTCGCTATCGTTTTTAGCTGACAAGTCGCTGAACTTTTCATGCCGGGACGAATAATTGTGAACCGTAGATAATAGAACCATCCATTAGCTAAGCTAGCTATGGGAGTTATATACACTCAAGAAATGTGCCTGAAGCACTCAATGTTTATGCAACCGAAATAGGTAACAACCTAAACAAATTGAAGACGAACAAAACGATCCCAATTGCAAAAAAAAAACGTAGTTATATGCTTACCTCATCTATACAAACAGCCGAAACCGACCTAAAGACGCCAAAACCACTCTAATTTTTTATAAAGGCTAACCAAGGCCTACCCAACGCGAATAGAATCACGGTAATGTAAATTATTTAATTATGCAACAAAAAAAAGTTCAGACTTAACTAAAGGGTACAAATCACTAAAACGTATAAAGACAGTAGGTCAAACTGATCTGAAGGGAACAAAAATTCCAGAAATCCCATTTCCAATGCACAAAGGTGTCGTTAATATTTACGTTTTACGTGGATAAGATATCGTTACTTCGCGGCAGGATGGAGGTGACACGAACACAAACGAACGAAGTCCTTGGCGGCAAGGACTTCACTCTTTCTTTCCCTCTCATCTCGCATTCTCTCCGCAATTGTACATTTACTGCGGCCTCAACCGACACGGTCGGCTAAGATGAGGGAGGAAGGTGACAAGATGACGAAGAATCGACCGTTGAAACATGACTGCGGTTACAGCCTACGACGACAAAGTTGTGGGTGCACGCGGCCGGCACGGACTCACTAATAGCCGCATTGCAAACAATGTAAATAGATGGCTCTTCATACTTCATCCATGGTTCGACTCATTTGTCCTGCTGCCACGTAACAATGGGTTATCTTCAAAGCATAACAAAAAAAATGGCAGCGTATCTGCTCCTTTCGTTGCAAATGTCGACAAAAGACGATAGTCTTTGTCGACATTTGCCAAGTAAATGTCTCCCACTGCTTTCCCGCTCACCTCTCATGCTGTTCCTCTTTCTCGCGCTCCTCCCAAGGTAAACACACTGAAGGTTTGCTCAGGTCAATGTAAATTTAGCGCGTTCCACTGATCAAGGCCAGGTGCCTCTCGAGGTGCCCTACGTGACTCGAGGTGCCCTATACTTCAACCTTTATAGAACCGCGTTGCCCTACTCCACGTGCATCCGAAGCAGAACGTGGAACCTATCTAGTAGAATCTTTCGTAACTGTTGCCGCTTGGTTTCTTATATTGCGCCAGAAGCTATAGCAGCGCGGGCGACTTCAGGCAACAGAGTGAATTTTTAGATGCAAAGCATCTCTTGCTCTCGGCTCCGTCGTCCGTCGTCCGTCCATCCACCGGCCCAGGAAGACACCGGCAACTATGCCGCTCCAGCATCTAATCGTCGGGGCTATGTCCCTCCCTTGTTGTGGCGCCGTCCACACCCCCACTGCGCATGCTCGGCTCATCTCGAGCCGGCCCAGGGAGACACCGGTAAAACTGTCGCTCCAGGAGCCGTTAAAGGGTAAGACACCACCGGACGTTCAGCAAATCGAGCATGCGCAGTGGGGGTGTGGACGGCGCAACAATGACAAGGGGGGGACATAGCCCCGTCGCATCTAATAAAATTACACCATCTTCCCGTAGGCGAACCCTGAGTAGTATGCGAAACAGCCATGGGCTCAACGCAATTTCCATTTCGTAGCTCTCCCGTAAGTGAAAAGTGTGGAAGTTACCAATGAAACCAAACTGTAAATATAACGATAGCTACGTACCTCACCCTAACGGAAACGACTAACTCAAAACTAATGGGCACTTGAATCGACCCCATGGCTGCTTTGCATACTACTCAGGGTTCCCCTACGGGAAATGGTGTAATTTTTTTTCTTCAGTGGGTGTAGTATTTCAAGTCACAAAAATAAAGAACTTCTTTTAAAGGAACACTGCAAATATCACATGTATTAATTTTCTGTCTTATATTTGCGTAAAATCGTGTTCTTGTTCAACAATGTTGACAAGTATGAACACTGACACCCGACTTTACCCTTTAGATTTGGCCTTGAGTATATAAGACTATTGCGCAGATTTTGTTTCACTTTGACTGGGTGGTGGAATCGAGTCCTAGACAGACATACGAACAGACATACATACACTACAAAATTTCTATTTTTAAGTAGCCCAAGAAAGACTATCGTCTTTAACAGTGGCGGATCGCACGCAGAAGTGGGAATTGACGTAACGGGAAGCTTGCATCGTGGCATGGTTGAGTTTAAATCAACTGGTGTGGGGCCTTTTTAAAAGTTTTATTGTGCATAGCATAGTTGCTGATTCTTCCCAAAGATGAGGCATTGTGATTGAATCGACAAATACGAGACGAAAGGAGCAACGTTCAAAGTTTCAATCTTCCCATGGCGAAGAAACCACCAGCTCCAAGCGCACAGAATAATACGCACAGGAAGTGCAAGCGCAGCAAGTGAGCTTGCAGTACAACTGCACTGCAAGCACGTGGCGGCAGGGCACCTTGCCTATCATTGTAAGCAGTTTGGTTGCAAACAGTTATGGGATAAGTGTAGCGTTGTAGGTCATAGTCGGCACAGGACCAGAAGAAAAATATCCCTGGCTTTGGAAGTTCAAGGTCTTATAGTCAAGTCTTTGAATTTTATAGACAAGTCTTCGAAGTAAGCCTTTTTTTAGCGTTATCTGATTACATTCTGGAATATTTGGATCGCCGTCAGGGAGAGAAGATGAGTATGTTTGTTTTGATGGTAGATATGTTCACCCTTTCAAAACACCATCAGTTGTTAGTCCACGCTGTGTATCAGTTCCTTCTTTACGTCCTGTGGCTGTGCGCTGTGCATGAAGAGTGTATGAATACCAACTAGACCACGAGTCAACTTTCATCAAGTTCATTTTGGTCGCGTTTGCCTATGTTGGCATATTTGGTGACTGCATGCTATTCGGTTACATTTTTGTCATATTTGCCAAATTCCTATATCCATTCTATTATCGCCATTTAAGGTATCGACAACACGGATCACGGCTTTTCGTGTAGGTTCAGGGAGTTGCAGAGTTGGTGGGCTCTCTTTTGTCATGATTTTTTCATGTCTAGGTCGAGTTATATATATATATATATATATATATATATATATATATATATATATATATATATATATATATATATATATAGCGGAATCAGAATAGGAACATGAGGGCGCTCGTTGAAAATAAGACAGAATAAGAATTGGCAAGTCAAGAAGACCTCGGAAAGCAAAGGGAGGATGTAGTAGCTCAAGATAAAGAATTTGGAAAATAAGAAACGTGGAGAAAAAATGCCCGCCAGGTGGGACTCCGAACCCACGACCTCCAGAATACCGGTCTGGTGCGATAACCACTACGCTACCGGCGGGGCTAATGTAGCCTCCACTTTCTGGGGCATATATGTTCAGGTGTTTTTGTTCTCGCCGGGTGGGATCCGAACACATGACCTCCATAATACGCGTCAGGTGCGATGACCACTACGCTACCGGCGGGACTGTTCGCCCCTACACTTTCTCGGGTATTTATTTTAAGGTATTTGTTTCTTGCGCTTGGGGGTGGTAGCCAGCACCACTCGGACTAAAAGGGGTAAAGAAGACCTTCTTTTTAACCCCTGGGCCGTGACTCCAGTGTCTACGACATGTCGAGAGTGGCCGACCAGCGTTGAACCCTCTTAAGCTTCCTATGGCACCAAGGCTGCCAGAACAGAGACCCTCGCTATGCACCTTCGCTACCACCCCCAAACGCAGGACACACTCTTCTTCTAACCTTATAATACTCTCAGTGTGCAAAAAGACAATAGGGGACGTTAACTCATGCAATAGTTACTATACTGCAAATAGAGAGTATTCATCCAATGAAATTCTGAAAAACAAAAGTTTATATACAAATACTCAGCTCAACTAACGGATGTTAAATTGTCAATCGCCATTTTTATTTCGTGCCTCGGTCTCATTTGTTTTCGGCATTTGTAAAAATTCTGTCCTAATCGTAAATTTGTTTATTCCGGCAATTATGCCCTTTTTGTGCAGACGCAGGGCGGTGCGCGGTTGGTGCTTCTTCATGATTTTTTGAGCTTCAGTTTATTTTTTGGGTATTCCTTTGTCCTTCTATATCATGTGAGGATTGTGGGGAATCCCGAACTTTTTGATTTCGTGAGTTGAATTTCACTGTTCCGCATTTTCTTGTTTGATGATTTTTTTTCCCGGAAATTACCTTTGACCAACAATGTCCATTTCCCCAGATATAACTATGCCACTCTTCTGCTGACGAGAAAGGAACACCTCCGGCGCTGCATACGTGGTGTCTTTCAACCGTGTGCTGACGCCCTCCCCCCGGGTCTTACCCGTGATGCGGAGGTTGCGCTTAGGAGAATTCGGGGGGGAGGGGGTGGCCTAACTCCTGCTGCGACTCGCCAATGGCCTCACTTGCGAGATTCTTTTGCAAACCCCGGTTGCCCAGTTTGCCACCGCAGCGTTGCAATAGGTTGTATTCACTTGAGCGGCGCGCATGTCGGCAACCATGTGCGTCGCCTTAGCAACGGGGGCGCGCGCCCACCATCATATGGCGGCACACCCATCAGCCCGCCCCACCGAAATCAAAAGCATTACCTTGTGGAGAAACATGGGTTCATTCCTTTCACTATAAGCGACTCACCACATTGTTACTCTCTGCGGCAGAATGTGCCCTCAGCTCCCACGTGGTTCCGCCATGCGAATTTGTTTATGGAGCCAGCGGGCATCGCGTAGCGTTGTGTCACCGGGCACTCTTGGAGGGACTTCGTTTCGGCGGCTCGTTGTCTGCGCGGGCCGCTGTTCTGGTCTCGGATGTCGCCTGGCTTTCGCCCTGCAGGTGTGGGCAGCCGAGTGCCAGCTCCCACTCCCCAGTACCCGCCTCTCGGCCACACTCTATTCCAGCGAACTCCGAGTGGTTGGAACCGTCGGAGACTTCGCTCCTTGTCACAACAAGCCTTCTTGCCTCTACGCTTCACCGTTCTCTCCGAGGCTTCTCATCTCCCTGAAGTAGCATGACGCCAGCCAGGAGTGTCCGAGGCGTGTTGTGTGCGACGGGATCAACCGCAGTGAAAAAACTCTTCTCGACTCTTTCCTCGCCTTTCTAATCCTTACATTTCTTTATTCTTCTCTACCATCGCTTCAAAATGTCGCTGCTATTATTCACATTTGTTGACGCCACGGCCGAGATGACGAATGCGAAGTGCTCGGGGGCAAATAGAGTGCCACCTCATAATGTGAGCGCAAATAATAATATATCTGTTGACGCCACCGCCAAGAATCGGTTGAAACGCTGCAGACAATGCACGCTGGTGGTTTTTTTTGTGTGTGTGTGAAATGCGGGTGCGAACCGCATTCGCAGGCACAGTGGCCACGGTCATGGCGGATTTCAGTGTTGCCAAGCGAAGAAATCGCCCGCTGAACTTTTCAGTGAATGCCACCTATAGTAACCTCCACCACTTGCCGTGATCCCACCTCCTCTTGCGTCCGACGACGATGCGACATCTGGCGGCGACGGGCCTCCGCTTAGACGACGCATCCGCATACACCGTTATGAATACATGGGCCGCATCATCGTTCCCTCCTAGAATACATCCGCGAAGCGAACATTTTCATGTTCATTTAATCAACTTTCATCATCAGCTCATACCCCCTCATATACGCCCTGTCGCAAAATAAACGCTCTTAAAAATATGATCGCCAACTATGCATATTTGTGCAGTGGCACCACGTTAGACGTGAGGGTTTTCACCATTTTTATTTCGTGTGGCGAATTCTGTCCTCTTGATTTTATTCGGTCTTAAGTGGGGCAAGGCGGTGTATAAGATTTACAATTTTGGTTCGCATAGTTGAATTTTATTTTTGCAGGGAAATTGTTTATCATTCAAGTTCCGTGCAGTTTTGGACTGCACCAAACGTTCTCTGCAAATAAAATAGGGTCATCTGTGTTCGCTCCGATCACGCGTGTTGCCCGTTTTCTGATACAGTTATTACACAAAGAATGGAAGCTGGCATTGTCGTTAAAATTGGGTTATAGAACGTGGGTCGAAAAGTTTCGTTTTCGTGCGCAGTAAGTCGGGTCGGCGTGAGGACACAAATTCTCTGAAAACTATGTCTTCCTCACATTTCTTTATATTTTGTTTCAACTAGCTCAAACTATTTTTAAAGAATACTACGTATCAGAAAAAAATGTACGTGTGAACTAAATTGATCATTCCTTGCATTACTTAGTTTTCCCATCGTTCAGGTTTAACGATAGCCAAATTTTCATATATTTCCGCCCGCAGGTACACAAAACAAAATATATTTTTCTTCCCCGTGAAACTTCCGTCCTGAGCTTTCGTTGTAGGCTGAAACTGATAAGCTCGAATTCCTGGCGTTCCTTGGTCGATGTCCGATTTTGCGGGAAACACGACACCAGCAAGAGAAATACGTAGGCAGAAAAGCAACTGCGTCACCTCATATAAAGTGGGATCGAAGAGATAAAGCCGATAGTCATAATAATTCAATAAATTTGTACATGTTCTCTCTCTACGAGCGGAAAGCTGAGGTTCCTATAACTGAAAAAAAAAAAGACGGCACTTTTATTCCTGAAAGACGTTACCAGCGTGAGTTTCTTTGCTTTCAGTTTATTCTGTTTTCGGTGCACCGAAAGTTTTCAAAGGCGGCCACTTCTGTCCGGATCGAATCCGTTTGTGGTATCGGCATCCGCATCCCAAAAGCCTTAACGAAAAAAAAAAGGGGGGGGGGGGAGGGGATTTTTCCGTTCCAGTTTCCAACTATAGCAAAAGAGGTGCATTACGATCACTGCAATTTGTATCGGGTTCTCGTCCTGTTTTCGCTACATTTCCTTTTTATTTGTTTAGAATCACTGTTCTTGCTTTTGTCTGTTCGCTACGCTTCTGCCCTTTTTGCGAAACAAGGCGTTAAAATTATTAAACAATACAAGGAAACATTGAAGGGACAACAGGAAGAAAACGGGTCTTCATTGCAAACAACTCTCCTGGAATCCGTCTCTTTCTTCTGGTTAGCGAACTCCCGACGTTCTCTCGAATAGGCGTGATAGCGCTTGAACATGCCCTGGTGGCTTCTGATCCAAATCCGGAGTCGAGGTTCCGCTTTAAAAGGTTGGTGGTCCTTTCGAGATATGAGCTCTCCAACGGTCGTCGCTGGTCGTGGGCGAAAACCATTGTGATGGTAAGCGGTCGTATTGCGGTGCGAGAGCGACGGGGGACCCAATAAAATGGCGCCGATTTGGGGAAATGAAATGATAGAGAAGATGGCCAATGCCGGGTACATAAAATAGGGACCCAGTGACAGGAAATTTCGAAGTGTGGATTGTGGAAGGGCTTCGCAATTTACAATTTCTGTTGCTTCGTTTTCCTTGTTCCCGCGTGCTCGAGAATTGCGATTTTTTTTAATTTTTGTCTCTTGCACAACATTGCAGCTGCTTTCCAGCGCGTAGACACCGCAAGACAACCAGCCAAACTCGAAGCCTTGCTGGCAACCCGCCTTTTCTGAAGGGTTAAAGGCAAAGTAGGAGTCAATGTTAAAAAGTGATCAAGAAAGTAGCACAACGACGAATATTTTCCAGTTGAATTGTGTGATGTGGCTTAGACGAGGAAAACCCAAGACACCCTGAGTTTCTTTTCATTTGAACGCGGTCGTGCTGAACCTATCCAGATGAGTGACGGACATCTTCCTCTGAGGGGGCCTGGCCCGAATTTTCGCATCTGTCGCAGCCGCCCAACTAAGCGAGCCATGCGTGGGCATCGATTAAGATGTCGGCTATAAGAAAAGGTCGGGATTGTCCCGTGTACCCGCTTTTGTTTGATCTTTCAGTGCACGAAGATCTGTCAATGTATGACGAAAGTTTTAGTCTAGAGAATGCTCTTTTTGACTTATTATTGCGCGGAGATAAGCTTTAGCGGCTCCAAAAAGAGTTGAACGCGTCAATTTATACACATCAGCGGAGAGAAGAGAGAAAATCAACTCGTATCCAAGAACGTTGTTCAAAAGGATTGAATTGGCACATACTTTCTTTATGGAGTGCCTCTTTTTATAGCCTTTCTGTCTAATATTGAGACAATCTGCTGTCTGGAAATTTTAATCAAACAGTTGGAAGTACGTAATTACCACCCACATAAAAAATTCAATGCCCTTCCACTTAATGAAGTGCACGTGAAGTACCCTGTGACTGCCCTTGAAGTGCCCTGAAGTGTCCGTGAAGTGCCCTTAGAACGACAAAGCGAGGCTGCGCGCAGTTCAAGGAGTGCCCAAAAAACGATACACGTTTGTCTGTAATTTGCCGTCGAGCATAGCTTCCTAGTTGGTCAGCTGAAAGAAACTTCGAAGGGCTAGAGTTTTTTTTCCTATGGAACAAGCATGGAGCTGTGGGTTTCCCGCCCGCGTCGTAGTCGTCTTGCAACACATCAACCCAATTCACTCGACCACGGTGGGCAGCACTTAGGTCTTATCGGGCCTGTGAGACGTCAACGTTGAAATTTATCCCCAGCAGAACGGCTATGCGTGCGTGAAGACTGGCGGCGTGTGCAGTCTCCCCCCTTCCCCCCTCCCCCCCATCCAAATTCCCGCATAAGGAGTAACCATGGATATGCGCGCGCTTACACGTGAAAGACGCTAAACAAAATGTCGCCCCAAAATGGCGAAATGTCGGCCCAAAATGAACACAAAACACCAGCTCTTCAGCGTGAAAAAAAATTCTTTCTACGCTGGTTCATCCATGCAGCTCTATTTTATTTATTTATTTATTTATTTATTTATTTATTTATTTATTTATTTATTTATTTATTTACCTGAAGGGTACATGGACGGGGACATTATATGAAGGGCTGGTGATACAAATGTTTGGAAAGTACAAAGGGAGATGTGCAAAAAGCAGTGAAAACAGCAAAAACAAACGTCTGTTAAACGCAGAAACAAAAATGTTTGAATACACCCGCAATGCTGCATAACACATAATGCTACATAATGTTACTTATGTGGAAGTGGAGGCATTTCCAACTTCGCATGTAAGTATTTAACTTAACATAACAGGTAAAATTTAATAAAAAGATACAGAAAAAACTTAGCAAACAGTTTATATCTATTGATGGGTACAGAGAAAACGGTGTCCATTTACCAGTACAAAATAGCTGAGCTTTCTCGCTAGCTTGTTCTTAAAATTTTTTACCCGCCCTTTCACGAGTGCTGAGAATGTTTCGGAAGAACGTAGACGAACCAGAAAACACTCCGTATAACCCGCGTCTAAGTCTCGCAGTCAATGAATAAGGCATTCAATTTCATGGTCCACGGATACGAAACATTCCCGATTCCTTGAAATAAACGTGCGTCTCTTTGTATTCGTGGTAAAATTTCTAGCCGCGTTCTTCGTGGATGCTCTCTGAAGTAAAGATAAATTTCTCCGCACGCACTCAATTCTGCCACAACCATAGCTTTACTTTGATACAGATTTCCGGCCCTTGCGGCAAGCCATACGCTAGAACTGCCTAAAAGACTTCATTCCTTTACTTCTTTCCGGGCATTGCCTCGATTCAACGTTCAAATTCCCATCTGTTATTTTTATAACTCTACCGTCGCCTGACTGTCTAACGGGGTGTGCAACTGAGCTTCGGGTGGCTGGTTCGATTGTCTGCTTCGGAGGTTGTTTTTCAGATGAAGACGAAAGATTAAATCACCTGTGTGCTGAGATTTGAAACTCCGTTAAATTTTCACTACGATGGTTTAAATTAATTCATTTCCCTCCCCTTCAGCGTGCCTTATGAAAATATCCCGAAACATTTTTATTAAAGCAAAGCCTTATTACTTTCGTCCAGCAATTTCGTGGAGGATGCGCAAACGACCTTTTGACGACCGGCGACACACCCCTCGAGGCGAATAGCGTGATTCGCCGGGCCCGCTGTTGCCGCATGCGGGCGCCGACAGCGGTCGCCACCGCCGCTGCGGCCGAGGCAGGCAACCACCCCCGCAGCCTCCCATGCATGCGGCGTTGGGTCGTTTCGAGCAACGTGACTCGTCTCGCGCCCGGTGAATAAAGACGGTGCGTTCGCCATGAATGAACGCCGCGTTCGCCCCGGCGGACGGCGCGTTCGCCCGGCCTCCTTCTGTGAGCGTTGCACGGAACCGAACGGCTTTGAGGCGTGGTCGGCAATACAGCTAAAAAAAATCAAAGGTTGACCAAGCAAACCAAGACTCAACCAGACTAAGCCAAGCTTTTGCTTTGCATATCCAAGGTTAGCGGAGCTAAGCGGCAGCCATTTTTTTCTACTAATTTTACGCATTGTTATTAATACCAATTTGACGCCACCAGAGGATATTGCCCCCGCCATGGTCTTGTATTTTCCCGTTTACAATGAGCCTACCTTTCCTCTCGCTATTATTCTTGAAGTTGCTTTTTTTTCGTGCTGTTGCGATTCACTGGGTGATGTCATCTTTTGTGGGCGTTTGTGCGAAATGCCTCCGTATGCTTTATTTTTTTCTGTAAACCCATTAGGGGCACGCTTTAATGGTATGTTCTAGGATCAATTAATTCAAAGTGCGCAATTCGTATTTTCTTGTTTTTTTTTAATTTACAATATTTGTTGTTAGACGCAAATAAAGACGTCTCAGTGCTCGTCACTTCCAATGAGATGGCTGCAACAGTCGATCCGCGTTGTGAAGGGAAGATCGCGTGCGCTGCTTGTCAATGAAGAATGAGCCCGTCACGGGTTCTTCAAATACAGAGACACTGAGTACTTCTGTCAACAATTGGGCTCGGAGGAATCTCTACCCCTCATAGCCCGTCGCAACGTAATGCCACACGCCGTCCTCGGGGAAGGTGTAAGCCCTACTGTCCAACGATTCGGGAGTTTGTGATCTTACGCAACGCAACTTCACTGTCACGTTGTCTGCCTTTTCTTTCCATTCCCCTCATTTTTCCACTGCTGCATGTTAGCTTCGGGTAGCTCTTCAATTTTGCTTCTTTTGTCAACAAAAAAAAATTACGAGTTCAAACAGGTTTCGTTTACATCTATTTCATATTACTTTAAACAGAAACTTCTGTTGCAGCAAAAACATGTAGGTCTGTTGTACCAACGCAAAGTCCTTTGCTAAGTTATGAAACTGCCGTGCGCAATGATTCCGCGAAAAGTAGATATAACGTTCTGTATCACGGCTTATGGCATGCACTATTTCTCCAATCCTAAAAGTAATTTCGCTAATGGATGGAACCAAAACGATTCATGGACACCAAAACCACTTTGCCGCAATGGTTTTCACGAGATGAGGCTTGTCTTTCATAGTGCACAAAACAAGGACCTTAGACGACGACTCCGAGAATCGGAAAGCGCGGCATACCGCCCTCCTCAAGCGACTCCTCGCTGCATGGCGGGAACACCCGTACACCGGGCGACCACCTGCAAAGGAGGATTCCGCTACGGCAACCACGCAACCAACGGACCTGGCACAGCTGCTTCATCAACTGTTTCTACCGCTGCTTCAAGCACAAGAGCAACATTTCCGGCGTCAACATGAACTCCTTCAGCGGCTTGTCGCGTCACGCGCTTAGCTACGCGGCCTTGGACCTGCCGCTCGGCATTCACCCCCACCTGGTGTTCGTGAGACCATCAGGAACTGGGTACGTGACCTTCGATCAATGTACGGACTCGACAAATACTGTTAACTGGACATGACTCCACCACTTATAGTGCAATGGAACTGTCGCGGACTCCATCGTAAAATTTCCGCCTTTAGGGTTTACCTTCAATTCCTCCCACACCCTCCATCTATCATACTCCTTCAGGAAACCCATGGTGTATACAACATTGCAGGTTACGATTCATTCAAACAGCCCAGTATACTGACTCGCCGCGATCCCAGTCCTCGTACCTTTGTTGTCACATATGTTACTGCACATTACCAACTCACCAGGTAGATAATTCCGCATACAACTCCAGCACGTCGGAATCGGTCATTACTCTCACTCAATTTCCGGGATGCTCTGCACCGCTAGTTGTCATGAATTCGTATTGGCTCCCTAAGGCGAGAGCCGTTTTGGGGTGGGTAGGTAAGCTCCTCCGCTCTTACCGAAATCATGTTTTAGATGCGAAAGCATCTTAAGCGGTAACCGCGCGCGATTCCACACGCGTTCTCTTGTCTACGCGCCCAAGCGCTTGACGAGGGCGAGGGAACGCAGCCACACGGAGGCGACGGAGGCGCATGAGCATGCTCCGCCCCGCGCTTGACGCGACCGCATTGTCGATATGGCCCAACTGTACAGCTCGCAACTCTGTTACACTGCTATCGTAACACACACAAACGTCGGCTTTTTGTCTTACAGCAGAGAAACATTACCTTTAACGCCAGCCTCGGACTGAAACACAACAGCATCGCCGCGTCGCTAGGCACACACAACGGCGGAAAGCCATGTTTGCCTCCGGCTGATGGGCGACGAAGTTTGTTCGCGTGCGTTGTTATTCGCCGATGGTGTATTTTGCTGATGCGACACGGAGGAAGCGCATACACCCAATAAACCTTTACGGTTAACGAAGCAACTACGCCGATTTATCACGACGAGGAGACGGGAACTTTGAAGCAGCGACGTTGTCGGCTGCGGCCACCGGCGGATTAACCCGCGGCCGCCGCAGCCAGCCCGGCCCGAGAAACGCAAGCGCGTCGAGCGGCGGCTCTGATTGGTGCCGGCAGGTAGGCCCGCAGGAGAGCGCGCGAAATATCTGGCAAAGCCAGATCTTCGAGAACGCGACGCCCTTCGCCAGGCGCGCCGTCCCCGGCCGGTGCGAGGTAGCGCGTGAACGCGCGAGCGCGTAAAATCTAGCGCGCAGGCGCGTCCATGTGGTTACCGCTTTATGGTCTCGGTATGTCCCGCGTCGGCGTCCGCACTCACACTGCGCACGCGTAACTCTCCTCCTTACACGCACAGCTGCGAGATACTACACTATAAAAAAAAGAAATAGCGGCGCCCGGTTTCGATCCCACGACTCCTAGGCCATACCGGAGGTACGCGGTGCTCTTCCCACTACGCTACAAATCCGAAACCAGAGCTAGTGCTACGAACGCGCCTTATGTCCTTGACTCATTCAAACTATGTCAAGAAGCTACTGATACAACGAAGGCACGCGAAGCTGAACGTCAACGGAAACGACGAACTCAAAACTTTAGAGGAGGATGTTGAATTTCCCGTGGGAAAGCTGTGGCGGGAAGCGCCACGCGCCTTGCAGCTCAACCAGCCCCGTCCGCAGCGCCTCTGATGCTGATTGTGGCAGGATGCCCCTAGGGATTGGCCAACCAAAGAATCTATCACGAGATAGGTTCGCGTTCAACCCCGTAGGGGAACCGCCGAAGAAGAAGAAGGAGAAGACAAAGCTGCGAAGAGGAGGGCTTGTACATTGCTCTCAGCCGGTGCACCAATGTCAACAACCTTTACCTCACCAACGCTGACGGAGACTACCGACTCTATCACAGAGACAACATCGACAAGAACATGATGGACGAGTTTCGGCGCCTCGAGAACCACCGCCTACTCACCGTAACACAACAGTACTTGTGTGCCTTTGCCACCGGTGTGGACCCGGACGCGGAATTCCCTCTGGCGCTAGTAAAAACCAGATCACTCAACATAACGGCAACACAATGGAACCACATGGAGCCGCCACGATGCTTCGCATCCTCAACAGGGTTCCCATGGGAAGATGGTGTAATTTTTTTGTTTGGGGTGGGGATTTTAACGCCCCACATCCCGATTGGCTCTACACCTACACCTCACCATCAGGTCAACTCTTAAGGTGGAAACTCAGCAAATCCGATTCCCTCTGCTTAATGACGTAACCAGCCCCACACGACCAGGCAATAGTTGCCAAAGAGATACGTTTCCCGATCTCACTTGGGCAGTAGGCTTACCTTCGGCTATATGGGAGGTCAAAGATAATTTTCTTGGCAGTGATCATCATATTATTCACACAACTGTACTCTTGAATGGTGCTTCAATTCCGTCATTGCGAAGTGGTCACCTCACTAATTGGAGTGGTTTCCGGGATTCAATCGATACGGCTGCGATATCTGATTTAAATACCTGGCATTCGGCAATTCCTGACGCCTCTCGACACCACACCAAGCTTATTGCTCTCTCTGACACACCTTCGGCAGTTGATGCACATCTCTTACGCCTTTGGGATCAGCGTCATGCGCTTATGCACAGATGGAAGCGGAATAATAAGCGCAATCGCTGCCTCAAAGCCCGCATCGATGCCCTCACAATCGAGGCTCTAGAATATGCGCCCACTCTTGAAACACCCAACTGGCGGTCTTTCTGTGACTCTTTTAGTGCAACACTGCATACAACTCGAACTTGGCAGCTTATCCGTTCTATGTACATGCACGACGATCCACGCACGACGATCCACGCACATCACATCGTTGCGGTTGCAGACAGGTCTTACCTTGGCTGATTTGGCTGGCAAACTTCAAGCGTCTTTCTTTCCTTTTCCTTCTTTGCCTCCTCCTCCACCTCCTGTCACTTGTCCCACTCAAGAACCTAATGACGCAAAATTTACGGTTGTTGAACTGCGCGCAGCACTCACCGATTCCAAACGACACACAACACCAGGACCGGACATGACTACATACTCCCACTTAAGGAACCTTCCTAACTCCGCTCTAGAAATTCTTCTACATTTCATCAATGAAGCATGGCGAACCGGCTCTATGCCCCTGCGTGGAAGACTGCTAACATCCACCCCATCCCCAAACCATGAAAATCCCTTGCTTTGAACAGTCTACACCCAAATTCACTACGTCCTGTGTTGGAGATTTGATGGAACGTATGGACCTGCATCGTCTCACTCGGCTTCTCGAACATAGCTTATTCTTTGACTGGACTATGACTGGGTTCTGCGCTCACTGGTCAACACAGGATACAATGCTGCGAATGCAACAAGATGTGTACGCATATCCGAGTGCAGCCCAACTTAGAGCAATCGTGAGTTCAAACTTCCAAAAGGTGTTTGATGCAGTTTCTCACTTTGCCATTCTTGAGCAAATCTGGATACTTACGCCTAGCTCCCGACTGTACAACTAAATTCACAATTTTCGGACCACACGACTTCACTCTCTGGTATTAGCGGACTACTGCCAAACCCCTTGGACTCCTACCAGGGGCGTTCCTCAGGGATCTGTCCTTTACCCTACTGTTTTCAATTTGGCACTTCGCCCCCTGCCCTCGTCTGCTTCATTCCATTCATAATCTCTGCTTTGGACTGCACGCTGACGATGTAACCCTGTGGTGTTCTACAGGCAGCCCAGCTGAACTGTCCGGCACACTTCAGGCTGACATTGACGCTGTATACTCTTTCGGGTCAAGCGTAGGTCTCACACTATCTCCGCAGAAATGTGAGTACTTCGTGGTCACTGACGAGCGTTTGCGGGCTAAAGCTAGCGACAAACGTTTTCAAATAGAACTCATGATTGATGCCACCCCTCTCCCACAGAACGCATGGCTGCGCTTCCTGGCATTTGGCCTGCAGGGTGATGGGAAGTCCTCATAGTAGCTCAATCGGTTTAAGGTTCAAATTACCCAATTCACTCAATAATTGTCCGGCTGACCCGATGTCGCCAAGGCCTACGAGAACACGATATTACGCGACTTCTGAACTCTCTAATATATACTCGCATTCTGTACGTCCTGCCATACGTAAAATTAACGCCATCGCAGCGATCCCAGCTTGAGTGGCTCCTGAGGCCTGCCACCCGCCTGGTTCTAGGGGTACCTAAGTTGGAGGCTGCTCAGGCGTTCGCGTCACTGTCAATCTTCGTTTGGCGGCCCAACACACTCGTCTACAGCTCACTTGGCATGGCCGTCTTCTATCCTCACTTCATTACGAGGTATTGTCCTTACACGATATTACACCGACATACCCCCCTTGGTATCCTCTCCCTCGCGTAACAGTTCATACCCTTCCAATCAACGTATCCGCAACCTCACATCCAGGACGTCGTCGAGCTCGAATATGCACTCTTCGCTACCGCTACGGTGATCTAGCAAGAGTTACGTACACAGATGCCCCTTCTTCACCAAAGACGCACGCGGGGTCACAGTAGTTGTTCTTCCTGCCCACCAGCCTTGCAGAAGAAGAAAGATACTCGGGCGTTCCTTCCGTCCTGTCTCTCGAGGCTCAAGCAATCACTGACGCCATCTTATCCTTAGACACTCCCGGTAACCGCGTGATTCTCAGCGACAGTCAGGATGCTCTCCGCTTGTTCCAGGAGCAGTTGCTTCCAATCAATATGATGCGTACACTCCACACTCATCTGGCCAAAAACACTGGTACTAGTTACGTGCTGGGCTGGGTTCCTGGTCACGCAGACGTCCCGAGCAAGCAGCTGGCGCTTCAGCTCTCCCGTGCTCCGTCCAAATCGGGAGACTCGGAGACGCCCTGGCAAACCCCTTTACACCCGCCCACGCAGGCGCGACAAGCCCGTATACATCGGCGCCAGACTGTGCACGAGTTAGTCAGTGATAGGCAGACTCTGCCGTCACCCTCTCACCTATTACCCCGGGCAGATGCTTGTCTTATCCGGCAAGCGCGAACGGACAGCCTCCCAACCCCACACATACTACATCGATTAGAAGGCCAGCTCAGCCCTGTACGGGGCTCTAAGTGTTCTGGCTTTTCCAATACGCCGCATGTTCTTTGGGGATGTTCTGCTTCGCAACCATCACTCTTAACTCATCTTAAATCCCTTTAACCTCCTCCCTCTTCTCTCAAAGACTGGCTCGCGCCACCGGAGGGACCGGACTGAGAGGCCTGGTGGTGAGCTCTGGTGGCTCACGTTCGTCAGGTACTCCCGTCTGTATAGTTAATTTTTTTTCTTTTTCAGAATCTGGACTTTGGGGATATTTTTTTTTTGCGTGTGTGTCAATAAAGTTTATCAACAACAACAACAACCAGGTAGCTCTGCTCTGCTCGCTTCAGTGCTTGCTACACCAGATGGGGATGAGTACAATGCAGTGAAGATGATGTGGGAGATTGGGAAGACAACATTGAGAGAGAAAACCAAAATTTAAAAAAATTACAAATTGCATGCAATAAAATGAAATAAACATAACTCTGGAAGTATGAATTTTTCTTTAACCTGAACACACGTCCCCGCCGTTTCCTTCTACACGCCGAGTCTCCTTACACGGACGCGAGATCTGGGGGGAATCGACCAACAGCGTCTCTGTAAAAGCACCGCTTTTTGCCCCGAATCTAATCAATCGTTGATAATCTCTAAGTTTCGGCTTCCGTAGACACCGCCGAGATACTAGTAACAGTAAAGGACTAGGGATTATATTAGACGTATATGGCACTCTTGGAAGATGTCTAAGGAAAGCCCATGTCTGATAATCCTTCCAGAGAACTGTGAGAAGTTTGGGCTCAGGATTAGAGTGTGGCAAGTAGACACTACATAAGAGACCAGCGCGTTTCCATCCTCGTCGCAGTATTTTTCAAAATGCTTTTGATTTCCATCCCCATTCAGCCGGAAAAGCAAGTTTAAGCAGAGTATATTGCGACTTCGGCTTTCTCGGAGGAACATGCAGGCCTTGTTTCATTCTCTGCAGTGACATTTTAAAATTGGAATTATTGATAGGATATACTTGAATTGTGTTTTATGTTAAGAGGTGAGCCGCGATCATTTTTCCGCTTAGACACCTGACCTTGCTTTCGCTATCCTGTGATCAACAATCAAGTTGATCAGGAGATAGCAAAATCATCATCATCTTAAAAAATCTAGTTGATGGTTATTATTCTTTCGATTATTATTCACTAAAATATTTAATATAGTAAATTGAATTAGCATCTCCATGTCGACTACATTAGAGCAAATGGCGCCTATGGGGCTACTTGAGTAAGCATTCTTATTAGTCATAGGCGAACAGAGCTATGGTCCAGGTATATTGTCTGAATATAGAATCAGGTAGTGTGCTGTATTGTGGTTCTGTAGCATACAAGCTCGAGTCACTCGTTACGTTTGAACAAACGTACTCGGGTACAGTGTACAAACGACAATGGAAGTTGCACGCGCACCTCATTACGCAGCCGGCTTTTTCCCTGCATGGCGCAAAGGGTGTGTTACTGCGGAGGTTTTGGAAAGGATGCGAGTCGCTTCCCTAGACGGCAAACAAACTACGTGAAAAAAAGGCGATGTCACGCATTAAGCGTAATTTCCTTTGAACACGCTCGCGCGTGTAGCTTGATGAAGAATTCAGGTTCGTCGCTTCGGTGGAGTGATACCCTAGATGAGATAATTTCGTTCTTAACTGGTACCCTAGTATAGCTTTGCTATTCTGTTGAGATACAGCCGAGTTGCGCTCTGATTCGAGTGTTGTATTTCAAAGCCGGACTTTAGGAACTCAGCTCATTTATCCTCACAGTAGTGCCTTTCTTAAGTTCATTCAGCCTGCGATGGCTAGGCCAGAGGCAATATCTCAGCATAACGTCATCACAATTTTTGGATTGGTCTGGCCTTGTTTTTCATCAATCTGCGCTTTCTATTGATAGTATTTTTATTTTTCACCTTTAAAGACCGCTTTCTGTTCGTGTTCTGTATGTTCCCACCCCGCCACTATGTTCGATTAGGTTCGATTACGTTCGATAGCATATTTCCCTAGAAAGGGCTGTGATTCTTCCACCAAGAATTATTAATAGCTTTCTCCCTGGTTTACGAAACCCCTAAGTCCGTCCAAGGTGGTAATTGCAACTGAGGCTTAGGGAAAGGACAAGAAAGTTGGAATGGGTATTTTCTTCCTTACTTTAAACTGGTCTGTTTTGTTTAGGCCTACAGACTAATATTCCCATTTTTATGCACAATTTATCGCTCCATTTCTGGCCGTCTCAATGTGCATGGGTCTCCTTGGTGCTCAGAGCGTTTTATTATTGCGATCCCACTCATGGGCATGATATTCCCTTCCTTTGGTGCCCGCACATTATGGATTATTTTTTAACGTAGCTCCAGATATTACTGCTGGAATAACATTCCCCTTACCTGATATTAGTATCTTTGCTTACGTGTTTACTTACGTGTTACTTACGTGTTACGTGTTATATTTTGCTTACGTGGTACTTGCCTATTAGCCACAATTTCTGATCCCCTTGTGATTAGACAGCTACAGCTTGAAGACCTGTAGCTTTCCTGGAAAGGAGATATATGTCGATATTCCCTATGTGAAGTTTCCTTGACCTCTTTCCGCTGTGGTGCCCTTTCCTCATCAGTATCTACACCGGGAAGGTCTGACCGTAAAGGTACTATGGACAGGTGAAGAGATCTTCGGCATCCACACTCATGTGGGAAAAATCAATCATTGTTTGCCCTCATGTACGACAGCAAGGCTGGCGGATTTCATGCCCAGACTGAACCATTTATTTGGTCCCCCAGGCACTTTGATTTCCGTCTATTCTCATTTTCCTGAGTAAAGCTGTAGACTGGGCTATTTGGTATTCATAGTGAACAAATGCAGCGCAGCAGAAACACAAGAGACGGAAAGAATACACACGGACGAGCGCTCACTTCTAACTGATTCTTTATTTCCAAGACGGCAAATATATAAGCTTAGCCTAAGCAGAAACAAAAACAAAAAAGACGTAGGAAATAAAAACGAAACAACAAAAAAAAATACTGACAAAGAAAGATCGAGTACACCCAACACGCGTCAAACATCTTCGCAATCAGAGTGGCCTGTCGCGTATAGCATCACATTGCAGAAAATGTAATTCCCGGTCAGATAACGCAACCTGACGGTTTGCTAACACAGTCGTTTTTTTCCCGCGCAATCTGAGCTGCCTCACTGATTAAGCGCGCTTGCTTGTCCTTGATTATCTCAACAACTGTGGTGCTAGAGAACTGCGCAGTGCAATCCCTGCACGTGCTGACATGCTGTGCCAAAAAACCTTCCTTGCCATTGCGCACCTTATTGGCATGCTCGGGTAGACGCTCATTGAGACATCGGCCGGTCTGTCCCACGTAGCTCGCGCCGCACGCCAACGGAATTCTATAAACTACATTTTGAACACATTCTACGAACTGTGTGCTGTGTTTGACAGTGCATTGGACCCCACGTCGCTTAACAGGACAGGTGCTGCTGGCCAACTGGGACAACTTATCGGGAGCGCTGAAAACAACTTTCACATTAACACGTTGTCCCATTTTCTTAAGGCGATGGGACACTGAGTGCATATACAGAATCACAGCCACTCTCTCACGTGTTTCCGCTGTAGCTTGACCTTGTGTGCCGCGGTCAGCTGCTTATCTTAGTGGCTGCTAAAGTGGCTGCTTATCTTAGAGACAATGAACTCTGTGTTGTTCCCTCAGACAGGGAAGGTGGTTTCGTGGTGTTATCGCGAGGATGGTACCTTCTTCGAGAAAGCCCTTGAAAGGGTTGCTTCTGTGTTTCGCGTTTTTGAAGGCACTAGCTTGGCCAAAGTCAGGTCTAGGGCAAGGCAGATGTGCTCTGTGAAATAGATTTAAGGCCCCTTGCGGGAAAAAAAATTGGGAAGGGTGACAAACTGGCCCTTGACATGTTCTTTTCTGCCAAGACACACAGGTTGGCATGCCTTTCAGGACAATCGTTCGGAAAGAGGCGCTTGGCCCAAAATGAACTAGGGCGCTTTCTGCAGGACAAGCTTTAAACTTTTCCCAGTCGACGACCCATTCAGAATTCAAAATTCTGGAGAAGTCACTGAATTTCTGAAGCAGCAATCGAACACAACGCTGAGGGCTTCTCGATTGATATAAAGGATCTTTATTATTTGCTTCCGCACACAGACCTGTTAGAGTGCACAGAGAACTGCATGGACAATTTTGGAGCACTGGCGTTTCAGAACACGGCTCGCGTGAGCTATCAAGGGTTCCTAGACCTTCTGTCGTTGTACCTCACGTCGACATTCGTAGAATGGAATGAGAAAGTGTACATTCAAAAACAAGGCGTCTCTATCGGGTCGTCCATAGCACTTTTTTGAGTGACTTGCTGTTGGCGAAGGTGGATCGGGCGGTGCAGGATCGGCTGAGTGAACTTTCCGTCGTAAAGACATTCCGTACTATCTTATTTTTCTGCGCTGTGATCCGCAAACGTTCCACCTTCAGGTTGCGCAGGTACTAGAAACTTTCACCAAATACCTCAAGCCGCTTATTGTAACTCACGAGATGCCGGACGGGGACAAACATTCGGTTTCTAGACCTGAGGATCGCTTCCTTGAGAACCACACGTGCTGTATTATGAGCCTCCAGCGCAGAAGCCAATTCTGCCGTTCACCAGCTCACAGTAAACTTGTCAAGAGAGCGATTGTGCAGACATGTTTTTCGAAACGCTTTGCAGAGGTCTTGCCACCAGTTGGCCAGCAGCACCTGTCCTGTTAAGCGGACGTGGGGTCCAATGCACTGCAAACACAGCACACAGTTCGTAGAATGTGTTCAAAATGTAGTTTATGAATTCTTTGGCGTGCGGCGCGAGCTACGTGGGACAGACCGGCAGATGTCTCAATGAGCGTCTACGCGAGCATGCCAATAAGGTGCGCAATGGCAAGGAAGGTTTTTTGGCACAGCATGTCAGCACGTGCAGGATTGCACTGCGCAGTTCTCTAGCACCACAGTTGTTGAGATAATCAAGGACAAGCAAGCGCGCTTAATCAGTGAGGCAGCTCAGATTGCGCGGGAAAAAAAAACGACTGTGTTAGCAAACCGTCGGTTGCGTTATCTGACCGGGAATTACATTTTCTGCAATGTGATGCTATACGCGACAGGCCACTGTGATTGTGAAGATGTTTGGCGCGTGTTGGGTGTACTCGATCTTTCTTTGTCAGTATTTTTTGTTGTTTCGTTTTGTTTCCTACAGTCTTTTTTTGTTTTTGTTTCTGCTTAGGCTAAGCATATGATATTTGCCGTCTTGGGAATAAAGAATCAGTTGGAAGTGAGCGCTCGTCCGTGTGTATTCTTTCCGTCTCTTGTGTTTCTGCTTGCTACATTTGTTCACTCATTTTCCTAACACAGTGCCCATTTCCCACTACCACACCGTCATTCATGTCGTATGTATAAGGGTTAATGTTTCCTCGAGAAAATACTGTTGCCTTAACTATGGTTCCACATTTACGTGAAGCCCAATAATTTACTATAAAAACAATGAACACATTCAAAACAAGACCACTTATAGCTCGCCTGTACTTGCGTGCTATCTCTAACGACAAGGCTAACGTATGGTCGGCCGTATATAGTTATAGCTGGTCACGCCGTGTTACCGTAACGGAGACTCGGTGATCGGGCACAGCATGACGGTGCAGCGGCACCCGCCAAAACAGTTCCCTCTAAGCGAGTGCGAATGCTCGTTTGCCATGAGAGTCTCGTGTATTCGTGGCAAGGTATCCACCAGGGCTAAAAGGGGGGCGTGCAGGGTTCGTTTTAGCCGACAATAAGCAGACAGCAGGATTCTCTTTCTAGGCTGTCCGGGGTAGTGTGAACCCCGCGATCGGTGACGGCTAAATATATAACTTCGGCTAACGGTCCAGCGCAGTAAAGTGGGACACTTCAAGTATGCCGCGGCTGGTATGTGTACTAAACGATGAAATGGAGCGGCAGTATGTTACTGTCCTGCTGATACTCTAAATGTACGTCGCCTGGATTGTGCGGGATCCAGTTTAGCGAGTACGCCTCCTGTACCTAGACGGGCGCCGCCACGGAGTATCACCCGTTTGCGTAACTCTCAGCTAAACTCTTCAGCGTGCGTCACAACGCAATTCACGGAAAACGATTTCAAATATATACCCGTAAGGTATCATCAGCCAAGACGAGGGAAGTCAGACATATTTCCTTGTTTGAACGGGTGAGTAAAACGAGGAAGTTTAGCCCTTTCGGCCCTGGTGGTGTCAATTGACGCCATCACATAAAAGTTCCTCTAGCGCAAAAGAGAACAAAATCAAAACTTCTAGTTTTTTGGGGAATTGTTCTTCAACGATTCCCATTGCGATATATACCAATCTAGTTTCATTTTATTCGAGCTACTGGCTACAAAAAAGAAAAAGCTCCGCTGCAGTCGAAATTACGACACCGAGACTGAAGAAAATGGCAGTCTCAGTTTTATTCCCAAGTTTGTAGATCTATGAATACATACACTAAGCAGCTAATGTTTTGTTTGTAGGTTCATGTAGTCACAAAGTTTAGGAAAATGTGCAAAAGTGGTGTCATTGCTCGACATAAAATTTTTAATTGCCAGATGTCCTAGTTGATTGCCTCATTAATAAATCTGCTAATATTTGCACTTCCAGCCCTATTTTTTATTTGTGTTCTTATGGGACCCTAAAATCTAGGAAAACACACCAAATAATGGAGCGCCCCGGATAATGGAGTACTTCCGTTTTAAATGTCCCGTGAAACCTGGGGTTTTTATTTTCCGTAAACCTTGGGTGAGACAACCTAGAAAACCTAGGAGACATTCACACAACAATGGTAGTAGGAATTTTCTCAAAAATTCATCCTCGCTATTGTCTTCATGGCCAACGTGGACAGCTCTAGAGTTAACACTTTTTCAGGGACAGCCGCAAGTAGGAGGAGGTTAAATAAAGAATATCTAAGCCACTTAACATTCGCTGATTGCGCGGTCTTGTTCAGTGGTACCGGAGAACACCCGTGAAGGATGCCTCAGGAGCTGTAGTCAGAAAGCCTCGTTGTAGGAATAAAGATAAATAAAAGTAATACGAAAGCAATGTTACTAGGATATGCAGAAAGACCCCCTTTCCGCTTCGGCAACCAAAAACTAAAAGTGGTGGGTAAATATAACTATTTTGGGGAAGTTATGAGTGCCCATCCTAGGTACGAGAGGGAGATCAGATGTAGAATTATTATGGGCTAGAGAGCATTCGGCAAACAGTCTGTAGTAATGAACGGTAGCCTACCTCTGTGACTAAAACCAGAGTAAGCATTGAAGGACTCTGTGAAACCGAAGAGCACACAACTAGTGCGTTCTGTCAGTGATGACTTATGGTGCAGATGCTCTGGGGCTTACTAAGAGTCTTTTCTCTTGAAGGAAAACTTAGGTCCAGCGCTCCATGAAAAAAAGATGGAGATAGAAAGCGAGCTTCTCGGATTAGGGAGCTAGCTCGTGTCGACGATATCCTTACTTTAATTAGTACAGAGAAGTAGAGTTGCGACGGACATGTAATGCAGAGAAAAGATAACCGGTCGGCCCCCAAAGTAAGGGAGTGGCTGCTGAGGGACGGGGCTAGAAGTAAGGATCGGCAGTAAGCTTTGGTAGAGGGGTCAGATGAACAAGTTTTGTGGCACGGAAGTTGCCTTCGGACAGCGCATTATAGGAGCAGTCAGGAGTCAATTAGAGAGGCCTTCATCCTGCAACTGACGTAAACTACGATGCTGATGCTGATGATGATTAATTATGACGATAATTATTATCATCATCATCACGGTGGTTAATATTATAAAGTTCCCTCTCCTGCATTTCCTTAGCGTAGACCAAACTCGGGCAACAACATACATAAAGTGTTGGTGAACGCCAAAAATATCGACACTGAAAACTTTCGCCTTCTTTCTCAGTGCTTATCGTCGTGGATGCTGCGGTTATGCAGTTGAAACGTTACATGCGATGCTGGATAATGCGTAAGGCAAACGAACCGTGTAGCTCTTCAAACAACGCTTTAGTTCCCGATGCACCGGTTGTTCATGTAACACGAGCTAAGGCTTCATCTGAACGGCTCCCTGTTCGAAACCCCCATTACAAGAAACTAGGAGGTATAAAGCTAGTGCTTTTCTCTTTTTTGCCTTTATTATAAACACGGCCATCCTTTCTCGATAAAGCAGCACGGAAGCACTAAGTAATTTAGGGAACAACTTTAAAGTGACGAGCGAGTTCGCGATGCTTACTCAAAAAAAACGAAAATCGGCCTCTTACCCCTGTAATCCCTCTCGGCCACATTGTCCCTTAGGACTTTCGCGTGCCGTTGAAGCATAGCTGTCTCACAAAAGGGTTTTTCAGCCGGAGAACAGTGGCTCGCTATATTTTTTTTATATCATCCCCGCTGTGGCAGTCTCAGCGGTGCTTGTACCGCTGAAATTTTATTCCCTTCCATATCACAATAAAAGCCGCAAAATGGAACCAACATATGCATTTTTACAATGAAGCACTATCAAACCCGTTTAGTGGCAACGGAAAGGTAATTAAATTATGGTCACCTCATTCACCGCTCGATTTTTTAAGGTTTACGGCCCTCAACCTTGTTTCTTTAGGAACGACCAAATGTGCGAGTTCTTGCCAACATGGAACACGATGTTTAAACACCACTTCGCTAAGTCGTAAAAGCAGCAGAAGTAGGCGCTTCTCAAGAATGTTTATATAGAAAAGAAAAAGGCCTTTCATACTGAAGAAAAAAACAATGCTTTTTCGGAAAACATGAGCACGTCTCAATTCCGCGACTAACATTGCTATAAGAGCAGCCATAAAAGCTGAGTGACATTGCACGAGCAAACAAAGAGCTGTAATTGTTTGTGTATGAGCAATCCCAAACGTTATAATACAAACCACTTTTGCTCCCCCCCTCTTCCGGTTCCCTAACCTAAAGATTCCCAGTTTAGGGTAACAACACTAAATTTTGGTTAGTGGTGCAGTACTAAAATTCACATCTATTGGGAAAATTCTCGCCCAGTGCCTGGTACGCTGGTTCCTGTTTCGTGTAAGCTGTTCCGTTTTATTGTATCCTGTCATGCCGGCGTGAACATTCCGCTGTTTCGGTTAGTTGCCACTATTCACTAAATAAACATTTTAGTATGAACTGGAGTAGCACACGCTGACAAAGGGGATAAGGTATGCAGTTCACAAACATCTGGAATATCAACGAAATGAGGCATAACGTAATGCTGGCTAGAATAGATTTTAGGTAAAGGATCTGCGTAATAAGTGATGTCTTAAAATAAGCAGCTTTGTTAGGACGCGCTTGAAGCATGTACGTAGCCAAGATTTCTACAACAGAAAAAAAATTACCAAATTACAACCAAGAATATGCGGGAAACATGTCCCGAGGAGTATTTTATAAATCAGAGCAATGATTACTGCTTTCAGATCAATCATCAGCCCCTCTTGCCCAAAAACAAAGGTATATTTCGATCAATTTTTTGGCTGAATGTGTTCGTGCACCAAATGTGAAAACGGCCACCAATAAAATTATTTCGGTTGCAGTTAGTAGTCCTTGTCACACGTTGTTACACGGGATTGGACGAAGTATTTTGGTAAAAGAAGACAACTTATCACAAAGAATTCTTTTTTGGGGGGAACAATTTTCCAGACTTCCCCCAAATTTTGGCCTGCACGTCCTAGAACAAAGTTCTTCTTAAATCTGAATGTAAACTAAATACATCGTCTAAAATATTAGCATGGTCTAATCATCTAGCTTTAATGATTTATGGCTATAAAGTCCACCGTAATCACTTTTGCAAAGTTTGAAATGTTTCTGGGTGATTTATAGGCCAAGAAATATTATCGTCGCGCAGAAGCCTACTATAAATTACCTAACAAAACAGTCGTCCACGTAGTGTCTCAAGGAGTACTGCTCAAACTAGAAGAGGAGTTCTGTCAAATGCGCATTTCTTTGTGTGCTTCAAGTGTTGAATATGCATACAGCTTACAATGATGCAAAAAAATGTAATTTTTTAAACGTATCTAGGAGTTCTACATGAAATAAGCTTTTGTGTCAAACACTGACACAATGCACTACCATATTCGTCGGCTAACTGAAGGGCGATGGAGTTTCTAATAACGTTTGATGTAAAAAAAATATTGTTTCACTTCATTCAGAACTGCCAATGTCTGGCAAGGCCTGAACTGGCACACTCCATCACACAGATTTGGTTAGTTATCTTTATTCAAGCATAAAATAAAACGCGGCCTTCTATCCGCAGTGTTTCTCTGATACCAATACCAAAAAGGAGCCCCTGAAAACAGTCTGTCTTCCATCCCGCATTCATTACACTCTCTTTGCAGCTTTGTTTATCTTGCAGCCCGCTAGCGCAAACTTTCTCTAGAGGCTGAATCAACATGGGGGCTCGAGGTACACACTTTAGATATGGCAGTTTCGTGTTTGTGGAATTGATCCTTTAGATTTTAAAAGCATCGCTAACAGTCAGCCGAACTCGCTTTACCCAGCGTGCCCTCAGACAACCCGCACGCAGATCTGAAGAGTTCCCGAGACATCGGCGACATTCCATCAGGAAGCACACTTCCGCCTAGCTATCTATAGAAACGAATCTATCGTCTTCCGCAAAAAAAAAAGACAGTTCCAGTTTTTAAGGCTGGAAGAAGCCTGTAGTTTTACGCACAAGGAAATCGCGCTGGCTTCTACTGTACCTAAGGCCCGCATCATGTATTTCTGTACACGCGGCATAGCGCTAGTTTATCTCGTCTTTATATTCCCGGATGCCATCTATTTGCCCGGATGCCATCTTCATATTCCCGGATGCCATCTTTCCTCCCCAATGCCTGTATACTTCACCTAGAGCAGGCACGCACCTTCCACCGAGATACAGTGTACTAAAAGGTTGAAATGTGTCGTGCGAGAGGAAAACCAGTGGAGAGCGCGGGTCCCTTTTGCGATAAAAAAATTGTATGGAGTGCAGGCGTTCCCCAGAGAACTCCTTTTGCACCCAGCGCCACCTGTAAGTTTTAAATCAAAGTAAACAGTTATTTGACGGGTTGGAGAAAGCCTTATGTCATAAAATAAAGAAGTACGTCTATATAAAGCAATAAATAAGGGATAATTTAAAAACAAAACTTCTGAAGCCAAACGGTAAGCAGCGGCCGCTAGGGGCGCTGCTTACAACAGGAGTTCCCCAGCAGAAATTTTCATCGCAACAGGGACCCCACTAATCGGCCCCGAACGACACACCTCTCTCTTCTAGTACACTGTAACCGAGACAACAATGCGTGCATCGTCTGCGCATGGAGGGGCGTGTAGGACCACCAGCTGTTTACACTCCTGGAGCTTTCTTTGTCTTCTCCCCAATCTCCCTCTCGCATGTTAGTCGATAATAGGAGGAGAGCCGAAAACGAGCGAGCACCTTCTTCCGGTCATCCGCAGTCGACTCTTACAACGCCAGACTTCCCCTTCACGTCCTGCTTTCCCCTGCCAGCCGCTATCTCTTTGGACGAGCATGGAGCCTGCTTACCGGGGTTGGAGAACTTCCGCAAACAGGCTTTCTCGCTTGGAGCACCGCCTGATGTGTACTCTGCGCGGGAGCATGACGGTGTTTATAAAAAGCACCCTCCAAAACGAAATGTCTCTTCCCGCCCGTATACAAACATGCAACAACGGGAGCGGGGAGATTCTAAACGTCTTCGGCTTCGAGGCTTCCTGTGGGCGCTTCTTCGGAGCCCCCTGATCGTTACAAGATTTCACCATTCAAAGATGCTTCTCGTAGCATCTCAAGCCCCTGAAACTTTAGCACTTCTGTGCGGTTTAAGTTCGAGCTGTGCGAGTGCAATCGGTATTTTGGGTGTTTGTTTTCAGCAAAACTGCCAGCGCGACCAGAAGAGTTAGAGAGCCTTATTTGCGTGCTTTACGCTGCCCTGGGAGAACCAAATATGCAGTTGGTTCAAATTTGAAGAAGGGAGGAGACCATGTTGAGGGTGCTCTGCGGGTGAAGCTAAAGGCTTCGGGGTGAAACATACCTTCTGAAAAAAAAGGGGGAAGATACCAAGTGGGAATTTTATAAATTCTTATTAAGCCGATTTGTTATGCACCGAGTTACTTTAAACTCGGATTCTCTTTTATGAACAGATATTTTTGTGCAGGCACATTTTTTAACGTACAATACAGGAAATCTGCTATAAAAGTATGAATTCCCGAGGGCCTTGAATAAATACCTTTCTCCAGCGCCCCATGCATCTCTATGCAAGCTGCACACCGAGCCCTTTAAAGGGACACTAAAGTGATTTTGTCAAACTTCCGTTTTACTGGCTCCAACAGACTGGCTCAAGCACACTTTTCATCGTTTTATCCGGTTAAGTAAAGCGCCCTTTATATTTATAAGGCCTGAAAGAAGGAAAAATATCATGTGACATTTGCGGCGGCCGCAACAACTAACCGCAGTGACGCCCATTCGATATGCGATGGGATTGGAAAATGTCCAACATTAGAAATTGTGTCAGTTTCGTTTGCGGTTCTGTGAAACAACATGCTTCGAATCCGACGTTATCGTTAGATGGGCATTCTCGATATCTTAGTAATCGGTATACCGCGCTTCTGCCATGTTATTGGCTGTGAAACGCCTGCGATAAGCCTGCCAGCACAACTTAATTCGTACGAGGCGTGCGGAGTGGCTCAACTCCTTCCGCGTCACCGGAGGCGCTCAAATGCGAGCCGCTTTTCCCGAACTTTTGAGCTTGCCTGGATTGTGCCTGTGTCGTAAGAAACATGTTCGCACCAGGCCGATAGTCGGCTTATTCGGCACTGTGCCTATACAAGCAGTCCGTGCTTATGCCAACACCACGCTAACGAGAACTCGCCAGCGCGTCAGTGTCATTCTGCAAGCATTTTGCGAACTCACTCGTGGAGCAATGAAGGTTGCAGCGCAAAATGCGAAATTCAGTATTGAAAACATCACCCCGAAACAAAAAAGCAGCTCAAAAAAAGTGCTATCGGGGATCAGAACTTGCAAATCGCAAAACAAGAATCTAATGCCCCAGACCACTCGGCCACAAACACGGAGCCGTACAGAAATTTAAAGTACCTATCATGTAGCCTATGTATTTTTTTCTGTTTCCGAATTTCCAGGAGCTTGGTTGACGTTTTCTTGAGTAACGGCTCGTGCGGTAAGCGTCCCCGAATTCCCACATATATCGTCTCTAGCGACTGCATTCGTTAGGCAGAAAAACGATCCCAAATGTGTGGTCGTGCTGCTGACCACTGTGCTAATTCACCCAGCGCAAAACATGCTGTACAGCACTTGGTTTTATTCTTTACAATTAAAGTTTTGGTTTATTTTAATTCTTTAGTACCTATATTAAATTCGCTGACTCTCCTCCTGCCTTTAATTGGCCTTAAATTTTTCTACCAGCGTACCAGTCAGCGAAGCGTCGCATGTGCGCTTGGGTGGAGCTACTTGGACTTCATAGACTTTACTAAGATTCATACTGTCTACAAAGTAAAAGCACATTCCTGGATCAAAAAATTGTGTCGTGGCTTAGTTACAACTGAAGAACGAGCTGCGACTTCCCGCCGGCCAACATTGCCGCCGCCGCCGGCCGGCCGACTGATTCTGTCGGAGGGTCGGTGAGCCGTGCAGTAGCGCAGCCAAGCAAAGCCAGCTCGATGGAGCGTCACACGAAACGTTCTAAAAACCGGCAAGGATGATCCAGAGAGCAGGGCAGCACTTTCGAATTGATTTTTCTGCTAAATAAAGTCGCGTTAACGCACCGAGAGTGATCGAAACATAGCCCAGGAACTCCAGGCTACAATTTGCGCAAGTGATCCAACGATGTTTACAAATCACTTCAGTAGTCCCTTTAAAGTAGGTTTCATTGCTGTACGAAAATGTACAGCTGGAACGCCGTTTTTGCCTGCAAATGAGTTAAGGGGGTGAGGCGGAGAGATATGAGAGGTGCTATAAGTACAGATCACTTTAGGCGCTCGCCTTGTCGTCGTAGCCCGCTCGCTGGACCCAAGTAGAGCAACAGAGCAACGTTGTAGCGCTGTCGTTGCGGCGTACACCAGAGGCTTTGAAAGCCAAGCGGTTTATACAGTCGTAAGCGTTCGAAACTCGTGAACCACTGGCGCTTGTCCTACACCTCCCCGTTGTTTAGCGCAAAGAAAACTGCAGGTACATTTGAGTCAAAATATACGTAATTAAGCGGCAGCATCCGCGTTCATTTAGTTCGGAAAGCTCATTTGGTTGGTTTTTACGATAGTAAGCGATAAAAGAGGCCGCGCAAGAAAAAAATGCCGCGTTCTAAATGACGCCGAAAAGCTCCAGCCGCACAAGAAAAAAAAAAATACGCGTTCGAAATGACGCAAAACAGCTCCAGCATAGGAAATTAAAGCAATCACAAAAAGAGCAGAACTCTCGCTGGCGCAGTTGCAGGCAGGGGACGCGCGAGCACTGTGAAGGCGGGAAATTTGATTGTCATGGGGTGGTAACAGTGAGCGGATTACGGCGCTATAGCCCAGTATGGCGAATCACTGCTCTGCACTTCCGACAGCTTTCACACTGAATGGAACGGCTTTAATTTTAAAATATGTAGACAAGTAAATACCTCCATAAAACCCCACTGACCGTTTAAAATGCTGTACACGGTGGCTTGAATGCTACGCACAACCGCAATGCTCGGAACACAATTTCACACGCGGAGGAAGTGACATATCATCCTAACAATTATCAAAGGACAGGCAGGTTGTCTGCTAGGGTCCACAAAGAAATGATGAAGCAATTAAGGCTTGCTAACGTACTCTTTTGTGTATTTTTTGCGTAACGTGGTTGTGAAGACCAGACCTCCCTCGCACCTTTTGTTTACAAGTGCGCACTCATGCAACTAATGCTTTCGGAATGCATTAAATTATAACTAACTTGAATTCCAGTTTCTTTCCTGAGCTTTTTTATTCAAAGTATTTTTGAGAAAGCTGACCTCGGGTACCAGGGTATTTCAGACGTTGCGGGGAAACATCCCGTCGTGGTAATTAGGCAGCGGAAGCCCTTTGTTATCCCTATAGTACCGTAACAAAGTACATGGTTCCAGCTTTGCCTGTTTTGATTCTTTAAATTCATTAGTGTTTTTTCAGTTTTCATTTTAAGCGCATATTTCGGTTTCTGTCGACGAATGTACATTCATTTGACAGATGTGAAGTCTAGTTTATAATTTCTGCAGCATAAAACGGCGTAATACGGCAAGCATAAAAGTGGCACGCTTATTCATAAAACTAAGACAGGCATAACAAAACCACTTTCACGTGTACACGCGATTTATATATGTTGGTCCGAACAGCAACCGCACATTTACTACCAGTGATGTCACGAATACTTAATCTGAGTTTAATACATGCGTACGTGAGAGCAACGTGGAAAATATTTCGCGGTAACCTTCGAAGGCGCACTTCGACGTCTGAAAATTCACGCGGGTGATTTTCTGCGCCTCCCCCCCCCCCCCCCCCCTTTTGTTAAACCCAGCGTGACGATCGTCCGATCATAGACTGCAAAAAAGGTAAAACTCATTTGTTTTATACCCACCCCAACTAGAAGATACTTTGGGAAAGGGTGTTAGGTAGAACACAACAAATTTCCGGGTGCCCTCTGCAGCATATAGTGTTCTAAAAGTTAGCACTGCGTACTACACAATGTGGACGTACCGCCACGCCGCGTCCCTCGTGGCTGAAGAAACTGTCCTTTTCAAGGCGAAAAAAAGCCATGTCTGCCTGATTAGTGGACCAATCCACCGTTCACTGCCCACAACAACGGATGGTACCAGAAAGCTCTGCGAGCACAGCACGTGGGGAAAATCCGTCGCCTAAACCTTACGAAATTTCAATAAACAACACTTATGACTCCTGCAAACCAACACCCTTCCCGCATCCAAGTAGGCTAAACCGGATACCCCCACCCAATATCCAGCAGAATGCAAATAATGCCAAGAACCTATACACTCAGACATTCTACCCTAGAGTGTAGAAAAAACAAGCACCCACCACCCTTCCCCGCATTCCACATCCTCAAGAGCATTGGGAGACACTGCTGTCCAGCCCTGCCTCTCGGACCAGCTCCTGCTCACCGAAAGGGCAGCTGGTGCTAACGCAGCTCATGTATTCTCATGAAGAGGGAACCACTCCTGCAACGCCATAAATGCTCTGATAATAAACATTCCTCTCTCTCTCTCGCTCTCTCTCTATTTATATATATATATATATATAGATATATATATTATCTTTCTATCTCACGGCACGTGAGGGGAACAGATGTTCCCCAGACAGAGAACGCTGTTTCTGGGAAGAAGTGTCCTGAAGTGTCGCCACTTTGCCTGCCGAAGTAATTCGCTAATGCGCGCCGTGTCCCCGTGACACGGAATCGTAGGCTTCTCAGTGCGGAGATGCTAATGGTCTACGGTCTGGTGCAAAGAGGAGAAAGAGACGCAAGACCGATTGGCAGCAGTAAAGACGCCTTAGATAAGTGTCGCCAGGGGAGCCATAACAAAACTTGTTCGGCGAGTTCGTTCACGCTTCAAAAAATGTGGTTGATCTCTCTTTCATACATATCGGTAAAACGCGGAAGTGAAAGGTGCCTTCACAGGAGCATTTGAATGTTTATGGTGCATCAATATGAACTTGCTCATAACTATCTATATTTCGTCGTGAGGCGCAGTTAGACGCATCAACATTAAATACTGGCTTACACGCCCCGGAGCATTGCCTAAATCCGACTGAAACCATACACGCTCGCAAACCATGCTAACGAAACCGAATTGGTTGTCAACAAATTGTTTGGTGAAGTCATGATCCCCTGCAACGACAGGAGCAAGCATAATTTGCAGGTCGGCAGCTGTCTTGTGGGTGTGTTTGGAGACCGAAGTCGGCCTCGCGGGTCGTTTAGGCAAAGCTGCGACCACTTCGGTCCTGTACGGCAGACGCTTGCTTTGCGACGAGCTCAGCTTGTGGAATGCGAGAGGCAGAGTTCGCAGCTTGAACCACGAATGCGTGAACGCGTTCCGCTTCCCGCTGGCGTCTCTCTCGTCGCACCAAAGCAGTAATGAGCGCGACATTCTCCAACCGGAGTTTTCTTAAGCGGGGCAGTAGCGCCAACTATCGCCGCTCATTAGCGTCACGACGCACTGCTTCGCTTCACCCCTCCTAGGCGGCAGCCCCATCTGAATGGAGATTGTTATAGGGAAGGATATAAGACGCGTTGGTACAGCTACAATGGCATGAGTTCATAGTTCAGTTGGCAGATCACCTCCCACCTCCCGTTGCGGCCGGAGTGATCGTGGGCTCGAAACCTAGCGCCGCCGCGTCGGTGGAACTTTTTCTGGCGATCTCACTTCCGTGACAGATATGACGTCGGTGAGGTCACTGTGTATCCCGGCATACAACACTTTCGTGTTAAAAGAAAACATGCGGTTCTATACCAAACGTGGACAAGAATACAAGATACGACAGATACGGGCGCCGTGGCGCCTGTATCTGTCGTATTTGGTCTTCTTCGTGTATGTCTGTTAAGCATAGACAAAAAGGAGGGGCTCTAATTAATGACGTGTAATTGATATTGGAACCTGCGTTACACTCGCGGTACATGGACTTTTTTGCTTGTGGTAATTTATCGTTCTGCTGGCTTGTTTTTACTTTATGGAAAAAGCGACTCTAGTTGCCAGCAATCAACCCGAAACTTCCTGCTCAATAACGCAATACCTTATTCATGCACCGCGGGCTGCCACCCTCTGGATATAAAATATTCTCAAATAACATTGTTACGCAAATGCATTCCTAATATCAATGCTAGCAAAGGGAACAGTACCGTTAAAGTATTCTGAGCTTCGCACCAAAGGGTCACACCAATCTGTGACTTTCATTCACTTTCGGCCAATCACTGACCGTCCTGGTAAAGGTGGAGCACATGAAGAATCCCGTGAACGTGCATACGCCATGAAAAAAAAAACGAGTTGGAATTTTAAAAACACTGCGCAACCTAGGTAATGGTTTGCTAAGTCGTAACCAACCACTTTCTTAAATTTGTCGAACCTCTGTTTTGTGTTTGCATTGCATAGGCGGACTTAAATACACGTAGTTTTCAGCAAAGTGCTGGTTTGGGCGAGTTGGTACACAGCGAAGTATCGAAGCGCAGCACAAGACGAGGGACAGAAACACAGAAGACGCCACGCAGAGCGCTAATAATACAAGTCAATTACGTCTATAGAGAAGAAAGACCTTTAGGCGCTGGTCAGGCGCGGAGCTGACGAAGTTCAGAACTTCTTCCGTACTTCTAACAAGAAAGGAGTAATTTATGGCCAATAGATTAAGCTTTGATTGTAAGCCCAAAGCAAGTGCATTTTGCCACGTGCCATTCTCGGAGGCAATAACCCTCAATTGCATGTCTACCTTGTGGGTCTTTGCACTGAAAAGTACATCCGAGCACTGGTTCTTGGCAGTGTTCACACTTTTTAAAACATGGCGCCACTCAAGTCTTGTACAAAGCTTTTTCGCCTCAGATTTCAGAAGAGGAAGGCGCACACCCGGTTTACACCCGAACACATTGGAGACAGCGTCTGCAGCTTTTGCGTTGTAGAGCCCATGCGAAAGTATGGCAAACTCACCCTCTTTGTCTGCTGGCAAAATGCACAGCGATATAGTTTGCGTCGTTTGTGCAATTGCTAACAGAGTATTCAGGTTATAAAGGCAGAAAGAGAAAATACCATGTGATGTCTGCGACGGTCGCAATAACTGCAGCACTGACGCGAAATGAAGGAAACTCCCCATGCGATTTCATGAACGATGACTAAGATTGGCAAGTTCATGTACACGCACCTGCGTTTGAGTAATTTATAGTTTTATGAAAAACTTTAATGCAATTGGAAACAAGTATATAAGTTCCAGAAAGTGGTTATTGTGTTTATTTCTTAAGAGTTCAAACTAGTTTTAGTTTCGGTTTTTGCCGTACAAAAAGCCCATATTTGCAACGTTATCTGTAATCAGGCATCAGCCTGATCACAGATCGCGTGACAGGAATTACCATGACTTCTTGGTAACATGTTGTTGACTGCAGAAATGGACCGAATAAACCCCCTAGTATCATGTTTAGCAGAGCAGGTGTCATTTCATTAAATGGACTTACGACGCTTCGCTGTAAGCTGAATGTGCCGTAAGCCGTAAGCTGCATATACCTGTGCGACTCGTACTCTTGTATAAAATCTAAAGTCAATTAAAAGCGAAGTGAATCTACGTCGTAAGAAAATTGAACAAACTGAAGCTTTTATCGTAAACTGTAACCCCTTTTTGCAGGGTGAAATAGGAGACGGGTTTTCAGCACGACAACACATTTCCGATCGATATCATCGCATCAAGAAACGCAGTAGCTGCTGATCAGATACTTGTGGGGCCTCGGGGAAAGCTTACTACACAAATATCAGTCAAGCAATGCTAAGCTTAAAAGATCGAATTACTGCAATACAACAAGTAAACAGCAATGTTCGACATGAAGGTGTGGGCTTCGACATATATACGTGTTATTTGTAAGCCTCGTTTTAGCTTCCGTAACCTAATTCGATGAAGCACACGAAAGTGGCATCGCACTGTGAGGGTTCAAACCCAGGTCGGAGGGCTTTTTATCAATTGGCCGATGGTGTGTATTGTTCCAACACGACTTTTGCGACGCGGTGGGTACTATCGAGAAAAGGTGAGCTCCTAAGGTGAGCTCCTAAGGTGCGGGAGAAACGTTCTACAGAAACCGATACTGGTTTAAAGGACTCTCCAAACATTAACCAGAATAGCTACATTCTGGCAAATACACTTGTTGCCAAGAACACTAATTTTTTTATTCAAGAAAGATTAGCATTGATAAAAACACAATGTATGCATGGAATTTAAAATGTTAAACATGGTCCGATCGCATTTCAAGACGAGTCCGCCTCACAGAAAACGTAACAGGGAATGAAAAGGAGCATGCAGGAAGAACACCGCATTGAAATTGATTTTTCTGCTAAATTCATTCACGTAAATGCACCCAGCGTGGTCGAAACATGACCCGTAGTACTCCCGACTTTAATCTGCACAAATAAACCTACAGCGTTTCAGTGTCCCTTTAAGGTAATTGGATTTCCATATACAATGTGTCGTGTATCGTGTATTACGCAACATCACAGGCGGTATATGTTCATGGTCATCCCTGTTATTAAGGGTGCATATTCCCGCTCTCCTAATATAAAAATTCCTTCTCCGTAAATCTGGTGGCTTGCAGAATTTGGCAGGTATTTCGCTTACTCGGCCAACACTTTTCCCTCAGGTATCGACGTCCGCTGAACCATCGAAAACGTGCTCACACGTCCTACAGACGGCTTAAAATGTGCCAGCCGCTATCCTACCACAAATATGTGCCTTCGGCTTTTAGTAGTAAGGGTAAAAAA
Organism: Haemaphysalis longicornis; assembly: GCA_013339765.2. Taxonomy (NCBI): domain Eukaryota; kingdom Metazoa; phylum Arthropoda; class Arachnida; order Ixodida; family Ixodidae; genus Haemaphysalis; species Haemaphysalis longicornis. The sequence continues at coordinate 98,956,945 of CM023450.1, read as the reverse complement.
AACTGTGGTTTATTCCTCTGCAGTGCACGGAAGTGCACTTCCAGAGGAATAAACACGGAAACACGGAACACGGAAGTGCATCACCCCTCTCTCGCTTGAAAGTTCAGCTTTAAGGCTAATTGCCTTTACGCATAGTCTTCTCACCCCGCTCTCTTAAACTTTATCTTCATACATAGGTCTAATTACGTGTAACACCCAATATAAAGGTCATCTCCCCTTCTCTTTCCGTCAGAAACCGGCGCCCTACTTCAAAAAGCCCACGTGTGCTCTTTCCGGCCGGTGTCAGCAGCAAGGTGTCTCTATAGATTTCCACGGAGCGTACAAAACTGTGGTGATGCCTCTATCGTAGGAATCAGTAAAACACAAAAGTGAAATGTGCAGCGGAATCTGCAGCTGAGCATGATTTTCGGATCCGCGGCTGTCTTGTGGGTGTGCTTGGCGAGCGACGTCCTGCTGGGTGGTCGCTTCGGCAAAGGTGTACTGGCGTCATTTCCGTGACGGATATGACGTCAGTGAAATCTTGGTGCATTCCGGCATAAAACACGTTCGTGTTAAAATTTAAAACCAGAAAACCAACAACCCGAAGTATTACGTACTATTTAGCACTAACGGTTGCTTCCCCGCGAGAAGACACTGCGTGCAGGGGTGCACCCTTTACAGGCCGCTTGCTTCGTTGTACTGGCGTTATTTCCGTGACGGACATGACGTCAGTCCAATCTTGGTGTACCCAGGAATAAAACATTTTCGCGTTAAAATCAATCGCGAAGCCTCCTCATGGAGCAGAGATAAAGAACTGGATAGACTTTCACCGAGCCGCTGTCCCTATACTGCAATGGTCTGTGGCTGGTCAAACGAGGCCCGACAGCAACACTTTTGTCGAAGGGTGCATAATTTGACTGCACTGTCGCCTTTCAGGTCAACATCCCTCTCTTATTGAACTTACTCAGTTCCTCAAAACAAATGAACAATCATCAAAGAACCAACTCAGAGTTAAAGGCACGTTGTGCACGAATAAAAGGTGACAGTAATATGGAACAATTTCTGGTATTTATAAATACTTAGGCTCCAACCTACCAAGTGTGTAATTATCTGAACGGCATAAAGGCGAATTTCGCACTCCAGCAAAGCCACCTAAATTAATAATGAAAATACAATAGTGCAAAATTTAGCAAGCAAATGTTCCAAGTTTTCAGTTCCGCTCGCACGTGTGCACGCGGCGAGAAAGAACTTGATTTCGTTCTTAGGAACTTGTTATTTTGAGTTAGGTGGTTGGCGCGTTTTTGCTCAAGGGACAATTAACAAATCTCGCACGCAACCACACACGCTCAGCACACATAGCCATAAAGGAGAACTCCGCGCATCCGCAAAAATGTTTCTTGTGGACGTTCTACAGTCGATACGAGAGTGATAGCCTATATATCTTAAGCTAGTCATTTTTTCCTCGTGAAGCTACTTATCAGAAATGGCATTTCTGACCGCGTGGAAAAGCTAGTGCGGGAATACATTTCAATTTAAACTATCGTTTTTTTAGCCGAAGTTATACATATATGAGCACCTGAAACGCTAAAGTTCCCGCTATTATTTTCCTGAATTTGGCATTAAAGGTGATTGTAGAGTGCTTCGGACGTTCATATAATACGAAGGGCCTCAATAGCCAACGAGATGAAGGATCCCCCAAGACGGAAGACCCAATCGAGCCTGAATATCCAACAAGACGAAAGATCCACCCAGCCAGAAGATGCAGTCTAGCCTGAATGTCCACCGAGATGAAAGATCCACCGAGACGGAACTAAGATCCACTGTTGGATCTTTCGTCTCGGTGGATCTTTAGTCTCGGTGGACCTTTAAGCACTCAATCGTATGTTCGGTTCAAGGTTCCGCCAAAGGTTCGCACTTGGGCCCGCTGTTTCTGTTTCTCCCGTACCTGGGAGTTAGCTAAGGCGACCCAGTAGCAAGTGCCCGCAGGGCAAAATTCAACCGACTTTGAGAACGCTTTAACCCGTTATAACCTATGCGTAAGGAGTCTATAACAATACGAAATATTCCTACAATTATTGCACAATAACATAACAATAACCGATGCGTAAGCAAACAATATCTCCACAAAAAAAGCTCGAAGGCTAAAATTGCATTGCAAACCAATCCGTCGCCACGGCAGCAGTTCGCAATGAAGCGGCTAATGGTCTACGGCATTTTCTGTTCCTCAGCGCATTGCTGATCAAGAATGGTTCAAGGCTTCCGTTAATCGTGAAATGAAGATTTCTACGGGTAAGTCCATCGATGCAGCCAAAAAGCAAGAGTTTGACAAATTAACTTAGGGGCGTCTTTAAGGCGAACAGTTCTCCCTCGCCGAGTCTGCATACAGTCTGCGTAAGCTGTGTACTTTTATTATATCCACAGAATCCTGTTGCATTTGTTACGTTTTCCGTCTAAGAAAGTCTCTTCCACTTTACTTTGCCCCTTGCAAATGTGTTTCGAGAAGAAAGGAGAGCCCCGAACTGCGGCGAAAAAAAAAAGAGGTCTGCTACGTAGATGTCTGGGCCAGGTCTGCAACGACATTAATCACTGATGCAAGCTTCCATTCACTTCCCCTTCCACAGGAATTGTATCTTTTCTTAATCCTTTCTGGATATATCCAAGTTAAAGAAACCGTTTTTCTACTACACAAATTCATAATAGCCATTTGTACAAGCCAGAAATAACGCACGAAAACCAGTCAAAGAGAACTGAATGGCCGTGCCTGATGGGAAGGTAATCTAAGATTGACTCAGGGGATTGCCAAATGCTACAGCAGCCGCTTTTGCTTTGCTGCAGACATTATCAATCAGTGTTAGGAGGACATGATTTTCCGAGCTTTTCGTATAAACGCGACTGAGTTCAAAGGTACGTGGCGCCTTTGTGTAGGCGTCGTAATGCAGGCGTTTCATTTATCAGCTGCCAGTCTGTACGGATTGCAACGGCGCTGCAGTTCTATCGCACCGTACAGAATGAAGCAATGGTCGCAGGCTCTGTCGGAGCAGCAGTGCTGGAAGCATTGAAAGAGGAGGGAATAGAGGAAACCTACATAAGACTACTAGACGACAAATATAAAGGATGTACAGTCTTAGACAAATGAAACGCGAACACGAAAATGTGAACCAGAAAAAGCAAAATTAACAAATACTGCTCGTGGAGGTGCAATAATGGCACGTTGTTGGTATATTTGGAGAGGCGCATTCCACAACTTCGTATTTGTAATTAGGCGTCGTCGCGTCAATTTATCTTGCATGGGAAGAAATAGAGCTATTTGTGGGGTATGGTTCACATTTTCGTGTTCGCGTTTCATTTATCCATGATTGTACGGGCAGGCTAATCCTTCACAAGCAAAGCGACGAATTCCCGATCTGTAAGGGCGTACGACAGGGTGATACCAACTCGCCAGAACTTTTCATTGCATGTCTGGAGAGGGTATTTATGGAGCTTGATTGGGAAATACAGGATGCGGATAAACAGGAGAATACTTGAGCCATTTTAGGTTTGCAGACTACAGAGCCTTGCTACGCACATCTGTAGAACACCTGCGAAAATTCTTCTGGAATAAAAATCCGAAAGCATGGCCGTGGGGTTAAAAATAAATATGAATAAATCTAAAGTAATGATGAATAAACATGCCGAAAGTGTCGTGTTGATCATATGCAACGGCAGGAATTTTGACGGTCTTTTCTTGCTAAAAGTACGCGTTTTAAAGGTAATAAAGCAAGCATACAATTGCTTCCAGGAATACGGTTGGGATGGTCAATTCGCCTTACAGACAAACAGTGCGCGCCTGACTAATTCAAACTCAAGTTTATAAGGATGGTTCTCAACGCCTACAGTTCACACTTTTAAGTCTATTAGCTATCACTACGTGTTTTGATGAATCGGGTCCTTTTGTCAGACTCGTTTAGGCTAGCATGGGTTCGAAACCAGTTTCCGTTAACACCTTATTTTATGGACTCGCATTGCTGCAGCCACCGTACAGTGCATCCGGCCGGAACACGTCGTGCCGACATGCCTCGCTTTCCTCTAAACGAAAAACCGTTTCTATCGAACCAGTCATTAACGAGCCCTAATGGCAACACGCATTTACTATGGATCCTCCTAGTTTCCCGGTACTCTATGAATTCCCGCTGCGCTTTCTTTGCCGCATACATGATGCCTCATACAGCTTTAAGCTTCGATCGCCTACAATAATTGCCTCCCGGTGGTGGATGCATTCATGGACGGAGGCGGCAATAGCACACGCCTCTGGCAGTGTTCGCGTAGTTATGATTACCGGGATTACCATTTGGGGCATGGAGAGGGCCAGAGAGCGCGTCAGTTACCACGTTGCTAGGGATGTTGGCAGCGTATCTGTACACTACGCTGAGGCGCCCCGAAAAACACACGAGAAAGACAGCGCTACATAGGCAACGTAAAGTAACCTAATTAACTCTAAATAACGCTCGCTACTCACCTCTGCGGCATGGCGATGATAATCTCCCATCTGCTGCAGAGCTTGGATTGAAATCAAGAGCGCTTTATAAATCAACTTCAAAGCGTTTTCTACCCCCGGCTTCCCGCTTTGCGCTCACCAAATTAACAACCTACTTTGACGTTAGGGAAGACAGCTGTACTTTTACAGGTTTCCGGTTAAGCGGGCAATACTGTTAAGGTATGCCGACCGAGCCATCGCGAAATCCAGCACTATAAACTCAACCAAGTAAACCCCTGCCAGTTGACAATGACTCGCGCAGCTGCATAGTGAGTGCGGCCTATGCAGGAGCATGGCGTGGGTCGGAACCTCCAGCCCGTTCTTGTAGACCAGAGCGGTATCTCAGCCGTGGAGTCTTGGGGGTGAATTTGAGTATAGCAACGGATGACTAATTACGCACTTGATGTCTATGTGGCACATTTTCTATTGTGAGCTTCCTCTGTGCGTTCCATGGTATTCAAGGCCCACCACATGGACGCGTAATAACGGCGTACTCGCGCATCGACGTAGCTCGGCGCAAGGAACGCGTAAATGGGCATTCTCCGGCGTATGGAAAATGTATTGGTGCGCGCCCGTTGCGCCGAAGTCTGGAGATATCCGCCCACTGCACGTGGGAGAACCGCGCACTGAAACCACTTCGGTCTGCGCGACCGAATGAGTTGCGAGTTAGCGCCGTGTCGTCTCTGTTTTTTTAGATGCGACGGCATCTCATTCACTCGCCTTGTCCCTCCATACGGCGTTGTTGTTGTCCGTCCACACCCCTCCGCCATTCTCCTCGCCGCGCGAGCTGCGCTCTTCGCCGCTCACCCCCTCTCCTCTCCGATAGCGAACACTCTCTCACGAGGGGTATTGGATTGGATTCGATTGGCTTGGCTTGGCTTGGCTTGGCTTGGCTTGGATTGGATTGGATTGGATTGGATTGGATTGGATTGGATTAAAGTGGATTGTGTTGGATTGTGTTGCGTCATAGCTGCGCCACGTTGCGTCATAGCCGCGGTCGTTCCAGCACCGGCGTTCCGATTTCGGGCACGCGCATAGACTTGATCTTCACTGCAAATTGCACGATGGTCCCGTTACTTCACCATCCACTACCCGTACACTTCAGCGACCACAAGGCCGTCATCGTTAACGTTACGCCGCGTGCTAAATAAAGAATACACCATACGCGTTCCTCACACGTTTCACGCAATTAGAGAATAAACCCAACGGAAACACCAAGTGAACCCCCAAGATGCGTCGCGTCTCCACAGGGTTCCCCTCGCGGAAAGGTGGGGTAATTTTTCTACTTTCGTCCCTGTTGTGTGAGTGCTTCCATCTTCGAGGTGAGCGGCCTGTTGGCCGGCGGCTTTTGTAGCGCGACCGGGCTCGGTGTACTCCCTACCCGTTTCTTACAATGTCGAAAATCAACTGTCACATGAAATTAATAAATGAACGATTTTATCACAAAGGGGAGGCTAATAAACATTCCGGATGGGCGAGAAAAAATTGATTACGGAAGACGTCACAAATCAATTGTAATAAATGTAACAATGTTCACGTTCAAGTAACCTCATCAAACCAGGTGTCTCCCGAGGTCGGAGAGTGTCCGGCAAATTTCTTCGAGGCACACTATGGTTGTGGCGACATGGAAGGGTGCCGTGGTTCATTTCATGACTGTAAGGGTAATCAATCAGACATTAAATCATTATTAGAAAACCATTGTTTAAGGCAAAGTGTGTTGCTATTTGTGATATTCGTTGGTTATCCCTAACATTCTCGACATGCTCTAACGCCGACGTCAGAGCAGTGGCGCTCGCGAGTGGCTGTGCACGACCGGCTGAGAAGGTTGAGCGCGACCAAATAAGGTTAAACAATTAAGCTGGGTTGCTCGTCGCTGCCTGAGTGTAGACATTTTACTTAAGGGGGACGGCCTTTGGTTCATCCACTTGTAGATTACATCGGAGGTATAGGCCGAATGGCGTAGGCTTTCTCGACGAAGATCGCGCGCGAAGCTTGATCTCAGTGAAAAATAAAACGACCAAAATCCCAAAATCGAAACGCAAACCGAAAACACTTCCGCCAAAACCAAAACGCAATACCATCGACCGAACAAAACCAAACCCCTTAATTTCGCTGAGCTTATACCCGACGCAAATGTTTCGTATACGTTATTGTACATCAATTATCTGACCCCTGTTCCGATATCTGTTTGATGTCGGTTCCGGGAAGCACTCCTTCAAGACCTCGAAGGCGTTGCCTCCATGTTCCTCCGACTGTGTACCCGAAACAGACCACAGCAGATTTTTGAACGACAACCGTTCGCAGACGTCGCCCGAAGTTCCAAAGAGACGATTCAGAAATTCGCACTGGAGGCGTCCTGTCGCACCATGGCAGAGTCATCTCATGTCATGAGCTTTTTTTTGTACCCGCGTTGGAGACGGTTCCCGCACCCTCAACTGCCCCCTCGAGTAGTTTTTCCTGGCTCAGCACCTCTGGGTTTTCTTCTCGGTACGCCGCACTTGCGGCCCTCACCTCCGGATCCACCCGCCGACGCCGCTTGGCCACCACGTCAGCATCTCGAACCTCCGGATACGCACGCCGACTGTCTGTCGCTTCGCCTCGACTTTGGCTCGACGAACGCCGGGATCACTTCGAGGAGCGCGAGCACGTTCGCGAGCGCGCGAATATTTAAGTTCTTCTATGTCTACCCGCTCTCACGCGGAGAGAACCGATGCACGGCCCACCCATATCGTAAAATGTTAAAACGACATTTTTAACCAATACATTGACCTGTGGAGTGGGCGTGTTCCCCTTGCATTACACCAGCCAAATCACCAGTGAATTTATGATTGTATTGAAAGGTTATCACAACATTACAGGCTCCGTGATGTGGACTTTAGCTTCACGTAGGAACCAGGGTGCCGAGGAAAGAATAGAAATCATCTGCTGGCTTCAACTGCCATGTTTTCTCTGCTGTGTGTTGCAAATGTGCGAGTTGCACCTCAAGCCGCCGTACCTGCGGACCGCTACCTTTTACATCGATCAGAATGGCCGGACCAGAGAGTTGCCATCAACCTTACTAGGCTCACCCGAAGATTATCAACGCTGTTTCTGAATAGCCCTTCTTATTATTCCCTTCATTAGCCCTTCACCCATCCGTTAGGATCCATATACAAAGAGAAAGCGACTTAAAGCCAGATAGCTGCAGGAAGCCATTTAGCTAGGACTTGAATCACATGACGACAAAGATCGGCCGAACAGGGTATCATCGTTCGAGCAGTTGGTGTCTTTACTGCAGGCCTTCCACTTTCCGATTTCTGGGTCGTGGAGAAGTTCTAAAATGTCATTATATTCTTGCGCGTTGACGATAAGAGCGGGAACCCGGAGGTTGAGCGCTCGGTAAGAGTCAGCAGTGACCTGAAAGTCTTGGATTTTTGGGGAAAAATTGTGAAGCTTTGCGAAGGTGTTTTCAGCACCCCTTACTTTCTGGATGACATGCGGACGCTTCAAGCTGCTTTGGACAATGGGGACCAGCTTAAAACCCCAGATACCAGCGAGTAGGATGAAAAATGAGGAGCCTGTTTTCAACTTCTTTTGTCAATTTTGGATGACATTTCAAGTGAGGACCTTTTTCCTACGAGAGGAAATGGAAGCACTTTCCATTCACGACAGAGCCGCCGTACCACTACACAAAGAAGGAGGGGCCTTAAGGTATCCGGCAGACCTGATAGTATTGTCCAGCTTGTTTTACACAATTTTCGCTCATGCGTATAAATTGAAACAAAGGAAATGAAAATTGAGTTTGACCCGCCTTGGTGGCTCAGTGGCTATGGCGCTGTGATGCTAAGCCTATTATGGACGCGGGTTCGATCCCGGCCGCGCTGACTGCTTTTCTGGTGGAGGCGAAAAGCGAAAACGTGTGTCGAGATTTCGGCGCACGCTGAAGATCCCCAGGTGGTAAAAATTAATCCGAAGTCCTTCACTAAAGCGCGCCTCATAGCTTAGGTGTAGTTACGGCGCGTTAAACCACAATCAATATCAATCAATCAATCAATCAATCAATCAATCAATCAATCAATCAATCAATCAATCAATCAATCAATCAATCAATCAATCAATCAAGTTGAAGTTCACCTTCTTTTAATTCAAAGTTGACAATAATGAGACTTTCCTTTGAGTACAATGCAAGTCCTGCAAAAGAACAAAATGATCAAGGCTTTTAAGATATGTAAAGCCACAATTCCAGTCTTCAAAGCAACACGATAGTTACGTTACGCTGATGATGGAATGTCCACCCCCAGCAATACTTTGAGTAGAAATGTGACTCACTTACTGGCACAGCCTGTAACTCCTCAGAAGCAGGCAAAACTGCACACGTATTTATGACACAATGCATGCATTCAGCACACAATGGTGTACCCCAATCTTCTCTAATTCAGCATTGAAGCCAACCAATTACTAGAAGCACATCGAAAAGTCATTTTAGGGCTTGACAAAGCCGGCTAACTGGAGTTTCAGTTCGACTGACAACAATTCTGGTGAACGGAAAGGAATGTCTTGTTATCGAAAGCAAGAGCAGTAGATATAGTATTGCCGCATACGGCAGCCTTCTCACGACCGCTGTTCTACCTTGTAGATTCAGTGCACTTATTAACGTGAATTAGTAGTAAGTTTCTAACTAAAATACGTTCCGGTACATGCATCTTATACCCCGAGCTAAACACTATAGTTCATCAGTTGGCATCAAGAGAGCTTCATTCAAGACCCTTCGAGGCCTTCATACGTCAGAATAAAACAGCCTTTCGAATTTTGGCATGCATTGACGTAAAAAGCTTCGTGTACCTAGAACGTTAAACGATAGGACGCGAAGCTGGCACTTAAGGTAATCAGTCCATTGGTGGCAGAGCCCTAAGAACGCTTGGAGAAGAAAGCTGCATCAAAGGGGCGGCGACTCAACAACATTATACAAGAGCATTTCCGAGATATGGCTGGTACGCAGATTCAATTTCTCAGCAACTTTGTTGTCTGGATGGACACCTGCACTGGACAAACAGCGTGATGGATACGACATGACTAGCGTGAGAAACACACTGGGTTTTCCGACTCACATAGTACTCTCTGATTGAAGTCAGTCGGTAGTGCCTCGAGGAGCTGCACTTGGAAAACGCGTTACTTGGCCAATTCCAGACAGATCGTATGGAATATAGGTTTGGCCGTTACCCTCGACTGTCGGGATCCTATGACCACGTGTCGGTGCAGCAGATCTTCGAGTCTCAATCAAACCCGAGAGTCCTCAGTGACTGCCAGATATGCAGGAGATATGTAAGCCTTCCCGCACTACTCTGGATGCAGCCAAACTTGCGGAAGTTCATGACGTCAAAATTGACAGCTGCCGACACGACAAGGAAAGAGCCCAACTTGCCAACAATAACATACATTGCTGAATTTTGCGCCCACGCTGCCCTAAAGAAATTACCGTGTGACCCCAGTGCATTCAACCTTACAACTGAAGAAAGGGATCGACAACTTGCAGGAACGACCTTATTGAAAACCTCTCCAAAAGTGCTCTGAAGTTTCCGCAGCCAGTGGTCATGAAGGCTCTTCTGCAAAAACGACTTGTTCTAAGAAAGCTGTCTGAAAAAAAAAAGCCACATGGTTCCATGCTGCAGGAGACCAACAAAACTGCTGCTGTGTTTATCAAAGCAGTTTCTTTCGGACCTATGAGGATTTGCATGTTTGCTTGACTGCACACCACCCGGTCACAGTGCTTCACAACGTCTTGAACGCAGCCGCAAACACTCTGCCTGAGGCACTGTATACGTTATTAGAGGGTAGAAAAAAAGGATGGAAAGGCCGGGAGGTTAACCAGGTGTAGAGCCTAGATTGCTACCCTGAACTGGGGGAATGGGGTTCCTCAAGGTGGGGTGCTAAGCCCAACGTTTTTCAATCTAGCGATCATCGGAAGTGTGCTCGCTCTCCCCAAAAATGTCTGCGTATACATTTATGCCGATGACATTTGCCTCTTGGCTTCGGGTGTCAACCGACCACAACTACGGGCATGACTTCAAAAGGCGGCCAATGTTACGGGATCTTACCTGCAAAGGCAAGGTCTGAGCATCCCCCGTGACAAGTGCGCGCTTGTTGCATTTACACGCAAGCCCATGTGCCGATATTACATCAAGATCAATGAGAGGTTGGTTCCTACTCCGGGCATCACAAATTCCTTGGCATTAAACGTTAATAGGATAACAGACAAACTGAGGGCAACCAAGGCGGAGGAGCAACAGAGAAAACTGAGAACTCTGAAGTACTGCAACTTGAAGGCAGTGAAAAAAAACAGGAAGTGAACGTGTGGTTACAGGCAAAAAAATACGGTTTTGAAGATGATCACAATAAACTTGTTGAGAGAAAGCCTGTGTATGCCCTCTTCATGCCCTACTAAAAAGATTATATAGGGTATAGTGGTGATTAAGCAGACACGAAACAATTTATTTCCCCTCCCATCAGTCGATTGTAGAGGCTTTTAACAAAAGCTTCTTTTCTGAAAGTATACAACTGTTCACTGAGTATTTTTCTTGCGTTGGAACAGGCGCAAGATGTTGGCAACGCAAACCAGCCCAGTTGGCGTTAAGCGTAGACAATGTCGGCGGGCGATGTTGTATCGCACGACTCGGTAAAGCTGGGTGGCGTCACAAACATGGTGCAAAGGCCTTAAAATCTACGTAGAGTTGGTAGTGCGCAGCAGTGCTTACTTCGAAACGCGCTTCCGTCGATACTCGAGTACGTCGTATTATTATTATACTCGCCCATGCCGAGAGGCGAGGGTGGTGCGGAGATACCTCGCTGAACGGCGCGTCGCAATATTCTGGCAACTATTTTAGTTATATTCCCTGCCTACATGCTGCTGTTTCTGCGAGGTGCAGGATGCAGGAAATTTGAACTTGATGGATGACCTAGAAGCGGCAGCATGCTGCTCAGCCACCGATTGTCGTTCGAAAGTGACGTGCAGTGAACAGGAGTAGGAAACCTCATTGGGTTTGAACCTTGTCAGGTCGACCAGAACTTCACCATGTAAGGTGAGATTGGAATGAGGGAAAATGCTGTAACCTGCTGAGGAAGTCAGCTCGGGGTGTCCCTCCTCAACCTCCGCTGACGAGTTTGGGCAAGTGAGGGTGAGGCATAAACTGAGATTCAAGGGAGATAAAAAATCATTGCAATTTTTTCCGCGTGGGAACCGTCCTCTCACTTTTTATCTCTAAATGTGATACTCGCGAAGCTCGTAGCAACAATTTACAGTACGCGCAGTAATGCGCACATACTTACGTACGCACGTCATGACATCCGCATGGTCATTAACACCATTTCCTTAATCAAAATGGCGAGCCCGTGTAAATTCTTCTGTAATGTTAGCTTTTAGTGGATAAGATTTCCCAGAGTTCTCTGCCGCTCATTCAGATTTTAGTTTAGTTTTGTTCACTAAAACTATAAGCATGGGCGCGGTATAGTAAAGAGGTTGCGTGAACACCTCTCCTGGGTACCGTGACTAATGCGCTGAAAGGAAGGTGATATTAGAGCGATACGTGCTGCTAGCGTATAGGGTGTTGGAGGTTTAAACCTGCCGTTTTGCACGTACAGACTCCCCAAAAATGCTCTCGAGGTATGTTTTGGGTTCTCCTCGCTCGGTATAAAGAAATAACGGTCATTATTTGATTATAGTCCGTGGCCACAAGGAGGGGGGGTACCGTGTCTCGCTTGCGCATGCCTAGGCCGCTATCATGTTGTCTGGAAATAAAGCTTCGCATTAACTTAGACTGGTCATTTTGTTTATTGCTTCCAAATGTCATCGCGTAGTGCAATTATCTACTTGAAATGAATGACTGCTGACATTGTCAGCGCTGCACGTAATATTTTGTATCCGTATTTGTCCAGGATGTTCTACCCGGGCATTTTGTCAGGGATTACGTGTTACATGTATTATGTCTGCCCCTCCATTGGGGGAAAAAGGCCCGCAATTTGGATAAGACCTACTAAACAAACAAAGTTCTAAATAACGGGCCCGAGAAAAAATTTTAAACTGTGTGACCACAGACGACCAAAGAAAGGGCAGGTGACAAGAATAGGCGGAGGTCACTCTTTACTACGGAAAGTAAGACAGGCAGGCCAAATGGGCGTTGAAACACAGGAAGCTAGTACAGCCGGAAAACGTTCGAAAATGTAAAGGCCACCGAAGATCAACACGAATGACTGGGTACACCAGCTGGTAAGTGTTAATATTGAAATTTATTTTCTCTGGGGCTGCAGTTCCGTAAATGGGGTGCTGGTAAACGTGCTGGTAGTGCAAAAAAAAAAAAAACGAAAACAAACCCAAAAACGATAGTGGCTATTTTATGCGTGATCGTAGAAGGCTTTGAACCGGTCGGATCTGTCCTTCGTGCAAGGCCAAGCCAGTGATACCTCAGGTGCCGGGCGCCGCGCTTGCGCAGATTCTCGAGTCGTCCTGTTGGACGACTGGTCATAAAAAGCAATCGAAGATATCTCCGAATAAGCAACTGAAGCAAACGAAAATGTCGCGGCAGAGCACAAACAAGCACCACATTTAAGTGAAGGTGTTTCGACAGAGCTCGACAAAATTTGTGCTTACGCATCTACAGCGGATGTGCAGCAGACCGCCCGTTATTTTTTTATTTGAATTCGAACGTACTGCTCGAGATGTAGGCCCTTTAGAAGAAAGTGTCAAAATTTTGCGACACGTGTGCGTAATCTGCCGCAAGAAAAAGTGATGACCGAGGAGATTTTACCATAATGTAATACTGTGTGGCAAAATTGTTGCCTTTTGAGGCTTTAATAAATGCAGCACCTTTCGCGTTGCCTCGGCATTGCTTGCGGGTCACCATCGCCGCCACTCAAGGTAGAGTAGTACGCACTTGTCGGTACGCCGCGCTTGTTACGATGCTATGACGGGCCGCGATCGAGGGCCACGGTATCTTTGCGGCGCAGCGTGCAAGCCGCGATCACCTTGGTGTGCCTCAATACTCGGCGGATCCCGGACCGCTTCGGCCGCCCTTCTTTTTGCGCATACAACCTGGATTGCCGGATGTACCGCCTTTAGGTAGTTCACATCTTGAGAATTTGGTCTTCTCTAGATCTCACTTTTTGTCTTACGTATGCGACCAGGAAGACGCAAGGGCATTCGGTCACTTGAGTAAGCTAAGAATAGTGCAGACACGGGTTTTAATCTAAACATGTCAGGTCGTCAAAGGCACCCCGCCCCCCTCCGGTATTGCCTCATAATATCCGCGACTGAACTAAAGGAAGTTGCGCTTCAGCAATGCCTATAGAAGAACTATGCTCTCTGCTTGCGTAAATGCGCATGTCGGTGGTCGGATGGGCGGAAGTTCTGCAGCGTCTTTCCGGACACGGGAGTTCATGAATAATTTATTGAGGCTTTCTTTTTACCCATACACAGCCTGCTGCAAAAGTATAAATTTGCGCAATAAAGCCCCTGCAGGAAATGCGTCTGGTATAAGGCGGTAATTTGGAAAATTTCTTTCATCCGCCTTTCCAGGTCAACGTAAATTTGTAAATTACGAAGGTAGCAAATGCGCTTGTGCCTTGCCGAATAGCGTAAAGAAGAGCTCAATTTCCTAAACGCTGTGGAGAGCTCCAAAACCTCCATCAGCTATTTTTGATAGGGCGACAAAAACACGTAGGGATGGCAAGTTTTTGGGAGCGCGTCGAACGCTGGAATCACACACATGCAACTCTGGAGGGTATACATTCAAGATAAACTTCTTGCAGAAATCCTTAGTGCGGTCTTGCACCCACCCGCAGCAAATCAAAGCTCGACACTACCTCATGGTAGAAAAGCCGGAAGCCGGCAAAAAGAGCGATCGGAGTCAAAGACAGTTGGAGTCAAAGGAGAATCCGCATGTAATTTTTCGCTGCGGTTCAAGGCTGCGCTTTCGGCATCATTTGGAACAAAGGGCGCTACGAGGCCTCACATACGTTGTTGCGGGGCCCTATATTTTTAAAAATTTGCACAAATTCAGATAATTCTCTACTAATGCGTAGCATTCGTACGTCCGCTTGCCCTGAGTGTGAGTTTTTTCCAGCAAAATTTTTGGGTTTCTCTATATCTAGACCGACCAATTATCGCCAATTACGCTATAATTACAACGATTAAAAGTGGAACTTCCGCGAAATCGTTATTATAACGAGTGCATTTCGAACTTCCGTGAAATCTGCCTTATTGTGGAAAAGCAAGGTGTTACACGGTTCACCATTTTGCGTAATTATTTTGTTTATTTTATTTGTTAGTTCTTCAAGATTTACTCCGATTACAGTGATTCAAGATTTCAAGATTTACACCGATTTACTCCAATTTACTCCGATTATAGCGATTACAGGTGGAACTTCCGCGATATCTGCATTTTTGTGAAAATGCAGGGCGTTACACGGTCCTGACTTGGGTGTACTCGGCAAAGAATGCTACGCATCAAAAATACTAGTTACGGAAAGCTAAAGAAACGAAAAAAAAAGGATCAAGTGTTCTATAGGTCTATTGCCAGAAATGTGCCATGACGTCACTTAAGAGAAGAAAACTGCTTTTCATGGGCAAACGGCTCGTAATCTCCAAGCGTCCAACACTTCCTCGTCCCGTGTGTGTATTAATCCTCGTGAAAATGTTCGTCCCTGACACAATTGCAACTGATTCCCTGATTGACAACTGGGATTCGTCATGCCAAGAAAGGTCGCCCAGGTAATCATCACCCGTAGGGTTCTTGCATGAAAGAAGGGGTATTGTTTCGGATACACAGATGTAAGGCAGCAATATAAATGTGTTCATTTAGGCTTTACAGTTTATGCGAGTGGCTCGAGACCTCCTGCTAATGAAGGCCAATGAGTCGGTTATCTGAAAGTCAATGAGTCGATCATCTGCAACGAATCGACGCGTACAGTTCTAAGTTTCTACAAATGCTTGCAAACCTGCTTATTTTGACTCCGTACACGAAATTGGCGTGAGGCAGAAGGAAGGAGATGTCGCAGTAAGGGGGGGGGGGGGGGAAGGGGTGAGTGTGCGGGAGACGTGAGGAAGGGAAGATCTTGGACAGCCCAAGATGTTCCATCTCTGACAGAGGCTCGCTCTGAAGCCTCCCGCGACGTGGTCTTAATGCCTAACGTTAGTGTTTTAGGTTACGATTCTTTGCGCGGTGCCGAAAAGGCAGCCGATGGATGCTGTTGGTCGTCCCAAGGAGTCATCAGCATGAGGTGGGTGAGCGCCTTGACTCAACCTCGTATAATTGTGACTTAATTTTTGATGTCTCGGCCTCACTAAAGCAACTCGTCAAACCCTTTACCACAATTTCTCCTCAGGAGAAGAAGGCAGCACAACGAAAGCCCGTGTCTCCCCTCCTTAGCAGGTACTTGATAGCCTGAAATCCGATTGCGCCCAAAAATGGGCATTGTCTCGTATGATGAGGATTGTAGAATTGAAAAGTTTCGCCCAAATTAGATTAAGCCATTTTGGGTAGCTTCTGATCCCCACAGTAACTATCTCGGCTTTCGTACGTGCCGTCTCGGTTGAAGCCCTGCATAAAGCGTTCGCAGCGTATGGGCAGTTGTCGCTGGTCTGCAATCAGGTACGAGAATTCACTGATCACGACAGAGTGATTTTTGGTGAGAAGCAGGTCATTGTGGTTTTTGTCTTTTTTCCTGCACAATACTGAGCCGATAAACAAAAATTATGGTTCAATTGTTTCTGTTCTGGCTCATTGTGAGTTGCGTTTTGTAATCACTTGTTTTTGTAATAAGCGTGTTATCTTGGCTTTCAATTGTTTCTGCGAGATTACAAGCGTATATTCTTACTTTATTTGTCTTAATTGCATTTTACTGTAGTTCTGTCTCTCTGTTATGTACATTACAATTTTTCTCACTTCTATAATTGTAAAAGAGGTCCCCTTACAGTCTCTGACTATGGGACCTCTTTCTGTATATCTTGCACATGTTATATCTGCATTTCGCACAATAAACCTCTTCTGATTTCTGATTTTTCTGAAATCCTAGCCCAATACATTGACAGAAACGTCATTATCTTTTCTTCATGTGGGGCTCAGACATCACCACGCAAAGCTCGTCTTGATAAAGTTTAGTCCTCCTCCTCCTTTGAACGTCACTGGAGATAGGTGACGCGAAAGCTCAAATTGTACACATGGGAAAATTCACGATAGACGTGTGCGTGTGGCTGGAACACAAATCAATTCTCCGGCTTCTCTGAACGCGAGTGGCCGCCTGCATTTATTTGGAAACGCTTTCGGTGAAGCTCTTGGGCAGATTTACACCTGAGCAGCCGACCCGCAAAGGTCAAAGGACAACGCAAATATCGCAGATATGGATGCCTGCCAGCGCGATCCCTGATGAACTGTCCTCATAGTTTTCTATTCGAGAAGCTAAATCGTAGCACACTCTGGCTTAAAACTTCGGTCAGAGTTCACACTGGCCGGACGTGAAATTTCAACTAGTAATGAAGGACGGCAGCTTCAACTTCAGCGTAAATTTTGATGGCGACAACACGCAAGGCGATAAAAATACGAAGCAGAAAACAGAACTGCTCTAATCTCGCTGCCACCGCATTTTCAGGCTTCTCGTACTGGGTGGAGACAACGAACCGTTCCGCATCGCTGTAGGCAAAGCTTCCGCAATGCCTATAGAAGAACGAGAACGAGAATGCATATAGAAGAAGAAAAAAGAGCTTTGAAAAGTGGTGTCTGATCGGAGGGCCACAGTTACCATAATCATCCGAAGCGACGATGGTGGAAGAAGTCTGTTCGCCCCTGCAGTTCCACACACAGAGAACACGCGGCCACTTTTTCTTTTTCCTCCTGGCAATGATGAAGTCGCAAAAACAAAGTGTATACCCATCTAAAAAAAGGCTTCACCTAGTACAGTAAAGGCGGAAATGACTACATTATAGAAAAAGAAAACGCTCCAGGCTACCACACACGAAAATACAAATGCAGTCAGAATCATATAAAAGCAAGGACAGGATGCGAATGCAGTAAAAAAAATGAGGACGGCAATAGACCGCATAAAAATGCCAGACACCTTTAAGATTCCTCATCTGCTTAGCTCAAGGACAACGCGAATGCAGGATAGACAGGTCGAACCTATAGTTCTTCTAGACTGCACCATCACCACGCCTTGGCCTTAACTAACGAAATATGAGCCCAGTGAATGCGTTGTGGGCTTCCACTTAGAAACGTATGTTAGAAATATGTATTGAGGCATAAATGAATAACTTGAACGTGTAATTACAGAAGTAGCAAAGGACGTCTACGCTAATTGAGAATATGCTAGCGCTCTGAAGGGACGGAGGAGAAACGAAAGAAGCGGCTCGCGTTAACACCCCAAAGGAGTGGAAGCAAATCCAGCACATAACGAATAACAATGCAAAGCGGAAAGGACCATGACAATGCTAATGAGCTGACATAATCGACGCAGCGGAGGTCTACGGAGTATTTTCCGCATGCTCATTACGAAAGCGGCGAAGCTGATAAATGCTAAGAGCATATATTTTGGACTAACGAGGGTGATTTGGCAAGCCTTTCATTCATATATAGTAGCAGAGAAAACAAGAAAGATATTCAAAGAGTGAAGGATCGATACTATGAAAATAGAAGGGCACATACCGACCACTGTAGCTGCAGGCATACGTGAGTAATGTTAACACGCAAATTACAAACGTTGCAAAGCACGTGTGCCCTACCATAACGTGAATGTGTTGCTAAAAAGTACGGTTAACCAATACTCTTGGTCATATTAACACTGAGAGGAAGACGATGCGGTCGGACAAGGGTAATGATGATGGTTACGAATGGTCAATCCACTCCTGAACACGTTTCTGTGTGTCTTCGCCGTCTGCACTGTGACACACTTTCAAACGCGACATTCTGTTTTCAAGTCATTGCAAGCCGGACACTTCCTGTTACACCTAGAGCCGTGCACTGGTTACTTTTGAACACTGTCGAAATCTAGATTGACAACTTCTGAAGCAAGGTAGCTGTTCGGCCTTTGGGGCATAGAGGGTAACGTCGCGGCAACTACCACTTCCGTCCTGGGTTCGGGGCCCAGTAATTTCGCCTTTATTAGTCCCAGGATCTTTTAACAGCGGAGCTGTTGTGCTGGCCGTAACGCGCTAAAGATATTAGTAAAATGCCGAATGCTCGTGAGTGCGTGCCTCGTGGTGACCGCCGACCGTCCTCGGCACGCGCAGTGGGTATAGCAAAAAAAGAAAAAAAATCCTGGAGAAAAATTGAGGAGCGAAAAAATGTCCAGCGTGCCCGTGAGCGCGTGCCTCCTGGCGACAGCCGATCATCCCCGGCTTGTGCAGCGGCTTTAGTAAAAAACCACAGAAAACAGGCGGAAACCTTGGAAAGCAACCAACGACGTCACAGCTGGCGCAACATCTGCTCCGCGGAGCCTCGACGCGACGCCCGGAACGCCGAGAAAGCGCCGTGTACGTACGCGCCGACGCTGCGCACCAGATGTCGTCAAGCGCTACCGCGCATGTAACGCTTGGCATGAGGATCACAACAATATCGACGCATAAACGACGACTAGTGCAAAGCGACAATGGAACGTGTAAAACAAAAATTTAAAACTTGTACAAATGGGTGGCAATGTGCACTTCAGTGTTCACGCAAAGAAATTATGCAGCTTCGCTATCGTTCAAGCATTGCGCGACTTAGTGTAAGCTTCGCCAGTTTTTTACCAGCGGAGCTGTTTAGCGGCTCCCAATTCCCTTGATTTCCTTCACTCTTATTCGAAGGTAACCCGCTAGGCAGACAGATGCCAGCATGATTAGGAAAAGATATGATGTCTGGCCACTCAGATCTTCACAGCCTAAAAGAAAAAAGAAAACGCTTCCCGTGCTATGAATCAAACATAGGCCCCTCAAGTTATGAAGCCGACATCTAACTGATTACGCCACTCGAACATTCGGGCAAAGCTTTCTTAGCCTCACTGATGGCTAGTGCCAAAACGGGACCGCAATGCACGAAAGCCAACTCGTTGATTATGATGAAAATTCGAATTGTTTGGAGACCATGATTCGTGTCCACTCAGCTCTCTGTAGGGCCTGATATGAGCTACACAATATGAGCGCGTCAGGTGGTATAAGAGGCGGAGGCAGAAAAGGGCATATCAGAGAGAGCGCGGCCGTCATACGGCGTTTCTCGCCTTGGACGCCGAACGGCTAGGAGGAGGCGGAGGAGGAAAAAACTTTATTTAAACGCAACATTAAGCGTCGAGAAAAAATTCCCGGGCCAGCTTCACCAACGCCAACTGGTCTGTGAGCTTGTCCAAGGCTAGCCAAGTCCGCCACATTGAAGGAGGAGGTGCGGAAATTGTGGGGATTGAATTGCAATCCCCAGGAGAATATGCAGTGTTCTAAATTAGCGTATGGTTCTGGATAATTTGGACATGCTGGTGAGTGTCGGAGACGGTAGAGAAAGGAACGAGTAGGTGTAAGGAGGGTATTTAACTGTATGCGTCGAAGAATGCGTAGTTGTGTGGTGGTACACTTCCCTTGAACGGGAAGTGTACGAAAAGTTTCTCTGGTGTTCTTGTGGTGAAGCTTTATTTCTTGTTTGTAGTGGGAGAGTAGTGTCCCACGTCGGTGGATAGGCCAGCGAATCCCAGGCGCCCGGTGCAGAAGTTCGCGGGTGAGCCTATGCACTACCTCATTGCCTGGGATTCCAGCGTGACCAGGAATCCACCTCAGTGTGACAGTGTGGGGACGTAGCTTTGTTAAGGCTTTGCGTAGATCATACTGCAGTTCTTCAGGAATCCTACCCATGTGAATGGCGCGAATAGCTTGCATTGAATCAGTGTATATGGTATATCCTGAGGGGTTAGGGGGGCGCTAAGGAGAAGTCCTGAATACTGGTGATTTTTGGGAGGGTCTCTAGAGTCGCTGTAGGTGGGGGATTAGTGAAAGGACCAAGGGTGTGTGTCACTACTTCATTGCCACTTGCGATGGAATATGCGGCTGCTCCGACATGCGTCCGTGATGCATCCGTGTAGATGATCGTAGAATCAATAGGATGGACATGATTGACAACACGAGCACGCCGCCTCTTTGGATTGGTATAAGCTGCAACGTTTTTTTTTTGGGGATGGGAGCTATCCTCAGGTTATCTCAGGAGCGGTGCAGGAGGAGTGATGATAGGGAGATCAATAGGCTTCAGAGCAACTTGATGAATGATCCGGTGTCCTTGTTTTGTACTAGAAAGACGCGCCATTTGCCGGTCTTTATGTTGTTGTATAAGATCTCCCAGGGGCAAGAACAGCCCCGTTGAATATTTAGCGCTGAGTGGACGTATTAACGGGAACGTTGAGGGCGGTCTTATACAGTGTATGAAGCGCAACCTCAATACGATGTCTTTGGTGACAAGTCATGGAGAGATATGGAATTGTATAAAGAATTAGATAAAGCATGTACGAGCTGCCTAACGTGACCCTCGTGTAGCCGCGCGTGCTTGTTGACAATGCGGCGCACTAGATGCGTAAGCTGATGGCAAACCTTAACTGTTGTAGCCACATTAGCCTGATTAGACGACTCATGGATATGCAGTCCAAGAATTCAGCAGGATATTACGTGAAGGATGGGGTGACCTACCATTGTGAGTGTGATGAGGTGGTTGTGTTGGCGCTGATAGCGAGTTTTCGCTATGAGCAGCAATTCGGACTTTTCAGGTGCGGGAGACAGGCCTACTGTGTCGAGATACCTAGTGACTGCATGGATACCTTGTTGCAAGGTGTCCTGCACTGACCCAGGAGACCCAGATGTGCACCAAAGAGTAAGGTCGTCTGCGTAGAATGTGTTTTAGGTTTGGGATCGATGCCAGAATACGAGACGGGGGTGCCATTCCGAGGTTGAAAAGGGTGGGTGAGAGAATAGCACCCTGTGGAGTGCCACACGTGATGGGAAAATGACCGGAGACCGAATCAGGGAGACGGAACTTGACCGTGTGGTCTCGCAGAAATGCAGCGATGTAACCGTACATCTTTAAACCACAGCCGGTAGAGGCAAGTATATTTAAGAGAGGATCATGGGCAAGGTTATCGAAGGCTTTGCAGAAATCCAGGGTCACTATAGCCTGTATCTGGGAAGTAGGAGGAGGGTCAAAATCGTGAGCTAGGAAGAAAAAGAGGTCTTGGGTAGGCACACCCTTGTGGAAACCAATTTGTTGAGCGGGAAAGAAATCCGTGGACTCCAAATAAATCTCAAGTCGATTGAGAACCATCCTTTTCATGGTCTTTCCCAGGCAAGAGGTTGGAGAGATTGGGCGGAAATATTCAAGGGCAGATTTTTTGCCTTGCTTAGGTAGAAGGGTTATAAGGGACTGCTTCCAACATGACGGGAGGGTGCATTTTTTCCCAGTGGGAGTTTTTAATGTGCAGAAAGTGTTCCTTGTCTTTGTCAGATAGGTTTCGTATAAGTGCATACGTAATCTGATCCTCACCTGGGGCCACTTCCGCTTTAGTTGTTCTAGCGCCCACTCGAGATCCCAAAGGGTGAACGGCTCATCAAGTTCTGCATCGGAGGCGCCCATGTAGGCAGGATAAAAGCTAGGTAGCGGACTAGGAATATAAAGGTCGCGGAGCTGGGTCGCTAAGGCGTCCGATCCCAGCAGGGAATGAGCTCCTTGGGCCTCATCCGGCTCCTGTTTCCACTCTAGAGAATGGTTAGGAGGTCCCGATGCACTCGCCGGTGAGCGCCAGCCCGTACGTCCTACGGAAACCGCGAATGCAGAACGGCTAGAACGTCAGGGTGCGCTCGCCCGTGAACGCCAGCGCCATCGAAGAGCGAAACCGTCCGTCTGCGCTATCATCATAATAATCATCGTCAGCTTACTCAGGTCCACTGCAGTACGAAGGCCTCTCCCACTGACCACCAACCGCCCCTGTCCTGGGAAGCTCTAGTCCACAGCTTACTCCAGAGTTTCCGTATTTCATCCCTCCATTGGGTTAATGACCTTCCCCTTCTTCTGGGCCCATCTCTTGGTATCCAATCTGTTACCCTAATTGTCCACCGATGGTCGGGTCGTCTCACTGCATGGCTAACCGATGTCCATTTCTTTTTCTTTATATGCACTATGATATCTTCTACTCCATGCTTTCCAAATCAAGTTTTCTAAATACCCCCTCCAGACATACTGTGAATAGTTTTGGCGAGATGGTATCTCCCTGCCTTACTCCCTTTCGGATCGGGTATTCATAACTCTGCTTGTGGCGGGCTATCCTTCCCGCGCATTCCTAATATATGTCTTTTAGAAGTCTTATGTAGGTTTCCTCTATTCCCTGATCGATAGTGCTTCTATCACAGCTGCGGTGACTACTGATCCAAACTTTTTCCATAATCTATAAATGTCATGTAAAGGGGTTTAGTGTACTCTGCGGATTTTTCTATCACATGATTGACGACATGGATATGATCGATGGTTCATTACCCTTTCCTCGACAATTATTGAGCACCCACTTCTAAAGGGATTGGTGTGTGAAAACGAACGGCCAGTTTGCCCTCACAGCCTCGGAGGTCGACGTTAATGAAATTTTTCGTAACGCGTCGCTGCGGGACGACAGGAAGGCAAATAGAACTGTGGAGGTTCTATTCTTGGCGCTGTATACAAACAGCCGAGCCGGCCAAGGCATGTCGGGCCATACGGTCTCGCCTGGCGTACGCATCGATCCATGCAAACCGAAGAGGGGGAGCCGGTCAAAGACATACCCGCTTTAATTACTCCGCATTTAAGCCTCCACTGCACACGGGGAATGCAAATACGTACGAAATTAAGCTGAACCAAAGAGTGCTGCCAAAAATACATCGTAGACCTCATTACTTATTTGCTGGCAACTGCAAAAACTCCGAAGCGACCAGCTTAGTTTGACCAAATACTGCCTCATTTGCAGCAGCTGAATCTACCGGCAACCGTGGTAAACAGCAGCAGACATGATGGGTCGGAGGTGGAGCACCAGTCGGAATTATCTAAGCAAAGCACTACGAAGTGGACGCCTTGGTAGGGCCCTTCGATGATCAACACATCCTGAGCCACATTTCACCAACACATAGGAAGAAAGCTGCAACGTCTTCACGACAGTCCTTGCGTGGCTTTACATCGTCGACGGCTGTCATCGTGTACAAGGCATCGCTGCATCGATAAAAACCTGGTGCGGCTACTTTGCTACGAACTCCGCAACAAAGGGCAGTCATGGTACCGGAGTACCTTGTCAGCAGTGACGAACGCCAACGTGAATTTAATTTTGGACGCCCAACGTGACACACGGCGGGGACGATAAGTCCAGTGTAACCAGAGCCAAGTATAAAACCAGTCTGGAGGAGTTCGGTGATTCCCTTTCCAGAGCAGAGATGATGACGGTGGTGATGGCGATTATAATGCTGAATATTATTATTATTATTATTAATACTATTATGACGTTGACGACTACGACGACGATAGTGATGATGGTGATCATGATAATGACGACGACGACGTCGGGAAAGGGGGAGGGGGAACGGGGAGAATCTCAGTGCGCGCAGTGACAAGTACTCAGTAAGTGGGCAGTATGCAGAGAGAGAAAGGTAGAAAAGAAAAACTCTTTATTAAAGATGAAAATGCAGAGAGGTTTGACGACATCCGCTCACCGGTATACTACTCTGATGTGAAAGGAGGAGAGGGAAAGAGGTAGTAAATGTATTCAAGGAGACGGGAGTAGTAGTAGAGAAAAAATAAAATAAAATACGGTTCTTCTTCTGGGCACGAGTTAAACGTTTCTTGAAATGAATGGACGACTACAATTTAGTTGACACACTAATGCCCTGGAGAAATTCGAATAGCGCGGACAGGGTGTCATGAGCAACCTCCCGAAGGGGTATGTGCCAAAACCCCTGAAGGGGTATGTGCCAACCAGAAGCATATGAAATGTGCCAACATTGAAGTGAACATTGAGACGAGAAGAAGAAGAGGAAAGAAGCAAGGGGGGGGGGGGGGGAGAAGGAGGAAGACGAGAAGACCAGGCTACGCTCCTTGAACCGACCCCAGCGTCATCGGGGCCTGACGACGCCTCAGGCCTTCTGACAGGAGTCCCAGGCTACGATCCAGGAGGGAGACCCCGCGGCAACGCGGTCGGCGGCTACAGGCACGAGAACCAGCTGTGCTACAGGCGGCGACGCTCAGGTTCCGCACCGCATGGGTTCAAAAACGCATCTTGGGCTACCCTAGCCTTGGCTCTTGGCGGTGACGGCCAAGGTCGCTACCTGCCAGCAGCACTGCGAGACACAACGGGCGCTTGATCCCCACATCAATTGACAAGACATAGACTTTAACGTGAGGCGACACAATATTTGAATACCTTTACGTGAACTTCAACCACGTGAACACCTTTTTGACTATTTATCAGTACTTGTCTTGTGCTGTGAAATACCATCCTCGTCAAACGTTTTTTCTGTGTGTCCTGCCCACTTGGTGAAATGACGTGACACAGGGTTTTGGGCTGAGCGGAGGGAAAGTGCCATAGGTCCAAGTACCAATATCAGTGTCAAGGGTCCAGGGTGAAGGAAATCAATTTTATGTTGTTAACGGCACCTCGAGTCGGCATAAGCAGAGCACATCAGTAATATATGTTCGACTGTTTTCAAGTGAACCACAATTATCGCAATATGGGCTTCATGTCTGGTCGATCCGATGCAGATAGGAATTTGTTAATGCTGCATTAAGACGAAGCCTAAAAAACAACGTCTCCAAGTGGTGGGGAGTATGCAGGAAGATCCATGACAAAAGACACCATCAAGGTGTTGTCCCTTCACCGAGTTCTCTTCCAGCTTGGAAAGACAATAAAGTGGGACGCCAGACCTTGGTGCTGAGGTTTTGTAGACGGCAACAATACAAATTTCGACATTTCATTCCCGCCATCGGAACATGGTTGTCCCTTTTGCGCCTATTCCCTTACGGGCGCCATCTGGCATTGCTCCCGTGGGTCTTTCGTGCGACAGAGCCAGGGAGTGAGACACGCGGAAGCTGAAGAATGTTAAGGATACAGCACATTTGCGCGCGATTCGTGAGAGCAGCAGCCGCTCAGGAGCAGATAAGCGCTTAAGGCAGAAAAAGTCCAGGAACAAGAAACAAACAAACAAGAAACAAAACACAAAAACAGAAAAACAAAAAGAGACCATTTCGATCGTGAAAGATGTTCGCAGAGGCGAAATCTCTTCCATCAAGCACAACTCGTGCACGCCGTTTATGGTGCGACACTAAAGAGCCCGTAGGCATGGCTGAATTTCGTGGAGTTTTGTCGAACAATGTTCAGTTTTGCCAATTTAAGCAGCACGTGCGTTCGACGACGCTATTTTCTGTTCTCGGAATTTCCGGCTGCGGCTTCCTTTGGGATTTTTGTTCCGCGTACCAGTTTTACGCAGACGCACAGAATTTTGGACATTGCGATGGTACTAACCATCAAACGGATGTCGCCTTTCTAGCCCGAAATTTTTTTACGAGTACGACAACACAGTTCACAGTTGTGTGCGTGTGTGTATGTGGTGACGCTTTCGACACGTATCTTAAATATCAAAGCTCCCTTGTCAGTATACGAGGATGAAACCTAGCCACTTCTGTGCGGGACCTAGAATCCTGACAGCGCGACCACAACTGCCTTGGCATCAGAAGGGAATTCTAACATTTAATGCGTAGCATTCTTTGCCAACTACCCACACCAAGCCAGGACCGTGTAACGCCCTGCATTTGCACAAAAATGCATGATTTAAGGAGCTAACTCATTTAATCGTTATAGTAGCATAAAGGGGAACAATTGGTCGAACGAAATATTGAAAATCGAAAAGAAAGACAAAACAGTAGACATTTTGCAAAAATTAATTGACGAAATAAAAATACGTATATTATATATCTAAAAAAATGAAGGCCAAATTAAAAATCCGGGGTAAGACGGACGAAAATACGAATAACCAGTTTGCGAAACAGAGCAACCTTGCACTACGCCTGGTATCTGCGGAGAAATACATAATTGGGGAAGCGAAGGCACTTTATTGCTATAAAGATGTAAATTTACATCATTTGGGTAAAGAAGCAAAAGAAAGCTTAAAAACAATAATATCACCCAAGTATTTAACTACTCATAGCCAAATCTGGCTGTAAAAAGCTCACAGTGTAGACAACCAGTCTAAGAATGCTAGGCATTAGTAAACAGTTATCAGAATTTTCCGCAGATTTTTTTATCTACAGGTTTTACGTCATGAAGTGTAAAAGTCGGAAATGGAGTTCATCGTGGTTCATAGAACTTGTACGACGAACCAGATACCATTAACACTGCCTGACTGTACACGGCACAACTGGTACCAGGGACAACAATAATATAAGCTGTCAATACACAAATTACGGCGCAAGGATAATCTCAATAATAATCACTTCTCACACAACCGACTAAAAGAGTCACTGATGAGAGTTGTCAACATTCTGTAATTATCCTACCAGATTACAGTCTGGAATGCGTGACCAAGTTCTCAGTTTTAAATCAAAGAATCGAAACGAGTAGTTGAGCAGAAAAGCCCCCTTTCGGTGTCTATGGCAGCGAAACTGCTTAATGGATGATGGTGCAGTAAAGATAAAAGTAAACTAATTGAGATGAAAACAAAATGCAGAGATGTGAGAACGAATTGAACTCAAACCCAGGACCCCCGACATTCAAGTCGAGCGCCCATCCCCAACGCCACTACGACTTCATGGCTTTTACTCACTCAATGTGGCGTAGTGAATGTGTTTTGGCCTTGCACTCGACAACATCCGGTAGGCGACAAAACTTCGACAACCGGTAGACAAATATCGACGTGCAATAAGTTTCGCGTTGTTTGACACATCGTTAGGCTCAATATTAAAAGGGTCATGAAGACAAAACACAACTTTGTCGCGTTATAAAGACTGCTTTGTCCCGGTAACAAAGGTAGAAATTTTATCGCGAACTTTAAACAAATAATTGGAGATATTAGGGGAAACAAGAATGAGTGCCGACTCCCCAGAGGCAATTTTTATTGCAAACTGTCCCCGTAACAATGGTACAACTCTTATCGCAAACTTCAAACAAATAATAGAAATATTATGGAAAACAGAAGAGCGAGTGCCGACTCCCCAGTGCCGACTTTTATCGCAGACTATTTATTTATTTATTTATTTATTTATTTATTTATTTATTTATTTATTTATTTATTTATTTATTTATTTATTTATTTATTTATTTATTTAATACCTCAAGGGCCTCCGCACTCCGCAGTGGAGGCATTAATGAGGGGTGGTACAAAAAATACACTTGGTACGAGCATAGAAGGGTGACATGAGCTCCATAATAAAAAAAATGCACAACGTCGGTTCGAAAAAATGTACAAGAATGTAAAATTCAGCGGACAGGGAACTAGTATCAATACGCAATGCATTAGCGGTAAGGCTGAAACACAACTATGATGATAACAACGAATAAAAAGAATAAGCTGAAAATAGCAATCATAAAGCGAAGGGCATCAAACAAAGAAACGGCACCAATATATCACACAATCCGAGGCGCTGTAAGCGACGACTTGAACTGGTCAAGGTTCTTAATTGGACCACGTGATCTGGAAGATTGTTTCATTCCTTTGTAGTGCGAATAAAAAATGACTGCGCAAATGTGTTAGTACGGGGGCGAGGGTGTGTTACTTGCAGTTCATTATTGCTTCGGCTAGATGCATGGGGTTTCGGCACGATGTAATTGTTGGGTGATAAAGAATGATAAAACCGGTGAAATAATGCCATGCCCTTGCAAGCTTCCGGCGGTGGCTGAGGGGAGGAAGAGCTACGCGTGATTTCAGGTCTGTGACACTAGTAAATAATGAGTAGTCCGAGAAGTGAATCTACGGCGCGGTTTTGAATTGCTTCTATGTTATCGGTTAGGTACTTCTGATGCGGATCCCATATGGCGGCTGCATACTCTAATTTAGGGCGGATTAGGGTTTTATAGGCTAGCAGTTTTAAGTGAAAAAGAGCAAGTTTCATTGTACGCTGCAGATACCCAAGAGATCTACTAGCGCTGGCGATTAACTTGTTTATGTGGACGGTCCAGGAGAGATCATTCTTGATGTGACACCTAAGTACTTATAAGACTTTGTGGTTGTAAAGAGGAGCCTGACAGAATGTAATTAAGAGTTAACGGACTCGCGCGTCGTGAAAAATACATTAATTTGCACTTGGAAACGTTTAGTGACATTTGCCAACTTTTACACCAGTGTTGCAATAGTGATTAGGTCAGATTGTAAGCTATGTTGGTCCCGGTTACAGGTAATTTTGGTGTACAGCACACAATCGTCTACAAACAGACGTATGCTATTGGTAATGTCGGAAGGCAGATCGCTAATATAAATCAGAAACAGCAGCGGGCCAAGTACCGTACCTTGTGGCACTCCTGAAAGAACAGGGGTTGTGTTAGATTGCGCGGCATTTACTAGGACGAATTGCTTTCTTGTTCTGAGGAAGTTTTCTATCCAGTTTGAATACAAATGAATCTAGATTTAGCAGCGATAGTTTGTACATTAGACGGCGATGAGGTACCTTGTCGAATGCTTTTTCGAAATCAATGAAAATTACATCTGTTTGGATGTTGCTTTCGACATTAACGTGTAAATCACGGGTGAAGGCGGCAAGGTGTGTTTCCCAGGATAGTTTTTTACGAAACCCATGCTGTGAGATAGAAAAGGAAGTTATTGCACTCGAGGTGATTTATGATATGCGGGAAAATTATATGTTCCGTAATTTTTGATGGAACGGATGTTATTGAGATGGGTCGATAGTTCAGAGGTGATGATCTGTTGCCACTTTTAAAGGTAGGAACAATCTTCCCTAGTTTCCATTAATCGGAACACAGCTAGATGACAAGGATATAGCGAAGAGCAAACCAAAAATGGCACTGACAGGAACCTTAACATTTTCAGGATTTGGAGTTTATTTCGTCTGGTCCGGTGGCGGGCGACAGTTTCACATTTTTAATTATGCTAAGAATTCCACTGGGCGTGATTGAAATCGGGGGCATCGGTTCTGAAATTACTGATTGTGAGGAGAGGGAGGGGTTAATATCTGTTTCTGTCGTGAATACTGAAGAAAACGCCTTGTTCAGTGTGATAGCAGTGTCACTATCGGTTAGTTCATCATTCTTGTCGTCATAGACCCTTATCGTGGTTGGAGGAGATGGGTTGACGGCCTTCCAAAATTGCTTCGGGTTATTTTTTAACATCTTTGTTAGTGTTATCTCGAAGAAGTTTTGCTTGGCAGCGCGAATGGTTTTTGAAAGCTTTTTCACCGCACTTTGGTATGCTTGCCACGTGAGCCGATCATTTCTGGCCTTTGCTTTCCCTAAACAATCTGTTCTTTCTACTTATTTCCTTTTAATTGAGTTAGAGAACCAAGGCGCTGACTGTTTGCTTTGAATAGTCACCATTGGAACACATTTGTCAATTATTTCTCGCATTTCATCAGAAAACAGCCTCCAGTTTTGTTTCTACTGAGTGTTCGCAATAACCTTGCTCGAAAAAAGGATATAATTCTTCGAGTTCAGCGGTAAATCTTTCATAGTTACCTTTTTCATAAAGTTTAATTTGCTTTCTCCTCGGTTTTTCAGTCCGAAATGATGATTGAAAAAATGCGAAGATAACTTTATGATCGCTTAATGTACTGCCTCGATACAGCTTGGGTCGGACATAAGAATCACGTCAAGAATGTTGGCGGTGTGAGTCGTCTTTGACGTACCTTGGGTTATTATTTACGTTAATTGAAATTTTTGAAGTGTAGCTAGGAATTCGCCGCACTCCCCAGTGGTTCCATTGAATTGATCGGACCAGTCAATAGTAGGGTAGTTAAAGTCGCCGCATATTATTAAATTTGCTGCGGGATATTTTTTTCGAATAAGGTCAAGGGAATCATTAAAGTGCGTGCAAAATCGGCACCTGGTTTTGGGGGGCGATAGCACGTTCCGATAATAGTGAGGTTTGATCGGGTTCGGCGATTACGGGTTTGGATCCCGCTAACAATGGCACAAATTTCATCGCAAACTTCAAACAAAATGGAGATATTATGGAAAACTGAAGAACCAGTGCCGACTCTCCAGGCACTTTCCGAAGATTTGTCTAGGATTTCACAAAAATTTGCGTGTACGATATGCGGCCGCCAACTTAAGCCGCCGCCAAGAAACATGACTCGGCGATTGTAGTGGGGGCTCTAGCTCACTCTCTTCTTATCAGTTGAATGCTAATGGGCAGTTAACGCACCGATAACTACGTCTTTAGGGGTGACCCTTATTACGTCACTCCCACCCACGTTTTGTTACCCCATGAAGGGCTCATTTTGGACGTTTTTCAATATTTCTTGCTTTCCTTTGGTTAAACAACGTGTTTTGTGGCTGTGATGAAGGAGAATGGGTTACCAAATGCTCGTTTCTTCATATTGAACAAAGTTGTATTTTGTCTTCATAGCTTTCTTACGGTAAACACAAGTTAAAGATGAACAAAGATATAATGCCTTCCCTCTGTGCTTACTGGCCCCAGTCTGGCAGCCTATACTATATAGTATATGGGCGTGTCAAGGCACTCCAGATTTGCTTCTACTTCCAAACCCTACCATCGAGCAGTGGAGGGCTTTCCTCGCCAGCCAAGACCTGGATACCCAGCTCAACCTGGTGACCCGAGCAAGGACAGCCAGTCGAAGTCAAGGAATCCCGGACTAGGCATGCCTTTCACGGGGCGAGGCCGATAACATCTGCCTCTGCTTGGCGAATAAAAGCACTTCTCTCTCTCTCTCTCTCTCTCTCTCTCTCTCTCGTAGATGTCGGTCAGTGACGATTACAGCTGCTCTCAGAGCCTCACGACCGTTTCCCAAATTCCTCTTTGGCTGCGACGTCAAAACGCACACCCAAGAATCTCCCGCACCCCCACTCAAGGAGACTGGCCTGACAGCTTACGTCAGAACCTCAAGGCCAATTCACAAATTCCCATATTGCTGCGGCTCTAAGATGACCAAACAAATTTCTCCGGCCCCCACACAGTTATATGGGCCCGTGGCGATTACAGCGGCCGTCAGAGGCTCACAGCCGAATCAGAAATTCCCATTGGTTACGATGTGAGCATGCCGCGACATCGTAACCAATGGGAACTCCGCAGAGGACTCAAGGGGGCCCTCTACAAAGTTCAGTTGTACATCCGTGCTTGCCCATTCACAACTCAGGTGTCCTCCGATATTTTTTGCCCATTTCTGCTTGTTTTTTCGGGAGAAAAATGGTTTCGAAAGGGCCAGTTTGCTCGCACTATCCTCAGGTCTGATTCAATTATGTTAGCTTTGGCAAGCCACTGATAAGTCAGCAGTTATAAATTTGCATAATCTCTGGCAAGTTAAATCTGAAATGGGAAACTAACTAGCTTATTGATTCCTCGGTTTCTTTCCTCACGAAATAGGCAACACGCAGTTCCATGCTATGCATGACTTGTACGGCTTTCTACGCGTGTCATACATGAACTCAACAATTACTGACTGCAACATCGTTTGTGGAGCCATTGTTACTGCTTTTATGGCTCTAATTGAAATTCCTGTAATCTTTTGTGGTCTCATACCATCTTCGTTTTCATTTACAATTTATTTTAATTCAATTCAAAATTATTTCTCAGAACTTCACGCGACGCAATCGGCGCGCAAAAAAGCGCGGGCGTCTTGAGTTCGTGTTGGTCAAGGGGGTCACCGCCATGCTGACGATGTCACTGTTTTGGTGTTTTTTCTGTCCTTATAAATGCTGCAAGCAGCCTGTCGAGTGTTCTTAGCCTGACCCACTACGCATACAAATAGGCGCCGTTCCATTGCTGCAAACGCTTACTGCTAAATGAAGTTTAGTCTCCCAGAAACGGAAGTGTCTCATTTTTATTCTGGTCATGTCAGAGGAAGCGGTCACCCTTCAAGGAGCAAGTTAAAACCTCTAACGAAACCACTGAAAACCATAACTCCAGAAGAAAATAAGTGCCTCGAAGTTAGGAGTACTAGTTTTAAGTGAGGAAGCTGCTAACACGGTTGGTGAGAGGCATGGCTGAATAAAAAAATAGAAAAAAAACTGCAGTCATATGCGTCTTCGCGAGAGCGCAGTAAGCTTAGTTCGCTGCTGACGTGCATAATTTGGCAACAAATAATTTAGTATGATGGGGACCTAATAGAGCAGTTTGTAATACCACTGTTAATTAATGCAAACAGCCAAAAGCATTTGCGGCTGTTTCATGCCCGTTCACTGGCTGGCTTGTAGAAGACTCATTAAGGGGCCCATGCAAACAAAGTAACAGTTTCTTTTCTTCGAAATATTTGGTGTTTTAGTGCCCTTAGCGCTTGTCCGGCAGCAAACGATGCTTTATTCAATGAGAAAGTAATGAAATTAAGTTAAAGTCTGATTCTGCGGCTAAATCGTGCATTTCGTGACGTCTGCGGTTATGTAACAAGAACAGATCTTCAAGTGAGCGTTAGTGCGCTGTTTAATCTCCAGCGGACTGAAGAAGCCTTTTAGATGCGACGCATCTCTTGCTCTCGGGTATGTCCCTCCGTTGTCATCGTCGTCGTCGTCACGGCGTTGTCTGCACGCTCACTGCACATGCGCAACCCTCCTCCCTTCTTCTCTCCGACAGCTGTGCGCAACACTTTCACTCCGTCTTATTATCATAACAACAGTTGCGCGTGTGCGCTTCGCTGCTCTGGGTGCGCGCATGTGTGCGCACTCTCACGCCGTCTCATTATCATAACAACAGCTGCGCGTGTGCGCTTCGCTGCTCTGGGTGCGCGCATGTATGCGCATGCGCGCGACTCTCCCCCCCCCCCCCCCCCCTTCCGCCGGTTCTTCTCCTTTCAAAAGCGGGAATATAAGCGGGGGAGCGCACGGCGCCGGATCAGTCCAGCACTCGCTCTCGCACTTGACTTGACTTTGCTTGACGATACATCCGTGCAAGATCTTCCGATGAAGACGTGATGAAAGCGACAGTCCCTCCAGCGAGTGGACTGACGCAATCCAATACCAGCGTCAGTCCAAACGCTCCCCCCTGATGCGTCGCATCACATCATGGTTCCCTCGCGGGAAGATGGGCGTAATTTTTTTAACGTTAGTCCTACTAGATAGCGCCACCACACTGCGCAGGATCGCTGTCGGCCTTTGCTTTGTTCCTGACCATATTTGCACCCACCTTGGCTTTTTCACAGTAGGTAGTAATCGTTTCGTGAAACATTTGGTATGCTCGACAAACCGGGTCACGTATGACAATGTCGCTTACGTCAATCGGCCTGTGTCGTGGGAGACAACACCAAAGCGCCAAACTGCTGTGTAGCTAAAACAAGCATAGTGCGTGCAGTGCCTGCAAGAGTACGCTCTGGTACTTCTATGTCAACGCGTAGTTTCGTAACTTCTATTGTTGACCCCACCATTTTTACCTCTCTAAATTTATGTGCATTTCATTTAAATTAAAATAGCTTGTTCTGCAATAATATAGGTCCTGCCTAACTTGATTTTGCTTTTACCAGCCTCAGCCAATCGCAGAGCTGCCACATATGACATCATAGGTTCTATCGGAAAATGAGCTACTGGGTCTCATGGCCATTCCATTTTTTTCTAATTATATAGAGCAAAGTTTACGTCAAAAGTGGTGTCAATATGATTCTAACGAGGCAATCTTCTGAATGAACTTAAATTCTGGTTTGTCTGCATGGCGCCTTTAAAAGGCTGGATGCTTCCTCGATACGAATTTACGGCTTGTACAGCTTTCTACGCGTGTAAAACATGAACTCAACAATGACTCCTACATCATTTGCGCAGCCATTGACGCTACTTTTGTGGCTATGAAATTCCCGTAATCTTTTGTGGTCTCATACCGTGTTCTATTTCATTCCAGTAGACGCATCTGTAATATCACTTGCGGCTGCGGAAACGTTTCACGGCCTAACTAGAAAAAAAAATGGAGATTAAAGCAACTAAGACCATGCGTGATGTACTTTCTCCTTGGAGCCAATCGCAGGATACCACTTCCCACTGGTGGCGGAGTAGCTCTTTGATTGTTTTTAAACGAGGAGAAAAGAAGAAACTTTGGGACCACTAATTATCTGCGCCCCCCCCCCTCTCTCCCTCTTTTTTTTTTAAGGCACCTTGAAGAGCCTGCCAGATGTCACTAAGCTTGGGAGCCGGCCGTAAACAATCAGAAAGGCAAGCTTACAGGGGCGCTATTAGTGCGGTTACAAGTAATGCTCAGAATTGTTAGCTGTAATAATGAAGAAGTTGTAACAGCTGCGAAATAAACTTTCACAATACTATATGACAAAGAAAGCGCCCGTAAGGAGGGAGTCGATGAGCTGATCTTATCATACGGCTTTAATTACCCTCCCTCCCCTATTAATGTTCAACAAGCGCAAGGTGAGGACGTAAGCAAAAATTTTGTTCGCGGTTACTCTGCAGAGTTTAGTTGAATGGTAGGAAATTAAGACGTTTTTGCGGTTCCATTGCAAATGCAGCAAGTTTAGGACAAAATTCTCGTTGTGCACACCAGTAGAGCTTTCACAAAAAATCCCAGGCCATCTCCACTAACGGGAAACCTGGGACGGGGCGAAGCATGCAGTGTATAATTGTATTCTTGGCGCCTTGACGTTTTTGCCCGATGGAGATGAAACCGTTAGGGGTGGGGGGCGTGGGTAGAGGTATACAGGTAGAGGATGGGTAGAGCATAGGCCAGTTATTTCAGTGGTTATTTAATATCCCCGATTCATAGTAGGTTTTGTATTTGTAAGGAATGCTCAATTCGCTATTGCTCCCCACTCAGGCGGCTTATAAAATTCTATCCATACTATTCTGACACTTCCTAAATTTAGCAACAAGGATTACTATTTCATTTATTTTTGGTCTCCTTAGTAGGAAGATTTTGTTCCGTGTTTTGTGCGCAAATTTTCAGGAGGAAGGTCAACTTCATATCTTTCTTATTCTTGTTAAATTTAAAGAAGGTGTTGCTTATCGGACACAAATTTCTAGCTATCATGTTGCGTGTGACAGGTCCCACAAAGACGAGGGCCTGTCGGGGTTAAGATTAAGCTAATTAAAATGTCAGGCAAGGCAATTTCCTATTCGAACTCCATCAAAATAGATGTCTAACGCACGTCTGTATTTGCAGCATTTCGCTCTCTACTTCTACAGCTATTGTTCCTCTTTTCATACAATTAGCTTTAACTTCTACGTCTTGTTTATTATCATTCTTAGCGGTGACTCAATTGGCCCTCTAATGGACTTCGGGGTCCGGCGGCTGCCAAGCCGTCATGAGAGAGAGACGAAAGCACACGTCAGGCTATGATAAGGCCTTTAAGGAGCTGGCGCGGGTGAAACGCGAGCGCGTGCAACCACTCGATTGGTGCTAATGAAACTGATGATGATGCAGCGTCGTCTGCTACAGCGCAGAAGAGGAAGAAGTTCCAACCAGCTCCATGGCGTGAGTTCCCTCCGTTGCTAGCTTCTTCTCTTTTGTTGTACCTTTGATATAGCACTCAGGAGGGGTTGAATGGGTAGGGTTCTTGGCGCGCACATTTGCTGCGAAAGATCAAGTAAGAGGCTGAAATAACAATTTTGTGCAGCTTTTCAGGGTCCACTGGCGTCTCGAAGTGCCCATGGCAAACAAAATGTGTCAAAGCCTACGAGAAGTATCGAACGCGCACGCCAAATGTTCCCTCTATCGTATTCGGCAGTACCATAACCGAATCACAAGCCACGGCATACAACAGTGGTGTTACTCTAGGAACGCTTTGAACCTCCATACGTTTGTCTCGTTTGGGTAAATTGTTTGCACCTTTACTGTACAGGGTCATTCAAGTTCTCTGAGCGGCTCTTTCGTTTGAGTAATAAACCTTAGTGTACGTCAAGCAAATGTGCAGCCTGCTCTTAATTTTTCCTACAAACACTACTGATAGACGTCACTATCTTGCATAAAAATGTCCGTACCAGCAATCGCTTGGTCAGTCTAAAGCTGGAGACAAAGTTGTACAACTTAGCATGTCTCGAAACACTGACCATTGAGAAGACCTGTGTAAATCTATCCAACACTATTTACAGAAAACTGTAAGTTAGGTCGAGCGTCACTGAGAGGGCCAGAGTAAAACAACGAAATAGCATCTCTTTAGAGAGCAGCAACTGAGTCGAGCGAAGGCGTGGGCTCGCAAATTTTACTTTTTTGTTGCAGTTGAGGGAACCTCCTTCATGTGCGAAGGGTTCGCGACTCTGACCCCGCCCGACGAAGTGACGCCGACACGAAAGAAACAGAAATCACCGGTTTATTCCGGGACATGAGTAGAAACAGCAGCTCGTAACACATACGGTCATTTAAACAGCTTGGCACTGGAAAAACGCCCGGCACCGATTGTGCAGAAAAATAATACAACGCTTCGCTCTACACTCATGACAACGTTCGAGTACTGGTACCAAGCCACTCCGTGTGCGCCCACCACGTGCTGGTTAGTCCGAGCTGGCAAGGGGTCATCGGTCCGGTTGTCTGCCTCTGGCTGCTCCTATCCTGGTTCTACTGTCGCTGGGCTGTTCCGTCCTACTCCCCCCTACCGCACCCGTGAACAGAGTCTTTATACCAGACGGGGCCGTTGTGCGCATGTTCCGGGCTTGGTACGCACCACACGTGTTCCATTGTCCGCTAACGGTTTATCGCATACGCACGCACGGGAACATGACGCACCGACGTCACTTTCTCTGTCCGACGCGCGCTCGCTGCACTGTAATCACCATACGCGGGCGCACGTAGGGGTTGAGTACCTACACAGGATATAAACCAAAGATAATGCATACCGCTTTTTTAGACAGTTTCAGAATACCATCGTTGCTATTGCAATAAATTGCCGCATATCCCAGCTAACGTCACGAGATAATGGTTAATCGCATAAATGAGAGTGCTGTAATTTGTGGTAGTGGACAGGTTGTATTTTGGAAGGGCTGCTAAAAAAATGGCTCACATTTACGCCTTCAACCTGCTACAGAAGAAATATGCAGAATATATTATGGCCGTTTACATGGCCCTTATAGATTACAAAACACCGTTCGATTCGGTAGACAACAGCATATTGATGGAAGCATTAGGAGACCCGGGAGCAAGGGGACGCAAATAGAGCTTTTGGAGAACATCTGCAGCAAATGACTATGCACGATAACCCTTCTTATGGAGATTGAAAAGTTTTTTGTCAGGGAAGGTGTCAGATGAAAGACAAAATTTCACAGCAATTATTTAAACAGCATTTTGGGAAGTTGGTTGGGGAATTCAGAGATGCAGGTAAACTGGGGATATCTGGATCACTCGAGACTTTTGGAGGTCATCCTATTCGATGAACAAAGAAAAACCTTCAAACAATCCTTCAGAAACTGTACTCAGAAAGGGAACTCATGGGTTCAATGATAAATAGAAACAAATCAAACTAACGATAATTCGGCATGCAGAAAGTGCTGCCTTCAGACTTGGCAATAAAATGCTAGAAGAGGTGGGTGAATAGGAACATTTTCCAGAAATTGTGGGTGCTGATCTACAACATGACAAAAAAATCGGCAAACAAGTAATTCGCGCTGAAAAGCATTCGCCAAGCACACTAAAATATCGCACAGTAGGCTTTCTCAGTCGCTGCAAAAAAAAATCTGCTTGCCTTAGGCGTACTGCCGGTGATGACTTATGACGACAAACTTGGAAAATTACTATGATTCAAAAAGAAAACCCAGGTCGGTCTAATTCACTTCTGAAAGACTGATAAGAGTGACGCTTAAGTAACGAGAATCTTGACATTGGGAGAAAATTTAACGGGAGACAAAACAGCTGTAATTATGAGGACGAAGCGGAGTTTTCTTGTACTTGTAATGCGTAAAACCACCGGTAATTGACTCGTGCAGTGCACGGTACGATCAGTTTACGATGCATGAGAAAAGCTTTCGCTGTGCAGTGGAAATGAATAGACCGAAGATTACGACTAATTGGCGAGAGTATACTAAAGCCGATGGCGACTTGATGGCTGCCATCCTGCTTACTTTTGAAGTCTGGAGGGACGGATGTTCACCGTACACGTCGTGTGATCTCTCACCAGACTAAAGTCTGTAGAGTCCGGGGGCCATGTTCCGACATTTTTCGGTGAATTTATGTCCATTTTTAAACAATAAAAGCACGTTCAAAGGCGCCGTTTCCACGTTACTGCCCCGCCCGCCGATTTGCACAGGTCGTCTATTGCTGACATATTAACCTGTACAACTTGTGCGTGAAGGAACGGAAAGGTTATGTTAACCGAGAAATCCGTAAAAATTTTATTTTTGAGGACTTATAACGAACGAAACCATATAAAAGTGAGGGCGACATCATCGCGGAAGTTAATGCGGCAGCAGCACAATTACAGATACTTTGCGCCACTTACATACAAACTAATGCTTTGGACTTCTGCTCAGTAATAAAATACTAAATTACAATGGTAAATGCGGGGACCTATAAGATTTCTAAAGATTCGTTTCACCTTACATTAAAGGCCTGAATGTGAACAGTTTGCTTGGTCATCTCCTTTCTTTACGAACAAGCTGATGTACAATACCAAATGACAATTAAATAGGTTTCATATAGCACACAGCCTTGCTATCGCTTCGATAATGTTTCAAGTCACTATTCTTCTTTATACTTAGGCAAGCAGTCCGGTTTTCAAAAGTGCACATCAAAAATCATCCGGTAGCGTCTTCGTTCGATGGCCGACCTCTAACATTGTGGCGCGCCGCGAGAACGAATTTTCTGAAAGCTCTCAATTTAATTACGCCAACCACCCGGATGTTCCATATCCCGGACCAAGGCACTTCCTTGATATCCCGGACCAAGGCACTTCCTTGACCGCATCGATCGTTGCCGGCGTCTTTCCCTGGAGAGCGGACGGTCTCGAGTTTCAAGGTCTGTCAACAGATTGTCCGCCCACGCTGGGTTCGTTATACTGCAAAATTACGGAACAAATTTTCACTTCGGGGCACCTGTACAAGACCTCCCTGATTTTAACGAATTATTCTAAAAAAAACAGGAATTCGAATTCCAGGATGGCCGTATTTTTAAAGTAGAAGCAGGAAGTATTCACAAGCATTGCTCTTAAGTTTAAAAAAACTGGAAGTTTTTGTAAGCTTAGAGTTTATCACAGATGTGTACGCAGGTAGCAAACATACACCCTTATGATGACATCTAGCAGTAACGTATTGGTCATGAAGATTACATTATTTAAAACATCTAGAGTCTACTTCGCTTTCTTGGTGCCACAGCTGTCGACATGTATTGACGCGTAACGTCTGCTTGCAGCAGTTTCGGGATCTCTAGACACCTTATAAGTAGTACATGGTATATCTCAGAACGTCATACACTCGCAAGTCGGGAGTCCGTCATCGTCCCTAAGATGCAGACTCACTCACTCTACTGAACATTTCCCCCTTCCTTCCAAAACTTCGAATGTATCTTGGTGGTACCCACCTTTCATTGGCTGAAGTGCGCTATTGTTGATTATTACAGCGGGCTTGCCGAATACGCCTCCCCCCATATAAAGTCCAAGCCGTATTTCTCTAACGTGGTTAGGGTGAGCACTGAAAACTTGTTCAAGAGAGTTGCCTTCGTTCATCTCTTGAAATTCTTTACCATTTATCTTTTTGTCTGTCTTCTTGACGTCACTATCTGTTTCTTCATATTCCGCTTTAATGCTTCGATGGAGCTTTCTGAATGTAGCTCCAAGCATCGTTTTTGCATCCGTTCTCCTGTTCTTCGAACAAGGTAATCCCGTAAGCAAATTCAAAGTGGTTCAATATTTTCTATTTCCTCTCATCCCTCATTTCGCCCATTCAAGCTTCCGTAATACTCCTTCAAGAAAGGCTGTAAACCATTTTCTAGACAGTGTATTCTTGCCTCTCTTTTTGCTGATGGCCAACTATTTGGACTTTTGGTGTAGGGTTATATTCTTTTTTTTTATTCAGAATTGTTTGCACGGGTGCTATCCGTGAGGGGGCAGAGATATAGGCGGTATGCCTGACAAAGACCTGCCCCCATACAGTTCAGCGTAGAAGGTAATGCAGAAAACGTATCCTAAAGCACGCAATAAAAGGAACGCGATACACAGTGCTTAGAATATAACATTCAAACATTTAACATAAGGTTGAATAGAACTCAAACGATACTTAAAAAAAAAAAACTCGGAATGATTCCATGTCATGCACAAACACAAATAGTACATTCCAAGTACGTAACAAAAGGCACGCGTTATATAGCATTTAAAACATTCATATCCCATTAATCCCATTTACATGTACTCCAGAAGAATTGCGCAAGTCTCCTCTATGCTCAAAGACTTAAATGCTAGGAACACTTGAGCTGTTACTTGAGAATCAAATGATTTTTTATATTCCACCAATGCTAATAAAATGGGTTATAATACACATAAATTCCTCTTCACCCCATCTACAACATAAATATGATCACTTGTTGAGTAGCGTTTTCTAAATGCAGCCAGCACTCTGGTTGTTCAACTGTAGAGTGTTGGTTGTGCGAATTATTATTACCGTTGCAAACAACTTCGCTATTACAGTAAGTGGACCGATAGTTTTTTATTTAATTCGCTATGTGAATCAAAACTATATAGACATTTTTTTCGAGCTCAGTGGTGCTTTTGACGTTCGTGCGAATATTGGGAATAATTTTGCAACCTCTTTCTGTGCAATCTCTCCAACATCTCGTATGTGGCCCACGTTATTCCGTCACCAACTGCAGATTTTCCTTTGCTGATCCGTTTTAACGATTTCAGTTGCTATTAGGACCTCGAAAACAGGTGAGGCCTAAATAGAAAATAAACCGCAGGGTCCGAATATCAAGTTTGTCGTAGAGTGTTTAAGCTTGACATTGATCTCATACAATTCGATATAAATCTTCCCACTACTTGGGTTATCTCACCTGTGTTGTGCTCAACGTGACACATTTTTGCTCCTGAGTGCATAAATTTCATCTTAGCAAATCGCAAGCTCTTTTTTAGTTACCGTTAGTAATCCGTCTTTCTTTAACGGTTCTGTAATGCTTGCCAAGTTGTCGGTACGAATAGAACTACCCTTACTTGTGTTGACTTAGTTCGGAAGCTTCGCATATTAGATTAGCTCATCCGTTTTTGACACTTCCTCTTCCTGCGTTTCCAAAGGATTCCTTTCGTTGTCTGAGATAGCTTACAAATTTAATTTTTAGGTTCACTTCCGCCAACCGCTACTGCTGAATCCCGGAATATATTCAGGATGTCTACGTTACGTTCACTTCACTTCCTCCCGTTCACTTCCTCGGGTTAAGACAGCAAATTTGTTTTGTAGCATTGTTTCAAACCCGTGCACTCTCTAAATTGCTCTCTGCAAGTTGGGTTCCCTTTTCTTCTACTTTGATCCTCTCCTTTTCAGGATTGTCTTCTGTAGCTCCACCAACTTATTGTCACTGTTGTTGTCTTGGCTAGCCCTTATACATCCTGCACAACACCTGGATTTGCACTTTAAATGAAGAAGATTCCATTTTTAGTGTCACCGTTTAGGTTGTTACACGTTCATTTCATCTTCTTTTGCTTCCAGAAGAATTCATTCATTGTCTATGAGTCATTTTCATGCGGGATTTCAGCCAGTGTATTACCGCCACTCTTGCGACTATCTATCGCAAATCATACCTAAGCCGAATACCTGCGTCTTTCCTACTTTGTATTCGTCTCCCATCCCCATCGTATACTGTGCTTTTGCACTGTTCATTGCTGATTTGGCCTCCTAGTAGAAACTGCCAACAGACGCACCATTGTATTTAGAGGTTTTCGCATAGGCTTGTACAGCAAAAGCTCATTAATTAAAACTGAAAGATAAATTATATCTCCGTTGGAATTAATGAAAGTACAAATTAATCAAAGTGAAGAACAAAAAACAGTACACTCCGATTGCGAAGCAGTAGGGTGTGTCAGCAATTTGATGCTTGAAAAAAACTGAAGGAACCTCACACTAACGCGTAAGACTTGAAGGTGTAGCGAAGCTGTACGCAACCTTCGCGACCATCACGAAGGTTTAAGTCCACGATTGCAGCCAATTTGCTTCTTCTTCGCTGCCGCAACGACGTTTGCTCCATCATTGTAAATATTAGTGTGAGCTTCTTTCATTTTTTGGAAGTCATAATCATTGGGCATAATCTTGGAGACGGGCGTACGCTATGACGTGTCTTCTCGTTCCGAGAAAGTGAGGCTACAATTACGGCGAATGCTGGAGTTGCTTTTGGGGGGCAATCTTGACCAATCTGCCTAAGTGGGTATGCTAGGCTTGACAAAAGTCGGCCGGAGACGCTGGGCGGTCACCGCGAGGCACGCACACACGAGGGCTCGGCATTTTATCTGTTTTTTAACTTCCGGGCAGTCGCCCCACTCTTGGCCAATCTCCGTAAGTGAGTATGCTTGACTTGACAAACGTGCGCAGGGGATGCTTGGTGGTCGTCGTGAGGCACGCACGCACGAGGGCTAGACATTTTCTTGGTTTTTTTAACTGCCGGGTGGTCGCCCCAATCTTGGC
Organism: Haemaphysalis longicornis; assembly: GCA_013339765.2. Classification (NCBI taxonomy): domain Eukaryota; kingdom Metazoa; phylum Arthropoda; class Arachnida; order Ixodida; family Ixodidae; genus Haemaphysalis; species Haemaphysalis longicornis. The sequence continues at coordinate 98,913,804 of CM023450.1, read as the reverse complement.
AACTTTACCTAAGTGGGAATGCTTGGCTTGACAAGCGCGCACCGGGGACGCTGGGTGGTCGTAGCGAGGCACGCACATATAATAGCTAGGTATTTTCTTTGTTTTGTTTTTTTAATTGCACGGCGGCCGCCGCGAGGCCCGCGCTCACGTGTTCGGCAATTTCTTGATATTTTTAACTGTGCACACAAGAAATTACGGTTTACTAAACAGCTTCGCTGTTAAAATTCCATGACGGCAGCGTGCCTGTTGTCTTTGAAGACGGCAGCAAGATTTTTGCATTAGTCAGGGAATGTAGCGGAAGACTTCCTCTTTTCGTTCTTTAAAATTGAAGAGATGAGAGGCCTTCAATTCGGTGGTGACTCCCGAGCGAACGGCCACACTATAGCGCTGCGTCCCCCTCCTCGTCGTCACGGGCACCGCAAGGGTCTGCGCTTCTGACCTGGAAACAAATGCCCTCATGTGTAAACGCGCCACACGCCACTGCACTCCCACTCACATCGACGCAGTCCGCAGAAAATACATCCCCCAAAGTGTCCGCCGGAAGGGGTTGCCGATTGGTTTTACGCAATTTTACTGTCCCTCTTTGTTCTATTCTCGCCTCCAGGGGCGATACAGCGTCGTGTGTTGGCCGTGAGTGCCTTGTTCGTATCGCGTCCTAGGCGCCAAGCCGCTTCCGCGAAGGCGCGCGTAGATCAATTTTTCACTGGAGGGACCAACACGTGGTCGAAATAACGGGCCGATAAACTACGTTTATGCTACAACCAGCAAATCATAGTCACTTACCCATTCCAATTTGCTTCGCGGTAAATGTTTCGCTTCCCTCCCGATTCGCTCTAATCTGGCTACGGCTTCCCCATAACACGGTAAGTGAACATGCCGCTAGCTATACGGCTAAAAGATGAGAGAACACTTTCTTTTTATAGCGTGAGCTACACTGGCGGAGGCTGAGCAGTTTCGCGTGGCTCCCGAATAGCCGTGCTGCGCATGCGCCAGGGGCAGGGACGTCTCACGGCGCACAGATGGCGCGCCGGAGCTGCCGCCGCCCCTACTGGATAGGATTGTACTGGATTGGATTGAATTGGATTGCATTGGATTGGAAATCATTTTAGCAGCAGCAAGCATAATAATCAGCTAATCCTAGACAACCAGAAAAGCTAAGAATAACCAGCTGAACCTTAGCTCACGCTTACGTATATCCCTGGCATAGCCGAGCTAAGCCACTGCTATTTTTTTTAATTGCCAGAGATTACCCTTCATTAAAAAAGGACGTTCCTAAAGGTACAACATTGCACCCGTTTCATACAAAAATCCAGAAGAGGCGGTTGCTGGGGTCCCATATCCAATGCTTAAGATCTGGGGGTCTCCCATGATGTAGCATTGTGCCTCAGGTGTGTTGCATTCAGGCATTTCTGAGGCCTGGGAAAGTCCACAACAGAGGTTGAACGTCAACTTATGACGCCGGAGTCACACGGAAGGGCCAGGTGTCCACGGTGAACGCTTCCGGGGCAGATGCAACAAGTCTACCTTGACTTTTAACTGCTCAGCACAATTTGGCCATGCCAAATTTATATAGTGTTTAAAAACGTTTGTGTTAGTCTGCCTTTTGCCAAGTTAGCTATTGAAAACAGGAGAAGCTGCCGAGGTGGCTATCGGACGAGAAGGATGCGTCATAGCATGTAGGGTGCATCTACCAAGTGTAATCATGCTCAGAAAAGCGATTCGGGTAATTGAATTTGCTTGGCCATGACTTCAAGCTTGTACTCGGTGTGTAGAAGCATTGACTTCAACTGCCCTTTTCTTTTAATTTTCCAACACTGGTCGTCTTCGGCTAAATGAACAAGCAGCTCTATCAAAATAAACAAGTTATGGTTTGTTTTGCCTACAGATGTGTGGCTTTTACTTGAGTATCAAACCTTTCTTAGCCTCGGTCCACAGAACCAATTGGGTTCATAATCCTAGCCTAACGAAGTTTAGGTAATCAATATATATATCAGCTCCTAAACATTTAGGATGAAAGAGGTGTACGTTACGTGGGAAGACCTAATTTTACTTTTAACCGGTGTTTATAAATGCATGGTTAAAGCCTGTTGGTCTTTTACCTTCACTGCTATTCATGCTTTATTTGGAAATACTACAGCAAAGAACAGATAACCAGAAATGAGCGGCAACCGTGTTATACCTTTATATAAAAAGTGTGGACCCGCAGGGGATCAAAAGAACCTACAGGCCCTGGACAGACTACGCAAATCTAGAAAGAAAAAAAGAGACGCGAGGAGCAATAAAAAAAGTCAGAGAATCAGAGATCCCTGCAATAAAAAGCTGAAAACAAAAATATTCTCGAATACCTACCGAATCGGGAAGCGAGCGATCACAGGGGAAAATTTTCATAACAACATTTAACGGGATGCCATTCTTTTGAAGTCCGGGTGGTTGGCTAAAGTACGGACAAAAACGGACGCTACCCACGAGCAGACACAGGAACAAGTATTGTGTGTCGGCTGCGGAAGGGATCCAGAAACCATGTGACGCACGGTAACTGAATGTAAAGGTAGCGATCATATAGGCTTAAGGGAAGTTGAACAAAGAACACGATCCAAGAAGTTCGGCATCCGCGTTTCTCGGTGAAAGCTTTGAATCGTCCAAGCAAGATGCTGCCAAGATAAATGAATGCGGCCTATGGTACGTAAATATTATATTAATTAAACCCCACTTTTCTGGGTCCAATTACAAAGGAAAAAATAAAGATAAAATTCCTTACGTACGGCTAATGAAAGGACTGGACGTGGTTTTCTGTATCTCAGTAGGGCACCTGCTACGTGTGTTCCTTGCGTTATCAGTGATAGCTTAATAATGCTTGCTCTTAGGTGAATTGGTTGGTGTTTCATTTAAATGGAGTGCAAGAAATTTAGCGAGACACCCAAGTGGCACTACAACTCGTTTTATTTTTTGGGTGTCCCTAGGAATGTTATTAAGCCGTATTTTAAAAGCAATTACACTAGACATTTTGCACAATGTAGGGTTCCTGAGCTGCATAACTTAAGATTTCTACCTCGTTATTTAGCGTTGTTCGTAGTTGATAAAAAGATTCAGACTTTTTTTATAATAGCCAGGAGAAGTTGGTTAGGCCAAGCCTATGGCCATGCTAGCTCATCGGAACCCATGCGCCATGCGCCAGGAGTTAATGACAATGCAGCAGAAACATCATACACCCTGAAGTTTTATAGGTCGCTTGCAGCTAAATAAAACAGGTATCCACTGCGAAACGTCTACGTAGCGAAAATTATACTACTGTTGTTGCATCTACTAAACCGTCGCCAGAGAGACTGCAGCCCTCGGGCGGCTTAGGGTGAACTCAGCGGAGCTTATGAAGTTATGAAACACCCCATTTTCTCCTGACCGGACACAGTACTGCCTGATTCACACCGGTTACAAATAGAATGGTATTCCAAATACCTGTGAGCGAAGGTAGGGTGCACGCAAGGACAAAAAGCTGCAATGACAAGCTCCAGCGCAGATTAACAATACAAAACTTGAGAAACGCGAAAACGCACTCGCGTTTCTCGATTCTCTTTGTCGTGCTCGTTTACACGCTGTTTCTTGTCAGTATGCTGCGAGAGAACACACTAGCATAGTTCAAGTCTTAGCTTCTATATAACGTCTTGAGCAGGCATGCTTGTTAAAGTGTTAATCAATTTCTTGGTTTTGTTTTAGGCCTGATGTAACCGCAAAACTTGATAAGCACATTCGAGCGCTTCAAATACATCAGTGAAGGCTTATATTGTGCGTTACTGTTGGTAATGGCTGCCAGTGTCCCGTCCCCTTTTTTCTAAAAACAAAAAACCCTAAAAATGCATAGCCGCAAAAAAAAGTGTGGACACGCCTGTCCTTCTGACGCCTTGTGAAATGTAGCGCAGTACATCACAGATAATGTTCCTCGCGTCTTTCTGATTATTTTAATGCACAAACGCTAAGGCGTCAGTTGGCGATTGTGGAATTGATCGCCGGTGAACTGATTTATATACTACATCATGCATACAATAGACCAATACATGAGTATAGAGCAATTTTTGCTCGTTTCACGGGTAACAAAGAGCATACACAAGAACAATAAGCGCTAACTCTCAATTTGGCGAAAGCTAGCTTCATTGTATAAGCGGTGCCATGACGCAAAAACACGCAAGATAACATGATTTTAATCGGTCTCTGCATTTATTTCCTCGCCATCGTTGTGGCCCTGCAGTTTCAAGTAGCACAAATTGGGCAACTCTAGACGCATAACGATGCGTTGCGACGTTCCTACTGGCGTGCTCTCTGTAAGGAACTCCAGTACTTATGCCGGTGACGCAGATCCACCGGCCGACGGAAGCGACAGTAAAGACAACAGTCCTCAGGAAGATGGAAACTCTCAGGACAGCTACGGCAGTGGTCAAACTAATGAAGGTGCTACCGGAACGCAGGAAGACTTGCCACTAGCAGTGCCTGCCATCGCCTTCCTCTACCAAGAAGGACCGGTGTTGGTGTGCGCTGTGTCTAGTGACGGCCGCCGCGTCGTGACAGGTGGCTGCGGTGACCGGGCCCTTGTTTGGAATCTCGACACGGGTAAACTCGCATTTGACTGTGCAGTTCACAGGGACGAAACTACGTGCGCAGGCTTTAACCACGACTCAACGCTGCTGTGTACGTGTGGCGGGACTGGTACCGTTCGTGTCTGGAGCATGCGTGTTTACCAGGTCGTGTGTACCTTTACCACAGTCACACTCGTAGGGTGGGTCAAATGGTCCCGTGATGACAACGTGCTGCTCACTGGAACTGTGGACGGTCTGCTCTGGATGTGGCAGGTGCTGGACGGCCAGTGCAAGACTATGCAGGGCTCGTTCACCGAGTGCAGTGTGGGACGTAGTTTGGCAGATGGAAGGCGTGCAGCTGCGGCCTGCGAAGATGGGTCCGTCTGCATTCGGGACCTCCACAAGGTGCATTTATTTCATGGCATGACGGGACCCAGCCGGATGCACGCGAACCTCGTCTTGTGCTTAGATGTCGGCAGAGAGATTGTGGTCACTGCCGCCGATGAGGTACAGGTCATGAAAGCCAGTACGGGAAAACAACTTCTTACGATCCGCCCCGTGGAGGAGACCGCTGCTGTCACTCACGACGATTACGTGTCGGCGCTTGACTTGGACTACAGGCAGAGGATGCTGGTGATGGGTACGAATATTGGTGACCTCGTCCTTTGGGACTTCAACTGTGCTGTGCAGAAACAAAGTTTCCAGTACCCTAGCGCAGCCACGCGAGCGGTTTGGAAGAGACCACACACAGAGCTAACAGCATGCAAGGATGGCTTCGTGCGTGAATGGGACGTCCGTATTGGAAACCACGATTCCGCCGCCGTTCTGGAGGTGTTCCTCAATCCAGACTGTTTACTTGGCCCCGTGCCCCGACGAACGCTCCTTTGTGGTCAGTGCATCGCCGGGACGTGTGCGGTATACCGGTTTGCCTCGCCCGATCGATATGCATAAAAACCATCGCTGAGGCATTCTACTAGACAACTATCTGGATTGGAGGTTTACGAGCCCTCTTCCTTAGGAAAAGCTTCCGTTTATTGGCACTTTTGTCGCGTAGTGGGGACAATAAATGAATCTGCATTGAAAGTAATGTCTTATTCGTATTTCAAAGGCGGAACGCGCGAATTACCTTTATGTAGTCATGAACAAATGAAATGCGAACACGACAAAATGAATCAAAACACGCGAAGTCTGAAAACACTGCTCGTTGAAGTCAAATAATGGGGCACTATTGGTATATTCGGAAAGCCACATTTCCAAACTTAGTTACTCCAATTATTCCACGCCACAGGTTGACTTACATGGAAAGAAATTCCGCTGTTTGTTATCTGTGGTTCATAATTTTGTGATTACGTTTCATTTGTCTATGACTGTACATGAAAGCTGAAATTACTTTTGAAAGCTGAAAGCTGAAATCTACAGAACATAATATGCCGCCCACGTCCACTATGGGCCGACTGGTATATATGTCTTAAAAATAGCGGGCCTTATTGTACACATGGGCAATTTTTGTGAGTTCACCATGTTTTTGCGTGACGCGAGCACGCATCATAGCTCTCACGAAATATCATGCAATTTGAAGCTTCGCTTGCAAACATTGCCACTAAGCTATCTACTAACGCGCACAAAAGCTATCCAATGAGACGTATTCAAAAATAAAGACGGAAGTTGAGAGAGGCAAAAAAAAAAACTGTTTATAGTGTTGGAGTTAGTAAACACCAGAAGGAGGTCATCTAACCTTGATCCAAATGCGAGCAAAAGGCGTGCGATAAACTAGAAGATATCGCACTATCTTATCTCGTGCTTATTTAGCTTTCAGTAATTACTTCCGGTAGAATGCTTGAGCTCTGTTTCAATGTTAACTTCCAAGCTGTGTTAAGCGTAATGACCACGGAGCAAGATAAACAGGAGCGCCGAATTCGCTCTCTCCGGCGGGCCCTTAATGTCCATCACTCGGGGAGCACAATGTAGATGGCGCAGCGAATGGGCCGCCGGCTAAACGGCCGGCGTTCCCCGTGCGCCGGCAGGGCGCGTTGGCGGAACGCATTCCGGCGGCTTTTGTCGTCTGCTTCGGCGACGGTAGTTTTGGGCACGGAGTGCTTTGGGCGTGCTTTGGCGCCGCTTCGCGTTCATTGCGCGCCTTCATTGCACGGCTTGATTCACTTGTTCGACAGCACCTTCTGGGTAGCCCGGACAAGAAGGATTGAGTGGCCGTACGGCAATGATACGTTAAGGTTTGGAAAAGAAAATGTAGAGACCACATATAAACATATGCTGCTATACAAACACTACCTTTTGCGCAGTGCTTGCCGAAAATGCGACTGCGTTTTGTAAATTTGTGAACGCCAATTCGGCTGTTTTAACAGGTTTTACAAAAGGCGCAAGGACCAACTGGTTCTGATCACTAGCGATTATAAAAGTTCCCGCAGCTTTCTCGCAGTTCTCCAACTTACGTTCAAAACAGAGTGTGCCTATAACACGGACCGACACTCACACGCTCATCAGAAACTAACAGAAACGCGATAACATCACCCGCGACTGCCCGCGACGTAGCAATCTGCTCAAGATCAAGGCCCTGACAGTGCGGTGTTTTCACAAGCCTTCATTTCTCGATATTTCAATTCGTCCGGACCCTATATCTCTGTGGTGATGACTCGCCGAAAGAAAAGGTTTAACGAGTCTGTTGTTTTGCTGGTCAGCGGCTGAAAGAAAAAAAAAACGCCGGGAACCCTGGTAGGCCCAAAATTGCACCGATACAAATCGCAGCATTTTATTTGGAGTCCGCGGCGTTATCGACGAGACAACACGACCGTAGAGCGACAGTGAATATCGGGCGGTAAGTTGCGGCATGAGTTACAATGAAGATTGCGTTTGATATTCTTGGGTGCCTTATCAAGCTGACAGTGTTTTTGTATACTTATTACAACAGGGCAGCCGTCCAATACAGTCATTGGCACAGAAATGTGTGTATCATTGCCGTTTGCCGATGGAGACTCCGGGCCGACCCTTGTAAGCGTTGTTCGTGCGCGGAAGCAGCATAAATATTTAACACGCGGCCGGAGAGCGGGACAACAACAGAGGGTAATTTTTCGGCTGCATCGATTCGTCGTAAGCAGAATCACGCTAGACTGTATGTTGTGGCGTTCCATATTACTCTTGCTCATTCTTTGGTGCTTCTGAAGTCATCGTCGTTCAGTTGCGTCTTACATCTGCTGGGTTAGTACAATATGTTTAGCGGGTCTTCATAATATCAGAATAAACGCTCCCTGATAGAGAATAAGCGATCGCCATGCATGCGGGGGCGTGCGATTATCTGCTCCGTCCATTGCGGCTGCGCACGGGTGTTTAAATTTCGCGCGTGCACGCATTCCTCCTGCATAGTAGGACAGGCATAAGACAGACGTCGTTGCGAGAGAAAAGACGCCTCTGGGGAGAGCGAAGAAAGGAAGAGCCATGTACAGAGGCACATCGACGAGAGGGCGAATGAAGGAGGAAGAGAGCAAAGGGAAAGCTGGGCCGCCAGCGGCGCGGGGACATTATCGGCCCGAGCAAATGATTTTTTCTGGGCCACAGTCCGTGCTCTTCTCTGTGATAATGACCGTCGACCACCTCCCCATCACGCTATCGTCTGCTACTAAGTTGCAAGAAATTCATGGCGTGACCACAAAACAACAAGGCCGGGACTAGCGTTCCTGATGCGGTAATACAGCGAATCGCAACGCCTGATAATGGAGCGTTTTAGCAGGCCGTTTTTCCCAGTCCGCTCCGCTCCGATAGCAAGCGGGAGCGCCACTGAGCATGCGTGGCACGCTCAGGCGAAAGCGACGTTACTGGAGCGGAGCCCCGCTTGTCTCGCCGGGCACGCTGAGCGGACCGTGGCGGCAGATTACGCTACCACGAGGAATTTCAACCTGTCTGCCCCTTGTGAGGCCGGTGCGCTACTGCGAACTCCGTTTCTTTAGTTGCTACGTGAGCGACGGAACCACGAAAGCGCTTCGGAAGAGAGGCAAGGATGCCACGCACCCCGATGATTTAGAACGGAAGCGAAAGCCCTCGAACGAAGCCCGAGCCCGCTTCTATGAAGCTCCCAGAAAGACGGCCTTGTATTGGCTATTCAAAAATTGAACGACTTCTTTTAAATGATTTAGGACCATTATATCGTGTCCGCGACTAAATGATATAAAAAGGCTGAGTGACCTAAATACCAATTCTTATATTTACTTGGAAGGACGGTTTGGTTTACACGGGCACAGGGCACGAACAGTGACGAGAAAGATTCCCTGTCGAGGGAGAGGCGGCTGTCGCTTAGCTATAAGTTGATTGATTGATTGATTGATTATGAGCTTTAACGATCGGAAGCTACACAAGCGATGAGGCGCGCCGTAGTGGAGGGCTCCGAAATAAATTTGGCCACCTGTGGATCTTTAACTTCCGCCGAAATCTCGAACACACGGGCGTTTTCGCTCTTCGCCTCTATGAAAAATTCCGCAGCCGAGGATCGAACGCACGTCCTTGGGCTCAGCAGCCCAATGCCTTAGCCACTGAGCCACCGCAGCGGGTGCTTAGCTAAAAGCGTTTCTGCTGCTGACGTTCCGGTTGTGCTGAGCGGGCCGTCGAAAGCAGAGCGGACCGTCAAAAACGGCCAGCTAAGACTCTCTACGGCAAAGCCACGACCAACTATACATCGGGGTCGCGGGTTCGATTCCCGGCCGCGGCGGCCGCTTTTCTGATGGAGGCGAAAAGCAAAAACGCCCGTGTGTGCGAGATTTCGGCGCACGTTAAAGATCCCCAGGTGGTCAAAATTAATCCGGAGCCCTCCACTACGGCGCGCCTCATCGCCTGCGTTGCGTCGGCGCGTTAAACACCACAATCAATCAACTATACATCGGACCTGCCCAGCGAGCGCGGCCCCAGCACCGCCGTCGCAGGGATAATTTTTGCCGCTGCTAGTAAAGTGGTGCTACTTACGCCCTGTCGGTCCTCGCCGCCGCGGCCGCCGCACGCGTGGGCGCAGCCATGCAGAACGCGCTATTACAGACGCAGCGTGGAGCGAAAGTTGCGTCTGCTGTATGTAAAGCACGAAGTTTCAGACATAAAAAATACAGCTTATTCAGTCCTCTGAAGTGAGTTTCTTTTTTTTTTTTGAAGGAGCACGATGGTATACTGTTTCGTACCTTATTGTAGATCTGAAGGTCAGGTGATAAATGTTTCCTTTCACGGGTTCCCCGTCACCGAAATTTGAGACAAATGGATAAAGACAATCACAAGAAAAGATGAGAACACCCTTCGTTTTATTTTCACTTTTTTCCCTTCACAATTGTGTTATATTTTTGTAATTATGCGCTCTATCGCTCAACCGATCACGACAAATTGAAGCTAGCATGCTTCGCTGCGCATAGTTATCGTATTTTAATATGGTGGATTGGTGTTAAATAGCAACGAGCAGCGGTGCGCTGTCTAAATCTGAGCGTACCTCTCATGTTCCCACCGAATTTATTGGTGTTTTTTACGTTATCCAGTTCCAAGCATCAAGGTTGGTCGTGGGCAAAGCATACTGATGCCCCGAATTTACGCATTCGCGTGGCTCGAACTCGATTAGTGCAATGGCTCTTTCCCACTCCAAGAAGAATGCTAGAAGTAGCGAATGCGAAAAGTCCAATTGTTAGCTCTTCCGGCTGACGCTTTGTCCAACATTGCTTATCGCGGGAGCGCACCCATTGTGGCTCTTCTTTCGCGTGCACACTACGCTCCGCTTTTTTAATTGAACGCTATGCGCGGAGGTGGCTCTTTGAGTTCCCCGCTGGCCAAGTTTAATACGTTTGCCTATCTTTTTATGTGCCGACCGCTGACTTAGCGCTTCGGCAGCGGCCATCTAGTGCGAACCGACATTTGTTAGGAGTTGCGCCCAGTGGGTTCACCGCATCCGTCAATTGGGACGGCTCAGATACGAGTGAGCCACCAAAAGTAATGTGGCGACTGCTAGCGCGTGAGCAGACCAAGGTCGTGAAAAAGGCCCATAATGAGCAAAGCAGTTACGTAGCTTTTTTTTATTATTCTATTGTTCTTGATCATGTTACCCACAAGCTTACTAAAAGGAGTGCGGAGAAATGAAATGCGTGGGGTTCTTTGCAATGAAGAGGCATCTGCTGCCATTTTGTGTTGCTGTTACATCTAACCAATAACTATTATTTTATCACCAGTTCCTAAAAACAAAACATGGGGCGTTATTTTTATGCTCTGTTAACTTTGACTTGAAGGGTGTCAACACTCAACACTATTATTTATTTCTATCGCTAGCAAACAGTTTTAAATGCCGCCTCATGCGAAACTGCAGTGTCCGTTGCAAATCCGCGAGGATTTCACGTCACAGAAGATCCATGAAATCGTTCGCGCAATGCGAGCCACCATTTTCAAGCTCTTACGCCAATGCGTTTACATTACCGCCCACTGTTTACAGCACGTCGGGTCATCTCTGCCAATTGACTTATTGATTATGAGGTTTAACGCGCCGACGCTATAGAGGCTCCCGTTGTGGAGGGATTCCGATTAATTTTGACCACCTGAGGATCTTTAAACTGCCACGAAATTTCGAACACAAGGTCATTTCGTTTTCGCCTTTATCAAAAAAGCGGCCACCACGGCCGGGAATCGAACCAGCGTCCTTGGGCTAGGCAGCACAACGCCCAAGCCACCGAGCTACCGCGGGCTTCAGTGCGGGCGAAGAATTATGCACTTTCAGTAAACCGAAAAAGGCAAACTATACACTTGCGCAGGTGTCCCTAAACGTCATTAAACGTCAAAACGTCATGACTCGTCAAACGCCAACAACGAAAGCACGTACCTTCCCCCTTACACTGGGAGCAGGCCCTGGAAAGGTCCGACCCGGACGTGCAGTTGGCACTAACCAACCGGGCCGCCCAGGTCGCGGAGAAGATCGCATCCTCCGCTACCTCTCTCCCCTAGACCCAGTTTGCAAATAAAGTGTTTCTCCTCCTCCTCCTCATAAAAAGCTTGAGAAAGAGCCAATCAGAAAAATTTGCCAAGATTCCCTGACTTAAAGTCGCGAACGCTGATGTCAACAGCGAACCTATATGGCGTTTTCGTTCATAGAAGCTACATAGAAGTTCTTAAAGGGACAGACAACCGATTTTTGTCGCGTATATGTTCTGTAGCTCATATGAAAGCCAGCGTTTTATATAGTCCGGTAACGACAAGCACTTTCTAAACAAATTGGCGGAAATAATTTTAATTTGGCAGCAAACTTCCTGAAATCGGAAGGGTGGCGGTTCGTAGTGTCGAAACTTGACACTACAATATGTGTCCCTGTCACGTGACCTGGAAACCTAGCAGCTAGTGTAACTGCTGAAACGTTTATTTAAGTATTGAAAACCTTTTAACACAAGTATTTGTAGAAGTTAAATTGTATATGTATTTCTAAACATTATTCTGAAAATTTTAAAGACACGCCGCCCACCATCGCTGGGTTGCTCTCAGTGTGGCTAACTGAGCCTCCATGCCCAGAATAAACGGCAGCGTTCTGTAAACAAACCCAGTGAAGGAGTTTTGATGATTCTGCCTGAGTCAGGGGCATTTGATCGGCCAAAATGTTTGATTTCGGTTTCCCAATACGCCCAACGCAGCTTAAAAAAAAAAAAAAAAAAACGTCGCGCGCCCGGGGAGAAAATACAACTTCCCACCTCCACAACGTGAAGCCAGATTCTACCTATCGTCTATCCGAACAATGGCGCATTCAGTGCAAAATAGACCGTTGCATTCAAAAAACACATAGAGGAACAGGAAAGCCTGCGATTCAAACTTTTTTAGCTGGGGACAAGTTTTTAAATATCGTTTTTCATTTTGCATACAGTTGCCGAGCTACTCTAGGTCATGGTTGCCAGCATTATTTTTGGGAGGGACACATACGGCTCGCAGAACTAAAAATTTCGATTTAAAATGTTCTAGGGCGTTATCTGCAAAACCGTTTCTCGTCAAGGTGCTTTAAGTGATGCCCTTTCATTTCGGATAGAGAATATATACTCGACAAAAATCGGTTGTCTGTCCCATTTAAACCAGCTGATCGATTCCAGTTTGTGCCCGTTCCCGTGCCAGCTCTCGCTGGCGCTCGTGACGTGCCTCTTTATCTTCCGGAGAGCGCGCTGACTTACCCGTTTTACGACCATTCGAGAAACGACTGCCAAGCGCACTCGTCTATATATGCGCGCTCCTCCAAACCATCTGTCTGACGGCCGCTCTCCAATTGGCCTGCTCCCCTTTTTAACAGTGACAATCTTTGTGTCCGCAGTTTAATATACCAAGAAATTGCCAAGCACGCGCGCGTGAGCGCGGGTCTCGCGGGGACCGCCCGGCAGTTAACAAAACCAAGAAAATATTTAGCGCTCATGTGTGCGTACCTCTCGAAGACTGCCCAGCGTCCCCTGCGCACGTTTGTCCAGCCAGCATACCCACATAGGAAGTTTGGCTAAGACTGCGGTGACCACCTACCAGTTGAAAAAAACCAGAAAATGCTGAGCACTCGTGAGTGCATGCCTTGCGGTGACCGCCAAACGTTCCCTGCGCCCGCTTGTCAAGCCAACATACCCACTAGGGAGCTTGGCCAAGACTGGCAAAAAAAAAAGAACTCCAGCGTTCGCCGTAACCGTGGCAACACTTGCTCGCAACGAGAAAGACTCCAGCTTCGCCGTAATAGTGGCAACAATTGCTCGGAACGATATATACACGTCATAGCGTACGCCCGTCTAAGCTGATGTCCAATGATTATCACTTCCAAAGAAAAAAAAAAGCTTTAGGCCGAATAAACGTACTTTCTACTGCCTAGTAACAATGATGGAGTAAAGGTCGTCGCGGCAGCGAAGAAGAAGCAAATCGGCTGCAATCGTGGACGTAACCCTTTGTGGTGGTCGTGAAGGTTCCGTGCAGCTTCGCTACCTCAAGTCTCACGCGTAAGTGTGAGATTGCTTCATTTCTTTCTCCTTGACTCCGCCCACCTTTGCTAGGCGCGTGCTCTCACCTGCGCGTTGGCACCGCCCAGCTGGGCTTCACACCCCCACCCCTCTCCCCACTACGCTGCACATGTGCTTCGCCCTTGCTTTACCAACCCCCCTACGCTGCAGGTGGGCTTGGCGCTGGCATCCTTGCTATGCCCTTTGCACATCGCTGCGTCCGCGCTACCACGCCTCGTTCTATGAAAGTCTCGGTCAAGAACAGCTTTGCTGCCAAAAGCCAATTACGAGACACTGCAAAATAATTCGGTATCACTATTCTAAGACAGTTGATGTGAGCGTACTATTTGGCAGCGTCCTAGAAAAACCTTCCGTGGCTTAATATAGGTGAGCGTAGTCCCCCATTTTAAGGGCCTCGTGAAACGGGCTGACGCTTTGGTGAATAGACCAAGTTATTGGACCTATTTTTTGTACAAAAGACACTGGCTTGCACGAGGCACGAGAGTTGCCTTTGGGAAAATGTTTCCGCTTCTTGTCATTTAAAAGTGACGAAGACAAGTGGAGGTAAAGGTAACAGTCACACGAGTCCTCGTTTATAAGCCTTGACGGGTCTTAGCCCTGCCCTGTAAATAAAGCCAACTCTGTGTTTTACGTTTGTAGCCATATTATCGAATTGGTTTCTTTTCGTGAATGATTATGTGGAGCACCGTTTTTCGAACAGATATAAAACATTTATTGTCACCGTTTACTTCTATATTTTTTGTACTGTGCGATAGAAGGTTGGGGGATGTAAGTAGTTATATTAAACATTTATTTACATTAGGTGAATAGTAGGGGAGTTTGTTCAGCCTACTTGGTCCTGGAGTCCGCGATACTGTGTAAATATGGTTTTCCGGCACAGGACACTCAATGGCTATGACTACAGGAAATGTCTTCTGTTCGCCTGAGGACTCTCGCTGCTTCATGAAGAACTGGGCTGCCGACATTTACTGCGTTAAATTTGGAGCAGAAAAAGTAGAAATACTGTCCAACAGTGCCGGCTCTGAACGTCATCGATTTTGGTTACACTCAAATAAAAGGAGAAGGGGACACCTTAAGCTTACTGAGTACCAGGAAGCTCGGTATTCCGGTGACATCAGCGCACGGAAGTGAAATACACAGGCGCACCCATCGACCACACTGTCGTCTTCTGTGGCCGCCACCGCTAATATCGGCATAACTCCGCGGACTTAACACGTCACGCTTTAATTGCTATGACATGTTTCTTTTCTCGTTTTGAAGCCAAGTTATCGCCATGCGTAATTTTTTTAAATAGGAACATACACTAGTAATCTTAGCCGTTCGTGACTATGCGAGCTTGAAACAATTTAAAACTGCGCTCGCAGTGGCGGAGCTTCATTCTGTGCCTGAAAATAACTACGCTTGAGTAGCAATCAGCGTTCCCATTCACAGTCATAATAGCCGAAAGCACTGGTTAATGCCATTGTGTTTTGCTCTTTTACGCTCCTGTCCTAATTCGGAGAACGCCAACCTCACACAATGCAGGTTTCCCACGTACTGTTGCGTACTTCTCGTACTTGCGACACGGGAGAATGAGCGTGAGAACGTCAATAACACGAGCGTATTGCGCGGTCTGTCTCTGGCGCTTCCCTCATCCTTTTGGAACAACATATTGCGTTCTCCACACGTGGACTGTGCGGCGGGTCACGGTGCCATATCTCTCCCTAGACGCGCGCGCTTTGGTGACGAGACACGCATCCCCACGCGCACATTCGTCTCTTTCGGGCGGTAGGATTACGAGAACGTCGATATCATTCGCTCCCCAACCACGTTAAGGGATTTGGCCACCGTTGCAGAAATAACGGCATGCGAGACTTTTAGTGCTCCTTGTTACGAAACTGTGGGCATGTCCTCGCCGATCCTGGCCTTAAGTGGATATGCGTGGCGCTTTAAGTGACCATTATCGACAGAGACAGACAACCTGCCACGTATCTGTCATTGTTCTATTCGTCCTTTCTGCGTGTCTTTCATGACCTGATGACCCCACTGGCGACGTTGTTTTGCAATAAGATCTTTGAAGCTCACGAAGGGACATTAACCTTCCTTCAAAATGGCGACGATTATAACTTGTCTACGTGAGTAAGATATCAACGAAATATAATCTTGAGAGCCTGTGATTGAGCGTTTATTAACAGAGAAAAGTACATTTCCTGTGCTGCAGCAAGATCCCACTTCCTGCGTTCACACTATCTCCTGATCCCCGATTATGTGCTCCGTAAAATCAAGACTACGTTGAAGTCGAACACAATTCGAGAACATACGTACTGCAGCACCCGTTATCCTGAGCAGTTGATATCGCACTTTCGAGCTTTCGTTTCGTTTAGTAATTGTTGCTTCGCAATTTTGACACCTATGAAATTGTATGGTTGCAATTCCATACACACTAGGGAGTTGGCCCGTATTAGTTGCTTTGCCTATAACTTCGCCCGCTTCTATGAGCCGTATACCCCTTTTTATTGAAGTCATGAACCAGTTCGCTCAGCATCGAGCCTTGCTTATCGCGTTTAGTTTATTAAATGGCAGAGCTGCTGCGCCAGTGGTGCTGTCATTGCCTTTTCTAGTACTAACACAGCTATTCGTGGGCTGCTCACCTTACCTTATTACCCAAAGGAGGACAGAAACGTCTTAGTTTCTTGAATGTATGAAGGCTCGATGAGCTATAGTTTGCTTCAGGCCAGCTCAGCCGATAAGGCGTAGTGCTACTCAGTTCCTGGCCACAGATTCCTTTCCAGGACTGATTGATTATGAGGTTTAACGCACCGACGCTACATAGGCAATGACGTGCGTCGTAGTGGAAGGCTCTTGATTAATTTTGAGCACATGGGAATCTTCAACGTGCGCCGAAATTCATTTCCTGGACGCGGTCGCTTCTTATATGATGGTGACTAAAGATAGAAGCATTCGTGTGTTACATATTTTGGCGCATGATAACGGTAACGACGTGCCACCCCCCCCCCCCCCTTGTTTACACCACACCTCTTAGTCGAGCTGCAGTTCGTGCACGTAAACGCATATATTAGCGCTGCACTCGGACTTGTTGCCACTTAAAATGATTGTTCCATATATTGTGATACTTTTTTGTCATATCGGCAGTGACTTTTTTCGCAGTACCAGCCGCAAGTTATGGTAAGTGGAATATTCTTGAATGCAAGCTGATAGCCAGATCTTGGTATTATGAATCTAAAACAGAAGCAGCACTGCTTGAGGTATCCGCACTTGCGATGATGGAAACGTTAAAATAGGGAACCGTTTGGTACAGGCCGTGGGGCGGCGCACATCATCAGTTGGTTTTAAGTAATACGGTTTGAACTAACCCACCTTGTAAATATCAAATCAAATCAAATTATTATTTGGGAATAATTACGTATGCCCACTACGCAACGCAAAAGGAGATCCAAATGTCTCCTGACGGGACCAATGCCTCGCGTTCCCGTCATACTGAGAACAAAACGAGGCTTTTCACTTGACCATGGAATGCAAGCCCATTGAAGAAGATTTACAACAAACTGCGATACATCTCTAAATTTGTGTTATTACCTTTTAGTGCATTTTAATTTTGTTCTGTTCCGTGCCCCTGGCTCCAGCGCGAGGAAGTTTTTTGTTCATCCTGATCGTTTGTTGTGCTCTTATCCCTCCTCTACCAGACACTCTTTTTAAAGCCATTATTTTTTCTTTCCGTACAATCAAATTCAGCAGAAGCTTTCGATCAGAAAAACCTTGAAACGTTCCTTTCCAGAGGTAGACTCCCCAGAAATATGCCCAAGATTTCCTTTGCATTGAATAAAACTCCCAGGATTATGATTGATTGATTGTAGGGTTTAACGCGCCGACGCAACGCAGGCGATGTGGCGCGCCGTAGTGGAGGGCTCCGGGTTAATTTTGACCACCAATGGATCTTTGACATGCGCCGAAATCTCGTACACACGGGCGTTTTTGCTTTTCGCCTGAATCAGAAAATCGGCCGCCACGGCCGGAAATCGAACCCGCGTGCTCGTACTCAGCAGCACAATGCCTTAGCCACTGAGCCACCGTGGCGGGTCAGGATTATGAACCATGCACCAGTTTTATTCGTTTTGTAAGACTTGTATACTTCGTGTTACACTGTGTTTTTTGCAGTAAAAAATGTTTTGCAGCGGGCCCTAAACATTATAAAAATTTTGGCGCAGCTTGCACTAGGGGTGCAAGGCTGGAGAAACAGCACAGCTGGCAGCCCCTCACACTTCGTCGCAGACCCGGCTGTTGCACGTAACATGGGTTTCCGAACTTGTCGCTGAAAGTTCTCCATGACTGGCAGGCCCGGATCGTCTTCTCCGCATGCTCTCACATTGGTCTTAAAGTGGTCCGCGTTAGCACGCGCAAGAACCCACGGCAACTAGCTTAGTGAACTCGGCGTCTGTAGCATAGCTGCCCTGTGCTCCCCACTTCAGGCGCTTAACGCATGGCACTGGCGAGGAGAAGAGCACGCGAGATATCCCGCCCGAACGCTAAGAGCGAGATAGAGATAGAGAGAGAGAGAGAGAGAGAGAGAGAGAGAGAGAGAGAGAGAGAGAGAGAGAGAGAGAGAGAGAGAGAGAGAAACATTAATTGAGGCCTGTGGTCTAGTGGTGCGTGGTGGCCGCCGGTTTGGCGGCCACCACGGGCGGCGGTGACGGTGGCAGCCGTTGTGGCATGGAGTGTTTACACGTCCATGTCCGAGCTTTCCAGAGCACCGTCCCACTTATTTACACGCGGGAAGGGATGTTGGGGGCATGCCGACATAAACTGGACAAGTGTGACGTGGGCGCCACAAAGGAGGCAATTCGGTGAGGGATACTCAGTGGGGTAGATGCGATGTAGTACTGCTTGGCCCGTGAGGGTATTGGTTAGCAGGTGACGCCAGGGGTGTTCCTGATAGTTGGTGATACCTGGATGGTAGTGGCTGTGGTTGAGGCAGCAATGCATGAAAATGTCATGATAGGTTATTAGACGGTCCCTAGCTGATCGGGCACCATGGTGGGGGTGTGGCTAGCGCCGGCACGGATAGTAAGTCCTCGTGCCACATTATGGGCCGTATCGTTCCCTCCCAGACAAGACTGCGCCGGGGTCCAAATGAGTTCGACCGGATACGTCGGGGGATTCTTTATGAGGGTTTTGGACGCCACGAGGGAATTGACCCACAGGCGAAATTTTGGATAGCCCTTTTCGAATCTTTTATTATAATTGCTGGAGTAGGCCGGGTCGTAACGTATTACGTGCTATTGCAGCCTCCTTCGCCGCTAGAGTGGAGGTGGTACGCTGTGATGATACCAGGAAAAGTTGACAACGAGCAAGTGGAAGAACAAGGTCAATCCCCCGAACGCGGGTATGCTCCATAGAGGAAGAAGAGCGTGGAGGAGGAGGAAGAATGAAGAATGAGAGAATGAAGAAGAATGAATGAATGGATGAGATGAATGAATGAATGAATGAATGAATGAATGGCTTTATTGAGCTGGAGGCCGTAGGCCCTGGTTGGGGATTGGGTCAGGAGAAAAAAAAAAGTTTACAGTTAAAAGATCACTGTTCAGTGTTCAAGTCAGAAGACGTAGGAAGAGGGAACGCAAGACCGGCTGGAGTTCGGGTGCCCTAAAGAAAGGCGACATCCACCCGATGGCGACGACCATGCAGCAGCGCTGGGATGTCGCCAGCTCTGCCGGCACATAGCGGGGCCCGCGCCGTAGGGCCGGACACTCGTCCATCTCCAGGCACTCGAGCTTTGCGCCGGTAGCCTGGTCATCGTTCCCTCCTGCGGGGTGGGGTGGTGTGGGTGGAGGGGGGACAGGGGGAGGGGGATGGGCGCCTACGTCGGCGGCGGACAATCTGCTCCCCCCACCAATCGAGGCACCGTGCTATGCGCCGGGGAGCCTTGTCTCGTGCGACCTCTTCGGAGTCGGCGACCTCTTTGGTGCCCCGTTCCTGCCACGGTGTCCAGTCGTATATTTCTCGGCCCATCAAGGCAGCGGTGATACGGCACCATTGCGCCACATACGCCTACGACGCCCGCGACGACGCCACCTTTGGTTGTCGTCACTTCTAGAAATTCGACGCCGGACCCTGAGACTCGACGTCTGACCAAGCAGCATAAACTATGAGCTCGTGGGGTTATTTGGTTCATCTGCCTAGCTGGTAACTGTGGTTGCTGGACGGACTAGAGCGAGTAGGACCTCACTCATTAGTTTTTATGTCTGTACTTGTTAAGTCCGCCGTCTATCTGTACATAAATGTTGTTCTTCCGTGTTCTAGAACCACGTGTTGCCTCTCGTCCTTTGCCGCCCCGTGCGCAAGTCTCGTGGTTCCCACCACCGAACCCTGAGATCATCACATACGCACGGTGAGAGAGGTAATAGGGGGGAAAGAGGGGGGCTATGCGGCTGTTGATAGCCGTGAGGGCGTAGCCATCGTGATGGCGGTATTCTTCCGCGTCAACACACATGATGTCTGGGCGGATGGCTCATTCACCAGTGCTCGCGCTCGGCGTCTTAGGGTACTCAGGGAGCATGTGCCGTGGGAGGGGGCGAATGCTAAGCAGAGTGTTGTCGAAGGTCGAGCTGGCCGACGCCGGGCGCTCCTCACGAGGCGCACGTTCACGTGCGCTCGGTATTTTTTCTACTTTTTGCAAGCTCCTCATCTGGCGCAAGACCACGCGCGAGCCTGGGCGATGCCGACGCTCATCATGGGGCGCACGCTCATGTGCGCTCGGTATTTTTTCTCGGTAGTTTTTTTTTTTTTTTGCGAACGCCAACGGACCCAGCTTAAGCTTTAATAACTCTGCTGTTAAAATCGGTGACGCGAAAACTCAAAACATTTCTGACATATAATAACAGCAAGGAGGCAAAAAAGAATCCCTCAAGGTGTTCCAGTCTCTGGGAGCAAAAAAAAAACACTTATTCCTCCTCCCTTTTACAGTGTTGCGTTTATGTGCTCAGTGCAGTTTAGTGTGTCAGCGTTATGAACTCCGGCTAACACTGTGCTCTGCATGGACTGAGAAGCAACTGGGTCGGAAAGACGTGCGGGCCTTGGGTGGTCAGCAGGCAATGCAGTGAAGAGCAACGCAAGCACTCCGCCACGCAAGGCACCGTGTTTACTCTCCGAAGACGGACGCACTTTGTATCCCTGCGCGGTTTGCATTAACGCGAAATCAGCGCGAAATGTCGCAGGAGGATCGGGACAGTTCGTTCGTTTATAACCGCTGTTGGGCGGCGTGTCAACTGTGGAGCAGCTTACCTTCCAAACGCGGATGTGGCCCACTTTGTTTTCCAAAGGCCACAGAAGGCTATCATTTTTCTTCCTTTATGATTCCGCACGCCTAATTTTTCTTTTTTTTTGTGGAGTCGTTACGCAAATGGGTCGGAAATGCAGTGCTGTAGAGTTAAAGAAAAGTAAGTCGCTGGCTAAGAAAAAAATGTATAGACCTGAAAAAAACGAATGACGTTTTGTGTGGGATGAAACTGGCATGCGTAGTTGAGGCGCTAGCCACAGCGACTGCATAAAAGCGAAAATTGCTGCCCACAGTGTTCGGGTAAGGACGAATGCATGCAATAAATGCAATGTCCTTACCTGTAGTAGCCATGTGAGGATGGGAAGGAGAACACACAAATTAATGAAGCAGGCTACCCAAAAGCACTCGTTTTTTTTTTTTTTATTGCGGAAGTTTGCTATTCAGCATAAGGGGAAATTAAATGTATAGATACACACCGAATTCCCGAAGGAATGGGAGCAGGGGGCCATGATGTGGTCCTTGTATCCACGCCATGAAGTCTGGCGGACGTCCGTAGCGCGGGCCACAGGTGGCGATGGGCACAGCGCGTAGCCTTCGCAGAGCAGGGCAACGCCACACCAGGTGCTCTGCTGTAGCCTGGTCAACTGGAGCTGGGCAAAAGGGGCAGGTGGAGTTGAACGGGGCATGGTATTGAGGAGGCCAGGACCTCGTCACAGCTGGCGTGAGGGCGACTCCCAGGTGAAGACGTCTGAGCAGGACCTCATCTTGGCGAGACAACCCGCCAGGGAGATCAGTACCGCGCGGGGGTATGAGAGCACGCGCGGTGCGCCGTAGACGTTCTTTTGCACTGGCAAGGCGAGCACCGTTTGACGAAGGTGCAAGAGGAGCTGGATATTGCACACAGCACGGGGTGTGTTCCGGCATCTGCAGCCTGCATTGCGGGGTGGCTATTCCGTTGGCGCCAAAAGCACTCGTTTTTGACTTGATTCCTTCTAAAAATGGCGACACCTTTTCTCCTCATCAGGTAGCGGTCTTACTACGTTTTTTACTAATTTCCAAACGATGTTTAAGATCGGGCATGGATGCTGCCGCTTCTAAGGCAGCTAGGTTTTGAGACAATCTGCTGCTCATGATAACGAATGTCGTATTGTGCGGTTATCAAAGTAAAATGGGCTCTGAAATTTATATATACAAACACGGCATTTTATCATTCTTCTCGCATCAACCAGTCTGGCTCGGCATTTTTCCTCAGATTCATTCGTGCTCGGATCACGACCTCCTTATCTTGTGCCGGAAATGGTTCGTGTTATGAGTATTGCTCGAGCCGTCGCGTCTGCCCCTGGCGTACTTGACCGCAATTAATTGCTTTTGCAGTGGTGCAAGCTCAGACATGAGCACACAATCTTGCAGTGGGCGCGTCGCCGTTCCCGTCGTCTCCAAGGAAACGGGGATGTAATAGCCGAATACGAAAATAACCACTCCGGAGCAGCCGCAAACAGCGAAAAATAAAAGAAAAAGTCCAGAGGTGTATGGGCGTCAAGGACAGAATCTGGACCGGAGATGAAGCTTTTGTCACTGCATTTCATATTCTGTTATTGCCGTTTTTCCAAGTGCCACCTCATTTCGACCACCATCAATAAGCATTCGGAGCATGATACAGACAGCGGCGATTGCTTTCTGCTCCTGTGATGCCCCAGCACGCCACGTCTCGCCTTGTACATTGATATCCCTTGCTCGTAGCTGCGCTACCCAAAAACACTTGGTTTGCCTGCGGAATATGCACGAGCCGCTCAAGTTATCAGCCTTTCCTTGCTGACTGTCGTTTCATTTCTACTAATCTCATACTTTTGTTTTCTGTGTACAGCAGATTTATGTGTGTATTCGTACAGTAGACTCTCAATAAAGGGACCTTAAGGGGATATAAAAAATTAGTTCCGTTTACACGAGTTCCGTTTGTTGAGATAGATGTATGAAAGTGCAAATTTATGTGCGCACACACTCTTAATACCATTTCATGGAACTCTAAACACTAGAAGCTGAATGTAGCTGATACTTTTCAGAAAGCAAGAAAACTACAATAGGTTCAGGCACAACTTTCACAAAGTTGATTTGGCAACAATAAGTCGCTGTGCACTACAAAATTCATCAAATATTTTTTTTAGTCCTTGCAACTGCATTTTCAGAGGCTAGAGACAGGCCTCAACTTCGCGAGTCCGTACGAGCCAATAAATTTAGAAGACGGCAACACGGTAATGAAGCACTAATAGCACCACGATGGCACGAACGAGGCGGCAGGAGCTGAGCCCTGTAACCTCGGCGTCTTCAATCGAGACTGAACGACTGGAACAAGAACTGCAATGTTACATTCGCTGCTCCAACACGGCTGACCACTAACGAGACGAGTTACACATACCCAGATGAGCACATATCCCCTGTGGGTATTGTAGAACGCTTTATAATCAAGGCCCAGCTTTGGTAAGGTATTTTATAGTTGAACCAGTGAAGCCTTGGGCCATTTTTGTTACAAAGCATTTAGTTAGTTACTACGTTCCTGCTTCATAAGTCATGAAATGTGGTACAGGTTGGTTCTATACCTTTCTTTTATGAGAAAAGCAGCCAGCTGTTCGTTCCTTCAAAGTGCTTGCCGAGCGCACTCGGCCCGAGCTATCTCTACCGGGGATATCTTTCCAGTGGTTTTTATCAGCACAAATGACTTGCGCAGAGTTGTTATAATCATCCACCTTCCTCCAGGATTTTGAACGTGTAAACTGTACGGGAGCCTCTCTGTATGTCGGCTTATCGTTGCTTTGGTCTTCAAACTTAGGTTTGCGAATGTGGTCCCTGGCTACGGTTCCTCAACCATTATTTGCAGACTTGTCTCTGAGAACCTGAACATGATTATGCTATCCTGAAATCTCAAGGGGCTCACGATTCCCCATTGACTTGGGAACCTGACTTTGAATGAAACTTCCTTAAACCCCACCGGTACTCACGCTACAATTAATTTCAGAGAGATGTCTCCTTGTACGATATTCTGATCTAAAGAACTTCTCCCTCTTCCCATCAAGGATTATCTTCCCGTGCATCCCCGCAAATGTCCCCCGAGAGCTTTGTGTTAGACTCCTTTATTGCATCGCCTCTCAATGCTTTTATAACGGCGCTGTGTCGACTGTATCCAACGCTATTTGGTAATCCATTAAAGTCATGCATGGAAATTTGTTACTTTCTCAGTGTTCACCTGTTACCTGAATGATATCAAATTTATCCACTTTTTAGCAGGTTTTACGAAGACAAGCCTATTCTATTAGTCATTAAAAACCTGTGGTGTCTTCTTTTGGTTGTCAATTCCTTCGTTAAACAACTGAGCAGTGAATGCAGGTTTAAACACCTAAAACTTGCCTAAACATTGCCTAAATATTTGTGGGACTACTGCAAGCTTGCTATTCAGTCACCTGGGGTAGTATCGATGAGAATAATGAAGCACAAAAACCGTTGAAAAGAAAATGGGAGATACGATCAGCATGCCTTCGAGGAACACGTTGGCTAGGTCATTAGATTCACCAGATGTTAAAAACATCCAAAGTACGCCAATATTGCACAAAATGACGCATTAAGACAGGCCGAACTTTTTCCTTTTGGTACACATGCACTACAGAAAAAAAACCACTGTAGTTGTACATTAAACTTTCCATATATCTCATGAAAACCTCAGCCATCGCTCTTTTTGATCCGTCACAGCCACGTGCTATCAGTTGCTATTTCTATAACTGAATTCTTTTTTCTTTTTGCCAGTATAGTTCCACGATTAGCTAGGTCAATCGCTATAAAAATGGACAGTAGCGTCTTCAAAAAAACAACTTTCGAGCAGCGCTCATTCCCTGTAAAATTGTCTGCGAAAAGGGAAGGATCCCCGGACTGCGCAATATTGCGCGTAATCCATGCTGTCCGTTTGTTCACTTTGCGTGTCTTTAAAATAAATATTTTCGTTCAATGATGGAAGAGTGCTTTAAACTGGTTCCCTTTGTGTAGATATCGCCAAAGCCAATGATGGAAAAATTGTTTGAATGCGTTCTAACGCAGATAAGTTACCGGCTTGCGAACAACGTTTTAGCAACGAATTTAACCTTACCTTAGCAATGGGAGAGTTGATAATGAAAACCGAAACAAAGATTAAGCTGTGATCCGACAGGTCCTGTTCTGTGCAACTCGGTACAACTGCAGTTCATGACCAGAAAATACCAAGTTCAAAACTCAGCTAGTGGACCGAGGCATACAAGTTGGCTTATTCACTCAGGGTAAAAGTGCACACGGCCTATCCTATATCCTACACGGTATATCCTACAAACAACTTAATAAAACCACAGGAGTTTGGCCTTTGATTGCTATAGGCCATCGAAACAAATTATAAACAGTACTCAGGGCACGCCTGTTTAAAATACCGGTTTATGGCCGCAAGCTCCTAGCCCAACAGAAAACAAACCCCCCACTTCCAGTGGCCAAGTTGCGACGCACTTTAAGGAGGCGACCCAGCTGTAGCAATCAATTTACTCAGCAGGGAAGGCTTGGAGGGGAGCATCCCGAGTAAATATACGCAGTCCGTCGGTGGCACGTATTGGAGACGCGCTTGTTTACGGCTCAATCTGCCCTGAACGGTAGATAAGCCCGGCAGTCGTACACACCTTGTGTCTAGTTACGACTCCAACCCAGCTGCTGCAACTACAGTCATGACCAGGCAAAATTAAAATAAGGAACAGCTAGAGTGAGAACAAAAACAAGAAGGTTGAGAAAGATAGCCGAATTTACCGAGTATGCTGAATGCTACATATGTGCAACAGTTGCTGGTTAGCTCAGTGTGCAACCGTTGTTTCATTGTTCAACGGCGACTGGCTCAGTGGCTCTAACCCTAGTATTGTGAATACCTCCCCCCCTCTCGAGGCACCACTCGAGGAGATCCTTGAAAGCGATTTTCGCATGTAAAATCATTCCAGTATACTCCACTCAGCCGAGTAGATGAAACACATGGAGTGGAGGGTAGACTTTTAGAATACGGCCATAAGTCACCGTGAGGCTGATCCCGAAGACACCCGAAGAGGTGGTAACGAAGCTGATCCCGAAGAGGTGGCCGTGGCTGCGCCGGCCGTTCTTTTAGATGGCACGAAGAAGCATAAACGCCCGTTTGTCGAGGTTTGGCCGCGCGTTAAGGATCCCCATGCGTCGAAATTATTCTTTACACCTCTGCTAATTCGAGGCTCATAGTTTTAGTGTAGCTTCGGTGCGAAGAATACTGAAACATGATTTTCTTTAAAATGTACGCGATTTGCAACTTACATCTTGTACTAAAGAGTGCACTAGCTTATACTAACGAATTCAACTTTGGCTTTCTTCTAATATTATGAAGTGGCCTATATTTCTAGGGTGGAACAAGCGATTGAAGCTATAAGCACATGGCCTAGAATACGTCTATAAGTCTTCTCCTTCACGTTTTACTTGAATGGCCAATAGATGTTCCCAAGAGATAAAATACAATAAATAACGAGCCATGCTACGCTAGTTGACTAAAAATAGCACTGGTGTTCCTTAAGGCGCCATCACATTCTGAACATCATTCTTGCATTGAGTTCCGGGTCTTGGCATTCTAGAAGGATTCGGGATCACGCAACTGTCATACACGTAATCTGTAGTGATATATGCCTTAGAATATGCGTTAACGTGTTTCCACCGCAGCTGATGACAATACTTTTTTGTAGCTAAGTTTTCCGCCGTGAACTTTGCCGAAAACCGCTATCTAGGAACATAAAATTAAGGGTAAGAACACTGACGTGCTGCTGGATTTTATTTACCCCTTCAGTATATCCGAAGCAGATACGAAGTTTTAACTAATTTGTCATTTGAACATTTGATTGGTCTTGCCCTGTTAACAACAGCCACCTGACACACTGTATGACCAACGGAAGGTTTGCAAAATCTATGCGAAGTTAAAAAAAGCGGTAAGCAAAAAAAAAATCGAACAAACGGGAATAAAGAACACTGTTGTCATTTATCGGACGGCATATCTTGGATCAAAAAAATAAAATATCGTACAGAAATATACCAAACGACAGAAAGAGAAAGAGAGAGAAAATGTTTATTGCCAGCATTTCTGATGCCCTTGTAAGAGTAATTCCCTCTTCACAGAAATCCATGAGCCATATTAGCATCGACCGCTCTTCATGTGAGCAGAGCTGATCCGACAGGCAGGGGCATAACGGCACTTACGACAAAGATTCAAAAGGTACTTGACACGGCTGATTCTGTCACGTCAAATAACAATCCGAGGAAATGAAAAGTGCCCAACCTAAAAACTAAGCACCCACCTGATTTAGGCTTGAGGTCGAAATCTTCGGTTGAGTTCGATGTGCATGACCATCCCTACTGTATACGCACACGGCAGCTCACAGCCAGAAACCTCATCCACTATGCTCGGCGTGGAGATTCTGACGTCACCGTGGGGTTGAGGTCGACCTCATGACGACGAGACCTTACGAGGTTACCCACCTCTGCTCCTGGGTCTCATTTCTAGCCAGACATTCGCCCTGATTTCGGAGGCCGCCTTTCAGAGTAAGTGCAAACACCACTGCTCGTTTCGCGTCTCTTAATATAGTGCCTTCAGGGGCATTTATATTGTTCGCTAAATTGTAAATTCCCGCCTCGGCGACTCCTGAACTTTAGAGAAACAAATATAACTTCTCGTCGAGACCTTGTGTCAACAAAGTGACTAGGTTATATTGCGAAAGACCTTTATCCGAGCATGTCTAGTCTACTCCTCATGAACTCCAGCTGCAGTGCTGTATCTTCGGTTTGAAGCGCTGGAGGCAAAATTGTGCCTGCCAATTTTTAACCCTCCGTCGCCGCAACTTCGAAGTTTGCGAAACATTGCGACGTTCTGCACGCAAAGTCAATCGGGTGATACGCAATGCTAATAATATTGACGCGGGGCTGAAAGACGTCGATCTTTTGGTATCTCAGCCATGGCGCATTCGTGTGCACTGTAAAAGTGTCTGTCGGCTTTTACCGTGTCCAATTGGTGCAGTATAACCAGACGCAGTGTGCGAGTACCCTAACTCGGTTGATGCAATTTAGGCTCTTCTTTAAACCATTTTTGAAGCTCAAAACACCTGTAGAAACGTGTTGAAACCATGGAGCTTTTAATCCCAACAATCTCGCCTCCATTGGTCATTTGTCGCTCGCAATCAGTTCTTTATTTGAAGGGGAATTTGCAATGGCAGGGATCCCTTCGACATGTTGTCAACAGTTTTTTTTTCACTTTTTTTTTCAGTCCTTGCGCCAGTCTTCAAGACATTCCCGTATTTTGCAGCGAAGCTTTCGCTGGATGGAATCCAACATACCACGAGGGCGTTGTCGCTTGCCACCTGCAATACAACCAGCAAAAAAAAAAAACCCTACCACCTGTTCCGTCGTTTTCACGGTACGGGATACGCCAGGAAGCCCAAGCCTTTTAATTGTCTTGATTGTGTTTGACGCAAGACATTGCAAAGAAACTAGATGTAAGACATCCCGTTTGTTCTTAACGATTATGTTGACGAGGGATATCTGCAGGGCTGCTAGATCGTCGTAGCCAGAAAAACGCGCATGATAAGGATTGTCTGGAAAGGGTGACGAACGCTTTGCACCGAAGGGAATTTTTGTAGCAAAAGCTGCCGTGAAGTAAACCCAGCAATGCCAGCTGATGTAAATAATGACGTCCCGTGCATGTACCCGTCATGCGTGCATTCTAAGAAGTCCCCGCAAAGCGTTTTTTACCGCAGTGCTTCACAATGACCAATCGAAGGGGCCAATTGTTTAAATTCGGGGAATGACGTGAACAAGCATTCAATTTCACTGAAAAGGCCCATCATGCAGGGCCATATTCACAACCCGAAACGCCATTTCACACCTGGCGTGTTCTCCTGCGCACATGAACTTTTTTAGATAAGTCAGGAGTTGGACTTCATCATTTGCCGAATTTGTACACTTGGTCACTTCAATTGGTCCTTCTGGAGCGCTGTGGCGAAGACGACCGATGGCGACTCCTGAAGTGCGCGTAACCGACCATTAGTCTTTCACGTCACCCTATAGAGTTGTGCAGATGAAAAGACTAGCAAAGGTTTACCCGAGGCCATTGCTATGAAACTAGCTCGTAGCGTCCACTACGACAGCAAAAGGAGACAGCGAGAGAGAGAGAGAGAGAGAGAGAGGCTCGTTTTAGAAGAGAAGGCCGAGATGTTTGCCGGAATTAGACACCGTGCGGGGAAAGGGGGGAGAGGAAAAAAAAAACGCCCGACAGATTACAGGGCAGAAGAAAGAGGAAGAAAGAGAAGAAATAAAAGAAGAGAGAAAAATAACAAAAAGAGGGACGCTCAGGTTAGTCCTCGTTCAGTCCTCGTTCAGTCCTCGTTTTTTGTGCGCTCAGGTTACAGTCATGAATTGTCGCCAACTAGCCCGCGTTTCAGTGTTATTTGGAATAAAAATCCGTCTTCTAAACTCTAGATCACTGCAATGACGCCCACCTCGTCCAAATAGTCAAACAACGCCGGCAGTACTTTGCGTTCGGCTGGTGAAGATGGTCAGGGATCAAGAAGTACTTTCAATGTCATTTGTCCTGGACTGAGGTGCTCTAGTTCCTCCACAAGACTGCACCTTGCATGTATAGATGGGGAACATTCAAACAGCAAGTGCTCCATGGTTTCCAGCGACCCGGAGTTGTCGCAGTATGGGTTCGTGGTGACTCCAAATCGAAAAAGGTGTGATGTGACTTCGTAAGCGCTGCGTTGAGACGCAGTTGGTCGTATAACGCCTCTAATAGGCCTGGAAGTTCCTCTGGCAGCCTTATTCTGAGCTCAGGCTCTATGTAGCGTAAGAAGGCATGGTGGTGCTCTGGAAGGGACCAGAGGCGGTTCCGTTCTAATAAAACGACCGCCTTCACCACAGCCGTGGCATTACGCTTAGGGAAGGAAATCGTCCTCAAATTCCGCATTTCCAGGCCCTTGCGAGCAGCCTCATCCGCCTTCTGGCTTCCTAAAACACCACAGTGACCGGAAAGCCACTGAAACTTTATGCGGTGTCCAGCGTCGTTGGCAAGGTGGTGCAGGTATATGATGTCCCGAGAGGCATGTTCATGAATGATGAAGCAATCGCTGTGTTGCAGGCTCTGGAGAGCCGCCTTCGAGTCCGTGAAAACAGTCCATTGTTTTGGCCCCTGGCGTAAAATGTAGCGTACAGCTTCCTTGATGGCGTGCAGCTCGGTGGTCATGGATGATGTTGCGCGCTCGAGGTGATAGGAGAACGTCTGTCCAGTAGAAGGAGTGAATATTCCGGAGGAACTGCGCTCAGGCATGCAGGAGCCATCGGTGAAGATGTGGTTTGCTTCAGAGTACAGCCGGATGGCGACAGCGATGGCGTTCCTGCGGGCCAGCGCACTGTTTAGACGCCCCCGGCTCCAAGCGCAGAGAACGTTACACACACATGAATTGGGGCCTCCTTCGGCCAGTCGCTTCTTGGCGCTGCGGGCGCGAGACCGGGAGGCCAGCGTTATCTGCCGCAAGATAAAACACAGTGGCGCGCTATTTGAGAAGGGGCACCAGCACCAGCACCCCGAAAAACCGGAAAGAGGGTCGAGGAAAGCTTCCTTTCAAAACAACGTCGTCTAACCGGTGCGTTCGCTATTAATTTAATGTGCGTATTCAACATGGGCGTTCAACAAGCCAGCTAGGTTGACGTTGATCGGCCGGGGCCGGCTAAGGTTGATTTTATTTTTTTTTAGCCTTAAGACTGAAACCAAACAAGCGATCTACCTTTAGAATAATGTATTTTTTTTTATCACGAGAAAAATATTCACAGATGTTTCGGTTGCAGAACTTCAGTCCGAATTTCAACTCTCGCTCTAACTTCAAAAAAAAAATTGCCACTGGTCCTCAAAAAAATTTCCACTTTGTTATTCGGTCCCGTTTCTTAAACTAGACGAAGAAAAAAAGGACTCGCGGGTACTTCGCGAAATCCCTGCATTTATTTTGCGCGTGGCACCAGATCCAAAACTTCCTCAGATTATAGAACACCTGTGTATTACTAGTGGAATTTCCTAACGTAAAACGCGTTTGTCCATTAAACGCGCTAGCTTCGCAGTCGTTCGGCCCTTGAGGCCAAACGCAAATGTGAATTTATGGATAAAAGGGAGAGAATTGACGTTTAATAGAGCAAACGGTGACCGTGGGCAGCTTTGCTCAGCGTGACTGGAGCTGGTCAGCAAGATCTCTCACTGCTCGGGCGAAGGGTGGGGATTAGGGGTGAGCGATATGGTGTTTTGGCAGGCCCACAGCATGTGGTATGTAGTATTAAGAGAGGGGCAGAAAGGACAGGTAAGGGGATATTAAGCAGGAGAAATATAGGGGAGGATGGATGCGTTGTAATAGGTGTTTGTTTGTAAACAACGCCAGACGATTGCTTCCGCCTTGGTTAGTTGAGGGTGAGGTTGATGCAAGGTTAGGCGAAGGTTGCGATAACTAATAAGTGCGACGAAATATCTGACACATGCAGTTTAGACTATTTCCCCTTCTTTTTGACCGATCGACGTGCTGTGTGAACCACCAGTACATTTGTTAAAAGAAGCAGGGAACGTCTACCTCATTGTCTGTTATAGGGGCCAAAGAAGGAAATCAAATAGCGACGTATCTACCTACATTCCTTGTACATGTCCAAAAATATTTCGTGCTATTCAGCAAAAAGAATTCGTGCTCTTCTTTTTAAAATATCGGTAATTCTGAGGCACTCATTTAAAAAAAACCGAGAAAGGATTTATTACTAGGCTACCCCTTCTGAAGAGTACTGCGAGTGTTAAAAATGAAAACACCGTGAGAGGGAACCACCAGCCCTATTCAGAGATAGACATCTGTGAAAGCGAGGATAAATGAAGATCTGAGACCTTTACGGGAGTACATTATCACTGACCACCGCTACACTATCCCAGTGGCTCCCTCGATGTAAACATGTAGTTGTCGTGTGTCTGGCGATACTGAACAAGCCTTTAAAAATTGTGTTTCGAATAAATGTATTTTATTACATAAACTCCTTCTACTGTGATTTGTGGGACAAGTTGGTGAACAAACAAAACTCCTTACTGGAGCATATAAGTTCCGATAGCATCATTGAAGAGCTTTTCACATTTGAAATACAAAAAAAATGCCTGGTATGGTGAGCGGTTTTCTCTCATCAGGTTGCACTTCTTCGCAAGCATGTTCCCGCGTTTCCGGTCATACCCAGGTACTCCCTATATCAATCGTAACAAATACGTTGGCGGCGTGTGGGCATGGGGAAATAAGCTTTTGGACCCAAATAAAATTCTAAATGGTTTAGCACGGCTCGTAAAAGGCACGTCAATCAGATCATGCGTTGGCCTTCGTGTGGCGCCTCGCTGGCATCAGCCTTTGTAGATTTCCGCCACATGTGCGAAAACAACGCGTCCGAGGCCGCCTTTGCTTACGGCAACAACGCTTTTTACGTGGGCCAATTTGATTTCCAGTTTTCTACGTGCGCCAGCAACCACAGGATAATGTCCAAATAGGATAAATTTGTTTGTCCTTACCGTAAATCATTTATCATCATTATTAGTTTTGTTTTTCGAGAAGCGGAACGGAAAATTGAGGGCTTTTTCTTTCTTCGCTGGCGTACCGTATTGTACGAAGCTTGTCACGTTTTTTTTTTATATATAATTCTCAAAATGGGCCTGTGGAAGCTCAGCTCTTAAACAGTGAATAGCAGAAGCGGAATAAACGGCAGCAATTTCTTGGTAGTGCTTGAACATATGTCGCAACTTCTAGGAACTATAATCGTATAGTGAACCTACAGGTATTCTCTCACCTATAAACAGATGCACATTGGCCCGCATGCAATTAATATGTACAATATGTGTAGTGCGTCCTACTTGAACAGGTTCCGGTCCCGGTGTGTTGAGACAGCTACCGGCAGCGCTCTTTGGTTACGCGGGTGTTTCCAACTGCTCCAACTATTCCTAACTGATGCTCACGGCCTAAAAAAACCAAGAACGCCTACGCTTGTGTCGCTTAAAATGCGGGTGCGAGATTTTATGCGGTTCCGTGGTACTGCTTAGTATGCGTGAGAATGTGACGGTTTCAGTGTTTTGAACCTTACCTGTAAACAAGCTGCATTGTCAATATTTATGTGGGACGTATAATATCCCGAAGTGAATATAAATGGTACATCATGACGCATGAAAGAGGCTTAGTAGCTGCTTCCTTCACTGCATTATGTAATGTTATTTTTTCGATAAGCGGCCACTCTTTCAAGCGTACCGATGGAAGAAAGCCGACATCTTGTTGAAATGTTAATTGCAAAAATGATGCAACGGCTGTTGGACACGGTAAATGAGCCCTGTAAGGAGCTCCAGACGACACCTGTAGAGGGCATGCTAAATTTAGTGTAATGTGTAGCAGCTCCATTTCAGGCTGGAAGAAAGATTTGAGACAACCTGGCCTTAAACGTGAATTAGCAGGTGAATAAATGTCGCTTAGGAGAAGGGGGCGTCTCCAGCCATTCGCTGAGAAACATCGCTCGTGGTCGGCAGCCTGCTGGAAAAAGTGGTGTTGAGCGACGAAAGACATTCTCCACACGCTCGGATCAGTAATACCGTTTGTGGCGGCTTCTGAACCAGCATAATTTTTGCCTTAAAGGAACGAGCTGCTACTCATTACGTCTTTTCGATATATATATATATGCAAGCAGATTACTGAAATTAAAAATAAAATTTTAAACGGTTTGTTTATATTTATTATTTTAAGGGATCGCCAAGAAACGTGCATGGTCTGCGACCCGCGGGCGCTGCGCGGACGACGTGTAAAGCACGCTGTCGCGTGGAGATTAAGTTCGTATAAAAATAGAGAGCGGCACTTTAAGGCCCAGTATTACTGCGTCGCAAAAGAAACAGTAATGCTTCTCTTTATCCTAAATGGGCCGTTGCCGGATAGAGGCATTGTATTAAACACGATGGAACTCCCGCGCAGCACTTCCAACAGAGGGATTATGACTCGTGAATGGCCTCCAAACAGCCCCGATTTGAACGTCACGGAAAACATCCTGGCTCTCATAAAGAAGTCGTTGCCAAAAAAAAAAGTACTACCAGACATCTAAATTTATGTTTTGATGCGAGAGAGGCGATGTCGTTGCTCCGTTGTTTAGGAAGCAGTTCTTGAACGGACCTGCTCCATTCACTATATCCTTGCTTTCGAAGCCTTGGTAGTGAACAGAATGAGCCACACTAACAGCAACTGTTTTATAGACACCCTGAACTGCACAGACACCAAAAAGAGGTAATTACTTTTTCTACTGAATCTGCATGCAGTGCACGCTATGGATTCCATGAATGAGTAGAAACTACGTTACCAGTTATCCGTGCCTTGCACGCAGTGCTAACGTTTTGTGAGACTCGCACTGAAGTTTCGCTTCGTACGGCAAACTGAGAAAGAAACAGATAACTGCAAAAAAGTGCATCAATGCTTGCGTTCCTTTTTTCGTTTGTTTGTTAACAACCTCACAGGCTGGCTACAAAATCAATAATTGAAGTCTTATGATCTTCACAGCTTAAACAAACCGTTATTTTCTCCCGACTTTTGTTATCACGCCGTTACCTAGATGCTCTTTTTTTTTCTTTTCAGGTAGGGCGTAGTGGTTTGAGCTACTGTAAATGTGACTCTTTATAACAGAATCAGGGCGGTGACGATTACGTATGCTGAATTCTATGAACGCATGCAGCGAGGGGCACGCGATTTTCTTCTACAAAGAAATAAGCCCCAAGGACACCTACGGAATCCTCAAGTGTTGGGAATGCAAACGAATTAGTGTTTGATTGAAGGTTGGAAATGTTTTCTATCCGCCTCACGTTGTCGAAGGGATTTCTCCTCTCACCGCTTTAGAAGCTTCGCTTTCCTATCTAATTCTGGTTTGCCGCTTCGAATGTCTTCAATCTATCTCCTGCGCGTTGCTCCGCTGCTCGGTCCTGCTGCCGTGTAATAGGGCAGTTAACGACGACGGACAGTTTTTCTCCCTGTGTGTTCACTCGCTTGGTTCAGTTTCGCTACTGTTTGGTTGGTTCGCTACTTGGTTGGGTCACTACTGTCGACTTAAAGGGACACTGAAGTGATTGTCCGGATTGGCTAATTGTTGTCCGCAGTCCATAGGCCATGTTTCGACGTCTCTGAGTGCGTTTACGCGAATTTATGTGGTACAAAAATCAATTCGAAAATGCTGTCCTCCTTTCTGCATCCTCGCCCATTTTCTGTGGCGTTTTCGTGTGACGTCAGGAGGAGATGACTTGGCTTGACTGCGCTACTGCACGGCTCGCCGACCTTCCGACAAAGTCAGTCGACCCAGCGTTTAGTCCGCCGGCCGCCGACGAGTCGTCGCAATTCGTTCGCTCAGTTGAAACTAAGCCACGACACGTTTGTGGATGGAAGAATTTGCCCTTTGTTACTTCGTTAGTTTGTACACTGTATCAAGCTCCAAGTCCAGGTCGCTCCACGCAAGCGCTGCACAAGCGCACATGCGACGCTTCACTGACTGGTTCTCTAGTAGAAAACCTAGGGCCACTTGAAGGCAGGAGAAGAGTCAGCGAAGTCAATATAGGTACTAAGGAAATAAAATCAACTGAAACTTTTACCGTACAGCGTAAAACTAGGAAGCAGGAAGCACTTTTTTGCGCATGGGTGAACAAGCACAGCGATCAGCAGCACGACTACGCATCTGCTACCGCTTTTCTGTCTAAGAAATGCAATTGCTAGACGTGAGATTTTGTAGAAATTTGGGGGACGCTTACTGCACGAGCGATTTACAACAAATAGTCACCTCAGCAGCTTGAAATGCTAAAACTAAATTAACGTGTAAACTGGTTATACATGATATACCTTATATTTCCAGCGCTGACAGCGCTGGCCCGTGGCTGAGTGGTCTGCAGCGCTAGGTATGATATTTTGCAAGTTACAAGTTCAAAACCCCCGAGGATACATTCTTTTTTTTGTAAGTTGACTTTGTCACTTTTGGCCTATGTTTTCTATACTGACTTCCCCATTTTTGGGCCGTAACGTGCACTGCTCCACGAACTAGTCCACAGAACGCGCGCAGGCTGACACTGACGCGCTAGCGAGTTCGCGTTGGCGTGCTCTTGCCATAAGCACCGACTGCTTGCGGGCAGTGGGCACAGACCAGAATCAACAGACCCATGGCCTGGTGCGAACACGCTTTTTACGATACAGGCTTGGCTGAGGCAAGCTCGCAATATGGGGGAAAAGCGCATGGCATTTGCGCGTCTGCGGTGACGCGGAGGGCGTTCATCCGCTGCGTAGGCCTCGGATTGCCACGATTCCAAGCCGTCCTGGGAGGCTTATCTTAGGCATTTTACAGCCGAAAACATAGCAGAAGCGCGGTACGACGATTACTGAGATATCGAGAATTCCCATCCAACGATGTCGTCGGATGTCAAGCATGTTGTTTTACAGAACCGAAACCGAAACTTGTTTGAAGGATAATCTTGGACATCAGCCAATCACGGTGCATCTCCTCCCGTCGTCACATAGCCTTTTGTTGGTGGGGCCGCCGCAGACCGCGCATGGTAGTTTTTCTTCTTTCGTGCTTTATAAAATAATTACCGACCTATCAACCGGATAAACGATGATAAGTGTGTTAATTTGAGCCAGTCTCGTAGTGCAAGCAAAAACGGGAGCTTGACAAATTCAGTTCAGTGTCCCTTTAAAGCTCGCCCAGCAGAACGCCTCGCTCTACAAAACGCATCCCAAACACGTGGTTTAGGTTCATTTTCAGTGCTTCTGATGTTTCACTTCTTCACGCCTACGCCGGCGGCGGCTTTCCCCTCATGGTCAAATTTATTGATTTCGCAGAAAAACTATATATGCCCCTACCCCCATAAAAAGGCAAGACGGCGTCGGTACCCGGAGCGGAAAAATCGGCACAGTGCGTCTAAATACGCCGCTGGGCACAAAAACAGTGACTCATCGGCTGTGAACACTGACATAGGGAGGAAGAACTCCACTGCTAAGGCGTGGCGAATGCTGAAATCACTAATCCTTCCTTTAGTCTCCTCGATGGTATCATTGTCGGCCAAGCTTATGTCGCCACTTCAACCATTCGACATTTTAGTTTTCACTGTATGCCATTGCAGCTTCAGGCGGGTGCTCGCTTCGGCTGCCACCCTCATCGTTCCGGTAGGCAAAAGGGATGTCTCTCCGCTGTCACTAACACGGCTGGGGACCACGGCACCAGCGGACGCCTAGTTGTCACGGAAGGTCACTAAACTAACTCTACGGGAGAAGGTCAAGCACTCTGTCGCAGCGTAGAAGGGCCACAAAATTACAGGTGGCTAAAGGCGCCGCGGAGACACATTTGAATCCAGCCGTCACCGGAAAGACACTAAAGTCGACATGAGATAGGTAAAAGGTTCCACCAGTGGCAACTATAATGGGTTTATGATCTGCTCAGATTCGTCACCACGGAGGTTGACACCTACCCCATCACGGTAAGCTGCTTAGCTGGTTTATTTCGGCCTTTGCCCAATCCATTTTGAGAGGTGGAGCCACACTCAAAGGTTTCCTAGGGTAGGGTATGGACGTGAGGTTCTGCCATGATCAGCTCACTGTTTGGCAGTTTCGATTTGGTCCTCACATAGACAGACGAGTGCCCAAAAAAGCGTTGACAACGCAAGAGACAACGCCAGGAACACGTGCCTTCGCCTCACCGCCGGCACAAGAAAGAGCAGCTTAACCGCTGCTGTCAGCAACAACTTCAGCTACGAGAGGTCACTCCTACCCATCAGACTCACGAAAACACCAACTACAGGGAATTTTGCGAAGCTTGCGAATAACTGTACACATGTTTGTTGAATCACGGAAAAGCCCCTCACTGCATCCTCTCCATAAATTTATATTGGATTGATTGTCGCAGAAAAAACTTCGGGCCACATAACATCCCACAAGTTAAAATGGTGAAGTATTCAGGCCCCCGTACGTCAGCCGAATGGATGAGCGAATCTTGCATTTGTCCACCTTTCTGAACACTTCCGATGCTTTCCGATCTTCATCTGCACGACCAAGATAAGCTATTTCACGCCTGGGTGGCACGGAAAAGCCGGCTTCGTCGGTAGCAGCCACCGATCCCCCCCCCCCCCCCCTCCCCGCGTTGTAAGGCGCTGCACCAGCAGACGGCACGTGAGCAAGCGACGCATCCATGGTGAACCTGACGTCGTTCTCGACCAGCGCTACGGACTATAAAGTTTCCTAATACGCCTCAGCTTGCGCTCGCTCCTGATACGCGTGTAATAGATGCGCTGCTGTATCTGTGCCAGGCGTACTCCTTATTGTCTACTACAGCAACGCTATCACGTTCCGCGCTTAAAGGCAAAGCCTAGCCGCTGATCAGTTGGTGAAAGAGGGCCTTGAAGTGCCCATTACTGTCTGCTCAAGGCTACGGGGTAACGTGGTAGCATGGTCTACATTGCTTACGGACACGTGAGCAGGGATATAATAATACATAATCGTTCACATTGTTGGCTTGCGTTCTATCTACATCATTCTTCTTGGTCAACGTCTCGGCGAGTGTGTGTGCCCGAGTGTTCAGCGAGGTGCATCTTCTGGGCGAGCAGAGCGTTGCATGTCCTTCGTGCTTTTATAAGGACCACTGCAGGCTTGAAATAGCAACCACAATTTAACAAAAATATTTAATGTATATCATCATGGCCTCTTTTTTGTGTATTTAAGTAAAGAATCAATCACCAGATCACGACAGCTAGCTCTCAAACGCTGCACAGCTATTAACGAAATACATTTTGCCTAGTAGCCGAGATACTCTTTGCTAACTGTACACCTATGTTTTGTTTTCCTACACTGAAAGGTTTGCATAAAAAAAATTGCGCAGCTTGCACTGGCGGTGCAAGGCTGGAGAAACAGCTGAGCTGGCGGCCCCTCTCCCTTCGTCGTAGACCCGGCTGCTGCACCTCACATGAATTTCCGAACTTCCCGCTGAAAGTCCTCCATCGGCCGCAGGCTTTCACATCTGTCCCAAAGTGGACCGCGTAAGCGCACGCTAGAACCCGCGGCCAAGTCTAAAATTACTCCCACCTCCCCTCGCGGGAACCCCTGAGTAGATGCGACGCATAGGGGGTTCCGTTGTTGTTCCCGTTCGGTTGATTCTCCCATCGCGTGAAACGTGCCGTGAACCCCCTGCCGCGGCTATGACGCAACGTGGCGCGCTATGCGCAACACCAATCCACTTTAATCCAATCCAATCCAAATCCAATCCAAGCCAATCCAATCCAATCCAATCCAATGCCCTCGCGAGGGAGTGTCCGCTATCGGAGAGGAGAGGGGGTGAGCGGCGGAGAGCGCAGCTTGCGCGGCGAGGAGAATGGGGGAGGGGTGTGGACGGACAAAAACGCCGTATGGAGGGACAAGGCGAGTGAATGAGATGCAGTCGCATCTAAAACCAACGCTCGCGCTACGGACCCAAAGGAAATGCTGTCCGCCGGAATGCGATGTTATCTCAGTCGAGTAGACGCCGATTTCATAACGCGAGGGACCTGCGTTCGAGTCCGACCACGGGAAGCGTTCACATGTTATTGTTCGCCGCCGCTGTTAACCCCCTACCCCTCGTGTGTTTTGGGTGGCCCAGTAGTTAGGTTGGCGGCTGCACGGAGTAAAGGTCCCGGGTGCGATTCCCGGAACCTCCTTAACCACATGTTTTTCTTGAGGCTTCGAGGTTTTTAAAGTGCGATGGACAGAAAATGCTGGGCCTGAAAATTCTGCTGCTTGAAGCTTATTTTTTTGTTATGGGTCTGTGGAGACCGTTACCGACCATAAACTCACATGCGTGACCCTCCAAATTTAACCTCATTTATTTATTTTTTTTTTGAAAAAAAAAGATGTTAGATTCCCTGTATATTTCATGGCATGCGAGCTCGTTCTTTCAGAGCGTGCAGTTATGGGAGCGTTGTCGCTCTCAACACGAACGAAGTTGTAACATGATTCCGAGACTGCTTCAAAGCGAAATAAAGTCCCACGGCAGTGAAGAAGCTCTTCTGAGCGAGAAAAAGTGAACCGCGTAGGCGAGAACAAAATAAAACGCGAATCGGAAAAGAGGTTTCTTATTATTATTATTCCGAGGAGATATGTTTCCGGTAAATTTGTCTATTCTTGTTGCTCGTTTGGTGGTTGGTGCTTAAGTCTGATGAGACCATGTGAGTAATGTAAAAAAAAAAAAATCTCGTAACTCACTCTTTTTTATGCGTAGCGAGTGTTTCCGGCTTCGCATTAGCACACTACGGGGACGTACTTATGACAAGTGTAAGTTGAATAAATAAATCGTGGGACGGATTTTCAGACGTGCTCGATTCTCTTAATTGCGTGTTTGCTGAGAGCGATTCCGGATAAATTACTGGTGCCGCTTCCCCACGTTTATGCAATGGAGCCATTAAACTCGCCTACCCACACCCCAAAGTTTCTTCCGGCTCTTCCCTGTTGCTGGCTTGAACTTTTTATCTGTCTTCGTTTAATTCCATTTTTGTTCTCCACACACTGTTCGGACGTTGATGACGTCGGCATTCTCTGAGGCGTTCAGCGTCGTGCACTTGCGAAGGATAAGTTGCTAGAAACTTCCTTAAAATTGAAGGGTCGTTTTCTTTTCCTGCGCACCCAGTGTTGACTTTAACTCTAGCCGTTATGTGCTTAGGTTGTAGGCCCTTATGCGGGCTTTCTGTGAAACGGAGAAGGCAAAGAGGGACTGAGAACGCAGAAAAGACATTAAATAGCGCGACTCGGTCGATATCTCCCGGGGCGGGTGATCCCGACAACAAACATTGATTGTTTTATATTCAAAGCTTTTCCCCAGTTCTGGTCTATTCGACTGCGTTATAGTATGTTACGATGGATAGAGTGTTCGATGATGTGGAGCATGTACAAATAATATAATACCAACTCTGGTACTGCATTGTTCAGGCTGTTAACATCGACAGCGCTCCTTAGCGATAGAGGCAGATTGTCTTTTCGTTTTGAAGAAGCTTACAATTTAAGATATATATGCTTAATACAAAAACTCCTTAGGGTGCGCAAATTACCCAAGCTTGGCAGAAATTGTCGTCTTCGAGGTTTATTAATTAGAGAGCGGGGTATCTTTAACGCAGAAAGCGTTTTCTATCTGACAGTGACGTTTTAAAAGAATAAATTACAGGGAAGGGATTATAATCCTACACACAGTTCAATTAAATGTCCCCAGCAAAACATTTACTTCGTATAACTTTCAGACTTCGCATAATTTTGATTTTATTAAGTGGAAATCTTTGATTTTGATGTTTCAAGGCCGCGTTGTGAGGTACAGAAAAGCGTTGCGAGAATTAGAATCTCGGAGCGCCGAGAAACGCAAACAACTAGGATGGTTCTGAGGAAATGCGAGGGTCCGTAGAACGTTCTGGAAGCGCCTTGTAAATGTTGCCGCGTGAGCTCAAAGGCCCATTCCCCATCCCTATGGGGTGTTGATGAAGAAGGCCCTCCTGACGGGCGACGAAGATCGAGAAAAGTACTCCACAGCGGAAGAGGCTGTAGCAGGTCTAAATACCGCTCGTCGTAACCGCTGTCAGGGGGAAGTGGATATGAATGAAGCTGCGGCAGCGGCCTGGTGAAAGTAGCACGAACATTCAACATAAAGTCCAACAGGACATCAACGGCAGGTCCACCTAGGCCTTCGTCTTCCCAATCTGAGGCGGAAGCATCCCGTTTTTTTAGATGCGACGCTCAGAGCATCTCTTGTCGGCGGCCCTGTCCTTCCTGCGTGCGTCCGTTGTTGTCCGCGGCGTGCGTCCGTTGTCCGCAGCCACTCCCGCTCTCCTCTCCGATAGCGAACACTCTCTCGCGAGGAGCATTGGATTGGATTCGATTGGCTTGGCTTGGCTTGGCTTGGCTTGGATTGGATTGGATTGGATTGGATTGGATTAAAGTGGATGGTGATGGATTGTGTTGCGTCATAGCCGCGGAAGACGCACTGGCGCCGGCGCGTGCCCAGGTGAGAGCGTGTGCGGCCCAGCGCGCTCTCACTCCGCCGGTGGGCGGCGCTGCGCGCGGTGCTGCGCATGTGCAGTACTCTCTCTCTCTCTCCGTGGTTTCCTCTCCTTCGGGCGCGCTGCGCATATATAGTGCCTAGAATATAACCAGTGTGCCGCTCTCCGGCGGCCTTTCAGTCGACGGTTGCTCTCCGCTTGCGCTTGAACCCCCCCAGCGTCGCATCACACCAGGGTTCCCGCGAGGGGAGGTGGGCGTAATTTTTTTTCTCTTTTTTTTGAAGCGATGTTCATGCTAATATACATTTCAGATTATTCCTTTTGAGGAAAAGAGCAAAACCAAAGGATGCGTTTCAGTCAAAGCAGCTGGTTTAGTAATACAAATTTTCCTCTTCATTCATGAATGCAATTCCGTACCTTTAACAGTGACGTCCAAACTACATGCGGGGAAAAGCCGCTGCAGCTGTTACGCTAGTATAAAATATGAGATAATGCTCATATGTTACCCTACTAGGCCATAATAATACACGCAATATGACGTGCAAACCAGTCTGTTTTTATTTAACCAGCGATAAAAAATGCTGTCAATTATTAAGATCCGATGATGCGAAAACTCATAGCCGCTGCATTATGTCCCTGTACGACCTCGGGTCGATGTACACAGCGTATGGTAGTGTTTTGACGGCATTGCGACATAGGTGCCCCTTGTTGACGAACCAATTGAGTTGTTCAACCGACTTACTCCGGTTTATAAACAGGAATTGAACCGTTGGACGAAGCACTCTTCTACAAGTGTTTTAATTTCCTTTCTTGAACAGGTCAGATAGATATCCAAGAGAATAAATTGCTGGGCTCGTTGGTTCATAGTGTACTTAAAGTGGAACTAGAGAAAAGGACACAGGACCCGCCGCGGTGGCTCACTGGCTAAGGCGTTGTGCTGCTGAGCATGAGGACGCAGGTTTGATTCCCGGCCGCGGCGGCCGCTTTTCTGATGGAGGCGAAAAGCAAAAACGCCCGTGTGTGCGAGATTGCGGCGCACGTTAAAGATCGCCAGGTAGTCCAAATTAATCCGGAGCCCCCCACTACGGCGGGCCTCATCGTCTGCATTGCGTCGGCGCGAGAAACCCTACAATCAATCAATCAATCAATCAATCAATCAACGAAAAGGACCGTGACAGGACAAGAAGAGGAATCTAGCACAACTCACAGTCTAGCGCCTCCTCTTCATGTCGCGCCTCGTTTTCGCTGGTGGGTGTGTTCAGATAAGGACAGCCAAAGTGGTGCCATGACCATTTTTTGTTTGAGATGAAACTTTAATATTGTGTAGAGCATTGTACCTTCACCATGGAACTGGCATTAGTTTAGTGAGAAACACCATCGTTAATTTAATAAAAAAAATATTTAGAACGCGATCGGTCCGGGCTACTTTCCACATTGCTTGGTGTGGCAATTTTGGGGTTCCTGTAAAACTAAGTGAAATTTTTTCCTAATTTTTATAATTTTTTAAACAAATATTCGCAAACTTTTCTGCTCGATTTGCGAAAATTGAATTTGCAATATTGATATTTTTTGAGAAAATATTTCTCAAACTTAGTAGCGAGAGCAATGACGTTCAAAAGTGGCAATCATAAAAAAAAATTTTTTTACACATCGCCCTAAAGGCTCACCCGTATAGTTTTTGAGGCATTTTTACGAGGGGCTGCTTAACATCTCATACTCTGCTCAATGCTCTACTAAGAAAATTTATCAAAATACCGCTTCGTGAAATGCGACCAAAAATGGAAATTTTGAAAAAAGGCCCTCCTTTCGACGTCATTTAAAAAAAATCATGTCACTCAATTTTCGCGATATTTTCACAAAATGACATTCCATTTCTCAGTATTCTAGAAAGCTAAACATTTGTTGCATTATTTTTGTTCTAACTCGGAAAAGTGAGGTCCCATTCAACACATTTTTTTATTGTCCGATCAACGGTTGAGTAGCAGTTCGCAGTGAAAAAGGACAAACAATTATGGCTGTTTCTTACATTTTAAAAAACTAAAGCGACTGATTTAAAGAAAACTGATCATAGTATTCATATTTACCATCGTTCAACTTGTTAGTTGCAGTAGGGATTAAAATATTTGTGACGTTTCTGAGCTTGTTTCTCCCACCAGAGTAAGGCTACCATTTTATTTCTTTATCGCCTTGCCCTAGCTGTGTCATAAACCCATATGTTTGATTTCTGACGCAGCTTAACCGCGCATTATTGGTAATTTACCCCATTTATGAGCAAGTAACCTCACTGCTGGCACTGAGAATATTTGACATGCGATCGTCATAGTCAAATGTGTATTTCCGTTCTACCTGCTCGTACATGCGAAGTGCTAACAGCAAAACAACTTCGTCTTCCCAACTGTCCGTCTTTCAGGCTCCCGGGGATAATAAATAGATGTGCTTCTTGAACATTTTGTTTTTAGCTGTTGGAAAGACAAACTTTTATTCCACTACAAAATCTGACAACCTTCACTTTGGACACCTCAAGGTTAAGGGGAAGCTGCAGTTCAGTTCCAAGCACCTTCAAAGCGTCGCCAAGCAGAGGGGAAAACCGTCGCTGCCTTTCCAAGTCCGAGTTCGATGTTGTGTACCTTCAATTTATTTCGTTTGAGTTCGCTATTTCCGGGAGGATACGGGATGCCGAGCAATTGATGGATTGATTCATTGTAGGGCTTAACGCGCCGACGCAACGCAGGCGATGAGCCGCTCCGTAGTGGAGGTCTCCGGATTAATTTTGACCACCTGGGGATCTTTAACGTGCGCCGAAATCTCGTGCACACGGGCATTTTTGCGTTTTGCCTCCATCAGAAAATCGGGCGGCGTGGCCGGGAATCGAACCCGCGACCTCGTGCTGAGCAGCAGAACGCCTTAGCCACTGAGCAACCGCGGCGGGTGCGGGGTGGCGAGTACCGGCGGAACATTTTAAGT
Organism: Haemaphysalis longicornis; assembly: GCA_013339765.2. Taxonomy (NCBI): domain Eukaryota; kingdom Metazoa; phylum Arthropoda; class Arachnida; order Ixodida; family Ixodidae; genus Haemaphysalis; species Haemaphysalis longicornis. The sequence goes on along the minus strand of CM023450.1, from coordinate 98,868,930 downwards.
GCGAATGCACTTCTTACGCTACCCTGAGTCACGCTTCTGCCGCCGTCCGTCTTCAGCCGCAGGTGTTATCGCGCGCGCGCCTCCTCGCCTTAGCAACGGCGCGGAGCGGAGGGGAGAGCGTGCGTAGCAACGGCGCCATGACGTAGTACGCCACGTGACGTCGCGCGCTCTCGCCTCCTCTGCCCTTCCGCTCGCCTAGACGTCACGCGCTCTCGCCTCCTCTCCCCTTCGCTCGCCTGCCGTTTGCGCGCTCTCGCCTCCGTCTCCCCTTCGCTCGCCTGCCGTTTGCGCGTTCTCGGCTCCCTCTCCCCCTTCGCTCGCCTGCCGTTGCGCGTTCTCGCCTCCTCTCCCCTTTCACTCGCCTGCCATTGCGCGCTCGGGAGGTTCCCGTTTGAACCCATTCCCATTTCACCCTTCCCGCTTGTTCCGTCCCGTTTCAACCCGGCGCAAAACGACCTTCCCGTTTCGCCCTTTCCCACTTGGCCCGTTCCCGTTTGAACCCGTTCCCATTTTAACCTTCCCGTTTGTTCCTTCCCATTTCAACCCGGGGCGAAAGAACCTTCCCGTTTCACATTTTCCCGTTTAGCCCCTTCCCGGAATAACGTACCCAGTTTATGAAACGTTATAAAAACATTTTCATATTGTTTTTCATTTATTTCCGTTTGTTCACAGCCGCTGCCATAGCATGCTCAGTACATCCAGAGTCCTCAATTGACTGCTTTTCAAACCTGGGCTTCACTTTTTGAATCTAGAGACGACGACATTTGGTTACAATTCGTCATACCAATTAACAAATCTTTTAAATGAGCAAAGCCTAACAAACAAAGTAACAATTAACAAATTAATAAACAAATATTTTAAATTAACAAACAAGTCTTTTAAACTAACAAACCAAAAAATGATAAAATAAAAAAGCCCAGAAAAGCGCCGCGGAAGCACAAATAAAAAATCGCAAAAACACCCTCACTTTGAAAGAAATCGTATTTGGCGGACTAACACACGTAATCGTTATAATAGCGCAAGTGTACATCAATGTCGAAAAGAAACAGATGAAAACTATAAAAGATAAAAAGATGTATAAAAATAAAGTAACCCTATGTATCTGGATACATATGCCACATCTGGCTATAAAAAATCGCAGTCATGAGAAGCGGCGAAAAATATAAACTTAGCTTTGCGTTTTATTGATTTTGTTTATTCCCGTCACTCTGGCGTACTCAGTTTGCATAGTAGGGCAAACCTTCAAAAACTTAAGCAGCGCAGGGTCGTCTCTAGCCTAAATTTTCTTTACTGGAGAAACTTAAAATTGTCGCGGGAATACTACCTCTAAGGGCCTTTCAGACGTTCAGCGAGAAGACATCATAGTAAGATTATTAGGCAGCCAACCAGCTGAACGGGAAGGTCATTTCGGGAACTGGCGCACACGGGACGGGTCAAGCGGGAAGAGCGTTTCGGGAATGGGTTCAAACGGGAAGGGGTCAAACGGGAATGGGTTCTTTCGGGCTACACCCATTGATTGTGGCTTGCTTAGGATTTCTGCCTCAGTCTTAAGGCGAGCTGCAACCAGTTTTGTGAAGCCCATATCGCCACTTTGGATGCAGATAAGCCCGAACTGAGCACTTCTGCAGTGCAGCCTCAGAAGTGCTTCACCTCGTATACGTTCATATGCCTTTGTAGATATATGGGGCTGAGAACAACACAGCGACAAGTTGTTTCCTCGGACCATGTCGGCCTTACTTTCTTAAAATTCCTTACTTGTTCAAGCAAGAATAATGCGGAAGACACGTTTTCAGCGGCCTTTTGCCGTATGTACGAAAGGTCCGCACTGAAGGAATCCTCTCTCAGCTGTCGCAGCGGTTTAGTCGCACAATTTGACTCATGAGGTCGCTTTCCTTCCTCTTCCACTTAACGTTTTCTGTAGTCAACAAGGTTGACGCCGATCTGCTGTCAACATAAACACCTCCATCATGCTTGTCTTCAAGGATCACCGCTCCAGGCTGTCCCGAATATCCATCTGGTAGCGTGTCCACGGGGGCGTCGTCAGGCAGGGTTTCTGTTGTGGCAGCACACGGAAGCGGGATAGAGCGAGATGTAACAGCTGACGAAGCGTCAGCGCACCCTGCGTCCCCAAAACGCGCCCTTTTATTCGAGCGCTCTTGATGTTCCGGCGAGCTCCGGTCCGGTGCTCTGGCTGCAGAAAATTGCATGCAGATGACAACGAACGCGAAAAAACGATGAGAATCAGAGCTCTTCGCCTTTCCCATTTCCCCTGTTCCCATTTGAACCCGTTCCCATTTGAACCTTCTCGTTTGTTCCCTGCCGCTTCAACCCGGTACAAAACGCCCTTCCCGTTTCGTATTTTCCCATTTAGCCCCTTCCCGGAATAACGCACCCAGTTTCGACTCAGGTGACTCGAACCGAGGCGTGCGATTTTTAAAATTAAAGTTGCGTCCGACTGTATTTTAACCTCATGTTTTGAGTTACGTTCGACGTAACGGAAAGCAGAAACTTGCGCCCGCCGTAACCTGACAATTAAATTGAAGTTACGTCAAACGTATTTCACCGTAAAAAAACGTTACGGCTGGCGGAGCCAAAGTATGAAGACGCCCTATGAACCTGCAACCTTTTTGCAATGGTCCGTTTTACGATACGCGGCGCCAATTAAAAAACAACACGTAGGTTGCTGCGTTACGTCCGACCCGGTACAGCACACCTTCCGTCTGCTTCTGCGTTGGTCGAGCGCGGTCTGGAACGTGTTACTCGCATGCGTACGCCGCGGCAGCGGTGATGGTGCCAGTCCGTACGGTTGCATAAACGAATGCACTTATATGCAACGCACACAAAAAAAGAAAAAGCGAGAATTAACAAACTAGAACCTTTCCGCGGTCGCAGGGCCAGTCTGTAGCGCCCGCAGCTCTTCTCAAGAATGAAGTTGGGGTTTTAACAAATGCAACTAATAATTTATTAGGGGTAGTACAGGTATACTGTTTTATTTGCAGGAAAAAGATATCGCGAAATATTATTACCAAATCTTAACTAACTACAGAAAAAACTTATTTAATGAAAGCGAGAAAGGGCCAAGCCATGGTGGTACGATCCATTTTAATGTGTACGTCGCTAACGGTCACTTTATATGCAAATGTCTGTAGAAGAATGGCCATTGAAGTCTAAAGCTGAAATTTTTCCTCGGAGGAAACGGTTCGCACATATTTTTCATCCAGGCGTTAAGAACACGTACCCCAAGCCGTTTTCTCTTGCGTGTACTTTTTACGGGTAATACATAAGCGGGCACGCAGTGCGTGGAAAAGCAAAACCACACATTTAGGTAGTTATCCGTCTGTAATAGCGTTTTAGCATATCGTTACCGTGTTTGCGTCACCGTTTACCGTGTTACCGGGAGCGGGAGTTTCCGTTTGCCGCTGAAAACGGCATGTATTAGGCAGTTTTAGCATATCGTTACCGTGTGTGCGTTACCGTTTACCGTGTTACCGGAAGCCTCTGGCGACGGTGAAGCCTGTGCCGGCAAGTTACCGTTCGCGGTAACTCTCGCGCTGCGCAGTCGACTCCCGCAAACACGGTAAACGGTAACGTAAACACGGTAACGCTATGCTAAAACTCTCTTTTATTTAGCACACCGTTTGCGGTTTGCGTATTTCGGCCGCCGCGGCGCAAGTAGCGACATCTGATGAATTAGTGTCAAAGCAAATCACGCAAAATTTTTTTGCTGATATCTATTTGCTTTTGTTTAAAGTAGCGGGAATATTTCACTTTTCGGGTGAAGCGTTCACAATAACTGTAGTTGCTTTGACAATATAGCCATCACCTGTAGAGCTTAAAAACAAAACGTGTCGGAAGGACCCTTTAAACCTAGTAGAGTTAGAGTCAATAGGCAGTTTTAGCATATCGTTACCGTGTTTGCGTTACCGTTTACTGTGTTACCGGAAGCCGCTGGCGACGGTGAAGCCTGTGCCGGTAAGTTACCGTTAGCGGTAACTCTCGCGCTGCGCAGTGGACTCCCGCAAACACGGTAAACGGTAACGTAAACGCGGTAACGATATGCTAAACTGCCTATTGACTCTAACTCTACTAGGTTAAAGGGTCCTTCGACACGTTTTCTTTACCGTTTACCGTGTTACCGGAAGCCGCTGGTGACGGTGAAGCCTGTGCCGGTAAGTTACCGTTCGCGGTAACTCTCGCGCTGTGCACCAACACGGTAAACGGTAACGCAAACCGGTATCGATATGCTAAAACTGCCTATTGCAAAAAGAATTTGCCCATGCGCTAAAATATTTAGGCAAGAAATAAGTAAAATATGTTGTAGTAACTACTCAGTAACTTAATTACACTACCTTGTCCAGCACAATTTTGGAGGCCTAAAAGCCCACTGAACACAAAACGTCTTATAGATGTCCACCATGGTCTTGCAAGGTCTTAGACATCTTGCACTATGCGAGTTAGCTATAAGACGTCTATTTTTTATGCCTCAAAGATGTCTTAAGAGAGATATCTACAGGACCATTGTGCAAGATCTCCAACGTCTTGAGCTCCGTGAGATGTTGATAAGTCATCTTTACTAAGATGACTAGAAGACGTACGAACCTCAATGTGTACAAGACGTTCCCAAGCAGCAGAAATTGCCAAGCCCAAGCACGGCAAATCATCAGTGGCCAACCAATGTGTCCGAGCTTGGCAATACTTCGGCCGCCATTATTGGCTGGCGCTTGGGAAAGTTGACAAGCCAACAAATGGCCAAGCTCTGGAAGGCCAATATTGAACAAATCTTGGCAAAGTATGTTGCCATGATAATGCCTATGGGTGCACCCCGTGAATTCTCATGCACATTTTTGGCTTTGTGGCCAGTCTTTATGACCAATGCCTATTTTATGGGATGCCTCGCTGCCCGATTTCTGCTTTATACATGCCCTTTAACAGGAATTTATTTAACGTTACTCATTTATTTAATGCGCACTCGTTAAATAATTTCCTGTACAATGCATCTATAAAACAAAAATCGGACCGCGAGGCACAATAAACAAAATGCATCAATTTTGCGAAGCAATTACGGGACTTGCAAAACAATTCAGAAACAAATCACCAGGTCCCTCTGTGTAGTTGTTTTTATTATGCACATTAAATTTACAACGGGAAACCTGGCTTAACAGTGGCAAGAATAGGAACACAAACACGAAAGCAAATAGAAACACAATAGAGAGAGAAAAAAAAGCGCAGCTCATGAAGCGCGAACCGATTATCCTTCAGAAGACAGCTACGCCGCAGTCCAGCCGGCAGATGGCGCGAGGCGGCAGCTGTCTTTCACACAAGCCCGCAGTAAAGCAGCTACGCCGCAGTGCCACCCGCAGGATGGCACGAAGGCAGCAGCTGTCTTTCAACAAGCCCACAGTAAGACAGCTACGCCGCAGTGCCAGCCGCAGGATGGCACGAAGTGCGGCCAGCTGTCTTTCAACAAGCCCACAGTAGACAGCTACGCCGCAGTGCCAGCCGCAGGATGGCACGAAGGCGGCAGCTGTCTTTCAACAAGCCCACAGTAAGACAGCTACGCCGCAGTGCCAGCCCGCAGGATGGCACGAAGGCGGCAGCTGTCCTTTCAACAAGCCCACAGTAAGACAGCTACGCCGCAGTGCCAGCCGCAGGATGGCACGAAGGCGGCAGCTGTCTTTCAACAAGCCCACAGTAAGACAGCTACGCCGCAGTGCCAGCCGCAGGATGGCACGAAGGCGGCAGCTGTCTTTCAACAAGCCCACAGTAAGACAGCTACGCCCGCAGTGCCAGCCGCAGGATGGCACGAAGGCGGCAGCTGTCTTTCAACAAGCCCACAGTAGACAGCTACGCCGCAGTGCCAGCCGCAGGATGGCACGAAGGCGGCAGCTGTCTTTCAACAAGCCCACAGTAAGACAGCTACGCCGCAGTGCCATCCGCAGGATGGCACGGAGGCGGCAGCTGTCTTTCAACAAGCCCACAGTAAGACAGCTACGCCGCAGTGCCAGCCGCAGGATGGCACGGAGGCGGCAGCTGTCTTTCAACAAGCCCACAGTAAGACAGCTACGCCGCAGTGCCAGCCGCAGGATGGCACGAAGGCGCAGCTGTCTTTCAACAGCCCACAGTAAGACAGTACGCCGCAGTGCCAGCCGCAGGATGGCACGAAGGCGGCAGCTGTCTTTCAACAAGCCCACAGTAAGACAGCTACGCCGCAGTGCCCCGCAGGATGGCGCGAAGGCGGCAGCTGTCTTTCAACAGCCCACAGAGACAGCTACGCCGCAGTGCCAGCCGCAGGATGGCACGAAGGCGGCACTGCTCTTCAACAAGCCCACAGTAAGACAGCTACGCCGCAGTGCCAGCCGCAGGATGGCACGAAGGCGACAGCTGTCTTTCAACAAGCCACAGTAAGACAGCTAGCCGCAGTGCCAGCGCAAGGATGGCACGAAGGCGGCAGCTGTCTTTCAACAAGCCACAGTAAGACAGCTACGCCGCAGTGCAGCCGCAGGATGGCACGAAGGCCGGCAGCTGTCTTTCAACAAGCCCACAGTAAGACAGCTACGCCGCAGTGCCAGCCGCAGGATGGCACGAAGGCGGCAGCTGTCTTTCAACAAGCCCACAGTAAGACAGCTACGCCGCAGTGCCAGCCGCAGGATGGCAGAAGGAGGAAGCTGTAGTGTGGTAGTTGTAGTTGTAGTTGTAGGTGGTTCCAGGAATGCCACCGTCCCTCATCAACAGCTGCGTTGGCGACGAGGTCCTTCCGCAGCATCCCCAGGGCACGGCTCAGCAGCTCGACATGAATGTGAGGAGCACCATTCACCGTTCTTCGCTCTCCCGGTTGCAATCAAGACGTCTGGCGGAGCAGCAGCCGCATGTGGTGGCGCTCACACCTACCCCGCCCATAGAACGAAGTGAGGACGGGTCCTACCACTTTTCAGACATCACGACGCCCACATCCTTGAACAAAGATAACGTGAGCCTTGGAATGGAGCCCTGCAACAACTCCAAGGTGCCGGTGAAAGACCACATTCCGCTTACCACTATGGGTAACATGAACACCCCAGGAAGAGAATCTTGTGCCGACCAGAAGGCAAAAAGACGACCGATACCAACATCTTGGGAAACTCATCCACAAACGTTTATGAAGAATCCATTGAGGATCAGGACATCGTTTCAGCTAAAATTGATGAGGCCGAAGCCAGCGGCGAGGTAGCATCAAACGCCCGAACGAAAGATGAAAAGCACGACGAACATAAGTATACACCTGCTACAGACAAGGATGCTTTTGCGACAATTACCGATACCGACAACAAAAATCTTGAAGGCAAGCACGTGGACAAAAGACGGACTTACGCATAAATAAAAACGAGAACCAAATGACCATGAGAGGGAGGAATACCTTCAAACAAACGGACAGCATTGACAGCAGAACACGCCGCTTAGAAACGCTGGAGAGGATCTTTCTGGAATATGCAGTGAAGAATTCCTCATCAATGGAAACAAGCTTTGCTCTAGCACTGGCCAGAAAGAAAGAGAACCAAACCACGAGACATAACCAACGGAAGAGACCTGCAACGGACTCTTTAGCCTTTCGTGGGTCTGTCGAGACAGAGCAGGGGCCCACGCAAAAGCTCGGTGGTGCACCTCTTTGCAGTGTGGCCGAGTTGTAGAGACGTAAAACATCAAGCAAAAAGCTGAGACCTAGGTCACCGGCCAATCCACTACCAAACCGAGGAGGACAAGCCGCCGAGGGAAGTGAAGGAAGAAGCGGGGAATCCGTCCTGGGAGAACAAACATGGCGTCTTGAGAATCGGACGTGGTGTTATATATATATACACTACATACAACAGATACATAATGCACAGAGATATTAGACAGATAAGCTACATATCCATATAACATATAATACATATACATATACTATATAGACACACATATAATATATATATATATATATAGTAGGATTCTACATTTCACACACTAGTTATTTCCCACCCCGCAGCCATCCGCGCTCAGCAAACATGCCCTGCGAGCGCCGGCTGCGTACGGGTTCGTTGTTTGCGGAGGCAGACAAAGGCAGGAGGCGGAGAGGGCAAAACACCATATGGCAGCATTTATTGCAAAGTGCAAATCAAATATACTGCATACAGACTACTCGTAGGCCATAACGGTAACACTGGGAGCGTGGCATTAAACAACGCTAGAGATCGAGATGGTTTGAATCACCGATGGCATACCGGAGCAGCGGAGCGCTGCGCGTGCGAGCGCGGTTGCAGTCTCCCAGCTCGCCCGGACACGTCCCATTGTGGCGCGTTTCCCAGGTCCGGACTGGCCGCCGAAACGTCCGCGCGCCACCGCATCCCCAAGACAAGAGAGCGTCCTCTCGTCATGCGACAACCCACCAGACCTCGCCATTTGGTGGCGCTAGTGCCGAGGAAGAACTGGTTCTCAGGTAAGGCAGAGGGGAAAAGGGTCAACGCCTCCACCCTGGCGACAACGAAGACTCCGGACGCTGGCGCCCTCTCGTATGGTTCCCGTCGCGCGAGCGAGGCGCATTGTGCAACGCCAGCCGCGATGGGAAGCTAGCCAGAAAGGGGTTCGCGTGAAAGTCGCCATCCCCACATCCCTCCCTCCTAAATTTCTTGCGTACGCCGGCGAGAGCTGACTACAGGACTAGAGGCGACGGAAAGTTCGTTCTTCGATTAAATCGTTAGTCACTGCATAGCGTTCCCTACGCCGGCTTACGCTTGTCCAATGCCACCGCTGGCAATGTTCCAGCAGGCGCGGTCAATCACACGCTGATGTCTGCAGGCAGGTAGATTCCGTGAAGAATCGCACCAGCCAGCCCAAGCAAGCGTGCTAAGGTGGCGGTGCATCGTGATGGCCCGTGGCCGCAAAAGTAGAGACTGCCGACTCCCTCGGCCAGGCTGCACCACTCCGCTTCAGCAGGCTCGCCAGCTGCAGACGACCCGTCGTCCGGCGCAGTAGTCACAGCATAAACACCGCTCCATCATGTGGTCCAAGCCTGGGTGGCTCAGCTGCACAAAGAAACTCCCCGCACCTTCAGTGTAGGGCAGAAAAAATAGCTCTCCGAACGCACCGCCTTTGTGCCGCGATGCTAATGACAACTGCCAGGTTGTCAGCATTGTCATCGCTCTGTTAATGTCAACAAAGCCTAATAAATTGTCCAAACCCTAAAATGTATACGGCGGGAAAAAACAGGACCGCGTAGCCCCGTAGGAAAAGGGCGCGTGCGCAGGTCGCTATTTATAAAGCCGGTCGTGCTCCGGCACACCGCGCACTCCGGCGCCGCTAGAGCCATCTTATTGGCCGGCGAGTCCTATGCCGTGCGTGCAATGCTTTTACTTTTTTTTATTAATGCGTGCTCGATTCGAAGACTTTTGTTGTGCACTTTCGGCGTTGAGAGGCCGCAATATGGATTTACGCGAACTATAGTGTGAGAGCAGTCTGGAAAAACTAACCTGACCTGGGCAATGTCGTGCTTGCGCGAGAAACGCGCAGCGCCCCGCGTCGTATGTTGCACCTGGGCGTCAATATTTGTGTAAAGCACAAAGCTACATAACAAGCTGCCAGCCGGCGCCCGCGCGACTGCACAAAGGCAATCGTAGGTAAAACTGTCGGCAGCTTATTTTAAGCAACGCACGTACATACCGCGGTTTGCTTGTGCATGTATACAGCCATTTGTTTAGATACTCTTATTTATCATCGCTAGGTAGCTACTCCAGGATACTGATTATTAAAACCAAACAAGCCGCGGATCTCGTTAGGGGCGAACGGATCTGATAGTACGGTGAAGCTAGAATGTCTATTTCATATCGTAGCATCGCCCCCGCTCCCCGCCGACCTAACGCTTGTCATATTCGACCCGCAGCCGTAGGCCACCGCGGGACGCTGCCGCTTTCCATCATTATTTAGCCTACGCAGGAATTTAGATCAATGGTCATATAAGTTTACAACCTACAATTTCATTACCCAACAGCGCTTGCGCAAGATTAT